>CM075670.1:119400000-120600000 GCA_037962975.1 Clitoria ternatea
CCAAGTGAGACCTTTCCGATTCCCGCGTGATATGTCACCGATTGAGACTACCGAGTGAGTCATTCCGGGGGAAGTACTTCTGGAACAGAGAAAGACTGACTTCGAATGAATACGTTTCCGAGTGAAAAGTTTCTAGGGGAAGTAAATATCTGAGTGGTGAACCCCTTCATTCTATTCGTGCTCGGGTGTCATAAAGGTTGCCTAGAGCCTGTGCTCGGGCCATATTCAAAGTTGCCGAGAGTTTGTGCTCGGGTTCGTCTTCGAGATGGTCTTCGACTCCGGGTGATATTCCCAAGTGGAACGATTTCCGAGAGGACTGAACTTCGACTCCGAATGATCCTTTCAGTTGTAAGATTTCCGAGTGACGCAACTCCGAATGATCTTTCGGTTGTAATATAACCGAGTGGATAGTTCCCGAGTGAATCAATTCTGAACGAAAAGTGGCTCTGACTTTGAAAGAACACTTTTCGGGCAGAGATATCCGAGTGAGATATTTCTGAATGAGGTGTCTCCGGGTGAGACATTTCCGAGTGGATCACTCATTCGGAAAGAAAAGCTATGATTGAGTATATCAAGCAGAAACATTTCCGAGCAAATTCCCTTCCGAGTGGATCAATTCTGAACGAAAAGAGGCTCTGATGAATTCTTCTCGGAAAGAGATATGCCCAAAATACCGAACCAGTGTCAGAATTAATATTTTACTCCAATCATATCATCTTGTACATATTTTAATATATTTACTTCAATCATACAAGCTCCAGTATGTAGGCGGCGGAAATGGTCAACAATACAGCTCATTTTCTTATCTAAAACCTCCATTATCACCATAATTAATGCACTACAATCCAATTACGAAAAAGCTTGTCCCCCACTTGTCTTTTGCATTATTAAATCGACACTACAACTCGTTCCCAAGTCTGAATTCTTAGAACAAACTAAGATTAGTAAAGTCTCTCTCTTATTTTTCTTTTCTTCGTCAAGCCACCTTTGATCTGAAGTTAGGACAGTAAGAAGAGAACATTTTTCAACCAATCTAAGATCCTCCATCAAGGTAAGAGGGGATAGGGTTGTGAATAAATATGGAATAGGTAGAATTATATGTTGTTCTAGGATTTCCAGATTTATTTTTGTAGCTTGTTACTTAATTTTGAAGCTGAAAATGTGTGAATTTGACCTTACTTCTTCATCAAAGTTGTAGATCTTTTCGTTATGTGAATTTTGGGACTTGAACCGACTGATTTGGATATGTATAGCATGAGTTATAGTCAAAATACTACAGCATGTCTATTCTGGAATATGTACCTTCTATTTTGTGTAAATATTAATATTCTGGGAATTATACATACATATTTAGACTTTGACGTCTTTATAAAAGTTGTAGATAATTATGTTATGGATCTATAGAAAGTGGAATTGCTTAAAAAAGATTTGATTTGCTCACGTTATGGTCACTTTACTAATGTATGTTGTTGTTGTAAAATTCTGGAATTTACCTATAATGATTATTATGGATGTTAATGATATTTTCCATGTGGGTAATGATTTATTTATGAATCATTGAGGGATTATTGATTATTATGGATGTTATTGAGTGTTCTATGAATGTCGTATATCTTTGTGATGAATAAGTATGAATGATTAAATTAATGTATACATGAATGCCTTGTGGTTTATTAAATATGTTGTTGAATTGTAAATCCATGATTTTGAGAATTAATATATGTGATGTGTCCCTTGAGGACTTGTGGTTTTCCAAGTGATTATAGAAATATTGATATCATGGTATGTTAAATCAATAAAGAGAATTAAATACATTCATGTATCATAAGCATTTGGACGCACCATGGAATTTAGGGGTTCCATGATTGCCGGCCCTAGTGGGGGGTTACTCTATGATGAGTTAAAGCCCTATTTTCGCTAAGAGCCATGGAGTGTAGGGATTCATGGTTGATGCTAATTCCTACTTGTGTACTTCGATACTTGAGAGCCATGAAAGGTAGGGATTCATGGTTTATGCTAATTCCTACTTGAGTGCCATGAAGGGTAGGGATTCATGGTAGATATTAATTCCTACTTGTGTCTCTATGAGACTTTTTACTGCAGTATTCCCACCAAATCAAAATGGATCCAACATGACATCATTTGACTAAATTAAAGATTATTAAATGTAAATGACCTTGTTTGGCATATTCATCATATCATTATGATTTGTTGATTGTGTTTGTGCAATTTTACTTATTTTATATTTATTCTATATTCTGTTTCACTCTTACATTATTTTTACAGTGCATGCTTCACAGAATGAAGAGTGGTGCAATTAATGAAGTTTTTATGTTTTATTGCTTGGACTTTGACTTCATTTGAATTTTAATGTATTGTAATAATATTATGTACCATGTACTGCAATTATATTCATCGTTTCCGCTATATAAATGTATTATGTTTTATTTGCCCACGACTAGTATACATGATAATATTCCGCATTTATCAATTTTTACGTGACCTCAGAATTTAAATTACGAATTTCAAAATGATTCTTTAGATGCGAAAAATTTATTTTAAAAATTTTGGGCGTCACAAGATTTGTCTTTCCTATGTAATGAGAGCAATATTTATGGGCTGCTTGATGAAGTGAGACTAAAGAAATATATAGTCATAATGAAATAAAATCTACTCGTAAGTTAAATAATTCAGGTCACAAGCATGACAACGATCATGCCTTAACCCAATTGGATATTGTGACAAAAGAAAGAAACATATAAAAATAATTATCACTTATATGTTATGACAATGGTAAATAATATTTAGACATAATAATACATTACTATATGTCGCTCTTATTGTATATTAATAATAAACTATAGGGTCACACGGATAAATTAAACCCATCAAAGAATAGTTTTATTCTAGTTAGGTTAAAATAAAACCATTTGGGCTTAACTCATTTAAAATAAGTCATAAGCTCAGTTGTCAAAAAGAATTTATCAAGTCATACCTGAGCTTATAAATAAAGCATGAAATACTCATAAGAAATTGTTCATTATATCACTTTTGTAAAGGTTAGAAAACTTCATACTCTGATGAACAAGCATTCGGAAGTACAAATTCTAATGAGAGTACTCACGTGAACTCATTAAAGGCGAGGTTACAATTGCTTCGATCGATCATCTCACATTGTATCTACAAGAGGTAATTCTTGAACAAAAATTTAATTTCTCATCTTTACTTTGAAACACAAATTTTGCAAGTCTTTATGGAATCCTTTGTGTTTCCGCTACCTGACCTTTTGGAATTCCCTAACACACAATAACATTGATATTAACCGGTCTTAACTAGATGTTAAAAATTGAACCAATTTGTTCTCAAAAGGCTAAATCAAATCAAATGAAATCAATACTTAGTCAAACTAAAAATCACACTTTAAAATGAAGTTCAATTTGGTTATTAATTCTTATTTTTAAAATTGAATCACACTTTTATATAAATAATTACTGCAAAAATTGAATATCATGATTACCTAAAAGAAACGTTTGGTAGAAAGATTCTTTTTAATTTTCTAGGAATCTTATTAGGAATCTTAGAGTATCAACCTATTTTATATTAGCTACCAAACCTGAAGTTGTATTGTTTACTGCTAAGATTCAAATTTAATTGAAATGTTGAAACTTTAGGGATCAAGTAATGAAGGAGAAAGAAGAGATCAAAATGTGTTTAGGGCTATAAATGTGTCCTGACTAGAAAGTCAAATTACAAATAACATCAGGCATAGACTAGAAAAACTAAAGAAAATTGAATAGTCATAGTCAACATTAGAGAAAGTCAAATAAATTGCAATGCTATTACTGGTTTAGCATAGGCAGCGTAGTAGCAAAAAACACAACCTGACTTGACAGGAAGATTAATGCACGGAAACAATGTGTGGCTATGGCACGCAGTATAGAGAAGAATTTCAGCGGATGCTCTGGGTAATTTTCAAAATTTTTTGTAATCATCTGTGAAACAGAATAAAGAACAAGGTTGTTAAGATGTAGAGTCTACATTGAGATGACGGGGATTTGCAAAACGTAGACTCGTGAGAGTAAGACAAGACAGAAGAGTCTATCAGAAATACTAAACTATATATAAATATGAAAAATATGAAACTAAACTCATAAACTTCATAATCTTAAACCAAATTTAATGTCATAAAATACAAAACATAAACTCAATGTCATAAAACACAACCATCAATCATAAAAGTCAAGTCTAACCTCAAAAAAACATAAAACACCCACTGCCACTGCTTGACATTTTTAATTATAGAGGAATAAAGAGAAGCCAACCAACCCAACAGAAAGAGCCAACAGAAAACAGAGGTGTAGTGTAGTGAGAAAGAGCAACAGAAACGTGTAGTGAAGTGAGAAACAGCCAACAGAAAACAGAGGTGCGGACAGAGAGCTTGAAGGAGAGGAGAAACAAAGGGCCACCATCACCACGAGGAGAGGACCACCACGAAAACGAGAGCTTGAGGGAGGGAGGGAGAAGAGAAACAGAGGGCCAGAAACAGAGAGCACAGAAACAGAGCACGTAGAAACAGACAGTGCCGGAGGCTGCGACGGTACCGAAGGGAGGTGCGACGGTGCTGAAGGAAGGTGCGACCGAGAGGGAAATGGTTGACGACGCAAGGCAAGCTCTGAGACGAAAGGATCGAAGGGGAATCGCAAAAAACAAGACCAGATCGAAGGAGAAAAAGGAAATTAGGGTTTCAAAGTGGGCCGGGTTATTTTTAAAACCGGGTCGCCCGCTTGACCTGGTTATTCCAGCCCCGACTGCGCGAGATAGAGACGGCAGCGAATCAGCGTCTCGATGTCCCGACTCGCGACTCCACAGCGTCTCTACCTGGACCCGTTTCTGCATGCGTTTCAGGACGGGGAGCTGCCGGCGAGACGTAGAATCGTACGATTATACGATTCTACATCTTGGGACGCAAATCTAACAACCATGACTCGAATTATATTTAGAAGCCAACCTATGATTATACAACATCACAATTGATGGAAAATAACTTTAGTAATGAATCAGAAACAGAATTTCTCTAAATTTAAAATTAAATCCTGATTCACAAAGTCTGAGTGCTCCAAATAAGTCACATTTTATTGTACGATTTGTATCAGTGAGTTATTGGCAACCAAAAGACAGTGAATGCTGAGTCAAATAAAACTACCATGTTCTAGCCAACCAACCTATAAAATTACCTCCAGCGTGCACTGGAAAACAGCTTCAAATATAAGAGGGACATCTTCAACCATTGTGGCTTTATATCTGCAGAGTTATGAGAGTGAGTGACCCATAGGGTAAGTAACTAAAATAGTGAGCATTTACAATACTTTCCTATATGCTAATTTTGGTTAAGGATTGACATAAGGTAGCAAAGGAACATAAATGTAGAACTTGCTCAGTTGTCAAATAAAGCCATAAGCTTCAAACGTATTGGACCCACAGTGAAAAAACTTTAGCCATAAAGCTTCAAACATAAATTAAATAACAAAAGGGAACTGGGAAAAAATGACATACTTGTTTAAAATTGTTGCAAAAAGTGACAAAACCTCTGATTCCCTTGCACTGGGCACATTCCTGGCATAATCTCCCAGTACAGGATCCATCATTGGTGGCACAAATTGTTTTCCAATTTGTGGTTGATCTTCAGCTTTGTCCAGGAATGTCTCAAATCAGTTCAAGTGTTTCTCTCTTAACCGAACTGTATCAAGAATAATAGTTACAAAAAAGGTCCCAAACAGCAATCTGACTAGTACAAAACCAATATGATGTTAATTAATCTCACCGTAGAAGTTTCACATAGGACGTTCTAGATGCAAAAAGATCCCCCTTCTGCAATGCTTTTTGATATAAGCTCACTATACATTCTGTTGCAGATAAAGCATACACTATTTAATATCTACTAGGAAAGGAAAAAAAATAACAAACCTAACATTTGTTGCAAAAACATCTATCCATGCCAGAACATACAATTTAAAGACTTCTATTAACAAAATATACCTGTACACGTTCAACATGTCCAAAAATATCAATGAGATTTGTGGCAGGAAATATGTTCCTAAAGAAGATGCAGCACTTGTGTTTGCCTGCAATTCAGAAGTGAATTACATCACAAACTTATCATAAATTGGGGGTAAGGGGGATGCAGAGACAATTGAAGACTAAAGACCTCAGACATGACTAAATAACAGCTATAATTGTATATATAACCATTCCTGTCCCCACCCAACAACTTAAGTTTCTGAATCATGGTATCACACGCTTATATTATTACCCAACAACTTTGATCCTTGCTTATAATACCATTCTTCTAGTGAACAGAAGTTCAACAAAAGGTAGGTGAGCCTGTGCATTGTCCACATTTCAAGCCCCAATGATCAAACAACCAGAATCGTACACCCTTCTAATAGTGATACTGATTCATATCATAAAGTTCAGTATCAAAGCCTTTTGATATGTTTCTTTTTATGATTTTGTTAACATCAATCCTTATGAAAGATTTTAAGCAACCAAAAGTGGAAGGATTAGAAAGCATTTATCAAATTTTCGTATTCTCAATAAAAAGTATTCATTTCCCAGTAAAATATTTCCACATGTAGTTCCTTATCTGATCCCTAAGGACTAATGTTAGCAAAACCCTTTTTAAGCCAGTAAAGTTTACTAGGAGGGAGGTTGCCCAATTTCAAGGTCAAGCTCAACAAGTTACCTAACGTTAATGTTGGCCCTTATAATAACCTAACCATTAGATAAATCAGAAAACTAGCAATAGCATAAACTCAAACAAAAGTGTTAAACTGCAAATAATGTACACAGGAGTGGCACCGGATCATTTACAAAGACAACTAAGAGGGATTTTGCAATCAAAAGAATAAACAGTAAATTAAGAAAAGAAAATGGGAAAAAAAGGTGCAATTTTTAATTCAAAAGGCTTCAAATCATGCAGAGTGAAATATTAAAAGAGCAAACATCCACCGTAGTCCCTAAAATTGTAATCATCAATCACTTCAGTCCAGACATTACAAAATCTTCACTTTGGTTCCTGAATTATGAAGTCATTCAAAACCCATATGCTGCAATGTTAATTGGTAAGTAAGTGTCTAGACAATGGATTTGTCTGAGACATAAATTCTACAACAAAAGACTCCTTAAGCTATAAAACTTGTAATGTAAGCTCAGCATTTCTGTAACAGTATGGCAGTAACTTCTTCAAAACATAGAAACCGAAGAGTTCCATAAATTTTTTCAAGGCATTTAAGCTGAATAGTCCAGACTACCTTGCATCTGAAATGTCATACTGATGGCAACCAAGAATATAGTTATTCAGCACCTTAAAATGAATCAGTCAACCAAAGGTAAGATACCATAGAAACTTCATGATGTACTCTACTGCAATAAATGGCTGCCTCCGCATATTTGTCAAAATAAGATAAAGCATTTTTCATCAATCTCACAAAGTATTATGAGAAACAAATAACCCCTTCTTCAATCACTTTCTAAGTCCATCTCATCATAGAGTATTATGGGCTCTTGTAGCACCAACCATAATATTTGCCAATTCTTGGATTGAACAGGAAGTGCTCTGCTTCATCTTATCAGCCAGTATTTCAACGTGATCTGAAAGCCCAAAACCCAAGAGCCGATTCCTCAACAGCTCAATAGTAGTGACATAAGGTGGTATTCCTTCATCAATCATCATTTCAAAATACTTACATGCCTCCTCTAGCTTTCCCTTTTCTTACAAAAACCATGAATCATGACAGAATATGTGGAGACAGAAGGATAAAACTTTTTGTCCCCCATGTTTTCCCAAACTTCGGTTACCTTATCAAACCTTCCTATCCTAATTAGCAATTTGAGCACCATGTTATATGTATGTCGATCAGGAAGACAGTCATCTTTTTCCATTCTAGACATCAATCTCATAGCCCTATTGACCTCACAATGATCACAATGGTAAGCTTGAATTGCATTATAACTCCAAGTGTCTGGTTTTACTCCTCTTGAAATCATTTCATCCAACAATTGATAAGCTTCTTCCACATTTTCATTCTTACAAAGTTGCCTAATAATACAATTGTATGTAAACACATTAGGCAAAAGGTTATCCCTTCTCATCTTATTGAGAACTCTGAAAGTTGAATGCATATCATTCGCATTACAATATGAGCGAATGAATATTGAGTATGTAAACGCATCCGGTTCAATTCTTTTTGACAACATATCATGAAAAATATTTGTAGCTTCATTCGCATGACCTGCTTTGCAAAATGCCTCTAACAAATTATTATATGCCAACAAATCCACTGGACACCCTTGCTCAAGCATTTCCTGAAACAGCTCACGAGCTTTATCGGAATCACCAATCTCACCCCATCCACTTATCAAAATGCTGTAAGTCTTTGCAGTTAACGAGAAACGATTCTTAGCTTGATCAAAAAACTGTTGAGCCTGCATGACTTGATTCCTTTTGCATAAAATGTACAAAAGCTTATCAAAATCATCAACAGTTGGCCTAATTCCAAATTCATCCATTCTCATGAAAGACCGAATAGCACCATCCGGTAAATTGGCCCGACTATATGCACTGAAAATGAGCCAGAAATTTTACTGTTGATTTCACAACAAGAAGACCCTTTCATTTCTATGAGAAAATCCCAGAGTAAGGCAAATTGTTTACAACTTCCCAAGATTTCCACCAAAATGTCGAAGCTCTCTACACTGTGCTGAAAATCTGGAATTGATTTAGCCCAAAGAAAGAACCTGTGGGCCGAGAAGCCAAGATTCTTACACCTCTTCAAGACCTGTTCAACCAAATTAGAGGACATTTGTGCCGAAAATGGATTGAGAGAACATTCTAAATCATGGTGAGGGTGTCGGTGATCGCTGAGTAGACGAGATATCTCATTCACAAGCTCTGGTAATAACGGCCTCGAGACATTTGGGGCTGGAAAAGAGTGAATGTGATCGTAGCTAGGCTTGTGTTGGACAAGAGTGAAAAATAAAGAGGGTAAAATTTTACTCTTGGAGAACAGTGACATGTTCAAATTTTTGGTCAATAGGCAAATGTTAGTTTTTGTTAGAATTGACAGCGGATATATTCGAAACCATGACCTCTCCCTCTGGCTCCTCCTTAGATATTAATTCCAGCAGCCGCAAGGACTCAACTTGCACTATGAATCCAGCATTTCCCACTGTTCAAAAAACAGTATATATATTATGTGCTAACACTGGCTATCTGTTTTCTTCCCTGTTTAGACATGAATGAAAAACGCATTTTAAGTAAGATCCTTACTAGGAGTAAAACAGAAGAATATAAAAGTAGCATATTTAATCAAGTTCATATGAGTGATGGATAACAAATACCTACTTTAACACAAATAAGAGAAGAGTATAGAGCGGAAAAGGAACATTGATAGAGATATGGTTAAGGAATTTTTACCTGCTGAGAAGAGAGAAAGGTTGGAGTAAGGATGTTGAGTTTGTGCTGCCATTGAATTGAGACTACAAGTGCGCAATTCTCAGACGAGAACTGAAACCTGCGTTTTACTATTCATCAGTCATCAGCGATTAGGTTAACTATGAAAGCACCAGGATGCATGTTCGGAACCGGTTTATGGTAAACCATGTTCATTTTAACGTACTAACCAGTTAAATCCGTGACAAACAATCAATCTTGTCAAAATTGTTAAAATTGGACTGGTCATTAAACTGGTGTCCGGTTTAAAGGTTACTGGTCGAATCGAAAATCAAATCGTGGTCAAACTGATAATAATAAATTATTATTATTATTATTTATTAAATAATAATTAATTAAATCAAAATAACTTAATATTTATAAAAAATAATCCAACCAGTGTATTGGAATTTAAACCACACATAGTCCAAATTTTAAACAAAATTACTTTTAAAGAAGAATACACATAGTTAAAAAAATATATATTTTTTGGGCATTTCTCTTGGTAATTAACATGCATCAATGGCATTTGAATGCTTCAAGAAGCATAATATTATGTGGGGCTTTGGAGAGTGATAATAGAGTTATGTTTATTGGTTTGTATATATTGATGTTACTTGTTTATTTGCGAAAGAAATGAATTGTTTTTAGTGAAGAAAGAACAGACAATGTGAAGGCTATAATGAAGACAACATGATTGCCTAATTCAGCCCAAAAAAAAAAAAAAGCTCATCATGTTACTTTCAGATCTACAAACAGTGCAAAATGCTCTAACTGATTTGACACAACAAAACTGGCCCATAACGAAGGACCTGTCTTCTACAGTAATGTTAGGCTTTTAACATTAACAAGCTGACTATAATTTAACGCTCCAAATTTGAAGCCCTTAGGCCATAGGTAACTAATGTTGAAGTTAGGAAGGATAATGGCACACATCTACACCATTCAGTTTTGCAATTTCTGTCACAGGACATTAAAATCATAAAATGCAATGCTAGATTTGAACAATTAATCAAGTCCCTTTTCTTTAATTAACAGCACAACAACAACATTAAAATGAACAACAAACAACAGTGGATTTTTGTGGTGGGGGACAAATTTGACTGGTCAAATTTGCCTGGTTTAGAGGCGAATTCTCCACGTGTCAAGTAGGGAAAAATAATTAATAAAATCACCCATACCAAGAAATGAACCTGTCACCCATGAGTCATAATTACTAGGACAACTGATTCTTTAAGGTAAATAAGTAATACTATTAAATATAATATTTTCTATTCTTACATATATATCAATATACATACATAAAATAAAAAAAATTATAATATATATATAACATGTTAATATTACATATATTAAAATATTATAATATAATTTATAAATTAAATATATACTTATAATATTTTAATATATATATTAATATAAATAATTTATATACAACAGATTAACTCCCTTAAAACAGCTCCCTTGGGACAAGGAAAAACCACCTTTAGCTTTAAATTTTGGTTCCAATTTATGAGCTAAACTTCAATGACAGAAAAAAAAACTTGATCCCATACAAGAGTTCAATGAATTTAACAGGTTCCCACATTCGAGATGAAAAATATCAAGATTTTTTATTTGCTCTAGCTTTTTCAATACATACAACACTAGAGAGAACAAATAAAAAAAACACATATTGATTCTAAACACCATACAGATAGAAGTACATCACAGGACACATCAGTCCTGTCCTGCAGAATATACCAACATCCAGAAAACCCTAAAATCGTTCAATACCCATTTTGTTTAAAAATTAACACAACACTCAGAGTCATCAAAGTTTGGGCTATAAATTTACATTCAGAGCACACCCAGAATATACAACATTTTTTAATGTAAATTTTGACAATAAAGATCAAACCTCAATAAATTTTTAAGTTCCCACAAGGATTTACAGTTCATACCTTTGTCCTTTACACGGTGGAGAGAAGAACAAAACCTTAAACAAAAATTTATTCCCAGAAAATGAGATGAACTAACATGAACGAAAGTGTAATGAAAAGTGAATATAAAATTTCAGGTGAGGAAGGAAGAAATCATGAAAAAACTTACCCCAAACTTCACGAATTTTGGGGCTAGGGTTATTATATACGAGGATTTCAGGGCTAACGAGGGATTGGGGGATTGTCTCTGAACCGGTTTGGAGGAAATTCAGTTCAAGTTCAAACCAGCTTAGAAAAAAATTGGTTCAATTCACAAACTTGATTTCGTTGAGTTTCAGGTTTGGCTTAATTTTATGTTCGATTTAAACATCTTTATTCACAATAGATGCAATTAAACTTGAAAACAATTTATCATATTATTACTTATCAATAAAAATCCTAAAAAATAACAACAAATTATATTAATAAGGTCGTTCATGTATACCGTATAGTTCCATAATTCATATCAAATTGGGTTTAAAAAAATCATATCAAATTGATCAGCCTTTTAATTGCACGCCACGGAAAGCATTCCTAACTGTCTCTGCGTGGGAGTGGGATGATCACGATTCACTGAGTTGACTCAATTGGGCCCACCTAACTGCTACCAAGTGGGCTAGGAGGATCAATCTGGCCCAAATAAAGCATAATTTCTTTTGAGCTAAAATATTTTTAGTCCTTGTTCCAAAAAAAAAATTTAGTCCTCAAGTTTAAAGTTTAGGGGAAAAATCCCTCAAAAAATTATCCTAAACTTTAAACTTTTAAAAATTTTTAAGGTTTATGAAATTAAGGAAATGTTAGCATTGGCTGTTAACTGATGAGGTGGCTAACGGCTGTGCCACCTCATCAATGACATGTGATTGACAGGTGGCGAATACCTAAATACCCAAATACCCGAATACCAATCAAAAGTAAATGAGGTGAGGGATAATTTTCATCCTATGAATTAGCTTTTAACATTGAGTTAAGTCCAATACCCAAATTTAAAATATATAATTCCTGAAAAGAAGACATACATCATAAAATTAGTAGTACTACTAAACTCCATATTTATCAGTATCTTATGATTCACGATTCGAATCCTACGATTTTATATAATTTGATTAGCCAACAATGCGTATCTTATGATGAATCTTAAATGATTCTGAATCTTACGATACATAAATGAATCTACCTGGCTCTATATATCATCGATACGAATCACACAACTCAAGATTCTTTGTTTTTTAATTTTTACTTTGTTTTTACCATTTCTTGTCAAAGAAACTAATAATGTTTGATGAACTTAAATGGTTAAATAAAAAAGGAACATAAGAAGTACACTATGCACTCTACTTTGATTATTAAAATATTGTATTCTTATTCTTTGATGGTTTGATACATGTCTTTATGCTAAAATCATCTTAAATTTATGTTTTTTGTGTACTAATTATGATTTTGTTTGCATTTATATGACTTTGTTTATCTTGTATATTATTTTTTATTAGTGATTCATGATATGATTCAATTCATGATTAAAAAAATAGGTCCTTTGATTCATGATTTGAATCCCAATTTGATAACCATGCTAAACTCTTGGTAAATTTTGTACTACCGAGAAAATACATAGGAGTATTGAAGCTACAGTAGGAAAAAACTAGCAGCCTGATAGTATTGTTTTAAATTCATTAGATTGGACGATAGATATAGCATGGGAGTTAAAAGCTAAATAGAACTATGTGTTAGGAAATTAGATCAATTTCCATGAGAGAATTTTCTTTAAAAACAGAGAAATAAAATATAAAAAAAACACAATCATCACACAAGGATTTAACGTGAAAAACTCGAAGAAAAACCACGACCCTTGTCAAAACCGACAACTAGTGAGTAACATTATATGAAAATTTATACATCACATAAACCTCACTCTAAAACATCCTTTTGGCCCCAAGTACACCTACACTCTCCAAAGCTAGCATCTCACTACACTCTAACTTAAGAGTATTACAACAGAGAAAAGCTTAAAGTGTTCCGGGAATTTCCCATCGGTGTCTAAGACCCCGATACACCCATTAATAACCATAGATGTTTCCACACTTGGTGCATTTATTAGAAAGGACCTTAAGGCCTATATATAACATAAACCTCCATCCCCTTTACAAATCCAAGCAATGTGAGACTTTTTTCAATCACTAATATTCAACACTATGTAGTTTAGGAACTAGTATTAACATTTTATGTTGATGTTATACCCATTATACATGGTTTCATTTCCTTATAGGCTATAGTGAATGACTTTTTCTGTTGTGAGAAAGTTATTGTCAGTTTCTATTCTAAAGATGTGTCATGTGTCTGCGGACAGACACTCTAAACCTAAAAAGAAAGTTGCTGATTGTAACATCCTAGAAATTTAAGTAAAATTAATTAATTAGAGTAAATAAATAATACAACTATAGGAAATAATTATTTGATGTCCTATACATGTAGAAAAATTAATTATGGACCCCTTGAGTTAATGGCGAATACGGCGATTACTGCTGTCGTTTAATTGGCGAACAACGTACGAGCAGAATACAGAGACGGGTCCAATGGGCCGGGAAAAATTGGATAATTATTGGGGATAAATATTTATGTCCCGACGATGAGCTAAAATTAATTTGAGCATTTCTGGAATTTATTGTGAATTATTCAGGATTTATCGGCGTCGTTTGACGTCGGAAAATGACCAATTTGGGCAACGGGCCTCAATTGGACCTCAAAAATTCGCTAACCCAAAAATAATTATTGAGTATTAGAAGACACTCAAATAAATATTTTAAACCCAAAAATAAACCCAGAAAAATTTATAAATGATTAATTAGACGTACGGTGGGCCCGGGCGACCAAAACACTTTGTTTTTGAGCCAAACGCGCAACGATTTTTCCCGTACACCTTGGGCTGCACGTTTTGGGCATCATGGGCTGTCCTAAATCTGAAACCTTAAGCCCAAATCAGATTTTGCCAAAATTTAGGCCTTGGAGCCAAAAATTTTAAATGAAGGGCCAATATGGTCAATTCACGCATAAGATGTAACACCCTCTGTTACACCTTAATAAATTCTAGAAAAACTCATAATTTTTTTTTTTTTTACTAAAGATATGATTGTTAAAAAGAAACTATCGGAATAAATTATATACATTATTTCTGAAATACCTCACAAATATTATTAAAAACTTTATAAAGTATTTGTACATTCATCCGAAGAAAATAAACATTAAACATTATAAGAAAGAGAGGAAACTCCATGGCCCAGAAGCAGTTACTAATTAACATTATTTATTCATTGGACCACGGTATTCATACCGAGCTCCCTTTCTAGAACGTGCTATATTTACTGCTGATATTCTTCGATCCTTCCCTCTGAACCATCAATTTAGAATATATGAAACAAAAACACGGAGAAAGGAGTGAGAAACAGAATATAATATTTCCGAATAAGACATAAGCAACAAAGGGTTTTCACAACCAATACATAATAATATCAATCACAATCACATACACAATCAATTATGAATGCATGAATGTTATGCAATATCTTCATCATAACTTACTTATATATGTGGGCCCTTAAATTTTAATTTGCACTGGGCCAACCAGGAGTTTACACTGTTCCATAAGTCCGGATAATAATAATATGAACAGCTCAACTGGCATGGAAACACTTAGAGACTAGTCAGATTGAGAAAGTTTTTATTGTGAAAGTACCCGACACTAGGGAGCTACCCCAGGTCCCCTGAAGCACCCTTTCACACCCTCTCATCCCAAGGCTCGTAATTAAGCCTCCTCTAATGTATCCTCGGTTTCTATAATCCGTCCCCAGACAATATTATTTCATTTCACTTTAATGATTCATGATGCATGAACTACTCGCGTATTGAGTTGGTTAAGGCTTTTAGAAACTCAATTATTAAATCCCTCAAAGGTTTACAACATTATTTCAATAAACTGTACATTTTCTCGATTCTCTGAATTTCTGTCCCACAGAAATAAATTTGGTACAGTTTTTGAATCTCACTGAAATTTGAGTTTCTAAGCCTTAAATATCTAAAAACTTTCTCATATAAAACTTTACATAATCTTTCTCAAATTAAATCTTAACAAAATCAAATTTAGGAATCTCAATTATTTCCAAATATATTTAGTTATTAAGTTGGAAAAAATAAAACAATTTTCTTTCAAAAAAAAATTTTGTTTTATTAAAAGAGAATAATTATTAACCAAAAATACTTAAAATTATAAAATTTTTCTTTAACTCAAGATTTAATTAAATAAATTCTCATAAAATATTTTCTTTCTAAAATAAATACTAATTTTTATTTTTATTTTTCTAAATATTGAAAATAAAGTTAATAAAAATAATTTCTAAGAAGAAATAAAAGATAATAAAATTTAAAGAGTAAGGTAAGAAATTCTTACTGAATTTTAGCTTTCCGTCATGCTCGCTATATGCTCAAACTCCACATTACAATATCATCAATCAAAATCAAATAATATCAATCATAACTAAATATCATCAATCAATCAATCATAATCAAATCAATTAAATATCATTAATACATATCATAATACAAAATTTAATGATTATTAATATAATCAATTTTAGTCCTTTTGGTCAATTCCTCGCATAGGTATATGTAAGTCCATATAATCCAGTCCTTGCATAGGTATAGTTCAGTCCATATGAGTCATAATGGTCCAAGTCCTTGCATAGGTATAGTCCAGTCCATATAGGTCATAATGATCCAAGTTTTGCATAGGTATGTTAGAGTTAGTTAAACTAGATATTTAATTTAACATTTATTAAAAATTTTAAGTTAAAAAGTTAATATTTTAAAATAATAATATTATTAAATTTAAAAGGAGTAGGGGACTCCTCCCATTATTCTTATGTCTTTTCATATTATAATTCTTATCTCACTCCCCCTTACCTTGAGTCGTTACCAAAAATGGATTTGCTTTGCGCCTCCGATTTCTAAAAATATTAATACCAATCTTATTTCAGTATAAGCATAAGACGAAGATTAAGATTACTACTTAAAACAGAAATGGTAAATTTTGAATAGTGAATAGTGAATAGTGAATAGTGAATAGTGAATAGTGAATAGTGAATAGTGAATAGTGAATCGTGAATAGTAACGGTAAATAGTAAAACGTGAATAGTAACGGTAAATAGTAACAGTAAATAGTAAATCGTGAATAGTAATGGTAAATAGTAACAGTAAATAGTAATTTACTATTTGAATAGTAATTTACTATTAAAATAGTAATTTACTATTGAAATAGTGTTTACTATGCAGAATAGTAACTTAAAATAATATTATTTCCAGTATAATAACAGATTTCTAAAAACGATATAAAAATAACCCTAAAAAATATAAAAGAGAAGTATTCTTACCTTAGGATTTTGGCAGAACCTTCTCTCCAAAAACTTTTCTTCTCTCTCTCACTTCCACCACTATCTCACTAGCACTACTGTATTAAGAAAACTTAATCTGAAATTGTGAATTCTAAAGAAGAAATCCTTCGGTATTTATAGGAAAAAAAATTTACTATGCATTCCATTATTTTAATATAAAAGTACTATGCATTTTTTAATTTTTTATTCCAGGTTACTATGCATTCTTTGAAAATTTCGTATATGCACAGTGTTTTGCATAGTAACTGTCGGCAGAATTATTAAGCCAAATAGTAACCTTTCACTCGGTATATTTTAAATATTCAAAATGAGTCCTTTTTGAAATTTAGCGATATTATATCAGTCCTCACTAATTTTATAATAAGTAATATAAAGTTGAAATTTTAAAAATCTAAAATTTTCTGTTAATAAAAATTTATTGATACGTTTCTAATTTTTTAACGATTGAAAAAAATCAAGATTTTTCTCAAACCGATAATTTTTAGATAAGTCTACTTGAAACGGATTTTAGAAAATTTTCTTATAATTTAAATTCACTTTCTTATAAATATTTTTAATTTAAGTCACTTGTATGAATTTAAAATTATTTAAAAAAATATTATTTTTATTAAAAAATTCCAAAATTCCAAAAAATTCCAAAAAATCATAAATAATACGTAGATTAAAAAGTTCTAAAGAACCATAATTTAATTCCTTCAAAATTTTAATATAAAAATAAAAATAGGGGTGTTACATAAGACAAGAAAACCTTTTCCTCTTCCCCACTTCACATTCACGTTGGAACAGCCCTTGCTGCAGGGAAAAACAGAAATCTTCTTCTCCCTTCTTCCTCCATTGACGTGAAGAAATGGGTGGCCATCCATGGTGATTTTTAAAGCTTTTTGAAGGAAGAACCTAAGGTATGGACATTGGACCGCTAAGGCTTTATCTCCTCCATCTTCTCTTCCTTTCTTTCACTCATTTTCCTCCTCCTCTTCACCTTGCTCAAAAACAAAAATGCATGTTTGGCTCACCCATGGAATGTGACAAAATTTTAAGGATTTTGGAGGCCTTAACTTCAATTTGAAGAAGCTTGCTTGGTCCTTTGGTGTTGGGATTTCTCAAGTCTCCATCTCCACCACTCTCTGAATTTTGGAATTGTGTCTTACTTGGGGTAAGCTATGGACCTTCATGAGGCTTTAATTTGGTAGGTTAAAGTATGTAGATTATGATGTTAGTATTGGAAAAAATATGAGAATTTGCATGTGGAACCCAAAACCTAGGTTAGGAGACCATTGGGAAATTGTTGTTGTTGATGTTGGATAATTATTTTTGTGACTTAAATATGATGAAAATTAGTTGTTGAAATGAGATTAATTATTGTTGGAATGAATGAGTTAGTTTTGGGTGCAAAACTTGAAATTGTGGCTTACTTTAATTATGGACAAGGTTGCCATTAGGAGACCTAAATTATTTTAGATGGTTTCATGATGATTATTAGGCCTAAATTAATATATTGAAATGAATTAGTGATGTTGGAATGGATGAATTTGATCTTGGGTGCAAAATCCTAAAATTGATGGCTTACTTTAATTTAGAGGAAAATGGTGCTTTGGAGTTAAAGTGGCTTAGGGGTGATTTCGAAGTATTTATAGGACTATGGATGATACTTTAGAATTTATTTGATGAGTTGTAGAAAAGTAAGGAACTAATACTAAGCTTTAAAATTCTCTTGGATGGTAAAGGTGATAAAGTGGTATAATAGGCTCAAAATGTATTAGCCTTGTTAAAATAAGCTTGAAAACTCTTGTTAGATATGGGTTAATAATTAGAATTAGTGTTGGATAATTATTGGTTGATGTAGTGTGTAAAATGTCATGAGTTAAGTGAAGTGTTATGTGAACTAGTAAAGGGTAAGTGTGTTGCTAAGGTGAATAAAATTGCTAAGAGCATTTTAGGACTTAAAAAAGGTAATTATGAACTTGAGTAAGTGTTAATAAGTGTAGTTGGAGGATTTGAGTGGTTATTAGGTAAGAAAGATTAAGAATAAAAAGTGTGTAGGGTAGAAGTGGATTTAGTGACAATTATGAACTATTGGAGTTGAATGAAAGACTAATGGTCTAGAAAATATTATTAGAACACATTAGGCATGAAAAACCTAATAGATAGACTAAGAGAAGGTTGTTGTTGGTGGTAGGTGACTTTGTCATGAAAGTGGACTAAGGACTTAAGCCATGATGTAGGATTAGGAATGATCTTAGTTATGAAGTGTTACTTGTAATTGGAAATATTAGAAGATTATTATGAATGATTGATAGTTTTGAAAACTAATAATAAGGCACTTGAATGTGTGAAGACCAATGGTGACAATTAGTTGTCTTAGGGGGAATAAAGAACAAAAATTTACTTGAATTACTAGTGATGAGGGACTTATGTCTTCTAAAGGGAAACTATTAAAAGTGAAACATAATGAAGTGAACAAATTGCTTAAGGCTTTAAAGAGCCTAATGGATAACACTTTGAATTTTAATTAATTACTAATGGTAAATTTAAATCCTTAAAACATTGGAAAAATGTGATAAGGATAACTTAAATTCCAAACCTCCAAGATGGAGAAGGCATAAAACATGACAAGTTTCACATACATGAATATATTTATGTACCTCTAAAATGAGACTTAGCTGTTAACATTTATTTAGTGATAGAATAATGTTTAATATGGCCTTGTACTTATTAAAAATGTAAGCTTTGACCGTTCCGGTGAAGTGGGACCATCCAACTCTTCCAACCCCATGGAATACTTCTCTTGAGGTAGGAGAGGAGTTTATTTTCTAAATGCATGGCCTTGATATTGGTAGTGTATGTATGTGTGATGTTTAATTACTTATTGACCTTGGTTGTTTCTATTGTTGCTATGTATAATGATTAGGTGAAGTAAGACTCCTTGAGTGACATCGGTGGTGAATTGATAATTGTTAAGGCGATGTACCCTTGATATGCCCTTTTAGGCTTATGCATGATAATGAAGTGGATTATGTGAGAACTTGAGACCATTATGTTCACTTTTGCATTTCATGACATGCATAACATATCTCATGTGTGATAAATATGATCTTGCGTTGATCTTGAAAATAACAACCTTGTGTTGGTTGATTTTATAAACGACTATGCGTGGTCGTAATGTGACATGTATTATTGATCTTGCGTTGATCATGAGAAAGAAACCTTGCGTTGGTTCTATATATTAAACAACTACGCATGGTTGTAAGTCACATGAGTGAAATATGCACATGGAGAGGGGATGGAAATTATACAAGTTGGTCTCATTGTATATGCATAAATTGTTGGATAGCATATGCATTAATTGTGAATACATGACATTTAAACTTAATATGATTCATGAATGTCTTGAATTGAGAAACATTATTGGTGTTGTTGGCTAATGTGAAAGTGTAGTGATGACCATTGTTGGTGAAATGAGATTGATAGTTAAGACTCTTTGGCATGAGTTGGTATTCATGGTATATAATGTATGCATTGATTGACAAATTTTGGTCTATATGTTGTATCAATGAGATAGGATATATTGAAGGAAAATATGTATGATTGCCTCACTATGCATAACTTATCATTATAAATGCTCATCATTAAGAAAATATACTCACTTTCCATGTTTTCCATTTTAGCCTTGTGATATAAGTGGAGATGGTGGAGAGGTATACTTTTATGGAGGCGGCTCGGTGTGAAGAGGGTGTCCCGTTTGCCTTGGCCGGCATACTTCTTTTTGAACATGTTGATTTAAATTCTTTATAAAATTTGAGGTGTATAGGCATTATTTTGTATAGCTTGACTGTTGATGTATATGCCTAAGTTTTTGGAACTTCGAATGAGTTTGCTAAATTAATTGTTGGTACATTTGGATTTAGAGATTGAGCTATGAACTTGTTGGTCTATTGGAGGTTGATGATCATGAATCTTTATGAATCAGGAATTATGCATGAGAGTTGATATTATGTCACAAAAATTATGCATATTGCATAGAAGTAGTTAGGGAGTAGATTTATGAAGCTTTGTTTATGTTAGTGTAAATGCTGAATTTTTATCACATAATCGGTGCAAGGCATGTATGATAAGATAATATGATGTATACCTCCTAGTTATGAGTATATTAAGAGGCCTAGTTGATAAGAAGCAACGATTGATGTTTTATTAGTATGTATGTATGGTATTGTCACCTAATTAGGTTCTTGGAAAAGCTTTGATGTAGATGTTCATGATCATGGATTTTTAGAGTTGAATATGTAGGACTATGGGTAGGTACCTTAAATTTGAAGGATTATTGACCAATAGGAGAATTTGAGGAATTGGTGCATGACAATCTCATATATACATTGATGAAGTTAATTAGGTACTTGCCTAACTTTCACCTTCTCATATCTTCACATATAGGTTGGTTTCTAACTAGATCTAGGGTAGTTATTATAAGTCTTGAATTGTGGTGTGCCTTAATTAAGTGATGGAATAAACGTGAAAAATTTCCCCTACTTTTTATTAATTAGAAGTGGATAACTAAAATATCGAATAGAGGATTTAGGGCGCTACACTGATAATGTATTTTCAGGTCTTTTTTTGTAATGCAACTTGTCAAAAAATTGTGGTTTGAATTCCTCAAATATAGTACCTATCCTAATTTATTTTATTTTTTTTAATTTAATATGGATTGCGGTTATATTATAGGTAGCTGATGAACTTGTGGCTGAATTTACTGATCTAGGCGATATTGTTTTATCTCCTGATCAGGTTTTCTCCTTGTGTAAATAATTTCAGAATTCAGAGTGAGAATACAATGATAAATATTGACTTATTTTTTTGTGGTTAACATTTGACACCAAGAATATGATGAGAAAAATATTCGTCGAAGGGTTTATGATACTTTGAATGTTCTGATGGCAATAGATAAAAAGGAAATACAATGGAAGAGTCTTCCTCGTACTAGTCTGAGTGATATTGAAGAGCGAAAGGTTTGCCAACATTATTATTGAATTGTGAATTTGTAATATTTTTTTTTGGCTTCAAGTGGCTTATTCTTTCCTTATAGTGACTGTAACACCACTATTTTTATTTTAATTTATTATAGAAAATTTTATATTAAAAACCTGATGGAATTTGACCATAGACCTTTAGAAGTTTTTGATCAGTATATTTTTCAAAATTTATTTATTTTAAAAAAGTTTAAAAAATAATTATTAAAAAAATAAAAATTACTATTTGCACCCCTTGAATTACTATTTGCACCACTCCCTAAATTACTATTTGCACCTCCCCTCATAATTCATCAGATTCCTTCACGTGAAAAACATTGTGTATTTCTGAAATTTTCAAACTTTGCACAGTAATCTATATGAAATTTTCAATTTTTGCATAGTACTTTTATAATAAAATAATAGAATGTATAGTAAATTTCTTTTCTATAAATACCGAGCGAAGGAACGAAGGAAATCACAGTTTTCTTATTAAATTTTCTTAATATAGTAGTGCTAGAGAGATAGTGGTGGAAGTAAGAGAGAGAAATAATTGTTTTGGAAGGAGGTTCTGTTAAAATTCTAAGGTAAGAATACCTCTCTTTTATATTTTTTTAGGGTTATTTTCATATCGTTTTAGAAATATATTATTATACTAGATATAATATTATTTTAAGTTACTATTCTGAATAGTAAAATACTATTTCAATAGTAAATTACTATTTCAATAGTAAATTACTAATTACTGTTACTATTTACCTTTACTATTCACGTTTTACTATTTACTGTTACTATTCATGTTTTACTATTTACTATTACTATTCACGATTTATTATTTACTATTACTATTCACTATTCACTATTCAAAATTTACCATTTCTTTTTAAGTATAAATCTTAATTTACATCTTATAACTATATTAAAATGAAATTAGTATGTTTTAGAACTCGGAGACGAGACGCGTACGGATCTTCAATAACGAATCAGAATACAAGAGGTAAGGGGGAGTGAAATAAGAATATAATATGAAAAGACATAAGAATAATGGGAGGAGTCCCCTACTCCTTTTAAATTTAATAATATTATTATTTTAAAATATTAACTTCTTAACTTAAAATTTATAATAAATTTTAAATTAAATATCTGATGTAACTAACTCTGACATACCTATGCAAGGACCTGGACTTTCATAACTCATACGACCTGGACTAAACCTATGCAAGGACTTGGATTAGTTTGACCTATATGGACTAAACTATACCTATGCAAGGACTGAATTATATGGACTTACATAGAACTATACAAGGAATGGACTATAAGGACTCAAAATCAATTTTGATAATTTAAATAACCATTAAAATTTGAATTATATTTAATTGATTTGATTATAATTATTAGTATTTGATTATTATTGATGATATTTAATTTGATCGATATTATTTGATTGTGATTGACATTTTTTTGGTTGTGATTGATGATATGGTGATTGATAATATTTGATTATGATTGATGATCTTGTGATATGAAGTTAAGCATATAGCAAGCATGACGAAAAGCTAAAACTCAGTAAGAATTTTCATACCTTACTCTTTAAATTTTTATTATTTTATTTCTTCTTAGAGATTATTTTTATTAACTTTACTTTTAATATTTAGAATAAAAAGTTTAGTATTTATTTAAAAAGAAGTCATTTTATGAAAATTAATTTATAAAAAGGTTGAGATAATTAAATCTTGAATTAAAGAAAATTTTATAATTTTAAGTATTTTAGTTAATGATTTAAATATTATTATCTTTTAATTAAATAAAATTTTCAAAAGAAAATTATTTTATTTTTCCAACTTAATAACTAAAGATATTTGGAAATAATTGAGATTTTTTTAAATTCGATCTTGTTAAGATTCAATTTGAGAAAGATTATGTAAAGTTTTATATGAGAAAATTTTTAGATATTTAAGGCTTAGAAACTCAATTTCAGTGAGATTAAAAAACTGTACCAAATTTATTTCTGTGGGACAGAGATTCATATAATTGAGAAAATATACAGTTTATTGAAATGATGTTGTAAACCTTTAAGTTATTTAATAATTGAGTTTCTAAAAGTCTTAACCAACTAAATACGCGAGTAGTTCATGCATCATAAATCATTAAAGTGAAACAAAATGATATTGTTTGGGGACGGATTATAGAAACCGAGGATACATTAGAGGAGACTTAATTACAAGCCTTGGGATGAGAGGGTGTGAAAGGGTGCTTCAGGGGACCTGGGGTAGCTCCCTAGTGTCGGGTACTTTCAAAATAAAAACTTTCTCAATCTGACTAGTCTCTAAGTGTTTCTATGCCAGTTGAGTTGTTCATATTATTATTATCCGGATTTATGGAACAGTGTAAACTCCTGGTTGGCTCAGTGCAAATTAAAATTTAAGGGCCCATATATATAGGTAAGTTATGATGAAGATATTACATAATATTCATGCATTCATAATTGATTGTGTATGTGATTGTGATTGTGATTGATATTGATATTATTATATATTAGTTTGTGAAAACCCTTTATTGCTTATGCCCTATTTGGGAATATTATATTCTGTTTCTCACTTCTTTCTCCATGTTTTTGTTTCATATGTTTTAAATTGATGGTTCAGAGGGAAGGATCGAAGAATCTTGACAGTAAATATAGCACGTTCTAGACACGGTATGAATACCGTGGTCCAATGAATAAATAAAGTTATTAAGTAACTACTTCTGGGCCATGGAGTTTCATCTCTTTCTTATAATGTTTAATATTTATTTTCTTTGGATGAATGTAAAATTACTTTATAAAGTTTTAATAATATCTATGAGGTATTTCAGAAATGATGTATGTAATTTATTCCGATAGTTTCTTTTTAACAATCATATCTTTAGTAAAAAAATTTTATGAATTTTTCTAGTATTTATTAAGGTGTAACTGAGGGTGTTACAGTGACGCTCTCAACTTTTCCAAAAATACAATAAAAGGATCATTTTAACTAATATAATCAATTCAACAGAGCGTCTTGGGCTAAGGAATAGAATTGAAAAGAAAGCAGCCTATTTACAAGAGGTGGAGGACCGAGTAAGGACCACTCTTATCTCTAGTGGATTTAATCTATGATTGAACTCCTCTTGTACATAGTTTGCAAGTCCTAACACATAATTGTTGTTCCATAGTGATTAGATTCTTTTTACTAATTTCTTGTATTAATTTATCAGGTACATAGGTCTTTAGAGGCTTATACAATGAAATGAGCAATTATATAGCTTTGGAAATGCTCCCAATGGAGGTGTATCTTTGCCTTTCATTCTGCTGCAGGTACACTATGATGTAATGTTTTTGGTTAATTTGTCCACTAGAAACTTTTTCTCTTTGGATTTTCAATTTGTCAGATAAATGATATATTTTTATGATCTCAAATCTGAAGTCCCCAGTTGGCATTTATATAATCAGTTTATGTTTAGATTACCTACAATGTATAATTATCCAAAGTGACCTCACTCTAGGGTCCATCAACACCTGCTTCTGGGAAAAACACTAGAAATATATTTTTCACCATTGTTGTGGACATTGGTTAGAATTTATCAACTGAACATAGATATAATTTAATTATTTATTATTATTATTATTATTATTATTATTATTATTATTATTATTATTAGGAAGAGGATATTATTCATGTATTCTAGGCTATGTTATGAGTATTTATCTACTAAGCATAAATATAATTTAATTATTTATTTATGACCTTTGTATAACTGTGTAAAATGTTCCTAATATATTCCAGTAAGCTCCAAGGAAAAAAGCCTTTCTATATTTTTTAATAGTTTATTTCAATTAGTTTCATGATGATAAGCTCCTAATTGATAAGAGCTTATTGAATATGTATTTAGTTAATTTGTTTGCCTTAGCAGTAAGCACACCCTTACTTAATATAATGTATGGCTTTATAGACATGCCCTCATGCAACCGTCGAAGTTGAAATATCAGAAGATATGCAGCTTGTGCATTTTGATTTCAATAGGTAAGAAGGCTTCAATTACATGGCTTCCTTTCTGTAAGAGTGATGGTATTATCCTGCCTGTATGCTGTCTGAATGTGATCTCAATTCACTATGTCTTATATATTATGGTCTAACAGATCTGTCATTTCCTTGTTTCCCTTATTATTAAAACTTTTTATTGTTTAAAATCTTTTGCTGTGTATGCTTACTTTTTTTCTCTCTGTAGCACTCCCTTTGAGATGCATGATGACAACTATGTTTTCAAGGCAATGAAATTTTATGAAAGAACTCAGAATGATAATGTGACACACAATCTTACAGATGGTGGTGAAGGTTCTAGCATGTCAGGCATGCATCATGCACAGGTTCCTACTTCAGTTTCAAACCCTCCACTTAGGACTCCCTCATCTCCACCACTCCCTGGAATATTAAAGGCAAGAGTTAAGAATGAGCATTGATACACAATTTTATACTGTGTTGTCTTATCTAAGCATGTTTGTATATTTTGAAAAGTTATTTGTTGGCAAGGAATTACCCTTCAAAGTAGTAATCAACATAGCCAAGTCACTTTATAGGTTAGAAGCAAATCGGTCTGCCTAAGTCACTATATTCTTCTGGGTTGATTTTGGCAAATTATTTGCTAACCATATCCATAAGTCCTTAACCGATTTTTCTCCCCTAATTTTTAGTGTATTTTCCAGATTGTACTTATAGAGAAATTGGTTTGTACTAGCCTTAGGGATTATGTAATGCTACACATTCAACATAGGAATAATTTTGGAATTAACAGATTTTAGTGTAAATTATTCCATCTTATGTCAATCGTGGTAATTGGGAAAATGCATCTTATGATAACTTGCTACCCTTCTGGAGTTCTGGTGTTACTTGAATCGGCTCCATACACTTTTGGGCGAAGTTATATAGGTTCTATGTGTAACGTCCTGGCCGTTTTTTCAGGAATGAATGACTCTCCCCACAAACTAACACGATACCTTTCAGTGTGTTTTTGTCCTCACAACACACTTCCCGGAAACTTCCCAGGAGGTCACCCATCCCAGAATTTCTCCAAGTTAAGCACGCTTAACTTTGGAGTCCTTAAGTGATAGGCCACCGAAAAGGCTAATGCATTTGTTGGTATAAGTAGTACGAATTCATTCCTTTAAACTATCCTCGATTGTATAGTCCTATACCTATACAGTCTTTGGATCCCTCTCATTCTGGTATGTATTCGGTTCGTTCATGTTTCCCTCCCACTGGAAGCCTGCTAGGAGCCGCTCCTTGTCTGTGCCTATGCACTGACGATCACTCCCCGCCCTCAACAGTGCCCAGGATGTCACACCCCCTGTTGGAAGCCTTCCAGGAGCCGCTCCTTGTCCATGCCCATGCACTGGAGATCACTCTCCACCCTCAACAACGCCTATAATATTAACGAAAGTAAATAAAGGACCCCGTAGGTAGTCAAGAATTGACTATCCGATCCCATATCTAACATCGATATAATAAACTAGTTAGACTAGTACCATCATTCATCGGGTTAGTTCCTAGACACCTGATTCATATCGAAAGGAGGTCTACAATTGTCCGTTTCTACACTTTGGGATGTTCGATTCCAACACGGACAGTCCCTAATGAACTGTTTTGATAAATCAAACACTTCTTCTGAAGAACTCAAACTCTAATTTGGACCCCATCAACCTCATTTCTTAAAAAAATTATCTAGTTAAATAGGAACTTGTGGATTCAACTCAAATATTTTTCTGTTTTGGGCATATTTTTTTCATGAGGTCGAAATTAAGAAATTTTCATCTTGGTTTCTTCGTTATGAAAAACCTGACAAACTCTATTTCTAGCCTCGAACTCTATTTCGTGATCTATCATCACCAACTTGAAGAACCAAGAATTTGTACCTCTGAAAAACCTGTTATTTAATCTTGTTAAATTCTTAGAAAAATCATAACTTTCTCATACGAGCTCAGAATCAGTTTGTTGTAATTTCTTTATTCTCGTATTAAACCCCTTCACAATTCTCGTGAAGAACCTAAAAGCTAATTCTTGCTCGATCATCCTTGAAAAGCGAAATTTTTTAGAGAAATAGTTATGCCTAATTACTTATAGTTTGTGAATGACTATCCGATCTTATTATTAAACAGAATGGGGCATGTAGGCACCCTTAAATACATACAGTCATCCATTGTCTTATTATTTAATTATATATATTCAACTACATATATCCTACTTTTATTGAGTGCTCCCAGTTGGTCCAATGTATTGTTATTTTTCATACTCCAGTTCTTGGTTTCCTAGCTCCTCTATTATTATTAAACAGAAAGGGGTGAGTATATACTCCAGACCCTGAAGGTTCCCGGTGCGAGCATACTCAGTCAACAAATAATATAACATAAATAATCCAGTTAACATATTTACAACTATAACAATCAATAATGTTGTTATGGAATGCATGAGTTAGGTTCATTATAATTATCTAAAGTTTAAGTCTCATGATGCATGTGGGCCCAATAAACCAATCCACCATCATCGTTATCTCATTCTTTGGAAGTCGTCCTGCTCAAGCTGCCCCTGGACACAACGTTTCCACACTAGAGCGATCGGAGCCCACCAAGTCCCTCAACCATTATTTAATCATCATAAGATACGAATAGACTCACAAGTTCTAATCATTATATTATCCTGGGACTTGGCTCTACACGATCATAGTTACATTCCGTCATTTAGTCAAAATACACCAGACTTGCATCGTCTGACCTAGCTTTAGGCGCGACTATGATGCCATTGAGTTTCCGTCCTGGTTGTACTCACAAGATTCTCCTCAGAGATCAGACGTGAATGTCCTCCAACGTACCTGGTGTATGCTCTAGTTTTAATCCTTCAAAAATACCTTCATGATGCAAAAATGCATTATTTTAGTTTTATCATTACTTTGATCCCTGAGTATCTATGAGTTTCCAGCCTCGTAATATTTGTCCTCATGTTGTTAGGTCCCATCTATTTTTCAGACATTGTAGGTTATTTTATTATTTTATTTATTATTTATTATTATTATTATTAATATTATTATTATTTTTAAAAAGTATATCAGTTATATCTTAGTTAAAATAATGCTTAGTTTAAAGAGTAAGTAGTGTGACCCTTATTTCATTATTCATAACTAAAACAATAATAATAGTAGTGATAATAATAATAATAATAATAATAATAATAATAATAATAATAATAATAATAATAATAATAATAAGGCGACAAAGCTGTCTATTATAATATAGATAAGAAAAAATAAAATAAAAGAAAAAATAAATGCAGATAATAAGGCGGCAGAGCCGGCCATTATATTCGATAAAATAAATGACAGAAATTAAATAAAGCAAAAACAAATGTTAAGAATAAGGCGGTAGAGCCGTGCGTTATAATATAGATAAGTAGAAATGAAATACAAAGAAAAAATTAATACAGAGAATAAGGCGGCAGAGCCAGCCATTATATTCAATAAATTAAATGAAAAAAATTAAATAGAACAAAAACAAATGTTAAGAATAAGGCGGCAGAGCCAGCCATTAAGCTCAATAGTAAATAATAATAATAATGATAATAATAATAATAATAATAATAATAATAATAATAATAATAATAATAATAATAATAATAATAATAATAATAATCATAATCATAATAATAATAGTAGTGATATAAATGATGATCATCCATCCTTATTTCCTTATTTATCTCGTCTTTTAAACTTCCTCACTGGAATCCACATAAACACCCATGGTTCTTAATATTTTCACAATTCAATACCTAACATATCCACTTAATCATCATGGTTAGTAATGATCAACACAACCAATTAATCATATACATAGCAATAAAAATATAAAAATATATATAAAAATTAAAGCATCTTAATTTTACAACAATTCTCGAACCTGCCCTCGGAAAGGTAAGGACCAAAAGTACCTTAGTCTTTCCAAACACACGGTCCACCCCAGAATACCAGAGAATATACCCCTTACCTGAGGTGTCGTATTTTTGTAATACTAGACGAAAGAGCAAAAATTCAACTTTCAAACCGTAGCTCCGATCGATGATCCATCTCTGTAGTTGAACTCTATGTGATGTTTAAAGCTTGGATTTGCCAATATGAAAATGATTGGGTAAAAAGAGAGGGTGGCAGAAGTGGTGGAGGAAGAAGAAGAATAGAGGTTCGCGGTGGTCGGATGTGGTTTTGGTGAAGAACAGAGGTGGTTTAGTATCAATAGAGGGGAGAGAGAGAGAGAGAGAGAGAGAGAGAGAGAGGCTGCATGTGATGCCATATTTATAGGAAAATCTAGTCACTGGGTCTAGATTTAATCGGTACCGATTTTAAATAGTTAATTTTAAAAGAAAACAAAAAGTTACTTATAGTTACGGTTAGAATCTGAAAAAGTTTCCAACATGAAAGTTGTAGATCGGCTCTTTCTCTTTGAAATGATATATGGTATGCGAAAATCTAACACTCGGAGCAAACGTTACGCCAGAAACAGGGAAAAATCAATGTGTTCGAAGTTCCCGTAATAGTTTTTCTTAGAAAGAAAAATTTACCGTGCAAAATTCGTTGTGAATTAGCTTTTGGTTTCTGCAAGAACGTTGTAGGAGTTTTTGATACGAAACCATGAAAAAAGAACAAAGTCATTTCAACATCGTATGAGAGAGATATTCACGTTTTTCTATAGGGGTACTATTGGGTGACGAAAATCACTATTTCTCTGAAAGTTTCGCTTTTCAGGGATGATCGAGCAAGAACTAGCTTTTAGGTTCTTCACGAGAATTGTAGAGGGGTTTAATACGAGAACAAAGAAATTACAACGAACTGATTCTGAGCTCGTATGAGAAAGTTGTGATTTTTCTAAGAATTTAATGAGATTAAATAACGCGTTTTTCAGAGTACAAATTCTTGGTTCTTCAAGTTGATGATGATAGATCACGAAATAGAGTTCGAGGCTAGAAATAGAGTTTGTGAGGTTTTTTATAACGAAGAAACCAAGATGAAAATTTCTTAATTTCAACCTCATATGAAAAAGTTATGCCCAAAACAGAAAAATATTTGAGTTGAATTCACAGGTTCCTATTTAACTAGATAATTTTTCTAAGAAACGGGGTTGATAGGGTCCAAATTAGAGTTTGGGCTCTTCAGGAGAAGTGTTTGATTTGTCAAAACGGTTCATTAAAGACTGTCCATGTTGGAATCAGACATCCCAAAGTGTAGAAACAGACAATTGTGGGCCTCATTTCGGTATGAATCAGGTGTCTAGGAACTGACCCGATGAATGATGGTACTAGTCTAACTAGTTTATTATATCGGTGTTAGATATGGGATCGGATAGTCAATTCTTGACTACCTGCGGAGTCATTTATTTACTTTTGTTAATATTATAGTATTATTTATTATTAAGTATAATTCTATATTTTTATTTCTTTTATTGAGTTTTCAACCCATTTACATTATTACTCTTTGTGAAAAAATATTTCTGCTCTGATTATCACTTACAAAACTTTCATACTTGAAAATTTACAAGGTTAAGACTGCTTACTAAAAACAGGGATGTTACACTATCCACTATTCTTTCTTAAGTGGAACAATAAATGTATTTCTAGTTTAAATGGGTATGTGTCCAATGCGCTTCGGCCGTATATTGTTGGTAGGGATTGAAAATAAGCATTTTTATTGATGAATAATTCCTTTTAAAACTCGGTCAAGTTAATTATATTTTTTTAGGATTAGAGTTCTAATATTTAATTGAACAATGATCTGGCCTGCTCTGCATTATAACAATTTTTTTTTGTGATTAAAGGTAATTTTAGTTCAAATTCTTAAGATCGAAAGCACTGATATACTACTAAATTATTACAGGGTTTTAAACATTACTACACTTGCATTTATTTTGAAGGAGATGAAAATCTTCAATGTAAAGCCGGCACATTGATGGCACATGTTAAGGGAAAACATGATATGGAAGTATGTTTGGAAAATTTTACCGTGCTTTTTTTTTTCGTTTAAGTAGGAATCAAATATTGTCAGAGGATATACAATAACTTATACATTATGCCTAACTAATCGAGTTGATTCCTCTTGATATTTTCTGCATAATTGGACTCTTTCTAATGATAAATTAGATTCTAAAATGTGAAAATGTCTTCTATTTTTTTTAACAATTTGAGAAATTATATTCAAACAATGAAATTACAGAGTTTCACAATTTTTGTATGTTCATTTTACACTTTTATCCCATTAAGCACAGCCTATATATAGTTCATATAAATCTAATTTGGTTTTAGAAAATTGTAGATCTCAGTCTTTATAAATTTTACAACATTGCTCCCTTAACTAATAAGGGGAAATAGGAGAGAAGGAAAATACGAAAACGATGTGTTTTTTTAAGAGAAAATAGAAAAAAAAAACTAACTTTTATGAATGAAAAAATTCTAAATTTTATCTCCATTTATTTTTCCTTTAATTTAGATTTTAAAAGTTTCTCTCTACTCATTTTCACTCATATCGTCCATAAAGCAAATGGTTAAAGAAGTAAAATGGATTTAATAGCGTATTACAGCCAAAGTCCAATTGAATTTGTAAAACTCGCACCAAGTTGGTGTTTCTTGCTATTAAAAAAAAGATACTGTTTCTTGGTCCTAGGAATTACATGGTGTAGACATAATTCTAGGAACTAATTTGTCTATTTATTCAATAAGTTACGAAATTCATAGAACTCAATACCCATGTAAAATGAACAAATTTATTAGTTACGAAATTCAGTAACCACGAGAGAAATGGGAAATAACTTCTACATGGTAATGGCACCTCTTTCTTTTCTTGTTTTTTTCCCGCACACGACGGAATATTTTGGTGTTGGATTGTAACATAGTAATCGAGATGGTTGGTTAGTTTATGTTTTTTTTTTAATTTATCTTATTTGGGTTTGAGTCGTGAATGATCATTATGGACAAAAAAATTCTATATTAAAATTTAACATAATTGTGAGTGTTTTTATTCTCATCACACCAAAGTTTTATTTTCATCACTATCTAAAAAATATGAAAATATCCTCTCATTAAATTGTTTTCTCTTTGATCCTTCATTAATATGTATGGGTCTCTTTCCCTGCACATTAATCTCTTCAACACATTTCTCTTCAACTTCCTCCTCTCTCCCTCATTAATAAATTTGAAAATTATCAAATGACCAAAAATTTTATCTGACCAAATAATTCAATCTGAAATCTATTAGAAGAACATATATGACACTCGAAAGGGACAAACAACAAAGCGAATAACTCAAGTGTATGAAAAAAAAATTGGCCATTTTAAGATGTCCAAGTTTAAAACATACCGGATGAATGAATTCAAAAAACACCATAAACAAATTTGGGAATTATCAAAGATTTAATCTAGAATCTACTGGAAGAAAAGATATGATACTCAAAAGCGGTGGTCCTCTAAAAACAACAAAACAAATAACTCAATGTACGAACAACAAATAATCAAGTATGCGAACAACATACAATAGAATAAACAAGAAGAGCCCTAATTACATTCATGAAATAATGATGAATTATGAAGGGTTTTAGGAATATTAGATAACTAGGTTGACAAAAATTCAAATATAATGTGTGATGAAAATAAACATCATAAATGATAAAATGGTATTTGTGTCAATAAAATTTTACCAAAAAAAAGAGGTGAAAATAAACATTGTAAATGATAGAATAAAAATACTCTTACAACTTTCTAAAAATCAAAGGCCTAAATCTAATGACAAAGGCCAAATTTTAAAGCTTAACTTGATCATATTAAAAACCTGATTGCCCTGAATATTTGAAAGCATATTTATAATAATATTTTTTAAAAAAATCTACAAACATACATATAAATATATCAACATAATCTTATATACACATGTTAATAAATTTAAGCATTTTTATAGATTAACAATTATACAATATCAAAATATTAGAAAAGACCCCACATATTAATTAAAGTACTTTTATTATATTATAAATACTTATCTAAAAAGACCCCACATATTAATTTTAAAATTTTTTTTAAACAATTTAAAATCTAGCATATTTAACCAAATAAAATTTTAAAAAAGGTGAAGTCCAAATCATTTAATAGACTAGCTCAAATTGGCCCAAGTCGATTGTAATAGATCAGTCATAAAGTCTCAATCACACGGCATAACTTATTTCCACCCCTAATAGAACAAAGCTACACCCCGTACTGGTGATTATTGGAGCAATTTGCTATGCAACCACTTGCAACAAGCAGATGTGATGCTAGCCAGTGCTCCCCATGTGAAGCCTTCACTCGCATGTTGACAACTTCCTAGGACACTCCTAAATAGCACTTTGCTAAAAACACAGAAGATGTATTTGTTAGAAAAAAAATAATTACGATATCCCTTTTTGCAGTAGGTTCTAGCTTCACGGTCCCACGAGTATAGTTATGTAAGAATGAAAAAAACTTCTAGTCCCCAAATCAAACTATACAAAACATATACACACACCCAAGATCTAAACAAACATTGACTTTTGCACAGGTCTATCTTCAAAGTGAGACAATACATTCACAAACGAGACACAATAATTAACAGACTAAGGGCTATTTGGCAAATCCATCTCGGCATATACTGATGGAAGGAGCCATTGGAGGAAGCCAACTTCAGTTTCTCCTTTTGATCTATTCGTTGAGTACTCCACTAGCATGTTCCATAGGTCCCCAACTGTTCATCTCTGTGACAAAATCCATTGCACAACCTGCCACAACATCAATCGAATTCCCTAGTAAGAAATCTTTAGAGCAAGTAAAGTCCAAACTCTGCTGGAATACTCGAGTCCTGGGCCCGGCACTGCCAAATGAAGAAAATTGATTCTCTGATGGCATAGGCAAAGCAAATTATGGAATATTCAGTTGTAAAACAAACCATAAACTAAATGGAAACTTAATGCAAATCTTGAAATCTAAATCTTAGTTTGGTCAATCTTGTTGATTCTACTTTAATCTGAACCAAAATATCAGAGAGACTACTGTCACGTTTATATTGCATGAGAATTAGGGGGGAAAATGACCCCTGTTCAAATGTGAAATGATGAAGACAAATGACATTTTTTTCAATGCAGATATCAAGAATGCCATGAAGATTCTGCCACTGTGAAGGAAAGTCCAAGTTACCTCATCTAGGTTCTGCAATGCCTCCAAGCCAAACGAGTAGTATGCTATGAAAGGTCTTAGAGCCTGTAAGGAATGAACCAAGAGAATACTAAGGTCTCCAAGTATGAAAAGTCAAAAAGTAGTATTACAGAGTCTAGTATACCAATTGCAGCAGTCAACAAATACTTGTTTTTTTTCCCCCCCTCATATCACAGCTGCCTAGTGCATGGCATCTTTTGTGAAATGATAAAAACAAAACAAGGAGCTAGATATTTTGTTGAGCCAATTTTCAACGACCTTTTATATATATGGTGATTTTGTGGTTTTCAAGCCATCAATATTTCAATCACATTTCTTATCTTTAAAAAAACAGAGATGGAACCTGTTAGAATATTGTAAATATATTAGAATTGATTAGATTGATTGTATATGATTTGTATTATGATCATGTATTTATTACTGCTTTATTATAAATATACTACTCCGTTGTGTATTTAAACAAACGGAAATTCATCCAATTGTCTCTCGGTTTCTTTCTCTTGAACAGAACCTACCAAATCAAAACCTGTATGACCTGTTCAGCAGCACTCACAAAAAGAACATATGAATGTATCTACCATATAAAAGGGCCTAAACAGTGGTATATATTTTAACATAGATAATTGTGCAGATTGTTTGCAAACCTTCTCTCATTTTAGCTAGTAACTAGTAATTAGGACGAGAAGGATGACTAAATGTCCACTTTACCAAAGCAAACATTGAGTCTCATTGAAAAGACTGTACACATGATGGGGAAAATAAGTGAGCTTTTCCTTAATGTATGGGTAAACATAAGCATTTCTGATTCATTCAGATAACTACAAAATGAAAACTGCCACATACTCATCAGTCATCATACATTGATGGCTGAAAATATGAAAATTACCTGAGAAGCTGCAAGCCACTGAATTATGGCCTTCACTTCAGGATCTCCTCCAAAAGCACCACATCCCCAGTTTCCAGTTGAAACCCCAGTATTGCCTTGCTCTATCCCATGGTAATCATTTTGAAAAATTCTATTTTCATGGTTTGAAGTTTTCCCTTCACTGGTCTCCATAGACATTGAGGTGGCAGCATCAAACTGTGAATAGGAAAAGAATGTCACAAAAAGATAAATGAACAAAAAACAACACAGATGGATGTCAGACATAGCTTGGTACTGGATATTAGATTTTTTTTAGTTCGACATCCTGGATATTAAGTCAAGCAACTATTCTTTTTTTGTTTAACCATAAGTATTCTTCAAAAGAGACAATCTTGTTCGAGTTGGGAACATCCACATCATGGTGAGGCTAACTCTCCTAGTACAGATTTTTTTCATTCCTAAGACTTGAACACAAGACCTTACTTAAAGGGAATCAAACATGTACCACTTAAACCAATCACTCATTGGTAGTTGAAGCAACTATTTTAATATGAAAATTTTGATATACGAGAGTTCCATATTAAAATAGTTGCTCAACTTAATATCTAGCATGTCGACCAAAAAAAGTTAAAACATGCGTGTCTCTATGGGTGCATACACACACACACACATACAAATGAGAGTTCTGTTGTTTAAACAAAAATAGGGGGGAAATCATTCAGTACTGAAGAACATCCATTCTCCTGCAATAATTTCTGATACTGCCGATAATTAGATTGGTACAGAAAACCACATAATGCCTTATTGATCTCACTGCAGAAATGAACAAGCTTAGTACAGAATTTGTTTTATACTCTCTCGCTCCCTCTCTCTCTCTCTCTCTCTCTCTCTATACACACACACACACAGATAAACACCTTGAACATGGACAACTACTTAAAAAAGTAAATTATCACTAAATTACAGATAATTTTCCCCACTAATTTCTTTTCTTAAGTCTCTTAATTTATGGGTATACTATAAAACTGACCTAATATAAAGAAAGCTTTTTTTGATGAAAAAAGTAATATTATTGAAAAAAAAAAGAGGAGAATTATGGCTACTTTTATAGCCACTATTGTAGTAAGCCACATTCCCCTAAAGAAGGATTGAGGCAAAATAAAATAAAAGCAACTTTAAAAAGAATTCCACCTTGCAGGGAATGGATGCATGCAAAACACAACTATAAACAATTACAAATTTCAAAGGGTTAACATCTAAAATATTGAATTTTAGAATCTAAATAATAAATTTCATCTTTGCATATTCTCTTACTTCCATAAATAACAGTTATTCAGTATCCTAAAGAGCAGTAGCTGCATAAAGAAAGATTAACAAACCGGAGAAGATAATTTGCCTTGTATTGTCTCATCCCTGGGCTACATAAGGCATCAATTGCAACAATTCTGGTTTTCCGTCTCCCAAGAATATCCACCTCTCTTTCATCCACATAATCACCAGAAAATCGAAATGATGATGCATACCTGAAGAAATCTTAGGAATAGACTATGAAGGAAGCACCCAACAATTACAATAACGGAATCTAAACAGCTGAAAAACATAGAGCTCAATCACATCAAGTGCTTTTTTTAAAAATTTAGTTAACTTTATTATATGCATTCTATATATACATCAACACAAATAGCAGTAAAGTGTTTGATTTATCATATCCTTGGGACGATATAAACTTGAATATTAAAACACTGTTGTGACTTGTGACCAGATATCCAAACAAATAGACACAGAACTAAACTGGTTCAGGCTACAGCAAACTAATGGCCAACATACACAGGAAAACAAAAAAAGAAAATTGGCTATGCTAAGCAAAACAATCAGGGAATGTTTTTCTTCCTCCATATTTTGTTAACAGAAATGGAAAGAGAATCTGTATCACATTTGAAGTTCCAGTGGAAGGCAAGGTATCAATAATATTCATTTTTTAATTCAAGTTTAGATGTATTGAGTAACACTAACCCTGTATAACTCGAGAACCTTTCCACACCTACAATATATATAGCCTCGTTATTTGCCATGGCTGGCAAGAAGAGCATGCCCGCAATCAATTCTGGACTGATCATGAAGCGGATCTCTTCCTATATCAGATGATCATGAGAAAATATATTGAACATCAATAGGCCAAATGCTAAAGTGGCAAAAAAATGTCAATCTACAGATTCTACAAAGTGATGAAAGGTGCCAACTGCTGAATACAAAAAGGTACAATAGACTGCTTGTGTATGCTAATAAAGCACATTAGGAACCATGGTATAAAAAAGCTATCAAAAATGCCAAAAATTAAGAATATTATACAAATAAAAACATGCTGTACTTGTACGCAGCCCCTGCGAAGAGCACCACCCCCAAGAAATTTATTTGCAAAATCCACTTCAATAGCTCCACTTGATTGATCTTCTATGAGTCCTGAACTGTGAACCTGTTACAAAGCCAAAATATTACCTATTACAAACCAACTGGATCATTGAAAAAAAATAGTTTTGCTGACAATTGAAAATAAGTTTCCTTCAACTACCTCAAATTTGCATAGAGGCACAACAGAAAGGGCCCAAAAGTCAGTATCTGGGTAAGAAATGTGAACATAATCATTTTCAAAGGGTAGTACTTTTCGCTCAAATGAGACAACACCGGTGGGCATATCAGAAATTATCCTTTGAAAATAGTGAACAATGCACCAAATCTTATTTTCCTGTTTTTGACTGTAATCATCATATAGACTCCTGAAAATGCAGAAATCGGAAGTTTTGGATTTCTAGAAAAAAATTGTAACACATGACACAAGACAGTAAGTTTATTACTTATCTCCCTATCACTCTCCCAACCAGCTCTCACAGACAAAATGTATATAAAATACATCAAGTGAAGCAACTTCTTGACACCACTAGGAGAAATAAAATGATCAGAATTAAGACTAAAACAAGTAAATGAACAAGTGAATCAGAATGCTAGGAGATCCAAAAAGTTATAGGCTATAGCTAAAGACTTTGTACGCAAATAATTCGTCGAAGTTGATCATTGGAAGATGTTTCACAGATCTGCAATTGTCTGGAAATAAGCAAAACAATGAGCATGCAAGAATAGCAGCAATCAGCTCCTGAAAAGCCAGAAATTGGTAATTGGTAATGTTAACTATAAGCATCTCCAGCAATCATGTGTCATATATACAATTATACTATTTTGCCTAAGTAACCAAAAGTGTGTAATAACAAGTTAACCTACCTGACTAAGGAACACTATCCCTGGTTGCTGTGAATTGAGTAAGCGAAGACCAGTTTTGACCCTATCTCCCTCTCCACCTATCATATCGGCATTTTCATAGTGTGATTCAAGCAAAGAGGGGAATCTCAGAAGCAAATTTCCCAATGCAGGAACAACCTCCTCAAACCACTTCTTAGATTCCTCTTCAGACATAAGCTGAAAGAAACAAGTATTTACCTAAGCATAGTTGTTGAATGAATCATGAATGAATGAATGAATGAGGAAAACAAGGGTTGAACAGTTTAGCCCCTAGTCCCGGCTTTAAAGTCATTCATTAAGTCCTTTTCTACATTATTTTTATGGTCGTTTTATAGACAAAATCGAACTTCCTTTTGCTAAATACCCGTTTGGTAAACAATTGTGAAAATGAGTTATGAAAAGAGAATCATCCAATAGTTAACATTAATTATGTAAAGTGTGTTTGACCAACAGATTGTAAAACTAACTCTGGCCAACCACAGTTGGCGAAAACCCCAAACCAAACAAGCTTAAGTCAAGACTACACTGAAGTTTCCAAAATTTCAGTAACTATCTATACAATCTCGAGCATTAAATTGGGGTTTACTTTAAGCAGAATTGAGGGAGAGGTTAAGTTACCTGCGAAGTGTATTTACCTCGTCGAAGAAAAGGGCGTAACCGTGTAGGGTTGAAGGAGGAAGAGGTTGGGAAGAGAGAGAAAGAGAGTTTCTGAGATGAGAAATGGCGAGGAAGAAGGTGTGGGTGGAGCGGACTCGGCGTGTCACGAGTTCTCTGAGGGATTCAACCACTCTGGATGGCCAAACCACAGAGGAAGAACGCATCACCACTGGTAGATATGGTAGAATCGATCTCAAGTCCTCCCTCTCTTCCATTCTTTTTCGCTAACTGAGCCTCTGCTTGAAATGGTTTTTTTAAAATACTTATTTTTTTGGCTTTAATAAATATTTATTTTAATGTTTCCGTGGTATTAAGAAAGTGGTAATTTCTATTGTACACATGTTTTTTTTATTCTTTAGATCTTTTCAATTTTATAATCCTTTGATTATTAAAATAAATACTTGTTCATTGAGATTTTCTTTTGTATCTGAAAATCTCACATTTATCTTACTATTTATTTTATTGAAACTGATAAAATAATTGTTTGTTTGAAAGAAAATAGTATAACTACAAATTTTATAGATTGACATGCAAATTCTTGTTGTCTATAATTTAATCTCCGCAAGAAATTAACATATTGTAACGACTTTCATCCAATCATTTCAATATATATCACATTTGTACAATAATCTTTGTTATGTAGATTTAAAAGCTGGATGGTTATGAACGTAAGAGAATGATTGTAGATTCACTACACATAGGTGCAAGATAAAAAAACAAAAAAAAAGTATGGTTTAATAGGGTGTGGTTCAATGAATTTCTTCTCTTTCGTATGGTCAAGTGACTATCAAGTTTTTTTGAAAGTGAAAAGATTAGTTATATGATTCTTATATCTGTCCAGATCATCCATCATGTTTTAAGACCTTTTGTGAAATCCAACAATTTTACCTTTTTAGATCCCATAATGACTACAAAATTCTTATTCCATAATCTATTAGTAAAATTGTGATTAACATGTAGCTCCTAAAGATCATAACAGACATCCCTGTAACAAATGGTTGAAAGTATAGAAATAGATAAGTTACGAAACAAAGATAATTGAAAAATATACCTCATGTGTTCCAAAAATTGACATTCAATTTACGTATTTTGATTAACAATTATGATGTCCCCTTCCAAAAGTTTCGATCATAGATGTCGCAAATTCATAGAATAAGTAGCATATTTCATCATCAACGGTTTTAAAACAACCATCTAGGAAATATGCCGACTCTTCCTTGAAGTATATATCAAATCTCGCTCAAATGTCATAAAAATTAGGATCATTCTCGAGAGCTCTCAATACACGGTATGATTTGTCATAATTATGACTTCAATCTCATCCAACTATGTAGAGCTTTATCATATACTTCAATCTCCATGTCAGTCAAAGTTTCACATTCTAGTTTGGTCCAATCGAAAGTGAGATAAAAACATAGTTAAGTAGCTAACGTTCGCACAATATGTTATAACATTCCCAATTTTCTTAAAACAATCATCACACAAACATTATCAAACAATTATGTGGTGAAGTTTACAAAATTTTGAAGAAATAACATAAACTTTTAAAGTTATCCTTCTTTACTTCTATAGAAAATTACATAATGAGTTTAACCTTCTTGATGATACATTTTCAGTGTAACTTCAACATGAAAGTTGTAGATATCCATGTCCTTGAGATTTTAGGATTGAACTTATGCAATTTAGAGGTCTTTAACAAGGATATGTTAGCTTCTATATCGGACATAGCTTAGGTGTTGGATATGATACACTTAGCTTTTGCATGTTGAAATTTAAAAACATAACACATTTCAAAGGCTGAAATGATTTAAAAAAGGATACAATACTTACTTTTATGAAATCCCCACACAACCTAGGAATTCCATTGAGTATTTTATTTGTTTCCCAAAGTCTAACATTTGTCTCACCATTTATTTTGTTGAAATTGAGTAAAATAATCATTTGTTTGATATAAAATAATAGAAACACAAATTTTATGAATTGGCATACAAATTCTTATTCTGTGTTGTAACATCCCCGGTAATTTAATATTGAGAAAGGTAAATTAAATATTTAATTGAGTTGAAATTAAAGGAAATAGGATTTTTAAGTGAATATATGATTTAAAATGGTATTCTAGAGGGTTAAGGTACATTAAAATGAATGTTTTAAGGAATGGGCATCAAAGACCCTGAAGCGTAGCGTCAGGTGCACATTAATGAGCTGACGCGTAGCGTCGGCGTCACAATTAGTTTAAATCGAGGGCATGCAAAACAGAATACTGGAAACATCATTCTCTTCTCCTTTCCTTTCCCTTGCGAATCTTGCCCTGGACAATGTGGAAGCTTCCATTTCTTGTGATTTTGGACCGGTGGAAGCTAAGGTAAGCCGTAGGAACTTTCAATTGTGTGTTTTTCTTCCTCCTCTTTTTTCCTCTCTTGAATCCGAATATTGCATATTGGTGGGGACCTTGATTCTGTGTTTTGGAGTCATGGGGAATTTGGGTATGATCCCTAGGATGATAAGTGTAAAGGAAAACTAAGGGGGTTTCGTGTTTTGGTGATTGTAGATTTTGAAGCAAAGATCGAAGGGTCATTCGACATTATGAAGCTTGGAAACAAGGGTCAGAAATGAAAATGGTAAGCTTCGATGACCTTGGATCGGGATTAGAAATTACTTTAAGGTTATAAGTTATGATTTTGGTAATTATAATATTTATGGGAATTCTTTAAATTTAATTCTAGAGTTTTGATGAACCTTAGAGGAACCCGGCAATCAATTGGAAGCTGTGGAAAGCTTGGAATCGAGGTAAGGGGGTGTGCTGGGTTAAAAATTAATATAGAAATATAATTACGCAATTGGGGTATAGGAAGGGAGGTATATCATAGCCGCTTCTAACTATTCCAAATTAATTCAGATGATTTAGTATATGAAATGGAAGTATAGAAAGTCATTAAAGTAAAGAGGGTAGGCTAACTAATAAATTAATAAATGATTGAAAGGTGTAATAGCATTATGATAAGGGAATATTTAGAAATAAGGTAGTGAGAGTAAACTAGGAACCTAAAAAAGGATGGATAAGAAATAGTTGATTATGTAAATTATCAAATAGTTGGTATAGAATAAGCAAAATTAATGAAATGATATGATGCAGGGTGAGACATGCATATGTTAGATCATAACATGAAAATGGGAGGTAGGTGGCCTCGGTGCATTCAAATATATATATATATATATATGGTAAGAGGCTATGAAATCCATAATGAGAAATAAGACTAATTGCAATTGATAATAAGTATATGGATAACATTAGTATGATAGAGAGATTTTGTGAGAGAATGTATTGTCATAGATCATAAGGGATGGCTGTGATAAGGAAGAAATATGGAAGAGTTTATAATAAGATAGGGTGATTGTAAATTATGAATAAAGAACACGAGTTAATGATAAAATCAAAGTGACGATGGATTGCGAGGTAATAAGCAAAGGGAAAGCAAATGACATGTTACTAATACTGATAGTGACGTTGCATATATATATATATATAAATATATGTAGGAATATGGATATTATGAATATTGTCTAGATTGATGATAATGCATGATGATAAATGTGAGAATGAATTCCTAATGGTATGTTGACAGTATTAGTAATGTTCACGTGATATAATTGATACATTGTGAATGTTTGTTGTGAAAGAATATGAATGAGGATTTGTGATATCATATGGCGGTATATTGGTGGGTTGACAAGTCGGCCACCCTGTGTTATGAACACATGTCAGTTTTTGACATTTGTGTATGTGATTGCTGATGTTTTAACTATATTAAGTTGTATATTATGGATGAGATACCCTAGATGCTGTTGAGGGCAGGGAGTGGTCGCCAGTGCGTTGCACGGTCAAGGAGCGGCTCCTGACAAGCTTCCAGTAAAGGGATTGTATGTTTATACTATATGGTTGATTATGTGTGATGGAATTATATTGATGGGCTTGACAAGTCGGTTGCCCTATGTTGTGAGCACACGTCAGTTTCTGGCAGTTGCGTATGCTGATTATTAATTGATATGCCATGTTTATGCTATGTGATATGTGATTATGTGGTTTGGGACGGCCAACGGTATGTATACCTCTTATTTTCTGGCTCCTGTGGCCTTTGTGCCCAGTTGAGCTACCCAGTGGTCAAGTCAGACCCAGTGGTTGAGGTGGAGAGCCAAGTCAGGCTCGGTGAACCAAGTCAGGTTCACGGGATGTCAAGTTGAACTCCCAGCTGAAAGCCGATCCTTAAAGTATCCGAATACTAAGAGTCTGATATATGTGAGAGTCAGTTGTGTTTCTACTTGTTGACTGATGTATATGTTATTGAGGATGCTCATGATATGTATATTGATGAGTTGACATTGTGGTGATGGGAAGGACAGAATGAATAAGAGGATAAATGACTATGTGCGTATGTTAGATTTAATTGCTCATGATACGATGATAATGGGTTAGTTTATAACAACTAATAAAACTATGCAAACATATTAATGAGAGGGGTAAAATAAGAAAGAATGTGAAAAGTAATAGCTAATATTGGATGATTATGCTTAGGAGTGTAAATATATTATACCTTTCCCAATTTTGATATCTGTTTCTATACTAATTCTTAATTCCAGTCACTCACCCCCTGTATTGTGGTTTTAGTGACTGTTTGCAGGTATGGGTGCACAACGCGGAGGCGAGAGCTAAATAAGGCCAGGGCGATGTGGAGTCTAGAAGAGGAGATGTATATATGTATATAATTGCTTGTTGATTTATAAAATGTAGGATTATGTTACTTGTTGGCGTGAAAGTATATCGATATAGTACGGTAGTACTTTATTGCGTTTGTGTGCTATGTGGCACAGAGCCACTGCATGATTGCATGATATGGGCAGGTATTGTGTTATATGTATGCTTGAATGATATGTAGAGTGTGATTGCATATTTAATTGTTGATGATGATAATTATAATGATTGATGATGGTGGTAGTAATTATATGTGATGTGTGAATTATGACAATTGAGGCATGGAGCCATTGATGAGTGAATAATGAATGCTATTGGCAGGTTCTGTTACAATTCGTGAATGTGGTGTGTGATGTGTATGTTAATAGTTTGAGGAATTGATTAGTTTAGTTAATTATGCCTGTAAGCGGAAATTGTGGATTTAAGGAACCGAATATGTGATTTTGAGACCCAGTGGGTTTTGGGACCCTTGGAAGGTGTCAATAGGTTCCCTAAGGCATTTAGTGTCTGTGTGCATTGGCCTTAGGCCATTTGGAACGCATTTAAGGTGTTTGGTGCAAGGGTTTTGCACCAAGATGGGTTAAACTGCATTTCACGCATAACTTGCGCATATGTTGGAATTTTGGTGAACAGACGGCGCCAACAATTTCGGAATCGGGAAAACATGTGGCCCGTGAAGTTTCGTGGCATTCGGATCCAAAACGGGCCAATTGGGTATGTTAGAAGTTGGCCGGTTGGCCTAAATTATGTAACAACACCTATTGTTGCTACTGTCATGCTCACACTACACGTCACAGCTTGGGCTGACACTACGCGTGGGGCTGGCGCGCAGCGTCGGGCCCCTGTTTCAGGTTTTTGTGTTTTTTCCAACTTAATTGGGTTTTGGAAGCTTAGAGATGTTATATAATTATTATTCTGAGTCTGTTAGTGAAAATAAATATTATTTGGAATTATGACCTAATTAAATTTAGTTAAATACAAAAAATTTATTGTGAAATTAATTAAAACGGGTAGAAATAATTATAAATTGACGTAGGACGCCACATGTGTAATCACCCAATTCCCACAATAAATTAACATATTGTAACAACTTTAGTTCAATCATTTCAACATATCATATCTGTACAATAATCGTTCTCCTATAGATTTAAAAGCCAGATGAGATGGAATGTAGATTCACTAGTTGTAGGTATGAGATAAAAAACAAAAAAAGTTTGATTTAACAAGGTGTAGTTCAACAGAATTATTTTCTTTTTTATAGTTAAGTGGTTATCAGCTTTCTTAAAATTGAGAAAATTAGGATATGATTCTTAAATCTGTCTAGATCATCCTTTATGTTTCAGGACCCTTTGTGAAACCCAACAATTTTACATTTCTATATCTTACAATGACTATAGAATTACCCAAAATCCATAAGTAAAGTTGTGATTGACATATAGCTCCCAAAGACCATATCAGACATCCTTATAACAAAAGGTTGACTTAATGTAGAAATAAATAAGTTATGAAACAAATCTAATTGCAAAAATATACCTCATTTGTTCTAAAAATTGACATTAAATTTGCCCATTTTGATCAACAATTATGACATCTTTTTTTAAGTTTCAATCACACAAATACCATTAGCATTGGTCTCGATGTTGAAGCTTAGACATTTGTATCTTTTTTATGAAATTTTCATTGGTGATTAATCATCATTAACTATCAAATTTCTTGTAATGACTCACACACCACATATACAACCATACACTTATAGCATCCAAAAAATCAGAATACAAAAAAAAAGAAATTACAGTTATATAATAAAAATTTGTACAACAATGTATAACATCATTTTTTTCCTATCTATCCCTTAATTTTTTTAAGGTGTTAAGTAATATTAATGGTGTAGACCGCAATTGCCGAGAAAGGATTTTTTTATGTTAATCATCTTTTGTGATTCATATCTTTGATTTTAATTTCCATTACCATTGAAGTATTACATGGGGAACATTTCTATGTGTGCTTTATATGTTGGCACATGGTGAGTGTTTCAAAACCCTCATTTTCGTAAGTGTTGACGAGAAAATCTCTATTTCATAAGTTTTAATGTATCTTAAACGAGAACATTATTGTCCATGTATAGTATGCGACTGTGTTTCAATATCACACGATACTACTTTTGTTTGTGATTTTGAGAGATATACAAGTATGTATTGTGGAAATAGGCACAATTCCTACCCAAAAACGAGACGTTAATGGATACGTCCCGTTGAGACTTTGAATCATATTAAATCTTTAGAATCGTATCACGAATCATTTGATACTAATAATAATGATTAGGTGTTATATGTGTCATATATGTGAACATCATTGGTAGTTGAAAACTAACAAAAATGATTAATATAAGATTGTTAATATAATGAAGGGACAAATTTGATTATAATTTTTTTAAAAAAATAAAAGACTCAATTGAAACAAGAATATAAAGAATAACCAAACTAATTAATAATTTAGCAAGAAATAATAATTGAGATCCACATTCTTAAACATTAGCAAAGGGAAAATAAAATAAAATAAAAAATAATCTACAATGATAAAATGACAAGGATTTCTTAATAACAAGCAAATAAGTTGTTGAAATTTAGTGTTATTAAATCTGATAATCACTTCACAACTAGAATAGGCCTAGAAAACCTTGGGCCGTGGACATAAATTACAATGGCCACATGTAGGTGCAATCCCTTCTCTCATATTGGCTTCATGCCATGAATCATAAATACACAAATTATACGAGTGAAACCTAGAATATAAATTAAAAAATAAGAAAGATTTGCCAAAATAAAGGGGGAAGGAAGATTGTAGTCTTTAGGGCATCTGTGTGGTGGCTGCAGCATCTAGCTTAGCTCTGAGGTCTTTCCTTAATATCTCTCCTGATGGAGACTTGGGAATGGCATGAACAAAGTAAACTTTGTGTAGTCTTTTTAGAACACTATCTGTTATTGAACTTATATAGCCTTTATACGTGCATTTGCTAATATAATTGGATTTATTTTAGTTTTTATGTGTATGATCCATAAATGGAACAGAGTTATTTTATAGTTTCATTATAGCCATATTCTTTAGAAGCTGAAAATGTAATTTCCTTTACAATAAATCATAAAATAATTGTCATAGACATGCATGTACCTGTTTAGCTATAAATCCTTTTACAGCCTCCTCAGTGAGATCAAAACCGTTAGATCTCACTACGAAAGCAACAAGAAGTTCACCAGCAACAACATCCTTTTGTGTGTCAACATGTTGACAAAAAATATTAGTCATATATTGTGTATAAGAGAACTATGCACACTTATTAAAGAAGTTTAGTTAAATTAATTGAATTAGACATTGTTTTCAATTCCTACTGACCAAAAAAGATAATAATGCACCCGAAACCCATCCAAGACATGAGAACTTACGGGACAACAACTGCGTCTACAATGGAGGGATGACTTATGTAACATCCTGGATTTTAAGGAAACTAAATTTATTGGATGGCGATAATTGATTATTTAAGATCGGATAATTATGGGAGATGTTGTTAGACATTAGAGGTGAGATATCGGTAAATTAAGATTTACCAGAATTGGGTGAATTAACAGATGATGTAGGACCCACTTGATTTAATTAGATGTTTGATGGGTCTAAAATGTTTGGAAAATTATTGTGGTTAAGATGGTATAGTTAGAATGATTTTTGGTGTCAAAGAAATAATTAATTGGACTCGACGTATGATAATAACCAGGGAAAATATGAAATCTTCCCTTCTCTTCTTTTCTTAACTGTGTGAGTTTTACACACTTTATACCCTCCTTTACACAATGGACAAAGCATGTATGGACCAATGGGAAATGCCATAAGGGTACACTTCAATAACCAATGGTTAATGAGCCAATAAAACACATCTTTCTCTCTCTTTTTCCCTTCATTCTCGACAGCTTCTCCCTCTCACCTTCTTCTTCTTCATTTTTTCACCTCCTTCCCCCTCTTTAATGGGCAAACTGAAACCCACTTTTCTCTACCCTATTCTTGCCAAAAATTAAAGCTTGAGTTTGGAAATGTGAGGCATCTATGGAGCTTGGGAGCTTGCATTGGTCATCTCCCTCTTCCTTACTTCATTTTCGTTTTGGTGGAGCTTAAGCTTGAGGTAAAGATTTCTTACCTCCACCTTGTTTTATTTATGATTTTGGGTTGTTGGGTTGAAGATAGTGATGTTAGAACCCTTGCATGTGGGTGGAAATGGAAACCCCAGGCTTGAATGTTTGGAAATGAAACCTTTGATTTAGGGCTTTATGATTATGTGAGATTTAAAGGTTGATGAGGTCATTATGATAAAATAAAATGGATTGAAGATTGATAGAGATTATTGATGGTTGTTGGGTGATTTTGGAGATGAAACCCTAAGTATTAATAATTTGGGGGTTTTGACCCACTTGATGATCTTGATGAGTGTTGGGTATAGTTAACCCTTTTGAGACTTAGAAGATCTTAGCTTTGGGGAAAGGAACTCCTGAAGCCTAACATAGGCATATGAATTTGGAGTATAGACGAGTCTAGGACTTGATCATGAGTTAAGAGATGTGATGTCTTGTGATGGTTTATTGATTACATGTGTACGTGTAATTATTGATAGAATTGTATTCCGGACGATGATGCGGAATGATCGATGTAATTGTGTGGTGGTTCTTCTCTCGAGGTAGGAGAGAAGTTTACATTTCAATTGCATGAGTGATTAATTGAAAATTATGTAAATGTATGAATTCATGCAATGCCTTGCCATGAATGTCTTATATGATTAATTTGATGAAGTGATGAATGATGGCTTGGCTTATGTTGATTGTTATGAAAATGTATGTGTATATATGATGTTGATGATAAGTGTTTGATGGTCCCTTGGTGGGACATGAACTAAATGATGGTGAAAATTATGAATGGATGAACTACATGAATGGTAGAGGATTATTTTAAAGTGAGCGTGTGAAAAGAATAAATGAAGGAGTGATGTGAACTGTAGTTAAAACCTTCCTCTCGTAAAATTAAATAAGTAAGAGTGATTGATAAGTTGGAATGAGGATTTCTGAGTATGAACGAGTAGGAAGAGTTTTATATGCCTCATGTGATGTGTATGATGTATTGGTGGTGATTAAGTTGGCCTAGAATGAGGTTACATGTGTTAAGTTGTGAGAATTGCTGATTCTGCATAAGTCCTGATAGTCTCGCTCAAGCGAGAAGGATTCTCGCTCAAGCGAGAAGGATTCTCGCTCAAGCGAGAATCCCTTGTCTTGGTATTATGGCCTTTGGCCCAAATCCGCCCAGGCGAATGAGTTACTCGCCCAAGCGAGTCGAGTGAGAAATGAGTCGGTTTTGAAATAATTTAGCCGAGAGAAATACCGAGTGAGAAATGAGTCGGTTTGGAAATAATGTAGCCGAGAGAAATACCGAGTAAGAGATGAATTGGTTCTGGATAATTTTACCGAGTGAAAGACCAGGCGAGAGATGAATCGGGTTTGGAATAATTTACCGAGTGAAAGACCGATTGAGGGATGAGTCAGTTTTGGAGTAATTTGCCGAGTGAAAGACCGATCGAGTGATGAGTCGGTTTTGGATAATTTCGTCGAGTGAAGGACCGAGTGAGAAATGAGTCGGCTTGAAATAATTTTGCCGAGTAAAATACCGAGCGAGAGATGAGTCGGTTCTGGAATCATTTCACCGAGTGAAAAACCGAGTGCTGTGAACCACCGAGTGAAAAACTGAGTGCTGGGAAGCCTTGCCCGAGCGTGCGAGTGTGGAAGGGAAGGACAACCTCTGGTCGGATTTCGCTTAAGAGAGTGGGTGCCTCGCTCAAGCGAGTGTTAGTGGGATTTGTTACTGGACAATTCTCGCCCGAGCGAGTGGCTAGTTGAAGGGAGCCTCGCTCGAGCGAATGCCTGTGGATTTTGTTACTGGATGATTCTCGCTCGAGCGAGTAACCGAGTGTGAATGTGCTTCGCCCAAGCGAGTGAGCTTGGGGACGCTACTGGAGGCATTTCGCTTATGCGAAAGGGGTCGCCCCTGCGAGCCTGATCTGTCTCGCTCAAGCGGAGGTGAATCTCGCTTGAGTGAGCTTCCACCAGAAATGGAATTTGTCCAATTTTAAGTATGGTGAGCTTATGTTAGACCCCTTCTTAGTGTTATAAGATAATTGAGAGATGATATGGGGTATGCTATGATGATAAGGCATGGTATTGGCTGAAACTAATCAATGCAATTGGGGGGGCGAATTAATTGTGATATAATTACCACTAAGGACGGAGTGATGAAAGGATAATATTGTGAACCTTATGGCAGGATTATGAGAGATATCCTTGGGCAAATTTGAAATTATTGAAGGGATAATTGAATGACATGATATACAATATAAATTGATGAATTTGAGAAAATATGACATTAAATAATGATAGATGATGATGATGAGCACTCTCTTGCATAAAAAGGTGTATATTGTTATTGATGAATTGTTGTGTACCATTGTGTGTGATACAAGCATGATCTTGTATGTGTGGTATGAAGTATAATAATGAAAATGTTGTGAATGCCACACCAATATCTATATATACATATATAAGTATACATGAGACAATGGTAATGAATAATGAGATGAAAATCCACTAAATGAAAGTGTGATAATATTGATGAATATTATGTAATATTGAAATGACATTGTGGTTGATTGCAAGTATTGACTTGCGTATATGATGTGAAATATATGTGAAATATGTTGAGATGAAAATGCCACATTAAAAGTTGAAAGCAATGGCTAAGAAACCAACAATGATGAAATCCACTAAGGTGTATGGTGGTGTTGGTGATTATGATGATGATGTTTGATGAGTGGCATATAGGATGCACAGAGTGAGAATGCATTTGATTTGCATTGCATTGCATCCATGGCATATTGATCGCTGTCTATGTGGAATATTAGGGGGTTCCACTAGGCGGGCCCAGTGGGAGGGCGGCTCAGTGCACGAGCATATTGTTGATTACTCCTGTGGCTCGGTGTGTGAGTCACGAAGCTGTCCATAGATTGGTGACGAGGCACCCTATGTGGTGGGCCTAGTGGGCGGGTGGCTCTATGGTGAGCGAGTTACCTCGGTGTCCAACGGGACACGACTCTCTCGATGTGTGTTCGGGAGGGGCCTGTAGCACTTTTGGCAAGTGAGGCCATGTTATTGATCCGCAAGTCACGGGGTGACTAGTGCTACAGATGGGCGATAACGGTTTGGTACCAGTAAAAGATATTGTTGAGATGCATGCATGCTTTTGAGATATGTGTACACATTTTACTACTGCAGTAGGGGCATAGTAGCACACCTATGCTTGACCCATAACTTGGTGTTTATTCCCATAATCGGATCCGCATTTGTTGTCTATTCCATTGTGCATGCATTAGCCATAAGAGCATTTGCATATAGCGTGGAGATATGCCAGAATATGATGATGATTGATGATGATTGAGATGGTGGTATGGTGTTGATGAGACGAGAAATTAATATATCGAAAGACCACATAAAAGTAATAAATGATATGAATAAACGAAATGATATGAATATGATGATATATATGTTATGGCCCAATGTAATGAAAGGCGTATTTGTTTATGATTGATAATGATGATGTTAGCCCATGGTGGCTTTGATGAAAGACCGAAATGGTCTATGTTGACGTGTTGGCCCATTGTGGCGGTGTGATAGATGTGTATATGCTTGCTTTGCTATGATTTGATGAATAAGTATGAAATAAGTATATATTGTTGAATTAATAATCTATGATGATCGTTGATGTGTTTAGCAAAGCATACATGATGTTGATATGCATATGCACATAATTTCAATTGTATTCATATCGTCATTTGAAATGTATAACTCACTCTCCCATGTGGTCTACTTTTTAGTATTGATGCAGGAAAACCATGGGATGAGAACGTTTATGAAGTAAAGCTTTTGGGGAAGGTAAATAGTTGTAATGGAATGCCTTGGCCGGTAGCGATTGAAATTTATTGAGTTGTGAATGAATGTATGTAATAGTGCTGATATTTCATGATATTTTTGGATGTATTATGAATAATGACTTAAGTGGATATTGTGTTGGTATTTGGGGGTATATGGACTCACACCCGCTTGACGAATATATAAGTGTTGATGACGTATGTCTTGAGATTGAATTGAATATGAATGTTGGAGATACATGTTGCATGACCATATGGATATGTACATATATATATCTTAGGCATTGTATGCTTATTTGATTATGTAAAATGATGATGGTTGTATATTAGGCTTATGATATGCCTTTGCATGCTTTGCCGAGCCTTTTCTCATATCTTCATATATGGGATACACATTCTTCTGCTGTAAACTCTATTATTTTTGTATACCGTTATGGGCAAACTATTTATCAATCCAGTTATAGGTTACTAAATCTCACCTTTGGTTTTCTGTGGTTCGAGTCTTGGTGTAGTCGAGATGGTGTTTAGAAACTATTTTTGAACGCGAAAAATTTACTTATGTTTTTATTATTTAATTATGACGATTATATCGAGATTCGAGTACAGAAAATCAGGGGTGTTATAACTTACAAGAAGGCCTTCAAGCTCTGCAGGAGGCACCTAGCAGAACAAGAGAATAAATATAATTATACTTGTCATATTTTTTTTCTTTATGAATGGCAAATTTAAATGTATACATATACATATATATATATATATATATATATATATATATATACCTGGAAGCCCTTAAACTTGATGTGAAAACTTAAGTGCTGGGAATCCTTATTGGACGAGTGGATATAGGCTGGGCACTGGAAGTCTTTCACTTAAGCGAGAGAGTCTCACCCAAGCGAGTCTGTACTAAATTCGGTTCTGGAAGAATTTCACCCAATGCTCGCTGGCTCGGCCCAAGCGAGGCTTGAGTGTCTGGCTCAAGCGAGTCGGGGTCCGTTTGAGCGAAGGGAACTCTGATGGTCCTGTTCGCGTTGGAAGTTTTTCGCTAACGCGAAAAGGGGGTCGCCCAAGCGAACCCGACCTGTCTCGCTCAAGCGGATGTGAATCTTGCTTGAGCGAGTTTCCACCAATATGGGTTTTACTCAATACTAATGGTGGCAGGCTTACTTTTAAATCCTCTTTCTTGGCATTATGTGGTGAACCTGAGATGAATAAGGGGTATATGAGAGATATTGTGATGATGGTAAAACATGGTGGTGATTAAGATTGATTGGCACATGGGAATTAATTAATTATGTATTTACCACCTGTATTAAAATAATGAAGTATAATATATTTGCCACCTGAAATTGAATGATGAGAGGATGATAAAGAGATTATGATGGTAGGATTATGAGTTATATCCTAGAACGAATTTGAAATTAAAGGAAGGATAATTAAATGACATTAAACAACGATTGATAATGATGTTGAACACTCTCTTGCACAAAGAGGTGTATATTTATATTGATGAATTGTTGTGTACCATTGTGTGTGATACAAGCATGGTCTTGTATGTGTGGTATGAAATATGAAATTGAAAATGTTGTGAATGCCACACGATTATATATACATACGAGTATACTTGAGCAATGGTAATGAATAATGAGATAAAAATCCACTAAATGAAGTGTGATAATATTGATGAATAATATGTGATGTTGAAATGCCATAGTGGCTGTTTGCAAGTATTGACTTGTGTGTATGATGTGAAATATATGTGAAATATGTTGAGATAGAAATGCCACATTAAAACTTGAAAATAATAATTATGAAACCAACAATGATAAAATCCACTAAGGTGTATGGTGGTGTTGGTGATTATGATGAAGATGATGATGTTTGATGAGTGGCATTTAGGATGCACATAGTGAGCTTGCATTTGATTTGCATTGCATTGCATCCATGGCATATCATAGCCGCCGATGTTGGAACAATAGGGGAGTTCCCTCGGCCGACCCAGTGGGAGGGTGGCTCAGTGCACGAGTAATTTGTTGTATCCCCTGTGACTTAGTGTGTGAGTCACGAAGCCGCCCATGTATTGCTACAGGGAGCTACATGTGGCCGACCCTTGTGGGGGTGGCTCTTGAAGAGCAGGTGACCCCGGTGGTCCTTGGGATCACAGCCGCCATGATTTGATATCTGGCCGGCCCGCAACACCATATGTTGAATATGTCGTATACCGCGGTCATGGTGAAAATGACCAGGTGTTGCATGATGGGCGATGCGGTTTGGTACTAATAAAAATATGGTGAATATGCATGCATTATGATATATGTGTACACATTTTACTACTGCAGTAGGGGCATGGTATGTGATCATGCTTGAACCCACAATTTGGTGTTTATTCCGACAGTCGGATCCACATTTGTTGTTGTCTATTCCATTGTGCATATGCATTAGCCATAAGAGCATTTGCATATAGCATGGAGATATGCCAGAATATGATGATGATTGATGATGATTGAGATGATGGTATTGATGTTGATGAGATGAGGAATTAATATAATGAAAGACCACATAAAAGTAATAAATGATATGAATATACGAAATGATGTTAAATATGACGATATGTATGGTATGGCCCAATGTAATGAAGGGCGTATTTGTTATGATTGACAATGATGATGTTAGCCCAAGGTGGCTTTGATGAAAGACCAGAATGGTCTATGTTGATGATGTTGGCCCATTGTGGCGATGTAATGGCCCATTGTGGCGGTGTTACAAATGTGTATATGCTTGCTTTGCTATGATTTGATGAATAAGCATGAAATGAATATATATTGTTGAATTAATAATCTATGATGATTGTTGATGTGTTTAGCAAAGCATACATGATGTTGATATGCATATGCACATAATTTCAATTGTACTCATATCGTCATTTGAAATCTATAACTCACTCTCCCATGTGGTCTACTTTTTAGCATTGATGCAGGAATGCCATGGGACGAGGATATTTCTAAAAGTAAAGCTTTTGGAAAGGTAAATAGTTGTAACGGAATGCCTTGGCCGGCAGCATTGTAATATAACGTGTTATGTATATGATGGATATCATAATGTTGTTAATTATTGTTGTTGATGGACAAATTGTGAATATAATTATGCTTGGATAATGTACTAATAGTGGATATATGAATCTGAGGCTGAACTGGTTATGATCTATTATAAATATGAATGTTGGAGATGTATGTTGTATGATCATACAGATAGGTATATACTTACATCGTAGGCATTGCATGCTTATGTGATTATGTAAAATGATGATGGTTGTATATTAGGCTTACCATATGCCATTGCATGCTTGCCGAGCCTTTTCTCATATCTTCATATATGGGACTAGGCGTGTGCCCGGTATACACGTTCTTCTTCCGCTGTAAACTCTGTTATTTTTGTATACCGAATAGGCAAACTATCTATCGATCCAGTTGTAGGTTATTTAATCTCACTCTTTGGTTTTCTGTGATTCGGGTCTTGATGTGATCATGGTAGAGTCTTGGAAATATTTTCAAACACAAAAAATTTATTTTCATTTCTATTAATTATGACGATCACATCGGGATTCGAGTACAGAAAATCAGGGGTGTTATACCTGGCTTTGTTGGAAATGCTTGCTTTGCAAGCCCAAACACATCGACAACACTGGTCCTGCTTCTGTCATCCTGTATCCCTAAAAATATATTCATTATGCATTTGTGTTTTAGAATTTCTCAAGTTTGAAATTAAATTTTGGTTTATGGATGATATAAAATTACAATATGGAATTACAAATCTAAGCTATAATGAGGATGGTAATAGAGGTGACAATGGTTGTCTTGATAACAGTGGTAGTAGAAATAATGGTCGTAGTAGTAATAGTGGTGTTGGCGGCAGCACAGATGGTGGCAACAGGGTCAAGGAGGCGGTGGTGGTGGCGACGACAAGGATGGTAGGCAGGGGACGTGGTGGTGCTGGAGGTGATGGTGATGGCGGTGGCAATGGTAATGATGTTGGCGGGGGTGACAATCGTAACTTGTGGTGGTGGTGGCAGCCAGGGTGGGTGTTGTAGTGACAATGACAATGATAGTATTAGTGACGGAGTGTAATATGATATTCGGAATTGATAATTCAAAATGTATGACTTAAGAATTAAAAATAAATAATTTAGTTATATTCCAATTTCAAAAAGATTTCCAACCATTAAAGTTGGAATTTTAATAAGGGGATAGAGATAATTTTCTAAAATTGAGGAGATAGAAATAATCTCTTAAAATAAGGGGATAAGGGGGACATTAACTAATCCAGAGGGAATAGGAGCCCCCTAGTCATGAGCTTTCAGGCATCAGGCGAGCCGAGTAACTATATACCGAGTGGTTGTATGTCGACCGTCCATACACCGAGCGGTTTGTATGCCATGTGATTTCTAGTTGTGAGCTTTGTTGTTCCTCTGGTCGGAATTCTAGGATTTAACGTAATTTGATAAGCTGAGTCGTACTTGTCTTATTGTTATTCTGGTAGGCCTCATCAAAACCTCTCGGGAGAAAAACCCAATAGGAAAAACCTCGAGTAGGAAAAAGAGTGCCCCTGTTACATTCTACTGTAATACATCTTTAACTCTTCAAGTCGGTATGCTCCTTTGTCGATGACTTCTATTACTCGATATGGGCTTTCCCAGTTGGCTGCAAGCTTCTCATCCTCTTTGACTTTTCTATTATTGTCACTACTCTTAGAATTAGATCTCCTCTTTAAAAGGTCGTGAGCTGATCAATGTGTTTCATTTCTGAGCAGATTTATATTTGGAGGCTTGTATCTTGATGTAGGCTATGTCTCGTTCTTTACATTAAGGTTCAGGTCTTCTTATCTTCTTGTGTCATTTTCTTCTTCGTCGTAGGATGTTCTTCTAAGAGAGGCTCTCCTAGTTTTCACAAGAATCATTGCATATACTCCATAGGTGAGGCGTCTTTCATGGTTGGCACTTAGAAATTTCTCATTTTAGGATGTAACTCGAATTTTGCAATTAGAACTTAGAAATTTGTCATTTTAGGACTTAGCGTAATTGGGCTTTTTCCATTTGTAAATTGAATTTTATCGTTACTCTCTCAGTTAGGATTTTAAGACTCATAATAAAGGACTTTTGTCGTTACTCCCTCTGTCAGGATTTTAGGACTTATTGTAAGATGATTTTGTTGTTACTCCCTCGGTCGGGATTTTAGGACTTATCGTAAGAGGATTTCGCTATTACTCCCTCGGTCAGGATTTTAGGACTTATCGTAAGAGGATTTTGTTGTTCCTCCCTCGGTCGGGATTTTAGGATTTATCGTAAGAGAATTTTGCTGTTACTCCCTCGGTCGGAATTTTAGGACTTGTCGTAAGAGAATTTTATCGTTACTTCCTCAGTCGAAATTTTAGGACTTATCATAAAATGATGTTGTTGTTACTCCCTTGATCGAGATTTTAGTAGAGTTGGGTATACGGGCTGACCTGTTCCACAATGAGCCAGCCCGCCCCATAACAGGCCAACCCGCTTGAGCCCGTATTTTAAATAGGTCAATTTTTTGAGGACCGTGTAAGGACTGGAATCCCGTGGGTTGACTTGCGGGCTAGCCCACATATATTTTTTATAATTTTATATTTTTTCACTTTTTTGTATTTTAAAATTATTAGGATTAAGTCCAAAACACATAGTTTTTTTATGAAACTCAAGCCACATATAATTTTAAACATTTAATCATCTAAAATCGGGAACCTTCACAACTAATTTTCAATAAATTTGTAACATCTCTAATTTTGGTAAGAATCTTTAACCCCGTATGTTTTTGATTATGTGAATTTTATAAGTGATAATGAGGACAGAAACCTTTTTCATAAGAAGAATAATGTAATTAGGTGAAGAAAACTTGATAAAAGAAATAACAAGCGTATATAATAATAATAATAATAATAATAATAATAATAATAATAATAATAATAATAATAATAATAAAGAATTATATTTAACAATAAATAATAATACTACCTCTGGTTCCAAATATAAGCAAATATACCTAACTTCACACATATTAAGAATAGTAGTTGGAGGTAGTTATTTGCATTAATGTTACCATATATTTGATTTAATTTTCTAAAATACCCTTAGTATCATTTATTACATAAAGAATTAGTGGCCTTGGAAATATATATAATAAGGACATATTTGGTAAACAAGCATTTAATGACATTGGAAAAGTATAATTTTGCTTATAGTAAGGGACCAAAAAATTCCACTAAAATTTGCTTATATTTGGACTCGGAGGTAGTATAATATTAGGGAGAGTAAATAAAGGACCCCACGGGTAGTCAAGAATTGACTATAAAATCCCATATCTAGTACCTATATAATAAACTAGTTAGACTAGTACCATCATTTACATAAAATGAGGAAGAATCGGGTCAGTTCTTGTGCACCTGTTTTATACTGAAAAGAGGCTCATAGTTATTCGTTTATATACTTTGAGATGTCCAATTCCAGTACGGGCAGTCCCAAGTGAACTATTTCGATAAATCAAACACTTCTCCTGAAAAGCCCCAACTCTAATTCCGATCCCATCGACCTCGTTTCTTGTAAAAAACCATTCAGTTAAATCAGAACCCCTAAGTCTGACTGAAGCACCTTTAGTGTTTTAAGCCTAACCTCCTCATATGATATCAAAATCAAGAAATTCTTATCTTGTTTTCTTCGTTATGAAAAACCTAACAATATCTATTTCTAGTCTTGAACTTCGATTTGTGACCTATCATCACCAACTTAAGAGAACCAAGAATTTGTACTCTAAAAACCTGTTATTTAATCCCGTTAAATAAAGTTAACTTACGAGAAAAATCATAACTTTCTTTTATGAGCTTAGAATCAGTTCATTGTAATTTATTTATTCTTATATCGAACCCCTCTACAATTCTCATGAAGAACTTGAAAGCTAGTTCCTACTCAATTATCCCTAAAAAGCCAAGCATTTCAGGAAAAAAGTGATTTTTGCACTTAACAGCGTAGCCGTGGAAAAACATAAATATTTCTCTCATATGATATCAAAACCACTTTATTCTTTTTTTAATGGTTTTGTATCAAAAAACCCTACAAATTTCATGAAGGGGCTAAAAGCTAATTCCTAAAGGATTCTACGCAATGACCGTGCCTTTTCATGTTAAAACAATTTCAGAAACCCCGAGAGCACTTTTCCTTGTTTCAGGAATAACTCTTACTCCGGGTGTCTGATTTTCACGTACCATATACCGTTCTGAAGAAAAAAAATGAGATCTACAACTTTTATGTTAGACATTTTCCATATTCTGATTGTAACAATAAGTTACATAATTCTCAAAGTTAAAGCATTAAAAACCGTAACTAGGATTTCACTTGTACCGATTAAATCTAGACCCGACAACCGGATTTTCCAATAAATAAGGCATTACCCTTCCTTCTTCCATAAGTACCACTCTCTCCTTCTTCCATACACCATTCCCTCCCTCTTTTTCTCTCAATCATCATTGGCCATCACCTCCCTAGAACACCACCATTTCACCTCCGTTCTTCACTAAAACCACCTCCGATCATATCCAACCTCCATCATTCTTCTTCCTCCACCATTTCCACCACCCAAAAACATCATAAACCATCGTCTCCACCACTAAAGCAACCCCCTAACGTGCGGCCTCAACACCGCCCACGGCCTCCATGACCTCCGAAATCCACCGCTCTTCATCCCAACGACCTATGATCATTGTTTCCTTCAATTTCTACCAATCAGTTTCAATTTTAGTCACCTCTAGCCACCCTCCACCACCGTGGGCAGCCACCACATCACCACACTCTCCCTTTGTTTGATCGTCTGCATGTTGGCATATTCTGGCTCTAATCGTCGCATAGAGTCCAACGACGAAGACGGATCATCGACTGGAGTTACAAATTAAAAGATGAATTTTTACCTTTTCGTCTAGTATAAGGGAAATACGACACCTCAGGTAAGGGGGTATATTCTTGGGTATCCTGGGGTGGACCAGGTGTTTGGAAGGACTAAGGTACCTTTTAGGTCCTTACTTTCCTAGGGCAGGTTCGGGAACTATTATTAAATTAAGTTACTTCAATTTTATTATCATGTATGTGATTAGTTAGCTGTGTTTACTGTTACTAACTGTGATGATTAAGTGAATATGCTAAATATTGAACTATGAAAATATTAATAACTAAGGATGTCTATGTGGATTCCAATGAATAGATCTCGAAAGACGTGATGAATGAGGATATAAGGATGGATGGATACGTGACCTTTTTTATGTAAGCTCATGATCTGTTTGAACGTCTGTAATAATTATATTTGAAGTGTAAATTATCATTCATATCATCATATTTGTCCTCAAATGCGTTAGCACTAAATTTCTTTTAATGCACGATAACCATAACACTGATACCTATTATTACCACTACCATAAACACTACTGCTATTATTATTATTATTATTTACTATTAAGCATAATGGCTGGCTCTGCCACCGCTCTTAGCATTTTCTTTAATCACTAGTGGAAAAAAGGCTTTTTACACCGGTTATAGGACTGGTGTAGATGAAGCCGGTGAGAAAAATAAAGACTTTTTACACCAGTTTAGGGACCGGTGAGAAAAATAGTTTTTGCACCGGGCCTTTAGATTGCGACAGGTGTAAGTATTATATTTCACATTGGTTTTGTTTGTAACGACCGGTACAAAAAAATAGACTTTTAACACCAGTTGGTTACTACAACTGGTGTAAAAACTTTTATTTTTTTTCCTTTTTCATTATTTTTTATACTTTCCCTTTTGTCTACTACTAAATCGTGGTGCTACAATGAATGTTCCCCTTGACTGTCCATAGAGAATAAAAAGGACAACATTTATATCAAAGTATATCTAAATAGAAAGAACTCTAATCATACAAGTTTTATTAAAAATTATCAAATTACAAGATAATATAAAAAAATTACAAAGGAAAATTATAACATCCCTGGTAATTTAATATTGGGAAAGATAAAGTAAATATTTGATTAAGTTTGCATTAAGAAGAAATAAAAATTTTAAAGTGAATCAGTGATTTATAATAAATTTTAGAAGGATAAGATAATTTGGAAATGAATTTTAAAGGAAATGGCATCAGGCACCTGACGCGTAGCATGGCTGTGGTGCGTAGCGTCAAGTGGGAATTAATGACCTAACACGTAGCGTCAACGTCGCGATCAGTTTTAAATGAGGGAGATGCAAAACAGAACGCCCAAACACCATCTTCTTCCTTTTTCTTTTCCCTTGCAGATTTTGCTCAAAACTCGGTGGAGGCTTTTGATTCTTTGCGTTTTGGACCTTAGGAGTTGAGGTAAGCTATGGGGAACCATTGATTTTGAAGTTTCTTTCTCTCCTCTTTCTTCTCCTCTCCAAAACTGAATTTTCATATGGCCCTAGGGGTTTGGATTTCATGTTTTATGGGTTTGGAAAGCTTGGATAGTGATTCTAGCATGTTAAGGAAGGTAATGTGTTAATGATTTTTGCATTCCGGTGACCGTATGTATCAAAACGTGTGTCGGTGGAATGATTGGTGAAGTGGGTGTTGAGTTTCGGAAGCGAAGTAGTGAATCGAGTGACCGGAGGGCACAACCGACACCAAGAACAGAAAATTAAAGCGTGGAACTTAGGTAAGGGGGTGTTCAGGTCGTAATTAATTAGAATTGATATATGTGATAGATTCGAGAAGTTATAAATTAATTAGGATTGACTAGAGAGTATATAGATTGGCTAAGTATTAATTATCTAATTGCATGTCTATGTGTATGCATATGTTTAGGTGTGTTTATATGAATATTATGAAAATGCATGATGAATTGGTTGATAATTGACATGTGATGGGTTGAATAAATATTGGTAATTATAGATGTATATGGTGGATGGTGAATAACGAGTTAAAGTTAACATTTGTAATACCTCTTGCTATGTACGACATTATAATCGTGAATCATTTGTTGAAAACTGATGAAATGTTGATTATGGGAATGTTCAAACATGGCATGTGAGGGCTGGGTCTGTGTGGTTGCCTTGTGTGTTATTTAAAATGTCAGTTTCTGACTATTATAAATGAAATTAATGGTTTAGCCATGTTTGATATGTTTATGTATATGATTATGTGGTGTGGTTTGGCCGACGATATATATAGCCCCTTGTTTTCTGGCTCCCATGATTTTTATGCCCAGTTGAGCTACCCAGCAGTCAAGTAGGACCCAGTGGTTGAGATGGAAAGTCAAACAAGACTCGATGGACCAAGCAGGGTCCACGGGGTGTCAAGTAAGACCCCCAGCTGAAGGCCAATCCTATAGTATCCGGATACTAGGAGTCAGAGATATATATGAGTCAGTTGTGTATATGTGATGTGATATTGATATATAGTTTATGATGACTTGTGAATTGAGATCCATGATATATCCTGGTGAAATTAATGATGAATAACGATTGTAATATGAAGTGTGGTATGAAATAGGTAACCTTAGTGAAAATATGAGCTTGGATACATGTGTTGATGAAACGTAGGTGACTTATATTGCTTCTGGAATTAGTACTAAGGCATGGGTAAGTATAAACTAATATAAGGAATAAGAAACAAGCATATGAGAGTTAAGATTTATGATGAATTCGGTAAGTTATGTGACAGTACATTCAATAGGTATCAATTAGTATATTTATTACATTCTGTTCTATATTAATTGCGATATTCCAAACACTCACCTTTGTTGTGGTTTTATTTAATTTAGTGATCAGTGACAAGGAGGATGCCAATGCCCCAGAGGCGCGCCAAGCGGAGAATTAATGCCAAGAAGCGATGGAATTATGAATTGAATGGATTGTGTTATGGATTTAGTGTACGTAACAATGTATTGTGCCTTATGTATGATTGTTGAAATACCTAGTATGCTAGTGTTATGGTTTCGTTGAGTTAATGATATTTGCATTGATGATGATGATGATTGAGATGTGTTTAATTAGGGAGTGTGTGATGGATAGTAAGGTAAGGGTTTATGAAAAATTAGGTTAAAGTTGATATATATTGGCACGAAGCCAATGTTATGCGTTTGAAAATTGTTATGGACAGGTCTTGTGCATATTTATGAATTATGAATTGAACTGGTCTGGACCGGGGTCTAGGATCCGGTATGGGACCAGCCACAAGGGTGTAGGTGTTTTAGGGTTTGCACACCAACACAGTGGGTATCCGGTGTTATAATCCGGCCTCTCAGTGGGAGAAACCGGTCTTGTTGTCCTGGAGATCCTTCACACCAACGTTTCACGTTGAGAGAGGGCGAAAGGTGGTGCCACCTGCGAAGATTCTCCAATGCTCAAGTTAGAAGAGTGTATGAACACAATGAATACTCAAGCAATGTAATAGTAAAAAAGTGAGTTTGGACAACGTAACCTTGCATGTGTTTTAGATTGTGCTATTTATAGTTGAACGTAGGAAATGAATCATTGGGTGCAAGTGGGCCCGTTGGTTCTGATAGCGTGTGAAGTGTGTCAATCAAAGTGGCTCAGTACTCAGAATGTATCAGGGGGGTAGGTCAATTATCAGAGTACGATCCTGTGATAAGGATGGAGGATAATCACCTTTCCGCATATTTCGCTGACATATGTACTTACTCTCTGAGGTAATTGACATTGACACATTCCGCTATGCAGGGTATCTTCGCTGATAAGTTATAAGGAACTCTTATCTCACAGTGATCCTGAGGCAAACGGTTATATAGACGTGCAGTGAGAACGAGTGAAGTATCCGTTGTAGAGAGAACGAATAGAACGTCTGATGAGATAATAGCGGATGAAGGGATATCGGATATCCGGTGTGGCACTGTCTGAACTGTGACACCGGTTTCCCTCTTATGAGGTCATTCTGACATCATAACTTTGGGGACCGGTATCCAGACCGGATCATAAATAATGTGAATGAGGATTGGTTGATAGATTGATGAAGTGGATAAATTATGACATGTAGTTGAAATAGGTGTTTTATGTGAAATTAAGGAACTAAATAGATGATTTTGAGATTTGGCGGGTTTTGGGACCTCTGGAAGTGACCAATGGGTTCCCTAGGTCATTTAGAAACTGTGCATATAGGCCTTGGACCATTTGGAGTCCATTTAGGTGGTTTGGTGTAAGGGTTTTGCACATATTTGGGTTAAACTACAAGTTTCATGGCAATCGAACCTGAAACGGGCCAATTGGGTAGGTTAGAAGTTGGCCGGATGACTTAAATGAATGACAGCATCAAGTGCTGCTACTGATACTTTGACATTGAGCGTTAGCCTGACGTGTAGCACCAGGGTGTGGAGTATAACCCCCATGATTTTCTACACTCGAATCCCGATGTAATCTAAATAATAATTAATGAAAATATGAATATTTTTTTCCGTTTTAAATATTTCCAAGACACCACCACGATTACATCAAGACTCGAACCACAAAAAACCAAAGAGTGAGATTTAATAAAATATAACTGGACCATTAAATAGTTTACCCATGATTGTATACAAAAATAGTAGAGTTTACAGCGGAAGAAGAATATGTATACGGGGCACACGCCTAGTCCCATATATGAAGATATGAGAAAAGGCTCGGCAAAGCATGCAAGCGTACAACACTAGCCTATTAGGCCACAACTAATCTTATACATGAATCATAAACATGCAATGCCTAATATACAAATACATATATTTATAGGGTCATGCATAATACATCTCCAATGTCCACAATTTCATAATTGACCACATTCGATTCAATCTTAAAGTCGTAAATCTTCAACACATATACATTCCCAAAGTGGCTACATAATCAACACCATTATATCCATCTATTGGGTATGAATCCCAATACCCCCAATATTCATACATCATCCGTATTGGTACATATTCACAAATTCATCCATTAACATCAATAAATAATAACATCACCATATCCATTATATACACGACACAATAAATGACAATGCTGCCGCCAAGACATTCCATTACTACTATTTTACCTTCACAAAAGCTTTACTTTAAAACCATCTTCATCCCATGACATTCCTGCATCAATACTAAAAAGTAGACCACATGGGAGAGTGAGTTATACATTTCAAATGACGATATGAATACAATTGAAATTATGTGCATATGCATATCAACATCATGTATACTTTGCTAAACACATCAATAATCATCATAGATTTACTAATTCAACAATACATACTTATTTGTACTCAATCATTAAAGCATAGCAAAGCAAGCATATACACATATTTCACATCGCCACAATGGGCCAACATCATCAGTATCGACCATTCAGGTCTTTTCTCAAAGCCACCATGGGCTGATCATCATTATTATCAATCATAAACAAATACACCCTTCTTTAAATTGGGCCATAACATACATATCATCATATTCGATATCATTTTGTATATTCATATCATTTATCACTTTTATGTGGTCTTTTAGGTATATTAATTACCCATTTCACCAACACCACACCACAATCTCAATCATCATCAATCATCATCACCACCTGACATATCTCCATGCTATATGCAAATGCTCTTAGGCTAATGCATATGCACAATGGAATAATCAACAACAAATATGGATCCGACTGTGGGAATAAACACCAATTGTGGGTTTAAGCATGATCACATACCATGCCCCTACTGCAGTAGTAAAATGTGTACACATATCTCATAATTCATGCATAATCACCATATTTTTACTGGTACCAAACCGCATCGCCCATAATGCAACATCTAGTCATTTTCACCATGACCGCGGTAACAACATATTCGACATATGGTGTTACGGGCCGGCCAGATCTCAAATCATGGCGGCTGTGATCTCAAAGACCACCGGGGTCACCTGCTCATCAAGAGCCACCCCCCACGAGGGTCGGCCACATGTAGCTCCCCGTAGCAATACATGGGCGGCTTCGTGACTTACGCACCGAGTCACAGGGGAAACAATGAATTCCTCGTGCACTAAGCCACCCTCCCACTGGGTCGACCGAGGGGAACTCCCCTAACGTTCTAACATCGGCGACTATGATATGCCATGGATGCAATGCAATATAGATCAAATGCATTCCTCACACAGTGCATCCTAAATGCCACTCATCAATCAAATCATTCATCATCATATCACCAACACCACCATACACACCTTAGTGGATTTTATCATTGTTGGTTTTAGCCATTGTTTTTAAGATTTAAGTGTGGCATTTCATTTCAACATATTTCATATATATATATATATATATATATATTTCATGTCATTCACGCAAGTCAATACTTACAATCAACCATAATGACATTACAACATTATATAGTATTCATCAATATTACCACACTTTCATTTACTGGGTTTTCATCTCATTATTCATCACCATTGTTTCATCTATATTTATCGATGTGGCATTCACAACATTTCTTCAATATAATTCAAGCCACACATACAAGATCATATTTGTATCACTCTCAATGATACACAATAATTTATCAATAATAACGATCATCCTTTACTCAAGGAAATGATCCACCACATCATTTGTTATTACACATTATCATTGTCATTTCTGATTCATCGGTTTATAACAAATCACCTCATCATTTAATCATTCTCTCATAGGGTACATATTCACTCAAGGGTATATCTCATAACCCCACCATTATATTCTTATTATCATCCTTTCGCTACTCCATTTTAGGTGGTAAATACATCATAAATAATTAATCCCAATATGCCAATCAATCCCAATCACCACCATGTTATATCATCATTATATTGCCCTTCATACATCCCCTCAATCATCTCATATCACAAAGGAAAGGGTCCAACACAAGCCCAATACAACGAAAATGAAATAAATTTCAATTCTGGGCAACTCGCTCAAGCGAGATTCACCATCACTTGAGCGAGATCAACATCGCTCGCTTGGGCGAGCCTTCTCGCGTAGGCGAAATGCTCTAAGTAACGTTTTCACGCTCGCTCGCTTGAGCGAGACTCACACTCACCTGAGCGAGATTAAAGTGGGTCGCTTGAGCGTCCAAAATTCTCCTTGAGCGAAGAAGTCTTGGAGTATCAAGTCACGATCTCGCTTGAACGAGCCATCTCGCTTGAGCGAGCCATCTCGCTCAAGCGAAAATCATCCAGTATCCAATCTTGTGCTCGCTCGCTTAAGTGAGACCCAATATATCCCTCCACTCGCCTAAACGAGATTTGTCCAGAAACAATCTCTCTATTTTACTCGCTCAAGCGCGGCCACGCCCGCTTGAGTGAAATTCGCCCAGTAGCTCACCATTCCATTTTTCACGCGTCTCGTTTAAGCGAAACTCCTTCTCGCCTGAGCGAGATTGGGCCAGAGGCCACCCTCCTAATATAGGGGACTCTCGCTTGAGCGAGAATCCATCTTGCTTGAGCGAGAGTCGCCTTATACGCCCAAAAACTCAAGTTCTTTACTTCTTTCCAAATGCCAATATCCTCACAACATAAAATTGGCCTAAACTAACCTTTCTCACACATTAATTCATGTACTTTGGACTTGGTTCAACAATCCATACATCACCATTTTAAATCCTAATTCATCAACTATATGATGAAGGCTTTAAGACATTTCTCACCACTACTCCACTCATCTCAAAACAATCCTTTACACCTTGTTATAACTCATCCATTCATAGATTTTCACCATTATCTAATTCATATCAAACCAAGGGACTATCAAACACTTATCATTAACATTATATATACATATATTTTCATAACAATCAAGATAAGTCAAGCCATCATTCATCACTTCAGCAATTCAAACATACAATACATTCACGGCAAGGCATTGCATGGGTTCACACATAAACATAATTAACAATTAATCACTCATGCAATTCAAATGTAAACTCCTCTCCTACCTCGAGAAAAGAACCGCAATCCAAGTGCTCTGATTGCCTCGATCGTTCTACATCACCGTTCGGAACACAATCCTATCACAAACATACATATACATGCTATTAATATACCATCATAAGGCATCATCTCTTAAATTCATGATCAAGTCCTAGACTTGTCTATACTCCAAATTCATATGCCTATGTTAGGCTTCGAAAATTCCTTTCCCAACGTCAAGATTCTCTAAATCTTAAGGGCTAAACAAACCCAACAATCAAAAGATCGAATTCCTTATCCACAAGGCATCTAATATCTCATACAAATCACTCAACTATCATCACAATTTATTCAAACTCTTTAGAAGCCTCTTGGCTCCATTCAAAACCATCACAAATCAATAAACTCTTATGGTATTTATCATAGCCTAAGACTTTATCAAGTCAAGTATCCATTATCAATGTTCATCCACCATTATTGTTATCACCAATAACAACACTCAACACTGCTTATCATTTACCCATTCTTAAGATTAATTCCTCAAATCATCATATCTACTTACATGCATATATCATCAACCTCATTAATCAATCTCAATAATTCTAAAAATTCATTCCTCTCATATACACCATTCTAAGACATCCATAATTATCAAAATCATCAACTTAGTTAAAGTCCCCAAATCATCAACACTTGGGGTTTTCTCTAAAACTACCCAACAACTATCAACATCCACCATTTTCCATGATTCATCATAGAAACAATAACCCTCATCTATTTATTACTACAAAACAAAGATCAACAATTATTTTCCAAACTATTCACGCCTAGGGTTTCAACATTTCCATCAACATGCATAACCTCAAACATTATTATTTCAAGCTTAGTCAATACAAGTCCACAAGTAAAACGATAATGAGGCAAGAACCCTTACCTCAAGCTCATGCTAATGTCCAAAATGAGAATAGGAAGAAAGGAAGAAGAGGATGTTCTAAGCAAAGCTCCCATGTCCCACTTGATGTTCACAAATCCAAGCTTAAATGAAATTTTTGATGGAAAATGGGTGACAAAGAGGGAGACCATAATTTTGGTGGAGAGGGAGGAGAAGAAGAAGAAGAAAAAGTGAATATAGAGAAGAAGAAGAAGTCTCCGCCGAAATGAGAGGAAGAGAGAGGGAATTTGAGTAATAATTGGACATTGTCCAATGGTTAAAACCATGTATCCATTTACTTTTTCCAATGGTCCATAGATCCCATTATCCAATGGTTAAAGGAATGAAAAGGGCTACGGTGGAAATAAGGGAAGGAATTGGATTTTTGGTTTTCTTTTAATTCCATTTGGCTCGTATATTCCCCGTTTAATAATATAAGCTGTGTTCAATTAATTATCCCCTCAACACTAAAAATTATTTTAACTATACCACCTTAACCACCATAATTTTCTAAACATTCTAGACCCAACAAATATTTAATTTGACCAAGTGGGTCCCACACCATCCGTTAAATCACCCGGTTCTGGTAAATCTTAATTTATTGACAATTCACCTCTAATGTCTAACGAGATCTCCCATACTTATTTGGCCATATATAATCAATTATCAATATCCAATAAATTTATTTTCTTTCAAATCCGGGATGTTACAATCCACCGCACCAAAAAGAAACTTCGTCCTCGAAGTTTAATATCAGCATATATCGTAAAGCCACACTTCGGCCACACACCAATAGAGTTCCATGACATTATTAAGCAATATTGGACTTTTCAAAGTCCAGCAGAACATGATCATTATCATTCCTTTATCCAAGTATAAAACTTCATATATCCAAAACGAGTCACCACTCATCAATTCTCAAGTTTGTTCATCACAACTCTCATATTCTTATCCAGTACCACCGGATAAGTTCAGTACATTCACCGTAAGCAGTTACAACACTACACTTGCCCGGTTTATATGTTGTTGCATCCGATATACAAGAAGGTGTCCCAATCTCGTAGTGGTTACCACAAACACATGAGATCGACGCATAAGTGCATGTTGCCATAATGCCTATGGCATGTAAAGACGTATCAGGATAAGTACCTTCACATTCTATTTCTCACATTATCCATATTAGTTCAAATAACATGTCCTTATACACAAGACCTCGTAAGAAGTCACACAAGCCCATGAGTAATACACTCATGTCATATCATCATCGAATCAGGATCCGATGTAAATCATGCCATATAATTTATCAATCATCTGTCACCACAACCATATATTGACATATCAACCATAGATTTCCAATCATCATAGGGTAATTACCCCACCATTGGACTTCGTCCATCCGAAGTTATAGTCAAATAACTTAGTAATCATCTGTCAAATTCGAACATTGTTAGCTGTAATTCGATTCAAGCCTAATTAATTCACCAAACTCATATCAAATATATGGTCCCAAGGTTAAAATAGGGTCCACAATCATATAATAATCTTCCACACTAGTGGTTTTCCTCATTTATCATAGTCAAAATCCATATACTGGACACACAATTCACATTGTATCGTATCGGTATATGGTTTCTATCACCAATATAGCTCCTCTCAAAACAAAAAAGGAGATATCCATAGGATTAAACTCCATTTACCAATTCATGTTCACATACATTACCTCTACATCATACCGTAATTCATAATTAATCTAATGTTCATAACATTAAGGGCATACAATCTAGCCCAAAATCATACCATAAAGTCATATATCATTGCCAATACCAAATCATACCCCGAATTCAACATCATTATTCACTAAATACTTAGGGGTTTACGTTCACATTTCTAATGTAATCAAACACCGGCTCCAGCCTCATCAACTCATTCCACCTTTTATTTCACTATGGCTCAATCATTCATAAGATTCAAGTTATCATTAGGCTTAGAAAATTCAAGGGTCGCCTAGTACCCCTCGTGGAAAACTTCCATAACATATAAAGTCAATAAACATGGCTCATAGAAGCATCATAGAGCCTAGACCGCCATAGGGTCTAATTTAACAAGGTTCGATCATACAAGATCATTTTGAGTTATCCGGGGTTACCACACTTAGTGGGTTATAATCAAATCATCATCCACTCGGTTCATAAATATAGAACCGAGCCATAACCCCAATCCATTCATACAGAATTTTCATATTCAATCATCTTATCGCTTATTCATGTCCTCAATCTAAGGGGACATAACATTTCAATTGCATCACACATATATAGTGTTGTACCTAAGGATATAAAATCCATCTTTCAAAATTAGCATAATTGATCGTTTGATTCATCTCCCAACAATGACATATCTAATAATTTATTCCATGAGCATCCACATCAGGGAGTTCTCTCACTATTATTCATTCATTCAATTTCAACACATGAATCATTCATATGTAATATCTTCTATCTGTGATCAACATACAATATAGGTTCATGGTCAAACTAGTTCATAGTCAATATATCATATCCATGATTTACACATGGTACAAATTTATCATCAAGTCAAGCCATACTCAATATATCAATATCAAATACATAATATCAATGTATTCATCATTAGAAGGAAATAGTGTAAGGAACTTGGCCGGACTTACACAAATAACCATATCAATCACATTGAGGAATTCATCCATATGTATTCAATCTCATGATTTCATTAAGTTTTCCAATGAGCAACTATGCCTCACAAGTGCATCTTACAACCTCAATGATAATGGGCATACATCCATAAACAACAATCACAACTTAATACTAGAGGTTCACAAGGAATCCTTAATAAGCAATAATGCCCTTATAATTAATTCATAATTCTTAGAAAACTAGTCATTCATAAATCTATATAGGGCAATCAATACTTCAACCTATCATCATCCTCTAGATAATTATCACTCTTACGTCTATACAGAACAACCATATTCCAATGATCACCAAAATATTTCGATATTGAGCTATCATGCTCTAATCATCTTGTAATATCAATTCAATGCAGAGCAACCGTGCTCTGATAATAACCAATAACTCTAATTCAGAGCAAAATATGCTCTGATACCAGATTATAACACCCCTGATTTTCTGGAGTCGAATCCCGATGTAATCTAAATAATAATTAATGAAAATATGAATATTTTTTTCCGTTTTAAATATTTCCAAGACACCACCACGATTACATCAAGACTCGAACCACAAAAAACCAAAGAGTGAGATTTAATAAAATATAACTGGACCATTAAATAGTTTACCCATGATTGTATACAAAAATAGTAGAGTTTACAGCGGAAGAAGAATATGTATACGGGGCACACGCCTAGTCCCATATATGAAGATATGAGAAAAGGCTCGGCAAAGCATGCAAGCGTACAACACTAGCCTATTAGGCCACAACTAATCTTATACATGAATCATAAACATGCAATGCCTAATATACAAATACATATATTTATAGGGTCATGCATAATACATCTCCAATGTCCACAATTTCATAATTGACCACATTCGATTCAATCTTAAAGTCGTAAATCTTCAACACATATACATTCCCAAAGTGGCTACATAATCAACACCATTATATCCATCTATTGGGTATGAATCCCAATACCCCCAATATTCATACATCATCCGTATTGGTACATATTCACAAATTCATCCATTAACATCAATAAATAATAACATCACCATATCCATTATATACACGACACAATAAATGACAATGCTGCCGCCAAGACATTCCATTACTACTATTTTACCTTCACAAAAGCTTTACTTTAAAACCATCTTCATCCCATGACATTCCTGCATCAATACTAAAAAGTAGACCACATGGGAGAGTGAGTTATACATTTCAAATGACGATATGAATACAATTGAAATTATGTGCATATGCATATCAACATCATGTATACTTTGCTAAACACATCAATAATCATCATAGATTTACTAATTCAACAATACATACTTATTTGTACTCAATCATTAAAGCATAGCAAAGCAAGCATATACACATATTTCACATCGCCACAATGGGCCAACATCATCAGTATCGACCATTCAGGTCTTTTCTCAAAGCCACCATGGGCTGATCATCATTATTATCAATCATAAACAAATACACCCTTCTTTAAATTGGGCCATAACATACATATCATCATATTCGATATCATTTTGTATATTCATATCATTTATCACTTTTATGTGGTCTTTTAGGTATATTAATTACCCATTTCACCAACACCACACCACAATCTCAATCATCATCAATCATCATCACCACCTGACATATCTCCATGCTATATGCAAATGCTCTTAGGCTAATGCATATGCACAATGGAATAATCAACAACAAATATGGATCCGACTGTGGGAATAAACACCAATTGTGGGTTTAAGCATGATCACATACCATGCCCCTACTGCAGTAGTAAAATGTGTACACATATCTCATAATTCATGCATAATCACCATATTTTTACTGGTACCAAACCGCATCGCCCATAATGCAACATCTGGTCATTTTCACTATGACCGCGGTAACAACATATTCGATATATGGTGTTGTGGGCTGGTCAGATCTCAAATCATGGCGGCTGTGATCTCAAAGACCACCGGGGTCACCTGCTCATTAAGAGCCACCCCCACGAGGGTCGGCCACATGTAGCTCCCCGTAGCAATACATGGGCGGCTTCATGACTTACGCATCGAGTCACAGGGGAAACAATGAATTGCTCGTGCACTGAGCCACCCTCCCACTGGGTCGGCTGAGGGGAACTCCCCTAACGTTCCAACATCGGCTGCTATGATACGCCATGGATGCAATGCAATGCAAATCAAATGCATTCCTCACATAGTGCATCCTAAATGCCACTCATCAATCAAATCATTCATCATCATATCACCAACACCACCATACACACCTTAGTGGATTTTATCATTGTTGGTTTTAGCCATTGTTTTCAAGATTTAAGTGTGGCATTTCATTTCAACATATTTCATATATATATATATATATATATATATATTTCATGTCATTCACACAAGTCAATACTTACAATCAACCATAATGGCATTACAACATTATATAGTATTCATCAATATTACCACACTTTCATTTACTGGGTTTTCATCTTATTATTCATCACCATTGTTTCATCTATATTTATCGGTGTGGCATTCACAACATTTCTTCAATATAATTCAAACCACACATACAAGATCATATTTGTATCACTCTCAATGATACACAACAATTTATCAATAATAACGATCATCCTTTACTCAAGGAAATGATCCACCACATCATTTGTTATTACATATTATCATTGTCATTTCTGATTCATCGGTTTATAACAAATCACCTCGTCATTTAATCATTCTCTCATAGGGTACATATTCACTCAAGGGTATATCTCATAACCCCACCATTATATTCTCATTATCATCCTTTCGCTACTCCATTTTTGGTGGTAAATACATCACAAACAATTAATCCCAATGTGCCAATCAATCCCAATCACCACCATGTTATATCATCATTATATTGCCCTTCATACATCCCCTCAATCATCTCATATCACAAAGGAAAGGGTCCAACATAAGCCCAATAAAACGAAAATGAAATAAATTTCAATTCTGGGCAACTCGCTCAAGCGAGATTCACCATCGCTTGAGCGAGATCAACATCGCTCTCTTGAGCGAGACTCACACTCACCTGAGCGAGATTAAAGTGGCTCGCTCAAGCGAAAATCATCCAGTATCTAATCTTGTACTTGCTCGCTTGAGCGAGACCTAATATATCCCTCCACTCGCCTAAGCGAGATTTTTCCAGAAACAATCTCTCTATTTCACTCGCTCAAGCGCGACCACGCCCGCTTGAGCTAAATTCACCCAGTAGCCCACCATTCCATTTTGACGCATGTCGCTTAAGCGAAACTCCTTCTCGCCTGAGCGAAATTGGGCCAGAGGCCACCCTCCTGATATAGGGGACTCTCGCTTGAGCGAGAATCCATCTCGCTTGAGCGAGAGTCGCCTTACACGCCCAAAAACTCAAGTTCTTTACTTCTTTCCAAATGCCAATATCCTCACAACATAAAATTGGCCTAAACTAACCTTTCTCACACATTAATTCATGTACTTAGGACTTGGTTCAACAATCCATACATCACCATTTTAAATCCTAATTCATCAACTATATAATGAAGGCTTTAAGACACTTCTCACCACTACTCCACTCATCTCAAAACAATCCTCTACACCTTGTTTAACTCATCCATTCATAGATTTTCACCATTATCTAATTCATATCGAACTAAGGGACTATCAAACACTTATCATTAACATTATATATACATATATTTTCATAACAATCAACATAAGTCAAGCCATCATTCATCATTTCAGCAATTCAAACATACAATACATTCATGACAAGGCATTGCATGAGTTCACACATAAACATAATTAATAATTAATCACTCATGCAATTCAAATGTAAACTTATCTCCAACCTCGACAGAAGAACTGCAATCCAAGTGCTCCGATTGCCTCGATCGTTCCGCATCATCGTCCGAAACATAATCCTATCACAAACATACATATGCATGCTATTAATATACCATCATAAGGCATCATCTCTTAAACTCATGATCAAGTCCTAGACTTGTCTATAATCCAAATTCATATGCCTATGTTAGGCTTCGGGAATTCCTTTCCCAACACCAAGATTCTCTAAATCTTAAGGGCTAAACAAACCCAACAATCAAAAGATCATATTCCTTATCCACAAAGGCATCCAATATCTCATACAAATCACTCACCTATCATCACAATTTATTCAAACTTACTAGAAGCCTTTTGGCTCCATTCAAAACCATCACTAATCAACAAACTCTTATGGTATTTATCATAGCCTAAGACTTTATCAAGTCAAGTATCCATTATCGATGGTCATCCACCATTATTGTTATCACCAATAACAACACTCAACATTGCTTATCATTTACCCATTCTTAAGATTAATTCCTCAAATCATCATATCTACTTACATGCACATATCATCAACCTCATTAATCAATCTTAATGATTCCAAAAATTCATTCCTCTCATATACACTATTCTAAGACATCCATAATTATCAAAATTATCAACTTAGCTAAAGTCCCCAAATCATCAACACTTGGGGTTTTCTCTAAAATTACCCAACAACTATCAACATCCACCATTTTCCATGATTCATCATAGAAACAATCACCCTCATCCATTTATTACTACAAAACTAAGATCAACAATCGTTTTCCAAACTATTCAAGCCTAGGGTTTCAATATTTCCCTCAACATGCATAACCTAAAACATTATTATTTCATGCTTAGTGAATACGAGTCCACAAGTAAAACGATAATGAGGCAAGAACCCTTACCTCAAGCTCATGCTAATGTCCAAAACGAGAATAGGGAGAAAGGAAGAAGGGGATGTTCCAAGCAAAGCTCCCATGTCCCACTTGATATTCACAAATCCAAGCTTAAGTGAAATTTTTGATGGAGAATGGGTGACAAAGAGGGAGACCACGGTTTTGGTGGAGAGGGACGAGAAGAAGAAGAAGAAGAAAAAGTGAATATAGAGAAGAAGAAGAAGTCTCCACTGAAATGAGAGGAAGATAGAGGTAATTTGAGTAATAATTGGACATTGTCCAATGGTTAAAACCATGTATCCATTTACTTTTTTCAATGGTCCATAGATCCCATTATCCAATGGTTAAAGGAATGAAAAGGAGAGGAAGAAAAGGGCTACGGTGGAAATGAGGGAAGGAATTGGATTTTTGGTTTTCTTTTAATTCCATTTGGCTCGTATATTCCCCGTTTAATAATATAAGCTGTGTTCAATTAATTATCCCCTCAATACTAAAAATTATTTTAACTATACCACCTTAACCACCATAATTTTCTAAACATTCTAGACCCAGCAAATATTTAATTTGACCAAGTGGGTCCCACACCATCAATTAAATCACCCGGTTCCGGTAAATCTTAATTTACCGACAATTCACCTCTAATGTCTAACGAGATCTCCCATGATTATTTGGCCATATATAATCAATTATCAATATCCAATAAATTTATTTTCTTTTAAATCCGAGATGTTACATGGAGGGTCCCACGTGTCAAGCCCCTGTTTTTGGATATTGGGTTTCTTTCATCTTTAAGGGTAATTTGGTATTCATAGTTGTTGTATAATTGGTATTTTAACACTTTTCTCCGAAATTAATTATTTTCATAAATATTGCATTATTTATTTTAATTATTTATGAAAAATGTATTGGGAAATTTAGTTAAACACATAAAAATAAATGTAAAATGACCTAGAACGTCTCAAAAGTACATAATTTTCACGAGTCAAACATTTAGTACACAAAGTCATGCTAATAATCACAATACATATTGTCATGGGCAAAATGTTTCTATATACGCATATAGAGCCCTACAAGATTGAGTTTTAGGTGATCTATTTATATGCACTAGACAGTCAAAATTTCAGCAAATGCCCATACAATACCAACTAAGAGAATGATTGCAAATCGATCAACTCCTTGATTTCATTCTTTGTGGAATGTATTGCAAGGACATTGATTTCAAAATATCAATTTAAAATGTTGAGCTATTTTTATACATACTTATATAGTATACATACTTATATAATTCATGCCTCTAACCATGGTAGATGTCCTTATATTCCAAGTAATACACACAAAAGTAAGAAAAATCATCATAAAAAATAATATTCTTACTAGTGGTATTTACAAGGCTAAAGGTAAATTCATTAGCAGAAAACTCAGTTATGATTTATATTACCACTATTATTAATAACAATACTTCTTGGGTCCCATTCTCCATCATCATGTCGGTCAAAGACTTCAAATTCAGATTTAAAACTTAAGAAGTTCACAATTTATCTACTTAGTATTTATTTCAGTATAAATGAAATTTGGTTAAAGATACTAATCAATGGTTAATATTAAGTTGAATGCTATTTAACTAATAAATTAGAATTTATTTTTGATTAAATTTAATTAAAAATCAAACAATTTCAATATAGCCGTCCAACTTGCAACTTGCTCAAAACAAACAAAGCATAGTTGGCCCCTTAGTTATATAATTTTGTTTATCTCAAATTGTAGGAAACTATTACAACTTTCAAAGGTTGAAATGCTTCACTAAAATTTTAGGGAAAATAAAAATTCAAATGGACCACGTGAAGATTACTGTTAATCATTTAGTAGTTTATTTTATGACAATTAAAAGTATTTTCATCAATTCTACCATTAGTCATAATATTTTGTGCAACACTACCTTATTAATTTTATCATGATTAACAAATTTTATTTTAGTTTATTTTGGGTGAGATTATTTTGGGTTAATCTAAGCAATTCATGATGTGGATTTGTTATAAATATCCACAAGAATTTAAGTTTTCAAGCAATCAACAAAGTCAAATTATATAATTTTACCATTTATTTTCATATATGTAAAGTATATGATTATTCAATAAGGGAACCCAAAGTCAGTAAATACTAAATACTAAATATAAATGAAATAGATTTGGAAACAAGAGCACACCATTCTAGAGATTTCTGCAGTTCTCGAACTTGTTCATAGAAAAAAACTTGATAAACAATACATGCAACCTTGCTACTTGATTCAAGAGCCTTTTCCTTTCCTTTTTCATCAGCAATAGTAAAGCTCCCTGCAAAATTGAGAAAATAGATTAGATTAGTCAAACAATGAAGTAGAGGCAGACAAAGAAATAGGCTACAAAACCATACACGATTCAATTTTTGGATCTCTAAGATTGAAGTAACATAAAATATAAAGGCATAGGTGTTTTTTAGCCAACTCCCCAAGCTAGTCATACAAAACCCACAATTTAAGCAGAGCACACACTCTAAATATGTCAAAGTTTGATGAGCACAGATTGTTTCATAAAATAGGCTGGTGGAGTGGAGTTGACGTGACTTTTAAGTAGTAAAGGTTTGAGTAATGTAGCTAGTAAGGTACAGTTAAAAAGAGTTCCATTTTTGAGCAAATATTTAATAAAACTAGCATCAGGATAGAAAATCAAGAGTGGTAATACAGAATCACTAGTTCACCTATACAAAGACATAATACTGTTATAATAAAGCAATTTATTTTTTGGTTTTAAAAAGAAAGCAAATAACATGTTGAATATCTTTTAAATAAAAAAAAGTATTGAATTGCTTCTTGAACAAGAGTCAGGAGAAACCTCGCTTTATCCACACGCTATTCTGAAATTTTATAAGAAATAGAGCTAGTGATTTCTCACCACATGCATCCATGAACTTTGAGACAAATCAAAATGGAAACATAAATAAGAACTATATGCATAAGTAAACATAGATGTAGTGTGTATATAGAAAGCATCATAATCATGGAAAAGAAACCGGGACACCATACAAGGCAGCATAAGGGACTAAGTGAGCACAAATTCCCTGTTTCCAAATTGTATGGATTATAAATTACACTCACATTTTTTATTTTTTTCATCTTTACTTTTTATTTCAAGCTTTTAAAACAATCACAAGGTTCATAATCTAAATCCAAAAAATAAATAAATTAATGCAGTTACATTAATACAACTTTTCAAGTAGAAAGGAAAATGTAAGATTATTTATCTCTAAATATTCCACTTAGTGCACTGTATATAATGCAAGTTAAGAACTTCAAATATTTTACTCTTTTATAAAATCTTATATTTAGATATTGGATCTGACTAAATCCCAAAACTTAATTCATGAGTTAAGGATTACCACAAGTTTTATAAAGAGGATTACCACAAGTGAAGGATTTGCTGTGGCATTCACAAAAAATCTAACAGATCATGGGAGTTATTTAGCATTGATCCATCCCTTCAATTTTTTTAAAGCTTCTTTATAGGACAATAGGAGGGGGGCTATTAAGATTCAGTTAAGTACATTTTTATGTGTATAACCCATGTATATAAATATACTAAATACATACATCATTCAATGCTTCACTTCTATAGGCCCCAAGCTATCAAAGACATATCCTACTTTCTAGATTTCATGTCAAAGTGTCTTGTGGAAGTGTTTACAATTTGAGCTTCACATAGTTGCAGCATTGTTTAACCAAAATTAATTTTCTAGTCTATTGTTTATCAAAATTCACAATCTTAGTAACCAACAACCTCCTTTGAATATTACACATCATAAGCTCTAGTCCTCTACCAACACCTTAGGGTCAACCAACATCTTTCCTGAATCCTGAGTAATGCTATCTATTTAGGGGTTGTTTATCTTTATATCCATAAGCTATATGTTTGGTTTTACCATGCTAGAATTGATTTTAAGATTAGCATGTGTTTTATAAAATTGATTGATTTAGTTTTAGTGCAAATTTGATTTTGTTAAAGCAGAAGCTACAATTATATATTCATTTCATAATTAATCATGGGTGTGCCAGTTTTGTGGGATTAAGTAGCATTATAAACTGAAAAATACCTTAATCTGATTCACAGATGATAGCTTCAGACTAGTCATGTCTAAAACCTTTATACACGTGGTAATAGGTTTCCCATGCTTCTTTGATACATAAGACTGCAGCCATATATGGGTTAAAAGAAAAGGAAAAAGAATCTTAGTGGTTAATAAAGAATAGTCTGAAGACTTAATACTCACCAAGATTACACGGTCACGATATTCATTAATTTGAATGTGAGATTGCACATAATAATGGGCCTGCAATCATACAAATAAAAAAATAGGGACAGAAGATATTAGAATGCATGCCTTTTAAGAAAATGTAACAGATATTGCTCCCCTAAAGCAATATTCAAATATTCTTTTTCCTTCTTTCTAATAACAAAACTTATTAAAGCTTTGTTAAATGTGCTAAGCCCAACACCAATTACAAAGACAGGTAGACCCTGGAAGGAAGGCAAAACATATATAATATATTCATAGCTTAATATTTATATTTTATTCTCATAGCTATATTTGTATGAAGCATCTAAAACACTAAGGAGTAGTGAAAAAACATAACAAGAAAGATTATAGCATATAAGGCTTCCAGCTTTGAGTTGTTCCGTAATATTTCAAGCACCGTCCTGTATGTTTCCCAAAGAAACTTAAACCATGGTATGACAAGCTCCCTATTAGATTTGTCCTTTCCTTTCTCACCACTGACATCACTTAACATCAAATCCTTATGCCTTTTATCAGCCTTCAAATCATCAACATCAAGGGCCTCTTCTAATGCCTGTGCTTGGCTACGAGCCTGTTCAGCTTTCTCAGTTAACAAATGCATGAAATGTTTTATCACCTCCTCTAGGGAACTAACACTCACTTACTGGCATATGATCCTATACTAAATAAGCCTATCTTTCACAAACCATCCTTTTCATATGTCTACACACAGCTCCACATACTTGAACATAATCATTCAAGTGTCTTCTGCCATGCTTTATATATTTTCAAAGTAATGAGGTCATGGAGAGTCTATAAAGCATCCTACTTCTACCCAACATTGATTAATTCTGCATATCAAATTTTACACAGAATCATTTAATCAATGCACCATTATCCATATAAATATTAGAATTATATTTTTTAGAACAGAGAAAAAGACAATAAATCACAAAGGATATGTAATCATTTTCTTGAATTGACCTTCTGCCCTCTTGAAGGCATTCTCTAGCTTCAAGGATGATGTCATACTAAGAGTTCACAAGAATCAGACTCCCCTATTTAAGTACAAATAGAAAACAACAAATAAGGGAGATTCGTAACAACAAAAAATATTTCAGCTCGGACCTAGAACATATGGGGATATCTAAATTCCAAAGCAAAAATTAGCTACACAACGTTGCACTTTTAAGGGGATAGGAATCAATTTAAAGAAAGGATATTCATAAACCAAGGAATCAAGTAAAACTATCAAGGTTTGCTCAGCTGAATTGTATTATCCATTAATGAAAAATAACGTTCGAAAGCCAAAACTGATAAACTAGATTCATGACAACGATAATTGAATCAACCTAAAGACGAAGCCGAGAACTAATTTAACAACATGTGAAATCACGAATTGAGTATAATTAAAACTGGAAAGAGCATTACAGTGATAGAACCAACACGGATTCACGATTTTCAAGATCTGGTAAATCGAATAACTAGAAAGGTTTTTTAATTTCTTTCTTAATGCAGCACCATCAATGGCACTGATGAATGAGTAAAGTGATATACAAGGATAGGGTTTCAAGGAAGAAGAGAAAAATAGAAGAAGAAGGGAATTTGTTGAACCTGAAAAGAGGATCGTTGGGAATGGCCGCACTTGTGGTTGGTTCGAGTGGCACCGTTGTTACTCTAGAAAGAAGACGATGAGAGTAAAACCTCTTCGGAGTGTCTATTCTAAATCGACTGTGGCTTTGAGGGGGAGGGAGACGATGGCTTTGAGGTAGAAGAGAGAGATGAGGGCTTTGAGAGAGAGGGAGACAAGGGCTTTGGGGGAGAGAAAGACGATATTGGAGACGAGTGTTAAGTTGAAAAAGGTTCAAGAGGGGATGGGGCTTTGAGTGTTAGGGCACGAAAATGATCGAACATACATGGGTAATGCGAAAAGTTTTTTCACTGGTCTAAAAGTAAGACCGGTACAAGCTTTGCTATTTCTCACCAGTCAAAAATTAAGACCGATATAAACTTAATTATTTCTCACTGATCCAGAATGTAGACTGGTGTAAAGTTTCAAACTATTTATAAAATTTCCACCGCCTTAGTTTTTACACCAGTCATATTATAATTGGTGTAAAAAGCCTTTTTTCCATTAGTGAATGTAATGGTCGGCTCTGCCACCTTATTCTCAACATTTTTCTTTATTTAATTTCTATTATTTATATCACTAAATGTAATGGTCGGCCTTGCTGCCTTATTTAAGATTCTTTTCTTTTATTTATACTGTTGAATATAATGGTTGGCTTTGCCGCCTCACTCTTCTATATAAGAAATTATTAAATTACAATTTACTACTACTATTATTATTAACTATTATCATTATTAATGTTAATATAACTAATACTATTATTTTATAGAATAGGAATAACGGGCAACCATGTTAAGAAAAACCTTTATTTTCTATAAGTGTCAAATGTCACTTTATTCCCAAATGCGTCCATGAGATTAATTCAAGGGAGCATACTGATAAAGGCCATGCCCAAGTATTCTTTCACTTCTTAAATTTAATCAACATCATTTAAATTACTGCTATTTCAGTCATTAGTTATAAAGTAGATGTACATTATTTATTCTTCAAAAAGGGGAAGTTATTTAGCCAAGATATAACCCGTTATTTCTTAATAAAATAGAAATATTTTACAAAGTCTAAAAAATAGGTGGGACCTAACAACTTGAGGAAAAATATTACGAGATAGGGAACACATAGACACCAAGGGGTCAAAGTAATGACAAGATTAAAATAATGTATATTGCATCATGATTATGTTTTTAGATGGATTAAAACTAAAGCATACACCGAGTACGCTAGAGGACATTCATATTTGATCTCTAAGGAGAATCTTAGGAGTACAACCGAGACAGAAACCCAATTGCCTCAGAGTCGCGCCTGAAGCCGGATGAGACGATGCAAGCCTAGTGTACTTTGACTAAATGACAAAATGTAACTATGATCGTGTAAAGCCAAGCCCCATGATGATATAATCATGAATGATGAGATGAGATGGATCCATGTTGATTAAAGACTTGCGAGTCTTTCATATCCTATAATATGATGAATGATGTTAGGGGACTTGGTGAGCTCCGATCGCTCTAGTATGGAAATATTATGCCCAGTATTAGACTGAGCAAGACAGTTCTATTGGCTAATGATGAGATCTTACAGTAGATGTACTGTAAATGATATAATTATGAATGATGAGATGATGATGATGGATCCATTTCTTAGTCCCACATGCATCATGAGACCGAAACTTTTAGATAACTCATAATAAACCTAACTCATGCATACCAAGACAATATCATTATCTGTTGTGTACTATGATTGACATGTCTGTATTAATTATTGCTTGTTAGCTGATATCGCCCTTAACGGTAACTCTCAGGGATACGAGTGTATACTTACCCCTTATGCTTAATATTAACAAAAGGACAAGAAAACTGAGAGCTGGACACCGATGACCAGTAGTAAGATAGATCTAGTCGGCCGAGCAATAATAGGAATTCTCAACCCCAAAAGCTAGAAATAATGTAGGATATATATGTATATAGTTAAATAAATATTAGACAATAGATGACTATACATATAAGGGAGTCTGTGTGCCTCATTCTGTTAACAGTACAATTACTCAAAGCTTATGAATGGTTATGTAAATTATTTTACTTGTCTCCATTGAGCCGCCATCATTTTACTTGTACAAAAAAATTTCTCATTTTTTTGGAAACATGTAACCTCTTAGTTAAGTGGGATAACCCAGTTGAGGGATTATCCTAGTTAACCGAGGGTGTTGCAAAATTAGCAATTAATGAATTTAAAAATCAACTTTCTCATATTTCAATGTAACGAACAATGATGTAACATTATCTTAGGTTAGAAATTCTTCCTTTTTTAAAAACAATGTAGTGTGAAAGTGAAATAGTATAAAGAAAAGGTAGATTTTATTTAAAATAAAATAAAATTTAAATATATATTGGCTCATGAGCCTACGGGTTAGACCCGTTTAACCCATGGGTTAAATAGGCTCAACTTGTGAGCCTACATTTTAAATGGTCCTCTTTATTCAACCTATAACCCGCGTAAGAGTGGGTTAAATGGGCTGGTCTATGGGCCCAGACCCGTATACCCAGCTCTAGATTTTAAGACTTATCGTAAGAGGATTTTGTCATTACTCTCTCAGCCAGTATTTTAGGACTTATCATAAGAGAATAATTAAGATTGAATTGGACAATGCTTGTATTATTGTTATTTGGTCGGGCCTTATTAAAAGCTCTTTAAGGAAAACCTAGTGGACAAAACCCCATTGAGTAGGAAAAAAAGTGTTCCTGTGAATGATTACATGGTATTACTTGGTGGTTCTGCTCTTGCCCCGCTACTTTCAAAGCTCCCAACCTAATCGGCTTCACGCTCCTCCATATTCATGTAACACGTCGCCTTCTTCCTGGAATCATCCATATTAGTCGAGGGCTTTCTGACCAAAGATTTAGAAAACTTATCCGGGCGTAATCCGTCTGTTTTGTGTGGAGGGCCACCTTCGAGCTTAGGTCTCGAATCCATATGGCTTGCTTATTGATGTGTGCCATGAACTACTTAAGTGTCTCCCTTCATCCCTGCTTAAGGTTGACCAGGCTATTTGAAGTTTGCTGAACTGCTCGACTAGAGGCGAACTGGGTGAGGAACTTCTCCGTGAGCTCTATGAAACGATATGTTTTTTTTTGGGAATGTGTGAAAACTAGAGCAAAATGGATTTAGCGAGGGTGGTAGGGACGGTTATGCATAAGAGGGCATCAGACGCCCTACAGATAAAAAGGTTGGCTATGAACATAATGAGGCGTTCTTCTGGGTCGCCTCTTCCATCATATGTTTCCATTTTAGGCGGCTTGTAATGTAGTGGTGTGGGGACTGTCGTTACGGCTTCTGTGAATGGGTATGCTAAATAGGGGACTAAAGTGTCTGGTTTGTCTTCCTTTGGTTTTGTAGCTTATGCATTCTGATAATTGAAGGCCTCTCTTTCCTCTGATCGGTGATTCATCAAGTCTTTGTTTTCTTTCCTCAACTCATCCATAGTATGTTGTAGTGTTTTGATGAGAGCTAAATCCTCCTCTAATTGATTGTCACAGCCTTGGTGTCCTTCTTGATTTCCTCATGTGTCTCATTCTTCTCTTCGGTTGGGGTTGCTACATGTGGTCACCATCTTCTTCTTTCTTGGAGCCAGTCTTACTTTGTGTGATGTGGGAACCATTTTACTAGGCCCCACGGTGCATGATAAAATGTTCACTCTGAGTTTGTAAAGCTAAAACCCTAGAGAATTACTCTAGGAAAATTAGGATTTTTACTCCAAAATGTCACTTGAGTTACAAAGGGGGCTCTAATGCCATATTTATACATCAAAGAAATGACTTGATCTCAGCTCAATATCTAATAGATAGGGATAATTTCCTAAGATAGGGGATAGAGATAACTTTCTAGAATTAAGGAGATAAAGATAATCTCTTAAAACAAGGGGACAAATGGGACCTAGCTAATCTAGAGGGAACATATAGTAACAGGAATAACTGATAAGCATGATGCATGTTAACACCTCTACACATTCAAAGTCCACTCCTTGACCACATTAGCCAAGATGGTTAGCAAAGGTGTGTGACATCCCGGCGCTGTTGAGGGCGGGGAGTGATCGCCGGTGCATGGCCACGGACAATGAGCGGCTCCTAGCAGGCTTCCAGCGGGGAATGTGACATCCCGAGCACTGTTAAGGGCGGGGAGTGATCACCTGTGCATTGGCACGGACAAGGAGCGGCTCCTGGCAGGCTTCTGGTGGGAGGGACACATGAACGAACCAAATACATACTAGTATGAGAGGGATCCAAAGACTGTATAGGTATGGGACTATACAGTCGAGGATAGCTTAAAGGAACGAAATCGTACTACCTATACCAACAAATGCATTAGCCTTTTAGGTGGCCTATTACTTAAGAACTCCAAAGTTAAGCGTACCTATACCAACAAATGCATTAGCCTTTTCGGTGGCTTATCACTTAAGAACTCCAAAGTTAAGCGTGCTTAACTTGGAGTAATTCTAGGATGGGTGACCTCCTCAAAAGTTCTCAGGAAATGTGTGAGTGAGGACAAAAACACATTGGAAAGGTCTCATGTTGGTCTGTGGGGAGAGTCGTTCATTCCTGAAAAGTGGCCGGGGCGTTACAAGGTGCACCTAGGTAATAATGTTAATTATTAAAGGGTTGGGCACTTTTGCAACATATACAGTCCATGTACAATTGTTAGACCCATTGAACTGAATCCATGCCTTCTTCACCTCCTTAACTCAACTCAGTTTGTTGGATTAGAATAGAAGAATCCATGGCACACTTATATACATTCTATGAGTTATGTAGCACTATGGAATTCTCTAATAAGGAAGAAAAGGAAGTGCATATAACGGTTTTCCCTTTTCTCTCACAAAGAAGCCAATATATGGATTCAATTACATCTTAATAAAAGTTTGACCAGATGGAGCATTGTTAAAGAAAAATTATTGGCATATTTCTATCAACCCATGTAACATCAGTATCTACAATGAAAACTTGTATATCCTTTAAGTTGGAAGATGCATTGGCTCAATTCATACAGGCCTCTAGTGAAATGGCCAAGCATGCTACAAAGAAACCTGGCAAAGATGTTTTAAATAGCATGCATGACACCTTTGAGGAATAATACAATCCCATCAATATAAAGAACAATAAGGTGGTAGAAGAAGTTGTTTGTGAGAATTGAAAGAGAAGGTAGGAGAAAAAGAGAAAAAAAGTGAAGTGTAAGGAAAAAAGAGAAAAGGTGAAATAAAATTCAATGATGAAACAGTTGTGAGGAAAATTAAGATGAGAAAAAAGAAAAAACAAGAAAGAAAGAAAGAAAGAAAGAAAAGGTGTGTATGTGTGTTGTAAGAAGGATGAAGAATCTAATGTTAGTTGACGATTTCACGTCATATCCTTGGTTTATATGAAATATAAGATGATGGGATAAGTCTGGTAATACGAAAAAGTATGAATATGCCTTTTATCATTATCTTGTATGCAAAGACATATCATGGCTAGACAATGACACATACTTTTGTGATATATGTATGCATATAATAAGATTTTTATTGATTGAAAAAAATCTCTTGAAAATATTAATGATCAGTTATAGCAATAGAAATAAAGTAATAGTTAACATGTAATGTATGGACACCTTTTATTTGTCTGTCATCAACAAGTTTCCCTTTCATGCCAACTTTTATGGCTTCAGTTAGTAGTTAAAGAAACCAACACTATTTGTCTGTATTTATAACTTCAACCACTACCATAGTAAGGGGGAATCCTATTATTGGCATATAGGGAAAAATGTCAACAAAACCCTCTACAAGGTCATCCCTTTAAATGAAAATTGTCTAGATCAATGAATGGCCTACATCCATTCAAGAAACTTATTTTCATTGCCTCTAGACATAGGGAAAATCTCTTAAAAATAGGATTAGACTCAACATTAGACCTCTCAACCTTAAAGATTGTCACACACTTATGATTAGCTCTCAACAACTCTTTTGCATAGCCTTTTTATTTTCCCATAGGCTTTCCTATGGCTTCCTTGAATTATGTCCTTATTGATTCTAATTGCTTTCTTTCTTCCAGTGCGCTTAGGCAAAATAAATTTTTCTTGAGCAAATTGTCAAAATATGGATTATTTTTAATCTTCAAATTAGTTTCCCAACATCTTTTGCTACAAAAATAAGAGAAAAACCTTTAATCAATATATACAAGAATGACAATGGAATTTAAATAAAACACAAGTAATAATCATTAAATTTGAGCAACTTCCACCATAAACACATATTTGATATGAAAAAACTAAGAGGATTAAAGTGGAAAAAAACATTAGAGAAACAAACTAAAATAAAAAATAAAGATAAAAAGCCAAAAAATTACCATTTCTAAATGAGCTTTTGAAAAATAAGGCATGCAATTATGTGTTTTATAGATGCATATATTTTAGGCTTAATTATGTAAAAGAAACTTTGAGATTATGCAAAACTATAATCATCCCCTGAAATATTTATTTCTTGTTAAAACACCTTTAAAAAACTGTAACATTTGTAAAAGGTCCTTACCGTCAAACACCATCAGTTAAGTGCTAAGGTGGTCATCCATTAGCCACTCAGCATTGACACGTTTATTTTTTTAAGAACATACTTATTGTCGACGGTTTTTATGTTTAACCGCAAACAAAAATAAACACACTAGCTTTAGCAATCAAACCTCACCAAAACCCAAAGCAAAACCCACCACCTCCTCCAATCAAACACCACAACACCTAAGCCCACATAACCAAACACTCATAATAACACACATCCAAGTTCCATCTCTTCTTTAACAATAACTATATCATCTCTTCTTCCAACTCAATAAAAAATATATAAGTCCAAGTAAATGTTGCAGCAATAGTAAAACCTCACTTTTTACACGAGAAAAAAAGTATTAGCAAGACTTAAAATAAATAATAAAAAAACTTTTACAGTATAACATTCAAGTTGTTTCATATAGACACAGAACAAAAGCCATTTGAGGCAAACCTTGCAAAGAAATTTAGCTTTTCAACACCTACTCTTTTGTTACCTTCTCATTCAAAAGGACTCTAGTTTTACAATCTCTACACATCATAAAAAAATATATCATATCCTAACAATTCTTAGAACAAATCAATAAATAAATAATCAAAGGCTTAACACAAAATCAATAGTTGGAGCATATTAAGCAAAAATATAATTTACAAAACCAACATTATTCACATCCTTCTAATCACCAGCACTCATATTCATTGAAATTTTTTCACACAAACTCTTCCTTTTATTTAGCTTCTCACTATAACTAATAACTTTTTCCTTATTATCCTTGATTGTAAGTTGGATGTCACTATTGGATTTATGTGACCCTTTGCATTGGATTAAAAATATTTGTTTACTTTTTCATGGGTATTTAAATATTTGTTTACTTTTTCATGGGTATTTAAATATTTGTTTACTTTTTCAACCAAGAAAACAAGCTCAATTACATAACACACTAGCATCCACAGTTTAGAGGTTGAGAAACTATAAAGAAAAAGGGAATTAAATTTAACAAACATCTTTGTATCATTTCATTAACAATTAAACACTAAAAACCAAACTTTTGATGCTTCTGTTCTAACCAAGCAATTGGATTTCAAATAGAGTAAGCTTTCCCTAGTTAAATGACAACGAACTAGAAAAGAAAAAAGAAATCAATCAAATAATGCACAAGATGAGAACTCATGAAAACATGATGCATAAGAAATACAAAAGATAATAGCATAAGAAACAACAAAACATGATAGCATCAGGGTCAATAATTACAACATAGCAAAATCAATTCACACATTTAAGCAAAAGAAAATCAATTCATGCTTAAAAAGGGAGGGAGTAATGATGCAAAACACATGAAGCATAATGTTTTAAGCATGATGCATAATAGAGCATATGAAGCATCCCATAAATCTTACCAAATAAAGGAAATCTACAAGTCTCCCAGGCATTTTATCAAACACTTCTCTAGCAATCTGAACACTCTCTATATTACTATAATATTTCACACATAATACAACCCATACTACAACATTCACAATTGCCCGATTAGGAGGAAGAAAAAGATACAATAAGACATCTCCACCATAATGTGTAGGTTAAAAACCATTCAAAAATTGAGGCATGCCCTTATTCTTCTTCCAAAATTGTTCAACCCCAAATCATCACCATTTTCACCATACAACATTTTCTTTTTTGTTCACCTCTGGCTTTCTTACCGATATCAGTGAAGAGACAAAGTCTCTTACTCATTTTTTTTTTATTTTAGAGAGAGTGTTTCATGAAGAAGGGATCTCTTCCGACATATAAAACCTATCACTATGTAGATTAAACTTATAACTACCATAAGCATCTGTTTCAATCTCTGCCACGCACCCTTCGCCACCACCATGCCATGAATGACGCCATAAATATGAAATGAAATAGTGTGAGATCAAGAAGACAAAATTATGTTAAGGAGATTGTTTACGAAGATGGTTACGGTTTGTTGGGTTTGAAGGGGAAGAATGTGAAGAAGAATGGAGGCAAGAAGATGATGAGAGGGTAGCGAGGGATGGTGAAGGAGATAGGAAGTGAAGAGTGGAAGAGGATGAAAATGAAGAGGACTGGGATGAGGAAGAGGAACAGTGACAATTATGGGATGAGATGTAAAGAGGAGAAATGAGGAGAGAGGAAAAAATAGGCTAGGGCTGATGTGAGGATATTTGGTACACATGTCAATGTTGAGGTGGCCAATCCACCTCAATACTTAACTGACAGAGTTTGACGATAAATGCCTTTTACAAACATTAAAAAATTTACAGTCATGTTTTAACAAAAAAAAATATTCCAGGGGGTGATCATAGCTTTGTATAATTCCAGGGTTCATTTTACATAATTAAGCTTACATTTTGTTAAAGGAAAAATTAAAACTACAAGAATCAAATAGCATAACGTCAAAAACACAAAAATGCAATGACCATAAACTCTAACACAACAAGACCTAGGCAAAAAACTCTCATGCAATGATTGCATCAAAGGCTATAACAAATGTAATGTTGAGTCTATTACTTAATCTCACCTTACTACAAATACACATTAATTGCATTAGAAGGGGATAAGATCAAAGTCTTTTTCTTAAAAAAAATTCTTAATGTTTTACCTTCTTAAAAGGATTTTAAACCTGTCATGAAAATTTCAACTAACCAAACATTCTTAGTTAATCGTAATCAATTATAATAAGTTATAATCAATTTTAATCAATGTTAATCATAAATGAATAATGTCATAATTTCAATCATCAGTAAACATACAATTAATTAATGATACGATTATAATTAATACTTTCACATTCCAACTTCTTTGATTTGTTTTGATAGTCTAATTTTTAATTTTTAATTTTTAATTTTAGTTAGGTGCATTAGTGCAAAAACTAGATATAAACACATGATATTAACTTGGTTTAAAGGGAATCTTGTTAATATATAACACAGTGGCATTTTTGAAATAAATTTTAAGCGAAAGATATAAATTCAATTATAAGGGAACCGAATGTAAAACAAAGATATAAACTCAGTTACAAGTACAACCGAGTTTATAGGATTTTTGATTATTTAATTATTTATTTTGATAAATATATTAACTCGATTACTTATTTAACTGAATTGGAATATGCTACATATAAACTCAGTTGTATATATAATCGAGTTTATAGAGTTTCTGGATTATTTATTTATTTATTTATTTATTTAGCTACACATATAAATTCAGTTGCTTGTCCAACAAAGTTGTAACATCTAGATATAAACTCAGTTGTAGTAGTAACCAAGTTGAAAAGCATAACGCGCGCATGCTAATTTAGAGTTTTAAAGAGTAAAGGTCATAAGGTTATACTAGCACATAGGTTTATGTGATTCCAACCATGGTTGTCTCTTCTTTGGATCGTTGCTTTATCTTCGTCTCCATCTTCATCTTCATCTTTGTCTTATTTGAACTAGCATTTGCTTCTTCTTCCCCGTGCACACTGCTGCATTGACCTCCCTGTAAGGTATTTGGTTCTTCCTTTGTTATTTGAATTTATTATAACTAAATGACTTTGTTAGATATGGTTTCTGTGTTGTGGTTTTCCTCTGTTAGATATGTTAAATAACTCTGTTAGATGTTTTGTTGTATTGTAGTCTGAACTCATTATAACCAAATGACTTGTATTAACCTTGTAACCTCTTCCCTCTATTTCCTCTCTTCCTTATCCAAAAGTTCTTTCTCTTCAACTTTTCTGTGTGCTTTTTCCTTTCTGCTTTCATTAAGGTTGGCCCTAGTTAAACTCGGTTGCTAACCAAGTTTAAATGTCTCAACCTATTACCTTGGCTGATATAAACTCGATTACAGAATTAAGTTTGTAAGTCTTTTTTAACCGAGTTTGTATCCTTTTTTCCTCACTAGTGGTGGCTTTCAAGAATTAGTATTTAATTGAAAAACTATTTTTTAGAATAGTTTTTTAGTTTTGAAAATAAAAAATAGAAAAAAATCATTTGGTAAGTTGTGTTTTATCCATTATTCTTAAAAATAAAAGAATAGAAAATTGTTTTTAAGAATTACAAACTAGAAGAATTTTAAATATCAAATAAAGCTTATTAATATTTAATTATTAATTTTTACAATGCATTAGATTCATTCCAACAAACTTTTAAGTATTTTTAAACTTCATAGCTATCATAACAAATAACTACAAATAGGACCTATGACATCCCTAGATTATCGGGACCTGAATCTCGATGTAAGTGTAACAATCAACAAAAATACGAATAAATTTTTTGTGTTTCAACCACAAACCATCCACTTGCATCACAGACCAAGTCAAAAGAACCAAGTGCCTCAATATGACACAATCCAAAAATCCATAACAACGATTAAAGGCAACGATAACCCTAAAACACCGCTTGGATTCAAGAATCCCTCACGCTTGGAAGCGTTAAAACACATGAAAATGATTGTCAAAAAGGATCAAAAGATAGGAGGTCAAAAAACTAGGCAAAGGGTCATAAAAAGTCAAGCAAAATGGGAGAAACACATAATTTTAGGACCCTGAGGCAGTAGGATCCATGGCCTAAACCCACTGGCCATGGGAAATTCCCACCGACAATGGGAAAATTCCTATTGGTCGTGGACCATTCTACCAGAAGGGGAAAAATTGCCAAAATTTTGGGGGTTCTAAAGCAGTGGCCATGGATCACCCCCTAATGCCTGATTTTTACCTTTTCAAATTGCCATGTTTTAGGACCTTGGAACCATGCATTGCCTAGGACTTTTTGGGCATATTTTAACCCCTCAAAACTTAGTTTCTTGCTATGGAATTTACCCAAATTCATTGTGCTTGTGTCCTATCAGTTATGCACCTCATTGCTTACCAATTTGGACCAACTTGGGACCATTATGTAGAATTGTTTGCATAATTTGGTCCCAACAAACTACCTTATACCCTATTTTCTTCGTTTGACCTTTGATTTCCACCAAACTTCATCACAAGCTTATTGGAACTAATTATGACTTGTGGCCATAAGCCGCGCCTTAAAATTCCAAAACGATGAGTGAGATATACACAAAATACATTTAGGGACATTTTAGGGTCAAATGGATCCTCTAAACCATACCAAACCTAACCAAATATGTTTAAAACTACCCAAACACATTTCAAATCAATTATAGAGGCCATCCAACCTCTCCGTAGGTTTTAAAACCTCAAGGATAACAATAAAACAACATGGAAAACCATCTAGGTTTTCAATGCCATTATGCATTCTTACCTTACAAGCATCATCACAACATTATATCATTCAAATCATGCAACATAACCTGCCCAAAATGCAATCCATACTACTATTATGATATATTGCAATTTCTGGAAATTCAATATAATGCCTTTGTCATGGATTGATAAATGCTCAAATGTATAGATATTTTGATGGTATTTGAGTATAATTTTGTTAGATGTTGCATTATCTGGAACATTTTATGCATTATAATATATAAAAATTGAAAACCAGATTTTTTTTTATATGTTTAATACAATTAAGTTCTTATCTTTATTTTTGTTTAAATGATAGGTGAAAAAGATGAAAAAGAAAATCAAGCAAGGAATTCCAAGCCATTCCCCAACTAAAGCTAAGAAAAATTCAAGTTTTGGTTGTCTCACTCAAGCGAGACTCAGGTCCGCTTGGGTGAACTTTGAGCCTTCAAGACAAAACTATCAGAGGGAGATTTCGCTTGAGCGAATCTCAATTAGCTTGAGCGAATACTTACAGGTAGAATCAGTGAAGAACCCACTTGAGCAAGTCTTAAACTGCTCAAGCAAGAATTGTCCAGGGAGCAAAGTAGAAGGCTTCGCTTGAGCGAAGGGGAAGCATCCTAAGCGAAAAGGATCCAGGAACAGAGGATGAAGAACTCGCTCGAGCGAGTCTCAAACTACTCAAGCGAGAATTTCCTAGAAACAAATCCAAGGCTTGTTCACTTAAGCGACTCATACTGAGCTCAAGCGAATACAACAAAAGCAAAAGCAACAAGGGATTTTACTCGCTTGAGCGACTTACTCGCCCAAGTGAGTCTACGGGGGAAAGCCAAGATGCAAAAGACTCCTTCAAGCTGAAGAAATGTATCTCGCTTAAGCAAGATAACTCTAGGTTAAGCGAGATACTTAATATATAAGGAAACAACTTCAGAAATCAAGGCGGCTTGGAAAAATTACATTATAGGATTGTGGAACTCTCATGAAGACCATCTTTTTCCTCTTTTTCATCTTTTTCTCTCTTTAATCTTTGATTGTAATGGCTACGATGTGTAGCTAACTCTTTTATTGGGATGGGATGTAGTCGAACCAAACCCCGACATACGCCTGTTCTATATCTATATATTCAGTATTCTTGTTCTATCATTTTTGGCTTTTCATTTTACGCTTAATGCTTGATTCTATTGGGGAATAGTTTCTTGATCATTATTTCCATTTGATTATTTGAAAATAGCTTATGAAAATGGATCTAAATGGAATGCTCGTTACGACAGATATTAGAAATAATCGACGTAACGAACGTTGAAACAATCGATTATAATGCTGGAATATTCTTAATGTGATTGAGGAATCAACATATTTAAGAATGTTCTTATGGATTTCATAGTCAAGGAATCGATATGAATGATTTAATATTATGACGTAAAAATTGACAGTTTAGAGATCGTTTATATATATGTATGCAACGTATTGAAGGGCGAGATTGATGAAATCCAATCCCAGCTTTTATCATTTGGTAGTTCGTATCTTTTACTATTTGTTTTAGCTTATGCTTGTCTAGTTCTTTTAGATTTCAATATGTTTGTGAAACCATCACTTTCTTTTTGCTAAGGTAATGACGAATCAATATTTGAAATACTATATCCCAGTGGAACGACATTCTGTTTTTACATATACTACGACTCGACAGTGGAACTTGCCACAGAAAAGTTTTACCACCTCAAAACTTTCAACAAAGTTTTTAAGCATCATCACAACATTATATCATTCAAATCATGCAACATAACCTGCCCAAAATGCAATCCATACTACTATTATGGTATATAGCAATTTCTGGAAATTCAATATAATGCCTTTGTCATGGACCCATCCATTTTTACCTCAATATAAACTACCAACATCCATATACTTAAAATTTTCATATATATATATATATATATATATGTGTGTGTATGTGTGTGTGCGTGTGTGTGTGTGTATGTATGCATATCATACTCAACATCAGCGTTATAAAACCATCACTCGACACCATAAATATATAATTATCAATTCAAGCCGATTAGGGCCATACCACATCTCTTTAACATATAACCCATAAAATAGTACTATATACAAATACATATATCCATATCAAACAAGATCAACAACATGTAGTTTTGGCATTGCGTCGCTTCCATCTTTGAGTTCACCAAGCAACGTCATCACCCTTAAAACTCACTAAAATAAAAGTTGAAGGGTGAGTACCATTCAAAGTAGTAAATAAAAATTTGCAATAGTATTTATAATGTAACCCATACAATTCAATTCATAGCTATCAAACTTAAACAAGTATAATTCATCAAGTTCCACCTCAACCATCATTGAAATACTCCCAAACATTCCATTACCTATTGTATCATAATGTTTTCAATGTAAATACTCGAATGCCATGGACTTTTCAAAATCACAATGTTTCCAATGCATAAATCATGCAAATGCAGATCCAACTTAAATGGCAAATCAACGTGCCTAATATATATAGATGATCCACATAGCAAATCTGAGTGCTATGAATTGGTAGATATCCTAGTAGCCACACAAGAAATCTGAGTGCCATAAAGGGTAGTACCTTGGGAAATCGTACAACAAATCTAAGTGTTATAATCGGTGAACCCATATAGCAAATCTAAGTGATGAGCGAATCAAAGCTCTATATTTCAATGCATATGATGTCATGGTAATGCAATATGCCAAGATACGAATCATGGTGTATTTTCAACAAACTAACATCATAGCCTAGTTTCACTAACCTCAATATATTTCAAATCATCAATCATCACTTTGGTGTTCATCAATTCAACTAACTAGAGCTAACAATCATGATCCAAGACATCTTTTCATAAATGTCATCAACATCACCATATTTCATTACCAGAGATACATACCAATCAATATTAATTGTGGTGATTCATTATATAAATCATAAAACATCATCAACATCATTTATTAAGCACCATGCTTTCATTCACAAACACTAATCCATAACACAATTGATAATCATAATCATATTTGATTAAATATGCATTTCCTGGTAATTATTTATTCGATTAAACATCGTAATTTATAAAACCTGACCCCAAAATTAAAATTCCTATTTGCTACTCACATCATAAATCCCCTTGTACGTAAACACGTACCTTATAGCAACTTTGAATATCCTTCGTAGCTACCTCCGTCTCTGATTCAACTTTGAACACTAACATCCTACATCTAAACAATTCCAAAAAATAACTAAACTTATTCTCGCTACCGAAAAACCACCGAAACACAATAATCAAAATTAGAAAGCTATATCAATGGGGGTTTCAAAGGGACTATACCTGCCGAAAGTGATAAAACTTGTCGTCGGCTGTAACATCCTGTTTTTGGATTTAATTACCGGTTGAAGCTAATTACATAATTAAGATTTATTGATTGAGTAATAATAACAATAATAATAATAATAATGATATTAATGCTAGGAAATGTCCCATGTGCCCTTGGTGTAATGAGAGCTTTGGTCCTCTCTCTTTGGCACGCTGATGGGAGTGGCCTTAATGGTGATGTGATGGTTGATGGGAATTACATTGAATGTGAATGGAACGTTGATTGAGAGGGAGAGTATGACGCTGGGCAGAACCATAATGAAGGGCTTCATTTTCCACCCACTCTTTACTCATTACGCTTTGGGTACCAGAGGAAACACTCCTCCTTTCTCTTTCGATTTCCTCTGGAGACTCTTCTCCTCCTTCGCTGTTCATCTTCTTCTCATCTCCTTCATCTTCTTCTTCCACTCAACACTGAGTAGAACCGAGTAGGAGCACAAAGTGGGAACATGATGTGGAACAGCGTGGTTGTGGGAGAGAAACAGCATGGTGCTGTGTGTTTGGAGGCTAGGATCCTCCTCTGTTTTGCCTAACAGCGTTGTTGGGTGCCTGGAAACCTTGGGAGTCCTTCATTGTTGGTAAGGACTGAGCTGTTTGAGTGTGGGAACAGCATTTGGAGCCTCCACTGTTGGTGAGGACTGCGTGTGCCTTGGAGGCTTGGCATGGGGTGTCTTGGTGGTTGATCTGCTCGTGAGGAAGCTGTATTTGGCTCTTCCCAGGGTTGGAAGCCGAGCAGAGTGCTGCTGAAGGCTGGGGCCGAGTCGTTCTGTAAGAACGAGTGGCCATGGAGCTGCTGGAATCTTCATTCCAGGTAAGGGGGCTATTGCATCTCAAATGTATGGTTTATGGATGGGTTTCCGGGTGAAACTAATACACTGTGATGTGTTGTGTTTGTTTTGTGATTGTATGTGGTCTGAGTTGAGCCTGGATGTGTGATGATTATTATCGTGTGGTGTATGATTTTTGTCCATATGATGTATGATGCATGTTGTGGTTATGTTAAATGTATGAGATGCATATTATGAATGCCGAGTGCATTGGTGTGGTCTTTTATTGGTCCCCGTGTGTGATGGTGTGTTTAAATACATGTGATGCTTGACATTGAATATACGAATGCTGAGTGCATAAGATGGGGACTACTATGTTAATGCCGAGTGGAATTTTATATGAAATAGCATGAGATGCTTACTAGTGTTGATTTTCGAGTGGAATGTTATATGAGAAAGCATGAGATGCTTGTTGTAAGGATAATCCGAGTGGATGGCATAGTGATTGCCCAGTGTATGAGTTGCGGGTCATCTGATTCGCCATTGGGAATGCCGAGTACATATAGCATTGGACGCTTGATACTGAGTCGGTAATTGGATGAATACGTGTTAAATATAATGAAAGACCTTGGGTTGGACTCAAGGCAGTGCCGAGGGCACTAAGCGTTGGATGCTTGATGAAAGACCTTGGGTTGGACTCAAGGCAATGCCGAGTGCATTGGCGTTGGACGCCTGATGAATGAGACCGTATGCATCCGATTCGCCATTGGAAATGCTTGGAGCATGAAGCGTTAGACGCTTATTGTTGAATCGACAATCAGATGAAAATGTGTAAGGATATGAGTAAGACCTTTGAGCGGGGCTCAGGCACTCTCCTTGAGCGAGGCTCGGAGTTTAAACATTACTGATATTGATTGGAATAGATTTGGGGTGGAATCCGATTGGATGATACATTGTTATTGAGGATGTAGTGAATTATAGCCGAGTGAAATGGGTAAAATCCCGATCGGAAGATGTTATGTGAATGTCCATGTTAAATGGCATTGTGTATGTTTGATTGATGATATATGTTATTGCATGGTTAAGGATTCGAAGATTAATCTGAGTCAATAACTGTCATTTAATATGTAAAAGCTCACCCCTACACCATTTTTCAGTGTATGCAGGTCAGACTGGTATTGAGGAGATGACCTCAAGTCCGAGTGATGGGCACTCAGATTGTTGAAGTGCACATATGTATGTATATATAGTAAATAGTTAAGTTTAAGCCTTGGTCGGCTCTCTTGTAATCCGAACGGATTTAATTATATGGGTAGACTATTGGGATTGTGAACTTGTATACCTTGTATGAATATATATATATATATATATATATATATATATTACATTGTTATGAGTTACCCGATTTGTTTATTATGTGGTGTTGTGAGAATAATGCTAAGTTAATGATTTCTGAGTGGAATATTGATGGGAGAGCCATTGCTGAGTGAGGCTATTGTTTGAGTGAACCTCTTCCGAGGGAAGAGTTACTGTGATGGTTTGATTGAGGTGTATTCTAGGAAGTCATCTTTCGAGTGAACGAGGATATATACATATGCCGAGTGGATAAGTATTGAATAAGTCCGAGTGTGACTTAACTTTGTGAATTCCTCCTAGTGGGAATGGGTTAATGTATTACCCGAGTGATGAATGGTTAATGCGTGACCGAGTGGTTTATAGCCGAGAGATTTGGGTGACTTCCGAGTGAGGAAGATCAAATTATACCGAGTGCAGAACGAATAATGTATTCCGAGTGAATTGAGGTTGAATTATACCGAGTGGTAATGGACTTGGGAAATAATCCGGGTGAGGGAAAGCTTATGGACTCCGAGTGGAGTGATTGAGGGAATCATTCCCGAGTGAAATACGCTCGTGTGTTTTATAATTGTAATTTGGCTAAGTATGAATTTACCGGGTGAATCATGTATGTGGGGGCCGTTACCGAGTAGACGTGGTCCCAAATCCGAGTGACAGAATTTACCGAGTGTGGGTGTTCGCTTCAGCAAATAAGGTATTCGCTCCAGCGAGTATGAATGGAAGGAAGGTTTCTGGTTGGTTTCGCTTAAGCGAATGGTGTTTCGCCCGAGCGAGATGGGCTGTCTCGCCCAAGCGAGTTTGGGTCTCGCTTGAGCGAGTGAATACTGTTAGGCTCGCTTAAGCTCCGTTCTTCTGCTGTCGGTTTTTGCTTTCCTTTGCCTACGTTGATTTATTTTACCTCGACTGCTTGGTTAATTTTGGAAAAAAATTTCCCTGGTCTCGGTTTGGATTTTATTAAGTCGGGTTGTTTCATTTTGGTATCAAAGCATTCTTAAAAGAATTAAGGATGTTTCATCGACACATTGAACCCACGTCGGAGCTTTAGAATCCCTTCGAAAATAACCTCTAACCACTTTTCGACAACTATCCTATGAAAACTACAAAACGAGGAATGGTTTAGGATTTCCACCATCAAAAATGAATCGAAACATGTCACAAACTTGGGTTTTTACATTAGGGCTTCAACAATGAAGTTTTATGAAGACTCTAGCTTCACCCACCACCATTTATATGGTCACACCTACGGAGAAGAAAGGAAAACAAATTTAAGGCATGCCCATAAAGGAAGGGAAATGAAAATTAAAGCTATGTATACCCTTACCTTAATGAAGCTAAAACGAAATTGAGATTGAGAAGAGGAAGAAAATGATGGCTTGGATATGAAAGGTAATGCGAGGGAGAGTCAGAAAAGAAAGTGATGTGAAAGAGAGAAAGAGAGAGCACACGTGAGGGAGTGAAAAAAATGAGAGTGAAGTAACGGAAAAAGAGAAAAGTTATTTAGTTTAATTAACTTAGGTTAGTTCAGGGTAGTTTGGTCTGTTAACCCTTTTGGTTAATTACCAAAACCAAACACCCTTTGATTTATATCTAAAAATTTACTAAACCAACCTCACAATTTAATATTTGATTTTCAAATTAAAATTTATAAATTTTCAAACACTTAATTAATTATTAACTGCTAAATCTAAATTACATACCCAATTTAATTTCCTAGAATTTTCTAATTACTTTAAAAATTAAGATGTTACAGATCAATCATTAGATTCATTATATGATCAAATGATTATTAACTGATATTTATTTTAAATAATTTTAAATAAAAATTTATTTGAAGATTTAACTGATTAAATATTTAATTATTTTTAAGAATAAATTTATCATAAGAATTTTTTGTTTTTTGTTTTTAAAAATTGCTTTTTAAATTATATTGTGAAACACGTTTTTATTTTTAAGAACGTTTTTTGAAATATATTTTGAAAACAAATTTTTAAAAACAGAAATACAAAAGAAAATTATTTAGGGTTTCTTATGTAAACTTTTAAAATTAAAAAACTATATGACAATTTTACAATTAGAAAAGTAAACATTTTCCAAAACTAAACGAATGCTTCTCAAAAGTTTTTTTAGTTATATGTTAAACAAAGTTTTCCATCAAAAAGAAGAAATCTTTCCAAATATGGAGTTTCAGTCAACTACGCAAAATGTGCATATCAGGCGGCTTGCAAGAGATAAGAGATGCTCCTTGGGTATATCAAAAAGAAAAAAAAAAATGCTCGGCGAGTCGAATATTTAGTTTGGTACTGTCACATCATATCATAATACATAGCAAAGAAAAATGTTTTTTTAAGTACCTTATTATTTTTAAATTAAACAAATTCTTATGATATTAATATGTTTTAATTTGCTCCCTTGAATATCAATAACAATATTAATCTAATAATAGGGGAAATTATAGCATTTTTATTTATGTAATTGTAGCATTTTTATTTCTGTAACTGAGTCCCCTAATTACCAACAAATATGTAATTGTTACATTTATACTTCTGTAATTGGATCCTCTAATTACCAACCAATACATCATATGTAACTGTGCCATTTTTACTTTTCTAACTAGTCTCCTAATTACCAACAAATACAACATTAACCTAGTAGCAGATAGTAGCAATTATAGAAGTAAAAATTCATCCTCCCTCACTATTAGGTGAATGTTCTCGGTAATTAAAGAACTTAATTGAAACATATCAATATCTTAAAGAATTTATTTAAAAGTTTTTAAAAATTAAGAAATTTAATTGAAATCAAATATATAAATCAATAGATCATTTTAATAAACATCTAACATGTCATGTAAACACCTCATTAATAAAATTAAACGGAATAATGGACGAGACCTAAATAAAACTAATTTGAAAAAAAAATGAGAGGTCTGAAATAAAATAAATGTAAAACACAAAGGATTTAAATAAATATTTATTTGCAGCTAAATAGTAAACATATAGCTAGTTGAATTTGAACTGAAAGTATTTTTATATTAATTCTTTTTAACCACAATATCCTTTTTCAGGGATATTACTGCTCAAACTTAATTACTATTATGATTTATTTTACATCTTAGCATATGTATTTAGTATGAATATAGAGCTTAAAATTCTTCTCAATATGTGAATACCCGACTCACGATTGGCTTCCATATTAATATTTTAGAGTATGAAGTTTTTAAAGAAAAAGGGAAGAACAAAGTTATGTATTTTAATCCTTGATATTTAATGGCTTTTATGTAATATATATATATATATATATATATATATATATATATAATTTCAGTTTTTCTTTAATTTAATTTCATTATTATTACTAACAAAATTAACAATTAACTATTATCTTTATTCTATTAAAAAATATTTCACAATTAAACTAAGTACTATTTTATAGAGATTTAAAGAAAATTAAAGCATTGTCATCTATATCATTTTGTACCACATTCTTTTCTTTTTGTCTTATTTATCACTGAATTAAAAGATAAACTTCCATTTACGTATTACATTTTACACTTTATATCTTTGTGTTCTTTTCATCTCTTCCTAATTCTTTTTTCCTTTTCAGTTTTCTTTAAATTATGAAATTATTCAGTTTAAGATTTAGAGAATGCGAACATTTTAAACCAAATTAAAAATTTTCCATAAACATCAAGATTTCAAAAAATGATTATGGATATTTTATATGTAGGTTTGTCTAACCTATGTAATTTTACATAAGATAAAAGATTAAAGATAAAATTATTTTATTGAAACTTGTGATGACATTGTTGAAAAATCAATATAAGTATATATTAATGTTGTTTTTAAATAAAAACATTTTATTTTTTTATCTCTTTACCTATAGAAAGATACACAAGTTACCATTCTGAAACTGAAAAGCTACTGCAGCGTGTTGCATTATTTTGATAAAGTTTATTGGTTAGTTGTTAAAGGAATGATGCAATAGAAATAGAAGCAGCACTAGCAGAAGCATTTTCCTTTTCAGATTCGGGTTATGACAGATTTGGCTCTTAGGGGTCGCATAACAAAAAGAAGTGCTAATCACTAATCACGATCTAAAATTCTCGACCAATGGCAGACAAGTGTGCTTCATGTTCGGCACAACCGTATCAAACCAATCAAGGGCTTCCATTCACTTCTTCAGTGTCGTTGGCTTATACATAATTTAGTTATTCTGATTAAATCTATCAAATTTAGACAAAAATATTATTTCAGTACTGAATCTTTTTTTAAATATTTGGTTGGTCTTCAAGTTTTTTTTTATTAATTTAATTTTTTATGTTTAAAATTTTAAAACATTGTCCCACTCTCTTAATCATTAACTTTCTTCTTCCCTTTTTATCTTCCCCTGTCAAAATATGGAGCTATATCTTTCCTGCACTGCAAAAGTTGGCAAGTCTTCATTGTAGATTATATTTTTCCATATGAAGTCCTTTTAATGTTAAAATCTATTTGTTTAGGGTTATCATGATATAAGGATTACAAACATATAAGTTGGACTTTAAAGACAAAATAAATTTATAACCACCAAGACTAAAAGATCTCTATTTTATATAGATTAAAAATATATTTAATCAAAATAAAAAATAAATATATTAAAAGGGTACAAAGCGGGAGGGAGGGTATCATATTACCTATGTCTACTCCTATCTCCATAACTTTTACTTGTGATTCTTCGTAATCATTAAGCAAGTAATTATCTTACATATTATGGGTAATTTTATTGAATCTTAGTGATATAATTGTCATCCCAAAAAAATTACCAATATTGTATTAGCTCTCCCATTCTATTGAAGTTATAATATGAAGTACTTTTCACATAAACCAAGAGAAGAAAAAGTGTCACATGAAAGAACTAAAGTATATGATTTTTTTTGGCTTAAATATATATTTAGCTTGTCTAAAAATTTGAAAATAGATTTATCCCTATATAAAAAGAAAACGTTAAGATTTAACCTCCCAAAAAGTTAGGTTGAATAAAATTCTCTGTGGTTGTTGAGTTTCCTATGTTAAGTGCTAAGGCGATTAACATTTTGTCATCTTAACATTACCATGTGTCGTCACCTAGCATTTTTTAAGAAAATACGAAAAATATGGTATTACAAATCATCACACAATCTTTCCTAATTTTCACATTCTCTTATTCTTTCATAAACCCAAAACCACCCCAACCCCACCCCTTTCAATCACAAGCCTTCATTTCAACCTTAACAAAGCATCAAGCCTCAACTGGCCCTCATCCCATCACTTTGTTTGTCCTCTAATAGCACCATCATTTTCCCTATCTTTTAAAAATCGAACCTTTGAACCACAACCCACTAGTGGTCAAATGTGTAACATTTCAGGTATTTAATTTAATTATTAGTGATAGACGGAAATTAATAAATAAAATATATAAATTTTAATTTGGATTTTTTCCTAAAATTTTTATAAATTAATTAACAATTAATTAAGGCGATGGGAATTAAATAAATTAATTTGATTGGTTGATTATTAAATTTTATAACTAAATTAAATAGGTGATAGTAAATTTTAATTTATCAAAGGGTGAAAAGTAAAAGGCTTATTTAAAAAGGTAATAAAAAAGAAAATAGGGAAAGAAAGGTAGAAAAGACCAAATTGCCCCTAGTAACATTAAAACATAACTGTATCCATCTTCCTCTCTCACTCTCCATGGTTGTGAGCCTCTAGGGAGCAATTGGAGTCCAATTTCTCAACGGAACCCATAATTGATCATGCTTTTGAAGTCGTGGGAGCGAGGTAAGCCTATATGCGACTTCATTTCATGTTTTCTCTTCCCCTATTTATTTCTCTCTCTAGGCCGGTATGACTTATTAATGCAAATTCATTAGAAATGAAATTCTATGGCAAGCGCACCAATCGCTAAAATGTAGTATATTTGCATTATCCCACGTGGATTGCGTTAATTATCATAACCTACAACAAATACTATCTGAACCGAGCAAAAATTCATGCAACACATTCTATTTTTATCTTTTCTAATTCTGAATTTTTATGAATTTTTAATAGGGAAACAACAATAAACAAGAAATACAATAGTAATATGGAGTGATTAACAGAAATGAGATTAGGTTGGAATCGGCTTTAGCATACAATTTCATTCAATTTTGTAAGAACAAAGCATAAACTTCAGTTAAGGTCATGTCTTAAACTTTTATAGATGGATAGTCCCTAATTCCTTAGGTGATTATAAGTATTCCACTACAAATAAACAATAATTCCTTAAGTGTTCACATGCATTGAAACAAGATACAAAAATAAGGATGAACCCTAGCCATTCATCTAATGTCTTAGGCCTGAACTAACAGGTGGTAGATTGTATACCTAAGGTTCCTATCATGATTCCTCTCTAGAGAGAACCTCTAGTTGTGCCATGAATCTTCCAATTCAGGAGTTGAAGCTCACAATTTGCCTTGTTCTGACATTCCTAAAGAGAAATCAAGCTCCAATCAGCAAAAATCAACATTCATTGTAGCTTTAGCATATCCCAACCTTAGGGATTTAGCAACACATGGAGGATGAGAATATGATACAGAGGAAGAAGACATGCATCTGATGGAATAAAGATTTTAAGAGAGAGAAAATTTGAAGTGAGAGATTGAAATCTGAAAATAAATACGAGTTATGGAAGTTATATGTTAATTACAATGTAAGATACATATATATACTAACTGAAATAAACTAACAACTACTAACTAATTTAATTGCTAACATGCCCTCTAAGGGCTTACAAATAAATATGAAAACTTAAGTTAACTATATTATAATGAATCAGCTTCTGACATTTGAATTTTGCCCATTTCCCTCGCACAGATGCATAGCAAAGTTGGTGGGTGTTAGAGGATGCTAGGCTAAGTAATTCATGTGTGCCTTGGTTCCAATAGCTAGGTGTATGCACGTAGCTGGCTTGATGATCCAGGCCAGATGGTGTGCGTAAAAATTAAGTGTGAGTGAGGCGTGAAGATGCTAGCTAAAGGTCTAGGTCTGATGCATGGTCAACATTAGTGTGAGTATAAGCATAGGGTGAGCGTGTGTACGGTAAGTTACTGGAGTGTGGACCAGATGATACCAAAAACTTGTGTAAAAGATAGTGTGGCTGGGCATATGCACGCCTAACTTCTGAGTTGGGTTCATAAATTAGCTTCCTCCCAGCATGGGCTTGTTAGGAAATCCCTAAACATGAGCAGCGGAAAAAAAAGGGATTCCAAAGGATTTGCAAGGTTCCGTGTTTCAAAGCACAAAACAAACACAAAAATCATTTTTGGATTACCTCTTGAAGAACACCGAAGCAGTCGTAGCCTCGTCCTTTAGGAGTCCACACGAGCACTCCTACCAGAATCGCAACACTTGCCAACTGCTAGTTTGACGGCGTGTAGCTCTTGTAACTTTTGCGAATTTGTGTCTCACTTGAGTGAACGGCCTACGAGCATCTTATGCTCTATTTATAGGCTTAGGTTTGACCTAATTTGTTTTCTCTAAAATGGGGCTCCTTACTCATTCCAAATGAGTTAGGCCCAATAGCTTTATTTTAGTCCAACTAAAATAAGACTATGTAAACCATTATCACATTGAGAATCGTTTATGACAATCATGTAACGATCCATGCAACGTTCTCATGGTGGGTCTGTCCAGTACATCATTACTCTTAATGTGTACCCGTGTGAAGACTTGATATCATCTATATCTATGATCTGTGAGATCAGGTCATCAGTACACTCACACACTAGTCTCAGTGTATTTACATGTCCCTATGTAAATACTTGACTAGGGACATTTTAGGAATAATTTTTATATGACCTATTACTCCAAGGATAAATACGTTTTAAAACAATTTTAAACTGAAATATTTATTTTATTGATAAGCATAAAAAATGATACAAATGAAAAAGCATAAAAGCTCATAGTGCATACACCAACAATCTCCCACTTGCACTAGAGCCAATCAGACATTTGCCTAATGCCTAATGATCTAGTGTGCCCCTCATGTTTTTGTTGTGTAAGAGGTTTTATGAGTGGGTCAGCAATATTCTCATCAGTATGCACCTTACATATCTTTACATCTCCTTGGTCAAGGATCTCTCGAATGAGATGAAATCGCCTAAGTATATGCTTGGATTGTTGATGTGATCTAGGTTCCTTAGCTTGTGCGATTGCTCCACTATTGTCACAGTAGAGACTTATAGGGTCCACAATGCTAGGAACAATCCCAAGTTCTGTTATGAACTTCTTGATCCATACTGCCTCTTTTGCAGCATTTGAGGCAGCAATATACTCAGACTCTATAGTAGAATCAGCAACTGTCTCTTACTTTGAACTCTTCCAGCTTACAGCGCCACCATTTAGACAAAACATGTACCCAGATTACGATCTTGAGTCATCCTTATCAGTTTGGAAGCTAGCATCAGTGTAACCTTTTACAATGAGCTCTTCTTCCCCTCCATATATCAAGAATGAATCCTTAGTTTTTCTTAAGTACTTCAGGATATTCTTGACAGCAGTCCAGTGAATTTCACCGGGATCAGACTGGTATCTGCTCGTCATGCTTAAAGCGTACGAGACATCTGGTCGGGTACATATCATGGCATACATGATTGATCCAATAGCAGATGCATATGGAATCTTATTCATCCGTTCTCTTTCTTCTTTAGTGGAAGGAGATTGAGCTTTTGATAAGCTTATGCCATGAGCCATAGGCAAAGTTCCTTTCTTGGAATCTTGCATGTTAAACCTTTTTAACACTTTGTCTATGTATGTATTCTGACTTAGGCCAAGAAGTTTTCTTGATCTATCTCTATAGATCTTAATTCCTAACACGTAGGTTGCTTCACCTAAGTCTTTCATAGAAAAACAGCTTCCCAACCAACTCTTCACAGACTGGAGAGTAGGAACGTCATTTCCAATAAGTAGTATGTCATCAACATACAGGACCAGAAAAACAATTGTGCAGTCACTAACCTTCTTGTAGACACAAGGTTCATCCTCATTTTTAGTAAAGCCAAATTGTTTAACAGCTTCATCAAAACGAAGTTTCCAGCTTCTGGAAGCTTGTTTAAGTCCATATATAGAACATTGTAGCTTGCACACCTTCCTGGATGCGTCAGGCTTAACAAAGCCTTCGGGTTGTGTCATGTACACTTCCTTAAGAAGATTTCTATTAAGGAAAGCAGTCTTGACATCCATTTGCCATATCTCATAATCATGGTATGCAGCAATAGCAAGCAGAATCCGAACAGACTTTAGCATAGCAACTGGGGAAAAAGTTTCATCATAGTCTATACCATGTATTTGCTTGAAACCTTTAGCCACCAACCTTGCTTTAAAGGTACTTATATTACCATCCATGTCAGTTTTCTTTTTGAAAACCCACTTGCATCCTATAGGTTTTACCCCTTCAGGTGCATCAACCAAGTTCCAAACTTGATTAGTGTACATGGAGTCCATTTCAGATTCCATGGCTTCTAGCCATTTCTCAGATTCTGAACTTGCAATGGCCTCTTCATAAGATGTTGGCTCATTTTGATCCATTAGGAATACATCTCCTTCCTGAGTTACAAGAAATTCATATCTTTCAGGTTGTTGACGTATTCTACCTGATCTACACAAGTCTTGTGCTACTGGAGCTGGAGTTATCACAACATTTTGTGGGTCCTGCTCCACTTCCACCATTGGCTCTTCAATGCCTTGTGAGTCTTGAATTTCTTCAAGTTCTACTTTCCTCCCACTGATTCTTGTAGAGATGAATTCCCTTTCTAAGAATACAGCATTCCGAGCAACAAACACTTTGCCCTCGGTAGGATTGTAAAAATAATAACCCTTAGTTTCTTTTGGGTATCCCACAAAAAAACATTTATCTGACTTGGGCCCGAGTTTATCTGAACTTTGACGCTTAACATAAGCTTCATAGCCCCAAATCTTAAGAAAAGACATACTAGGTCGTTTCCTAGTCCATATCTCATATGGTGTCTTTATAACAGCCTTTGATGGAACACGGTTAAGTGTAAAAGTTGCTGTCAACAAAGCATGTCCCCAGAATGAGTTAGGGAGGTCAGTTTGACTCATCATTGATCGAACCATGTCCAACAAGGTTCTATTTCTCCGCTCAGAAACCCCATTCCATTCTGGTGTTCCAGGGGGAGTAAGTTGAGATATAATCCCACACTCTTTAAGATATTCATCAAACTCTAGGCTCAAATATTCACCACCTCGATCGGATCAAAGTGCTTTAATTGTCTTGCCAAGTTGGTTCTTTACTTCATGTTTAAACTCCTTGAACTTTTCAAAGGATTCTGATTTATGTTTCATGAGAAACACAAATCCATATCTACTGAAATCATCAGTAAAAGTGATGAAGTAACTAAAACCTCCCCTAGCCATTGTCCCTATGGGCCCACATACATCACTATGTATCAAGCCAAGAAGATCACTCGCCCTTTCACCTTTTCCGGTAAATGGGGTCTTAGTCATCTTCCCTAATAAACAAGATTCACATGTATCTATTGATTCAAAATCAAAAGATTCTAAATATCCATCTAGATGGAGTTTAGAAATGTGTTTCTCATTTATATGTCCTAGGCGACAATGCCAAAGATAAGTTGGGTTTAAATCATTTGTTTTAACCCTTTTAGTATTAATGTTATAGATAGGGGTTTCGAGATCTAGAACATAAAGTCCATTACTCAAATTTGCACAATAATAAAACATGTCTTTTAAATAAACAGGACAACTATTATTCTTTATTGTAAAGGAAAACCCTTTCTTATCAAGACAAGAAACAGAAATAATGTTTCTCCTTATTGCCGGAACAAAATAACAATTGTCCAATTCAAGGACTAACCCTGATGGCAAGGATAAAAAATAAGTCCCTACAGCTAATGCAGCAACTCTTGCTCCATTTCCAACGCGTAGGTCTACCTCGCCCTTCATCAAATGCCTACTCCTTCTTAGATCCTGAAGTGGAAGTCTCACTTCCCTTCTTCTTAAGCTCTTCTAGGTACTTTGGACAGTTTCTCTTCCAGTGTCCCTTTTGTCCACAATGGTGACATTTACCTTCCTTAGCCACCCCGCCCACAGGTTTTAAGGCTGATGTACTTGGCTTATCCTTGCCTTTCCAAATTTTCTTGCCATTTCCTACAATAGCCTTTCCTTTGCCTTTATACATGCCCTTTCCTTTACCTTTGCCAGAATTGACCATCATTATGGCCTTGCCCTTTCCTTTAGAAATATTGGGCTCAGCAGTCCTCAACATATTGAGTAGCTCTAGCAATGTTTTGTCCAATGCATTCATGTTGTAATTCATGATGACTGGCTTAAAACTGTCAGGTAATGATTTCAAAATGAGATCGGTAGCCAACTTTTGAGGGAAGGGGAATCCTAGCCTAGCTAGATTCTCCAAGTACCCAATCATTTTGAGCACATGAGGTCCTACAGAACCTCCCTCTTCAAGTCTACAGCTAAATAGGGCTGAGGAAACTTCATATCTTTCTTGGTCAGCTTGACCTTGATATAGCTTTCTTAGGTTTTCGATCATATCGAAAGCCTCCATGTGCTCATGTTGCTTCTGAAGCTCAGGAGACATGGTAGCTAACATAAGGCATTGGACATCTAAAGCATCATCCTGATGCTTCTTATAAGCATCCTTGTCAGCTTTAGAGGCGTTTGCAGCGGGTGGTTCCGGAACTGGACTTTCCAAGACATACTGCTTTTTCTCTTGTTTGAGGACAATCCTCAAGTTTCTATACCAGTCAAGGACGTTAGAACCAGACAATTTTTCTTTGTCTAGAATTGATCGCAACGAAAGGTTCGAAGGTGTGTTTGACGTCATGGTTATCTAAAACAGAAAATATGTAGTAAGTATCATTTTCAAAACATATTTAAATTATGGTCATTTAAATTAAATATGTCTCCCACTATTTTGATTCAAAACAAAATACCCTCCACGAATCAGAAAATCCCGTTGGAAGATTTTCTAGTGGGCTAAGATCCATATTTTGCCAAGTGTTAAGTCAGCTTTGGCTGATCACCTAATACTTGGTTATTTAGGTAGGAAACTTTTTCCAATTGTATCTTTATACAACTCTTAGTCATTGGGTTAAGTAACCATTACTAATTATTCATCTTATGAATATTTAGCCCAATGTTTACGCCTCTAAGTTATATTCAATCCAATTGAAAACTTAGTTAAGTTAAAGCCCAATAAAACAGTTTGGATATTACCATTATCCCATCGCGTCTTACTAATATAAATAATAGTGCCCTGCTTTGGCAGACCCACTATTTATTGACATTAGTGTTGACGAGTGTACTTATTGGAAGGCGTTTATAACTTAAATATTATTTTGAGGGATTTTAATTTATTTTAAAATTACCGTCTTTGTTAAACGCTTTAACGTAATAAAATTATCCCCAAAGCATGCAAACGAAATTGTGAGATGGTTATGGTCTTCCTAGAAGAAAAATAAATAAATAAATAAACCTAGAGGAACTATATTGCCATGGCTTCATGAAGTCCTACTTCTTGAATCCATCATCCTCTTAGAGTCACCACTCCTTGGTTTTCTTCTATGTCTCTACTTTGTTGGCCCGATCAAGATTACATGATTAAATAGAAACTCGCTTTACATATGAGTGAAGGGTTGAGAAGAGAAATACAACAGAATAGAGAGAGGCATAGCACGCAGGGTGTATTTAAATAAAATAACTAAGACCATAACCATTCACCATGCAACGTGTTAATTAATTTATTATAACCCATTTAAAAGCATTAAAAGAGTAATTAATTTTTAAAACGGGCAATTAAACACGTGGGGTCGGTAATAAGGCGCTACGCAGAGAATGTACGGGGGTCCCGGGAAAGAGAGGTGGGTCCAGTGTGACCGCTTAAGTACTAAGTCTTTCCTAGCCAGAACGTCCCTTGACCATTAACAGCTCTAAAATTTCGGCTAGGGTTTCAACCACTTTGAAACCCTAATTCCTTGTTGCGAACACTTCACAACGCAGCCATCAAGGAACATGTAGGCAACGCTGTCTAGGGTTTCAAAACCTAGAATTCAATTTGCGCTAATGCCAACATGCAATGCCTTTCCATGACGGCCGTCTAGGTTTCAACTCTTGAACCCTAGATTAAGGAACGGCCATGGTTTAACACTTAAACCTTATCACTTAACGCCCCATAACATGAACCATTCATGTTCGAAGATCAACTCAATTGATTCATAATTTGTACGATGAATATCATATGAGTAAAACACATATCAAATACAAAAATTGCATAAACTCATACATCATACAAATTTAAACGGCAACAACATACATACTAAAATTGAGAAACTCTATAACATGCATCATATACAATTTACAAAGAATAACTCAAAATTATATGTATCATGCCAAAACAGAGGTCATACCATATACATGATTAATCATTGTAATATATACATCATATGCGATAACTCAAAATAGCAACATAATCATGCATGTTCATTTTCGAATCCTAGTTTCACAAAACATTTTCGCAAAACAAAAATGCAAAGCTTTAAACAAGAAACGATTTCGCAAATCATATTTTCCAAAAGCTCTTGCAAATGAAAACATATCATTATAAAACAGAAACAAATGCCCAAAACACGGTTCTTGCAACCTGGCTCTGATACCACTGTTAGGAAATCCCTAAACATGAGCAGCGGAAAAAAAAGGGATTCCAAAGGATTTGCAAGGTTCCGTGTTTCAAAGCACAAAACAAACACAAAAATCATTTTTGGATTACCTCTTGAAGAACACCGAAATAGTCGTAGCCTCGTCCTTTAGGAGTCCACACGAGCACTCCCACCAGAATCGCAACACTTGCCAACTGCTAGTTTGACGGCGTGTAGCTCTTGCAACTTTTACGAATTTGTTCTCACTTGAGTGAACGGCCTACGAGCATCTTATACTCTATTTATAGGCTTAGGTTTGACCTAATTTATTCTCTCTAAAATTGGGCTCCTTACTCATTCCAAATAAGTTAGGCCCAATAGCTTTATTTTAGTCCAACTAAAATAAGACAACATTTTCTGATGGGTTTACTCTATGTGTGTGACCCTACAGGTAAAATACCCAGTCATATTAATAATAAATTATTTTATTATTAATATAAAATAAGAGCGGCATCTAGCAATGCATCATTATGTCCGAATATTATCAACATAACCTATAAGTGATAATTATTTAATATATTTGTTCCTTTTGTCACGATATCCTAATTGGGCCCAAGGCATGGTCGCGTCATCCTTGTACGGCCCAATTTATTTTACTTGATACCGGAGTAGACTGAATCTGAATAAATATCTAATATTTATTCTTTCTAGCATGGCCATGCGTTTTCTTAGTCTTACTCCATCAAGTGGCCTATAGATATCACTCCTGTCATATAGGAGAGACAAATCCCATCTACATCACTCACATCCCTCTAGATAATTTGTTCATTGCCTAATCACAACCTTTATAGTCCTCTTGTTACAGAAGACGTTTAATTGTATTAAAACAATAAACTCCTCATGTAGGAATCGTAGTGACTTCAGGTCGAAGGACTACATATACCATTATCACATTGAGAATCGTTTATGACAATCATGTAACGATCCATGCAACGTTTTCATGGTGGGTCTGTCCAGTACATCATTACTCTTAATGTGTACCCGTGTGAAGACTTGATATCATCTATATCTATGATCTATGAGATCAGGTCATCAGTACACTCACACACTAGTCTCAGTGTATTTACATGTCCCCATGTAAATACTTGACTAGGGACATTTTAGGAATAATTTTTATATGACCTATTACTCCAAGGATAAATACATTTTAAAACAATTTTAAACTGAAATATTTATTTCATTGATAAGCATAAAAAATGATACAAATGAAAAAGCATAAAAGCTCATAGTGCATACACCAACAGGGCTTACGCTAGGAAGCGTAGCCATGCTTTGGGCTCCTGGGACTTCCTTGATCATTATCGTGAATCATGAACTTATGGCAAGCATGTGTGCACTAGCTCTCTGACTTGGTGCATGATTATCCTCACCAGCCAGCAACCTTACGCTGGTGAGCGTAGGCATATGTGGTTGGCTTCTCCTTCGTGTACTTGAGCGTGACTCTTTGGCGTGTGTGTTGCGTAAGAATGCTGGGTCACTGGACTAAATTCTTCAATTGACTTCCCAGCCAGCGTGACCTTATGCTTGGGAGTGTAGGCATGTGTGGCCACCCATCTTTCAGATGCATGGAACAATACTCAAGTAGCTGGTCCAGTTGCATCTTGAACGTGTGTCACGCTAATGATTAGACTTGAAACATGAACATAAACAACAACCTAGCGTATGTACATTAGTGATGAGTGTAAGTACGTTGAACATATTGATCCTTGCAATTTTCTTACTCACTAAGTGTCATTGACTTAGCTAACATTTTACCTAATTACTCATGAAATATTGCAATAATTAATAATTTCCTGAAATTACTTAAGTGCTTAATTAATGGCTAAATGATTCTAAATTAATAGTTAAAGGCTTGAACTATAACATTATAGCATAAAATAGTATCAGATAAATAAGTCTTTTCAAGACTTATCACTTATGCATGGGGAGTCTTCGTTGTTGCATTTTCTTGGAAAATCAGAGCTTGGAAATGGGTTTTTGAACAATGGGTGTTATGAATGGCTAATGGTTCTTCGTTTTGGTAACCGTAGGTGACAGAGCGAGCTTCGGTGAGACATTAAGTGAGTGAGGTTCAGAATCAGAACTGGAATCGAAGATTTTCAAGCTAATGGAGGCAGCTGTCACCAAGAACAACTAACAAAAGCATGGAATTGAGGTATATAAGGTGTCCGAAGTTGTAATTAATTAGAATTAGGTATTGAAATAGCGTAGTTGATGATAGTTAGGGATTTAACTATGTTTATGCAATATATGGTAATATGAGTAATTGATGTGGGTTAAAGAACGATAGTATGAAATGAATCATAAATAAGAAAATGGAGATTTTAGAAAATATTGAATTATGACAATTAACATGTGGTGTATGATGAGCTGAGTGGTGTGACTTTTGGTTCGGATTATGTATTGTGAAATTGAGTTTACATAAATTATGAGTTTGATTATAATTGTGAAATGATTTTTTTTATCTTGATAAATGATTAATTATAATATCAATTATCGTAAAATAAGCGGATGTGGTATGTGAATTGATAATAAATTGGGTGTAAATGAGAAATGATATGTGAAATAAGTGGAATGTCATTAACATAATGAATTGATGTCGTTTTAAAATTTTTGGTGTAGGAGTTTGATAAGGAATTTATTTTACTTATGCAATAATAGAATGGTATGATCAATTATGTGAATTAATGAAGGAATAGTATGATAAGAATCGTGAATAGGAAATGATGCTTTATAAATATATGGATTATGATGTCTAGTAGGCGGTGTATGTGAATTTGGATTATGTGGCTTATGATTCCAATTATGTAATACAAATGAGATGAAATGGTGTGGTGAATTGTGATGATTGTACTAATGTGCTTTAGTGATGGTATGAAATGTGATTTGAATTATGCATTATGGGTTTGGTTTGTATGGCCACCCTTTTGTGTTAAAATTGATATCTAATGGTGATTTAATGACCTGAGAAGTTATAATTGGGGCTGGGTTTGTGTGGCCGCCCTATATAATTAAAATGAACTTATATGGTTTGTGTGGTTATGGACGACTGACAGTATATTTCGCCCCTTGTTTTTGGCTCCCGTAGTCAAGCAGGACCTAATTGAGCTACCTAGTGGTCAAGTAAGACCTAGTGGTTGAGGTGGAGAGCCAAGTCAGGCTCAGTAGACCAAGTCGGGTTCACGGAGTGTCAAGTAAGATCCCCAGCTGAAGGCCGATCCTTTTAGTATCCAGATACTAGTGAGTCATTATACTTGTTTGAGAGTCAGTTGTGCCTTGCATGATTTAATCTCACGTTGATGATGAAATGATGATTACTATATTGAATGATGTATTGAAATGAAATGAATTTATATTAATGCATATGAGATTTTTGATAGTCTACTGGGCTCGTGGTGACATTAATGAAATGATGTGTTCTGATGATTATTGATTTAGATGACGTAATTGAAAGAAATTGAACTAGATTGATATATGTGGTGTTCATATGGCTCGATAGGGCTTACGGTAATTTTTATCGTAACGAGGTGTCGGTGATGATTGAAAATAAATGTATATGTGAAACTGTGTTGAGTGTGATTGAGTGTTGGTGATTGATGAAGTATATTAAATTGTTTATACATATAAATTCCATTCTATATTAATTTTGAATTATAGTGATGAAATATTTGGAAGCAAAATGAATTACATTGATGCAGAGGAAACTTGTGATAGCCCAAAGGGCTTATGGTGATGAAATTGTGATGACTTGTATTGGTGATTTCATTATGCTTAAGTAGCATTGATGCAGAATTATATATATATATACACACACACACACACACACACACACACATATATATACATGTTTGAATTATTATGGTGAGTGAAATAATGAGAGCTTAACAAAGAAGGTCTGGGTCTCTAAGGTTAAGTTTTACCCTTTTCACTAATTTGTGAGTTCTACATTAATTATGATTTTTAACACTCACCCTTGTTGTGGTTTCTTTCTTTTTAGTAACCAATAACAAAGAGAACACAGATGTCCTGGAGGGAAGCGTCAAGTGAAGAGTGGATGCCAAGAAAGGAGTGGAAAATGATGTAATTGTGATAGTGACTCTAAATGAATTTGGTGATCATAGTGTTATGTTATAAATCCTAAATTTAGATCATGTGGTGACGTATGATGTTTGATAATTATGTTGATGAATTGACTGAGTGGAGTTAGTACCTTAATTTGATATACGTATGTTATGAGATTTAGTTTGTGTGTTATTTGGCATGGAGCCATCTATGGTTGATGATGAGATTATATGGGTAGGTGCATTGTGATTGTATGCATGTTTTGTGTTTGGATTTACATGTTGCGTGCCAATGAGCCATCTTGTAGTTAATTATATTGTGGCGTGATAATTACAGAATTAATGATAGTTGAATAACTAATTTACGAATAGATTAATGTCAAGAAGAGTTTCTAATCGAGGTTCATATTGCATGTTATAGTGAGGAAATTATTAATTTTAGCAACTGGATAGGTGAAAAGGAGATCTGGTTGGAGTTCAAATCTCCCGAGGGCGCCAATAGGTTCCCTAGACCATTTAGGACTTGTGTGCATGACCCTTGTTTTCTTTGGAGTACATTTGGATGGTTTGGTGCATGATATTGACCAAGTTTTGGTTAAAATGGTGTTTTCATGCGTAACTTTTTCATACATAGTAATTTTGGCAAATAGACTGCGCCAGCAGTTCTAAAACGGGGAAAACCTAGTGCCCATGAAGTTTTGTAATGATTGGAGTTAAAAATGGCAAAATTAGGCGATGTGGTAGTTAGCAAAAATGTCAAAATCTGCATAATTATGTAGTCTGTGCTGCCGGTAATTGATTACCAGAGAAAGTGAAACTAATTTCCTGTGTAGCTTGGTCTCTAGTAACCGATTACCAGGGTTTTGGTAATTGATTACCAACACTTGAAAGTGGGGTTTTGGGTGTCTTTTTGCAACATAGCCCTTAGGTTCTTACTATTTATTGCAAGAGAATTTAAAAAGTGAAAAATTTCTTTAGATTTTAGTTAGACCCCAGAATAAATTGTAAGAATCGCTAAGGGGATGTTACAAAAGGTGAAAGACCTTCAAGTGCTCAGTTACAATATTGCTCATGTTTATTATATCTGGGTAGCTGTAAAATTAGAGATTAATGCTAATGTTTATAACTTTTTCTCATAATTTTGTATTCTAAAAATAGAAGGATGGTCAAGCTTTTAATATAGCTAAGGGATAAAGAGATAGAGGATAGGGGAAGAGAGAAGGATGAGAGAAAGTGTGTTAGAGAAGATTATATGGATTTTTATTTTTTAAAAGATTTACAATTAAAGGCACGTGACAATGTTAATAATAGAACATAAAGATTAGTAACCATATTAGTTAGCTTGTTATTGGTTGTTAAGTGAGTTTCTTAGAGTTTGTTAAGTTTCTCCAATAAATTCATGAATATCTCCTATTTTAAATCATCTTATTCAATTCAATATATAATGAGTTAATTCTATAGAAGTTCTCTATTGTTCTATAAGCTCTAAGATCTTTAACCTTATCAACTCGGAGTTACTTGCCTCACTTTCTAAGAATTTGTTATGGTATCATATCTTTCCTTAGAGGAGAACAACAATTCAGTATAGAATAGAATGAAGAATCCATTGTAAAAGATGATGATAGCTTTATTGGCAAAGATGAAGAAAACTTAGATGTTTTAAAGGAAAATAATGAACTAAAAATTGATTTTTCCATAGAAGATGAACATGACCTTACTGGTTCAAAAGAAAAAGAAGCAAAAAAAAAATCATGTTTACGAGTATTTTCAATTGTTGTATCTTGGCACCGGTTACTAAACCTACACCTCGTTCTACTTTTTTGGATTCATTTTCAAACAATAGGTTTCTATGTGGTCCCATTCCTCTTCCTCTAAAGCTGAAGGATGTTGTTTACAAAGATGTTGATATGTATGACATTGACAATACGAATAGAGAAAACATGGTGACACTAGTGGAATCAATTAGGAGGCCCTGATTGAAGGAAACAAGAAACGTACACTAGCATGCACAGGAATTGAGTTTCTAGACAGAAGTGGCACACTAACTAAGCTCATCAAGATCCACCACCACATCCTCTATAGTCATCTTCGTGAATAGGGAAAGGCTTTAGTGTAACATAGACTATGGCAGATCTGTTGATTCAACCATCTTGACCAATACCTTCTTATGAGAGTAGTGGGTTTTCTTGAAGTTATGGCGGCAGTAAGGTTAGTGATGCTCTGGTGGTGGGTTACCTTTGTTCAACCTTTAAAGTATTTCCCAATACAATGACAACACTTGTCCTCTATTTCGGTTCAAATCCTTTATTATGCCAATATCGGGTCCTTTCCTATTTCTCTAAGAAATAATAGACAATTTTAGTTGCAGGGGAAATGGCGTGTGTGATTGTATTTTTGTTTAAGGACATGCATTTCATGTACCATGGTAGTGAGCAATGTGTATATGTGACTGTGTTTTTATTTAAGGGCATGTGCTTCATGGACCATGACAACAAGCAATGTGATTTTTAATGGGCATGTTCGGTGTTCTTGAATTAGTAGTCAAAGTATTGGGTGTTATTGTTAACCTATTTGATGAAATGCCACATTTATCCAATTCATCCAATGTGCCTGAGAGCTTGTGTAACATCCCAGATTTTAAAGAAAATAAAATTATTGGATAATGATAATTGATTATTTATAGTCAAGTAATTATGGGAAACTTAATTAGACATTAGAGGTGAATTATCGGTAAATTGAGAATTACCAGAACCGGGTGATTTAACAGATGATGTGGGACCTACTTAGTTAAATTAGACATTTAATGGATCTAGAATGTTTAGAAAATTATTGTGGTTACGATAATGTAATTGGAATAATTTTTAGTGTTAAGGAGATAATTAATTGGACTCGACATATGTTATTAAATGGAGAAAATACAAGTCAAATGGAATTAAAAGAAAATGTAAATTCTCATCTCCTCCTTTCCACTTAACTGTTGCACCTTTCCCCTCTCTCTTTTGGCCCTTTTATCCATTGGACAATGAGGGATTATTAACCATTGGTAAAAGCAACTTGGTGCACCCTTTTATCCATTGGGTAATACCCAGTTTACACCAAATTCCTCTCTCTTCCCTCTATCTCTGTGGGGTACTCTTTCTCCCTCCATTCACTTTTCATTTTTCTTCTTCTTTATCTTCTCCTCATCCCAAAACCGTCCCCCACTCCTTCTCCTTCTATTTCTTGCTAAAATTAAGAGCTAAGTTTAGATTCATGGAGCATGAAGGTGACTTTGGGGCAAATGTTGGATGGTCTCCCCTCCCCATCTCTTCATTTTCGTATTTGGCTTGAGCATGGAGGTGAGGTAAAGTTTATTACCTCCTCATTATTTCATTTATAGTTTTGGGTTGTTAAGTTGAAGTTGTAACTGTTAGAAACCTTGTATGTAGAAGGAAATGTTGAAACCCCAAGCATAAATAATGGAGGTGTGAATTTGAATGTGGTTTGATGTTGTAGGATGAAGAGAGAGTGATAGTGACCATGATGATTTAAGGAGATTGATTGAGAGTATTGTTAAGTGATTTTAGATGAAAAATCCTAAGTATGATAAATTAGGGATTTTGGCTAAATAGGTGGTCTTGATGATTTTTGGTACCTTAGAATGATTTAATACATGAAAATGAGTTTTAAAAGATAAGGGTTGAATATTGATGTTGATAAAATTGTGAACTAAGTCGTGAATTGCAAATAAGGATATATACATGTATATAGGTATATTGATTTGAGGGATTAGTCTTAAGTGTTGATGTCTATGATGTTGATAATGGTTGCAAACCATTAATAGTAAACTAAGAAAATGGATATTTGAATTGATGAAATCTTAAGTCTTGATACATGCCAATTGAGAATTGTTAATTGGTGATGATAGTTAAGTGACTCATGAGATGAATTGGAAGCCTTATGGATATGGGCTATGGTGTTGTTGTTGTTTGGATTGTTAACCTTTTGAACCCTAGAGAATCATGGCTTTGGGGAAAGGAATCCCCGAAGCCTAATACAAGCATGTGAGTTAGAGTTTAAGCAAGTCTAGGAGTTAATAATGGGTTTCGAGAGATGATGCTTTGTGATAGTATATTAATAGCATATATATTTTAGTTTTGATAGGATGGTGTTCCAGACGATGATGCGGAACGATTGAGGCAATCGGAGCGTTGGGATGATGGTTCTTTTCTCTAGGTAGGAGAGGAGTTTACATTTCAAATCGTATGAGTGAATTAATTGCTAATTATGTATATGTTGAACTCATGCAATGCCATGCCATGAATGTCTTATATGATTGAATTGCTGAAGTGATGAATGATGGCTTGGCCTATGTTGATTGTTATGAAAATATATGTATTTATATGATGATAATGATAAGTGTTTGATGGTCCCTTGGTTGGACATGAACTAAATGATGGTGAAAATTTATGAATGAATGAGTTAAACAAAGTGTAGAGGATTGTTTTGAGATGAGTGATGTGGTGATGAGAGGTGTCTTAAAGCCTTCATTTTATAGTTGATGAATTAGGATTTAAAAGTGTGATGTGTGGATTGTTGAACCAAGTCCTAGTGCATGAATTAATATGTGAGAAAGGTTAGTTTAGGCCAATCTTATGTTGTGGGGATATTGGCAATTGGAAGGAAATAAAGAACTTGAGTTTTTGGGCATGTAAGGCGAATCTCGCTCAAGCGAGAGTCTATTGCATCAGAGTTTTGGCCTCTGGACCAATCTCGCTCAGGCGAGATGGTGTTCCGCTCAAGCGAGGTGCATACAAATGAGGCTAGTGCGACTCGTGATGAATCTCGCTCATGCGGGCATGGCCACGCTTGAGCGAGCAAAATGGAAAAATAATACTGGATGAATCTCGCTTAGGCGAAAGGTATGGCAAGTTGAAGCTCGCCCAAGCGAGCGAGCCTAAAATATGGCACTGGATGATTTTCCCTCAAGCGAGCACGAGGCGCTTGAGCGAGCGTAGGACCTGATGCTTCATGATTGTCTCGCTTAAGCGAGTGACTAATTGAATGGGAGTCTCGCCCAAGCGAGCCTGGCCTGTCTCGCTTAAGCGAAGGAGAATCTCGCTTGAGCGAGTTTTCCCCAGTTTGAAATTATTTTATTTTCTTGGCCTTGGGCTATTGATGGATCCCTTCCTTGTGATTATGAGATGATTGAGGGGGTGTATAAAGGGCAATTTATTGATGATATGGCATGGTGATGGCTAGAAGTAATTAAGACAATTGGGAATGAGTTAATTGTAATATAATTACTACTAAGGATGAAGTAATGAAAGGATGATATTGAGAACCTGATGATAGGATTATGAGATATATCCTTGGGCGAATTTGAAATTAATGAAGGGATAATCGAATGACATGGTATACGATATCAATTGATGAATTAGAGAAAAATGACATTAAATAATGATAGGTGATGATGTTGAGCACTCTCTTGCACAAAGAAGTGTATATTGTTATTGATGAATTGTTGTGTACCATTGTGTGTGATACAAGCATGATCTTGTATATGTGGAATGAAATATAATAATGAAAATGTTGTGAATGCCACACCAATATATATACATATATATGTATACATGAGACAATGGTAATGAATAATGAGATGAAAATCCACTAAATGAAAGTGTGATAGTATTGATGAATGTTATGTAATATTGGAATGCCAATGTGGTTGATTGCAAGTATTGACTTGCGTATATGATGTGAAATATTTGTGAAATATATTGAGATGAAAATGCCACATTAAAACTTGAAAACAATAGCTAAGAAATCAACAATGATGAAATCCACTAAGGTGTATGGTGGTGTTGGTGATTATGATGATGATGTTTGACGAGTGGCATTTAGGATGCACAGAATGAGAATGCATTTGATTTGCATTGCATTGCATCCATGGCATATCATAGCCGCCGATGTTGGAACGTTAGTGGAGTTGCCTCGGCCGACCCAGTGGGAGGGTGGCTCAGTGCACAAGCAATATGTTGTTTCCCCTGTGACTCGGTGTGTAAGTCACAAAGCCGCCCATGTATTGCTACGGGGAGCTACATGTGGCCGACCCTTGTGGGGGGTGGCTCTTGATGATCAGGTGACCTCGGTGGTCCTTGGGATCAGAGCCGCCATGATTTGATATCTGGCCAGCCCGTAACACCATAAGTTGAATATGTTGTATACCGCGGTCATGGTGAAAATGACCAGGTGTTGCAAAATGGGCGATGCAGTTTGGTACCAGTAAAAATATGGTGAATATGCATGCAATATGATATATGTGTACACATTTTACTACTGCAGTAAGGGCATGGTATGTGATCATGCTTGAACCCACAATTTGGTGTTTATTCCCACAGTCGGATCCATATTTGTTGTTGTCTATTCCATTGTGAATATGCATTAGCCATAAGAGCATTTGCATATAGCATGGAGATATGCCAGAATATGATAATGATTGATGATGATTGAGATGGTGGTATATGTTGATGAGATAGGTAATTAAATACCTAAAAGACCACATATGATTAATAAATGATATGAATATATCTAAAATGATGTTAAATATGACGATATGTGTGCTATGGCCCATTATAAGGCTGGGCATGATTAATTACGATTAATGATTATGATGATAGCCCAGGGTGGCTTTGAGAAAAGACCTAAATGGTCGACATTGGTGATGTTGGCCCATTGTGGCGATGTGATAGATGTGTATATGCTTGCTTTGTTGTGATTTGATGAATAAGTATGAAATAAGTATATATTATTGAATTAATAATCTATGATGACTATTGATGTGCTTAGTAAAGCATACATGATGTTGATATGCATATGCACATAATTTCAATTGTATTCATATCGTCATTAGAAATGTAAAACTCACTCTTTCATGTGGTCTACTTTTTAGTATTGATGCAGGGATGTCATGGGAAGAGAACATTTTTAAAGAAAAGCTTTGGTGCAGGTAAAATAGTGGTAATGGAATGCCTTGGCTGGCAGCGATTGTAATTTATTGAATTGTGAATGAATGTACATGATAGTGTTGATATTTGTTGATATTCTTGGATGTATTGTGAATAATGATATAAGTTGATATTGTATTGGTATTTGGGGGTATATGGACTCATACCCGCTTGATGAATAAAATAGTGTTGAATATGTAGCCCATTTTGGGAATGTATAAGTGTTGATGATATATGTCTTGAGGTTGAATCGGATATGACTAATTATGGGATATGGGTATTGGAGATGTATGATGCACGACCATATAGATATGTATATACATATATATTAGACATTGCATGCTCATGTGATTATGTAAAATGATAATGGTTGTCTATTAGGCTTATGATATGCCATTACATGCTCTGCCGAGCCTTTTCTCATATCTTCATATATGGGATTAGGCGTGCGTCCGGTATACACATTCTTTTCTGCTGTAAATTCTGTTACTTTGTATACCGTTATGGGCAAATTAATTACTGATCTAGTTACAGTTTATTGAATCTCACTCTTTGGCTTTCTGTGGTTCGAGTCTTGATGTAGTCGAGATGGTGTCTAGAAACTATTTCGAACGCGAAAAATTTACTCGTGTTTTTATTATTTAATTACGTCAATTACATTGAGATTCGAGTCCAGAAAAATCAGGGGTGTTATAATGTGGTATGAGAGCGTTTTTTGCTCTGAATTAGATTTGTTAATTATTGTCAGAGCATGGTTGCTCTTCCTTGAGGTTAATATTATGGATGATTGGAGCACAATTGCTCAATAGTGAGACATTTTGGTGATCCTTGTAGCGTGATGCTCATTGTCGAAATGTGGATTCTCTATATAAACTTAAGAGTGGTAATTATCTTGAGGATGATATTATGTTAAGTATTGATTGCCCTATATCGACATATGAAGGACTAATTTCTAGGAATTATGAATTGATTATTAGGGCATTATTGCTTATTGAGGATTCTTTGTGAACCATCAGTATGGAGTTGTAGTTGATGCTTACTGAGGATTCTTTATGAATGTGTATTCATAAGCTATGATGGTTGTTTATGGAAATATATCCCTTATTATGGAAGTTATATGGTACACTTATGGAGCATAGTTACTCATTGGAAAACTTAATGATTCATGAGATTGAATATATAAAGATGAATTCCTCGTGTGATAAATATGGTTGTTTGTGTAAGTCCGGCCAAGTTCCTTACACTATTTCCTTCGAATGACGAATACATTAATATTATGCATTTGAATATTGATATATTGAGTATGACTTGAATTGATGATGAATACCTATTATGTGTGACCATGGATACGATATATTGGATGTGAATTGATTTGATGATGAACCTATGCCGTATGTTGATCACGGATAGGAGATATTGGATGTGAATGGTTCATGTGTTAAAGTTTATTGAATAACTGATAGTGAAGGAATTCCCTAATGTGGATATTCAAAAATTAAAATGATTGGTGATTCTATTTTGAATTATGGATTTCATATCTTTAAGCACTAGAATCTTGTATCATATGATGCAAGTGATTTGTTGTATCTCTTTAGATAGAGAACATAGATGAGTGGTAGATTGGTGACACGTGAGCTTTATGTGCACCTGATTGGGGTTATGTCTCGGTTTTGTATTTGTGAACCGAGTGAATGATTGATTTAATTATGACCCACTAAGTGTGGAGACCCTGAATAACTCAAAATGATCTTGAAAGATCGAACCTTGTTGAATTAGACCCTGTGGCGGTCTAGGCTCTATGATGTTTCTATGAGCCATGTTTATTGACTTTATTTGTTATGGAAGTATTCCACGAGGGGTACTAGGCGACCCTTGAATTTTCTAAGCCTAATGGCAACTTGAATCTTGTGAACGATCGAGCCATAGTGAAATAAATTATGGAATGAATTATTGGGGCTAGAGCCGATATGTGATTGGATTTGAAATGAGAACGTGAACCCATAAGTAGTTGGTAAATAATGATGTTGAATTCAAGGTATACCTTGGTATTGACTAAGATATATGATTTTATGGTATGATTTTAGGCTAGACTGTATGCCCTTAATGTTATGAACATTATATTGATTATGAATTACGGTATGATGTAGAGGTAAAGCATATGAACATGAGTTGATGATTGAATTTAATCCTATAGATACCTCCCTTTTTGCTTTTGGAAGAAATTATATTGGTGATAGAAACCACATAACGATGCGACACAATGTGAATCGTATGTCTAGTATATGGACTTTGGCTATGATAAATGAGGCAAACCACTAGTGTGGAAGATTATTATATGATTATTGACCTTATTTTAACCTTGGGAGCATATATTTGATATGAGTTTGGTGATTCGTATAGGTTTGAATCGAATTATAGTCGACAATGTTTGGATTAGACAAATGATTTCTAAGATATTTGACTATGACTTCGGACTGGATGAAGTCCAATGGTGGGGTGATTACCCTATGATAATTGGGAATTTGTGGTTGTTATGTCAATATATGGTTATGGTGGCTGACAAATGATGAATTGTATTACATGATTTACGCCAGATCCTGATTAGATGATGTTATGATATGAGTGTATTATTCGTGGACTTGTGTGACTTCTTACAAAGTCTCATGTATGAGGACACGTTATTCGAACTAATATGAATAATGTGAGCGATATGACATGAAGGTACTTATCCTGTTATGTCTTTACATGCCATAGCCATTATGGTAACGTGCACTTATGCACCGATCTCATGTGTTTGTGGTAACCACTACAGGATTGGAACACCTTCTTGTATGTCGGATGCAGCAACACATAGACCGGGCAAGTGTAGTGTTGTAACTGCTTACGGTGAATGTATTGAACCTATCTGGAGGTACTGGATCAGAACGTGAGAGTTGTGATGAATAAACTAATAATCGATGAGCAGTGACTTGTTTTTGATATAAGAAGTTTTATACTCGGATAAAGGAATGATATTGATTATATCCTGCTGGACCTTGGAAAGTCTGATATTACACCATGATGTTATTGGACCCCGTTGATGCATGGCTGAAGTGTGGCCTTACGATGTATACCGATGTTGAACTTCGAGGACGAAGTTTCTTTTTGGTGGGGTGGATTGTAACATCCCGAATTTTAAAGAAAATAAAATTATTGGATAATGATAATTGATTATTTATGGTCAAGTAATTATGGGAAACTTAATTAGACATTAGAGGTGAATTATCGGTAAATTGAGAATTACCAAAACTGGGTGATTTAACAGATGATGTGGGACCTACTTAGTTAAATTAGACATTTAATGGGTCTAGAATGTTTAGAAAATTATTGTGGTTACGATAGTGTAATTGGAATAGTTTTTAGTGTTAAGGAGATAATTAATTGGACTGGGCATATGTTATTAAACGGAGAAAATACGAGTCAAATGGAATTAAAAGAAAATGTAAATTCTCATCTCCTCCTTTCCACATAACTGTTGCACCTTTCCCCTTTCTCTTTTGGCCCTTTTATCCATTGGACAATGAGGGATTATTAACCATTGGTAAAAGCAACTTGGTGCACCCTTTTATCCATTGGGTAATACCCAATTCACACCAAATTCTTCTCTCTTCCCTCTATCACCGTGGGGTACTCTTTCTCCCCCCATTCACTCTTCATTTTTCTTCTTCTTCATCTTCTCCTCATCCCAAAACTGTCCCCCACTCCTTCTCCTTCTATTTCTTGCTAAAATTAAGAGCTAAGTTTAGATTCATGGAGCATGAAGGTGACATTGGGGCAAATGTTGGATGGTCTCCCCTCCCCATCTCTTCATTTTCGTATTTGGCTTGAGCATGGAGGTGAGGTAAAGTTTCTTACCTCCTCATTATTTCATTTATGGTTTTGGGTTGTTGAGTTGAAGTTGTAAATGTTAGAAACCTTGCATGTAGAAGGAAATGTTGAAACCCCAAGCATGAATAATGGAGGTGTGAATTTGAATGTGGTTTGATATTGTAGGATGAAGAGAGAGTGATAGTGACCATGATGATTTAAGGAGACTGATTGAGAGTATTGTTAAGTGATTTTAGATGAAAAACCCTAAGTATGATAAATTAGGGATTTTGGCTAGATAGGTGGTCTTGATGATTTTTGGTACCTTAGAATGATTTAATACATGAAAATGAGTTTTAAAAGATAAGGGTTGAATATTGATGTTGATAAAATTGTGACCTAAGTCGTGAATTGCAAATGAGGATATATACATGTATATAGGTATATTGATTTGGGGGATTAGTCTTAAGTGTTGATGTCTATGATGTTGATAATGGTTGCAAACCATTAATAGTAAACTAAGAAAATGGATATTTGAATTGATGAAATCTTAAGTCTTGATACATGCCAATTGAGAATTGTTAATTGGTGATGATAGTTGAGTGACTCATGAGATGAATTGGAAGCCTTATGGATATGGGCTATGGTGTTGTTGTTGTTTTGATTGTTAACCTTTTGAACCCTAGAGAATCATGGCTTTGGGGAAAGGAATTCCCGAAGCCTAATACAAGCATGTGAGTTAAAGTTTAAGCAAGTCTAGGACTTGATAATGGGTTTTGAGAGATGATGCTTTGTGATAGTATATTAATAGCATATATATATTTTGGTTGTGATAGGATGGTGTTCCGGACGATGATGCGGAACGATTGAGGCAATCGGAGTGTTGGGATAATGGTTCTTCTCTCAAGGTAGGAGAGGAGTTCAAATTTCAAATCACATGAGTGAATTAATTGCTAATTATATATATATTGAACTCATGCAATGCCATGCCATGAATGTCTTATATGATTGAATTGCTGAAGTGATGAATGATGGCTTGGCCTATGTTGATTGTTATGAAAATATATGTATTTATATGATGATAATGATAAGTGTTTGATGGTCCCTTGGTTGGACATGAACTAAATGATGGTGAAAATTTATGAATGAATGAGTTAAACAAAGTGTAGAGGATTGTTTTGAGATGAGTGATGTGGTGATGAGAGGTGTCTTAAAGCCTTCATTTTATAGTTGATGAATTAGGATTTAAAAGTGTGATGTGTGGATTGTTGAACCAAGTCCTAGTGCATGAATTAATATGTGAAAAAGGTTAGTTTAAGCCAATCTTATGTTGTGGGGATATTAGCAATTGGAAGGAAATAAAGAACTTGAGTTTTTGGGCGTGTAAGGCGAATCTCGCTCAAGCGAGATAGGATCTCGCTCAAACGAGAGTCCATTGCATCAGAGTTTTGGCCTTTGGACCAATCTTGCTCAGGCGAGATGGTGTTCCGCTCAAGCGAGGTGCGTACAAATGAGGCTGGTGCGACACTGGACGAATCTCACTCAAGCGGGCATGGCCACGCTTGAGCGAGCGAAATGGAAAAATGATACTGGATGAATTTCGCTTAGGCGAGAGGTGTGGCAAGTTGAAGCTCGCCCAAGCGAGCGAGGCTAAAATATGGCACTGTGTGATTTTCACTCAAGCGAGCACGAGACGCTTGAGCGAGTGTAGGACCTGATGCTTCATGATTGTCTCGCTTAAGCGAGTGACTAATTGAATGGGAGTCTCACCCAAGCGAGCCTGGCCTGTCTCGCTCAAGCGAAGGAGAATCTCGCTTGAGCGAGTTTTCCCCAATTTGAAATTATTTTATTTTCTTGGCCTTGGGCTATTGATGGATCCCTTCCTTGTGATTATGAGATGATTGAGGGGGTGTATAAAGGGCAATTTATTGATGATATGGCATGGTGGTGGCTGGAAGTAATTAAGACAATTAGGAATGAGTTAATTGTAATATAATTACCACTAAGGATGGAGTAATGAAAGGATGATATTGAGAACCTGATGATAGGATTATGAGATATATCCTTGGGCGAATTTGAAATTAATGAAGGGATAATCGAATGACATGGTATACGATATCAATTGATGAATTAGAGAAAAATGACATTAAATAATGATAGGTGATGATGTTGAGCACTCTCTTGCACAAAGAGGTGTATATTGTTATTGATGAATTGTTGTGTACCATTGTGTGTGATACAAGCATGATCTTGTATATGTGGAATGAAATATAATAATGAAAATGTTGTGAATGCCACACCAATATATGTACATATATATGTATACATGAGACAATGGTAATGAATAATGAGATGAAAATCCACTAAATGAAAGTGTGATAATATTGATGAATGTTATGTAATATTGTAATGCCAATGTGGTTGATTGCAAGTATTGATTTGCGTATATGATGTGAAATATTTGTGAAATATGTTGAGATGAAAATGCCACATTAAAACTTGAAAACAATGGCTAAGAAATCAACAATGATGAAATCCACTAAGGTGTATGGTGGTGTTGGTGACTATGATGATGATGTTTGACGAGTGGCATTTAGGATGCACAGAGTGAGAATGCATTTGATTTGTATTGCATTGCATCCATGGCATATCATAGCCGCCGATGTTGGAACGTTAGGGGAGTTCCCAAGGCCGACCTAGTGGGAGGGTGGCTCAGTGCACGAGCAATATGTTGTTTCCCCTGTGACTCGGTGTGTAAGTCACAAAGCCGCCCATGTATTGCTACGGGGAGCTACATATGGCCGACCCTTGTGGGGGGTGGCTCTTGATGATTAGTTTCCCCGGTGGTCCTTGGGATCAGAGCCACCATGATTTGATATCTGGCCGGCCCGCAACACCATAAGTTGAATATGTTGTATACCGCGGTCATGGTGAAAATGACCAGGTGTTGCAAAATGGACGATGTGGTTTGGTACCAGTAAAAATATAGTGAATATACATGCAATATGATATATGTGTACACATTTTACTACTGCAGTAGGGGCATGGTATGTGATCATGCTTGAACCCACAATTTGGTCTTTATTCCCACAGTCGGATCCGCATTTGTTGTTGTCTATTCCATTGTGCATATGCATTAGCTATAAGAGCATTTGCATATAGCATGGAGATATGCCAGAATATGATAATGATTGATGATGATTGAGATGGTGGTATATGTTGATTAGATGGGTAATTAAATACCTAAAAGACCACATATGATTAATAAATGATATGAATATATCTAAAATGATGTTGAATATGACGATATGTGTGCTATGGCCCATTATAAGGTTGGGCATGATTAATTACGATTGATGATTATGATGATAGCCCAGGGTGGCTTTGAGAAAAGACCTAAATGGTCGGCATTGGTGATGTTGGCCCATTGTGGCGATGTGATAGATGTGTATATGCTTGCTTTGCTGTGATTTGATGAATAAGTATGAAATAAGTATATATTATTGAATTAATAATCTATGATGACTATTGATGTGCTTAGCAAAGCATACATGATGTTGATATGCATATGCACATAATTTCAATTGTATTCATATCATCATTTGAAATGTATAACTCACTCTCCCATGTGGTCTACTTTTTAGTATTGATGCAGGGATGTCATGGTAAGAGAACATTTTTAAAGAAAAGCTTTGGTGCAGGTAAAATAGTGGTAATGGAATGCCTTGGCCGGCAGCGATTGTAATTTATTGAATTGTGAATGAATTTACACGATAGTGTTGATATTTGTTGATATTTTTGGATGTATTGTGAATAATGATATAAGTGGATATTGTATTGGTATTTGGGGGTATATGGACTCATACCCGCTTGATGAATAAAATAGTGTTGAATATGTAGCCCATTTTGGGAATGTATAAGTGTTGATGATATATGTCTTGAGGTTGAATCGGATATGACCAATTATGGGATATGGGTATTGGAGATGTATGATGCACGACCATATAGATATGTATATACATATATATTAGACATTGCATGCTCATGTGATTATGTAAAATGATAATGGTTGTCTATTAGGCTTATGATATGCCATTGCATGCTCTGCCGAGCCTTTTCTCATATCTTCATATATGGGATTAGGCGTGCGCCCGGTATACACATTCTTTTCTGCTGTAAATTCTGTTACTTTGTATACCGTTATGGGCAAATTAATTACCGATCCAGTTACAGGTTATTGAATCTCACTCTTTGGCTTTCTGTGGTTCGAGTCTTGGTGTAGTCGAGATGGTGTCTAGAAACTATTTCGAACGTGAAAAATTTACTCGTGTTTTTATTATTTAATTACGTCGATTACATCAAGATTCGAGTCCAGAAAAATCAGGGGTGTTATAGCTTACAACAAGCATTGGTTTTATTGTCAAATGGTTTCCCTAAGTTGCCCACAATCTTATATAATTCCTTAAGGCTAAGTGCTTTAGTTGGTGGGGAACAAGTCATTGGTTCAAATCTTGCTTGGTGCTAGTTTAGCCTTACATCTTATTGACATTTGTGATAGGCTTTTGGATGCCTACAACATGTTTGGAAGTATGCTTGAGAAGGTCTTTGTGATTGAGAAATTTAGGAACTTAAATACATAAGTTGATCATTAGAAGGAAATTGGTGGTCAAGGTGTTACCATCAAGTTGTTTGTTGTGCCTAACAAATATTTGGTCAAGGTGTTGTACTTAGTGTTTCAAATTAACAATTAGTATCCAACTATTAGGAATATAGAGATCAGGAACCATATTAGTTAGTTTCTTATTAGTATTTAAGTGAGTTTGTTAGAGTTTATTAAGTTTCTCTTATAAATCCATATATACCCTCTATTGTAAATCATCTTATTCAATTCAATATATAATGTACTTCTATGAAAGTCCTTTCTTATTCTATGAGCTCTATGATCCTTAGCCTTATCAACTTGAGGTCACTTGCATCAGTTTTCAAGATTTTGTCAGTTAAGGTGTCAAAACATTAGTCACTTAAGTATTCACATAATAGTTCCTTAGGCTTGGATTGGATTATATGATGAATACCCCTAGATGCAAGCAGTTAATGCCCTGGAACCCTTAAGGGCCATATAGAAGATGTCCCACAGTTTGAATTGAGACGTTTGGCATATGATGTTGGTTTTCCTGAAACTAACATCTTCCAATCAAAGCACAAGACACGTAACCATCATCCCACCACCAGACACTTGTGATAAGGTTATCTGCCAGCTCAGCGAAGTTAGCTGAGATAAGGAAAAATCGCATGTAGTTGGAGCAACGACTCGACATTAACCCCACCCGGAGGAATCTAACCACGAGGTGTCTATCACTTCATCTCACTCCAAGATTCCTACATATGATGACGAGAACCAATCCCACTACCAGGATGATCGTCATTCCCCCAATGTCGGAGTCTACAGACCCTTAGCACCTCAATAGGGTATAGGCTGAATATACCCTTTTCTAGAAGAATAATGGGGATTCTTATTCTTAAACATTTACAAACAACCAAACCATTTTCTATAGGCAAATACTTCGATAAAACCAACCCAAGTAAGCACCTAGACGTGTACACATACGGGGCTATGTTTCTAGGCATTAAGTTTGATGATATGTGTCTGTTGTTCCCCAAAACCCTCACCTAAAAAGCTTTTAGCTGGTTCAAAGGCCTCCTCTCTAGTTCCATCAACTCTTGAACCAATATGGCTAAGGCATATAGCGATTATTTCGTCATTTCTAGATATGTCCTGAAGACTTCCTTCACCCTGGCTCAGATCAAGTAGGAGCATGATCTTGGCCTGGTCCTGCCCAGCAACAACCTTTAGTCTTTGCAATTCACTAAATAGGCTGACGACATCCTCCACACTATCAGCCACGGTAGCTAAAGAGTGGATGACGCCGTTAACCTCTGCCAGTTGCCACCTTGCGGCCTCGTAAGCCTTCTTCATATCAGGGACTTCAAGTCCCTGGTGGAGCTTATATATTAGTTTGGTAAACTTTGTAAGATCGAGGCCCTCATAAAGGATGTAAGGGGCAAGACGAGAGGCCAGTGGATGAGTGCATACCTCATTTACATTGGGCTCTTTATCCACCCTCGCCGACATCAAGAGTGGCTCAGATTGAGATATTTCCTCAACGACAGGGTTCCCCTTCTTTGTCGTCTTATTAATAGCCAGACCGGTTTCCTCCAAGGTCCTTTATTTCTTTGAAGCTTTAACAGGAGACACCTTTTTATCCTTAGCTTCCTTGGTGTTTTTCCTCCTCTTCTTTTTTTTGGCTCAGGTCCAAGCTGATCTACCCCTTCAATCAAGGGCATCTCCCTACTGGCCCCGGAGGCGAGTAAAATAGGGTTTATTTGAGCTTTGGTGGCATTCCTCTTCACTTGGATGTTATTTTCAGCAGTAACTGATTAGGAAACCGCCAACATAGCCTTTAAATTGTTCATGGCTTCACACTTCTTAATTTGTTTTGCATTAAGAGAAATTGACATGTTAGTACGATACACAATTAATAACGGATTGCAAACTTATAGTCATTAAATAAAGGATTTACTTAAATATGAGGCACATTGATCCGCCATCCCCAACAGGCGCTTATGGGAGAACTTCCCATAGTTAGCAGATTATTCATGCATAGCGCTTAGGACTTCCACCGATTTAGGGGATAATTTGTTCTCACTGGTGAAGTACGCTTTCCTAGTGAGGAAAAAGTGCTCATGGGTCCACGCCGGAGGAAATCTATTGATGTCATCCTTATTTCTCTAGAATACACGTTTATTCAGCAGGACATAGATTTTTATGAAGTACTTCTTAAAGCTCTTCCTTTTTGTCTTGGTAGACTCTCTGAAGGCTTTGAAGTTGATTATTTTGGCATCACATTGGGGGGTTACGAAGCTTAAGCCGCCCTCCTTGTTGAACCGACGTACCACTTGGCAATAATAAAAAAACATTGCCACAGTGGGGATGAACTTAAAGTGGTCCGCAGCACCTCTAGGGCCCGCATCAACCCCCATCCATTGGGATGAAATTGGGAGAGGGCACACTCCAGAAATCTCAGAATGCCCATTTCAAACTCCTATAGTGGAAACCAAACTTGAGCTGTGAAAGTAGAAAATCGTACATATACAGACTCCAATCATCTGGAGGAAGGTGACAGACTGTCACAAGGCCTGGGGGCAAGAATCATAAACCTGTCCCTATACTTTTCCTCTGAGTACACCCTGTAGCCTGGATCTATCCTTGCCTCATCTTCTTTGGCATTGCCGAGATGCAGTCTCCTTGATGTCATCCTCGACCCAACAGTAAGGATACTTGTCGTTGAGCCTCACCCAATCAATCCGATGTGCAATAACATTTTTGCACCCCAGAATTGTCTCTATGGCTTAAATTGGCATAGCATCATCTCCAATAGTCATTATAAGGACAAGATGTTTGAATCCATGCATGCTGCTATAAAAGCCACATCATTAGATGAGTATATTTCATCGCTTACCTCGCTCTCAGGCGTGTTGTCGGCCCTTAAGCTGGAGAAGCAATCAGAGGAGGGTGTTACCACCCACCGCCTCGTCTGATGGGCCTCACCCCTCCTTGAACGATGTGGCTCAACCCTAGAAGGATTTATAGGGATCCTCCCCCTGCAGTAACGAGAACGAGTGTAACTTCTCCTAGGACGCATGGTTGTTCTAATATAGAATAAAATGTAGCAACAATAAAGGAAAAAAGAGGTTACCTAGATAATATTGTAAGTGAGAATAGAACTCTCTAAACTTTGCACGAGCAGAGACTCAGCAATTTCTTCACAATCATAGGGAAGAAGAAGGAAAGTACCCTCTCAAAGTCCTAAGTCCCCATTTTATGGTTGTGGTAGGGGGAAAGGTAAACGATGGTTCAGGGATAAAGCATGTCATTTCGAAGAACAAAATGCATGCTGATTCATAGCCAGAAAGCAGCAAAGTTGCGATTTCAGCCTGAAGCGCGTGAAACTTGCGTTGTTTTGTGTCACTTCGAAATTAAATAAATGGGCCACAACGGTTGAGTTTGAAGGCCTAGCACGAAGGAAGGGCCATAACCGCTATGTGTGACGATTGGTCACACGACGATCCAAGGCCGCAACCATTAACTCCTTATGCACTATTAACAATCAATGCTCATCATTGGTATCATCCCAAGGTTATGGAGTTACAAGCATTTAAGGACATAGAAGTTTTTCAAGCAAAAGCAAGCAGTGTCTGAAGTTGGTATCCATACCTATAAATGATAACCCCAGTGGAAAGTTGTAGCTTATTCCAGTAACCGACCCAGTCTCTCAAACAAGCTAGGGGCATATGATCTAGTTTAGATACCGGCCCATGGGCAAGAGGGTAATTTTGCCCGCTTTCAATCATATACCAGTGTCGCAAGGAAACCTTGGATTCATAACCGGTATGAGCCATTCTCTCTATACCGGATAGTCCAAATCATCCCTCTGAAAAGTAACCTGCCAACTCAACAAACAATACAAGGTACTGCTGTTGGGAGAGACATTCATTGGAGACGTGGAGGCGTCTGCGTCATGTGTCAGCTTTTTGCAGAGTTGTACTGACACATGGTACAAAATGTCCCCCAGCCCTAAGGGACTCTTATGTCTCTCACATGCATATAAATACTAAGGAATCCACAATAATGGTATATTTTTTCTCATTCTCTAACTTACACTTGAGCATACTACATTCTCGATCGGTTAACTGATTTGAGCGTCAGAGTGCCTTTGCAGGTTGTGTTTGAATATGCTTTCAGGTTCACAGATTTTGATAATGACAAAGGAATATTGAAGAAACTCTTGAAGAAACAAGAAACAACATCAGACCTGCAAAAACACGCAGGCTAATCGATTACGACGACAAGAATAATCGATTAGGAAGCCTTTGTTTGTACACTAATCGATTAAACACATAAGGATAATCGATTAGATAGCTTCTGTTTGTACACTAATCGATTAAACACATAAGGATAATCGATTAGATAGCTTCTGTTTGTACACTAATCGATTACACCAACAAGACTAATCGATTACTGAACCTCTATTTGAATTAAATGCATCAGGTATTTAAGCTAATCGATTACAGGACACATACAATCGATTACAAAGCTCCTGGAAAGACAGCTAATCGATTATATACAAGGACAATTGATTACAAAGCTGCGTAATCAAATTAAATGCATCAGGTGCCAGTCCTAGTCAATTACAAGATGAAGCACAATCGATTACCAAGTCTCTGAATTGAAGCTAATCGATTACTAGGGATAGGCTAATCAATTACAACGCGAATTACACTAAAGATTTCAAAGTGTAATCGATTATAGCTCAAAGCATAATCGATTACTATAGTGCCAGAAATTGGGGAAAGTGCTTTTTAAGTGGAAACCAACTCATTTCTCCATAGATCTCAGGCACCCATGACTTGCAACGGCTAGGAACTCCATTATGCTCATCTCCAAGCTCTATAAATGCAAGACTCCTTCAAGCTACTCAAAAAAAAACACACAAATCCATCAAAAGGAAATCAATTCTTAAGCCTTGTGAGTTCTATTCTTGTATAGTTTCATTTTTCTAAAACTTAGAGCTTAAACTTGTATATTCTCTCTTGTTGAGAGTTAGAAATAGTATGAGCCTTCATTTGTATATCTACTCTATTAAGAGAGTTACTTGGTTGTAAACACTACACCAAACACAAAGGTTTTCACTCTAGGTTGAGTGGTCACAAAGGTTGGGGTTCAACCTTTGGGTATTGAGAGTTTGAGAGATTGGGTGGGTTACCCTTGTGCTAGTGAGGATTGATTTCTTGAGTGTGGGACACTAGGAAGCTGCAATTGCTCATAGCTTGTAATCTCTAAATCTCAATAGTGGAAATCCTTCAAGTGGGTTGCTTGAAGGCGAGACGTACACCGGGGTTGGTGGAACTCGTTAAATCGGTTTGCAAGCTCTTCTCCTTTACTCTTTTACACTCATATACTGCACTTAATTGATTGGTGTTGGTTGATTATGGTTTATATACTTAAGCTTGCTTGAATTAGTTAACTTTGAATATTGCACACCAAGTGTTTGACAAATTGTCTCAGCTACGTACACCTCTTGTTTTGCATTCTCTCTTGCATTAAACTTGATTTCACCTGCATAATATTTAAACTTGTGATAAAAGAATCAAGTTCAAAGGAATTCCAAGCAAAGTTTTAAAAACTTAATTCACCCCCCCCCCTTTTGAGTATTTAGGCCACTTGAATAACAAGTGGTATCAGAGCTTGACTCTTGGTAGATCAAGCTTAACAGCTTTAAGAGATAAGATGGCCTCAAGTTCTCTAAACCTTTTTCCCAAGGGTAGTGCCATAAATAGACCTCCCACTTGCAATGGGGAAGGCTATGCCTTTTGGAAGGAAAGAATGAAAATTTTTATTCAATCTATTGACTTAAGAATTTGGAATGCCATTGAAAATGGTCCTTATACACCCATGCATACTGTCAATGATAAAAATATTAAAAAACCTATGGAAGAATGGACTAGTGATGAGGAGAAAAAAGTGCAATACGGCTATAAGGCTAAAAATCTCATCACTATGGCATTATGTCCCGATGAATTTTTTAGAATAATGACTTGTCAATCCGCTAAGGAAATGTGGGATACTTTACAAGTAACTCATGAAGGTACTAGTGATGTAAAAGACTCCAAGATTAGTACCTTAACTAGTCAATATGAGAGTTTTAGGATAAACTCCAGAGAAACCATTGTAGAAATGCAAAAGAGATTTACACTTATAATAAATCACCTTATTACTCTTGGAAAAGTATATACTAACAAAGAGCTTGTGCATAAAGTGTTGAAAAGTCTTAGCAGGGAATGGCAACCCCTTGTTACTGCCATCAAACAATCCCCAAGTATCAACGAGATGTCTCTTGCCACACTCTTTGGAAAGCTTCAAGAGCAAGAGCAAGAATTAAGGGATTTGAAGCAAGCGGAGGAAGAAGAAAAATCCTCCAAGAAGAAAGGCTTAGCTCTCAAGGCCACTTCTACACATGAAGAAGAATCATGTAGTGACCTTGACGAAGAAGAAGAATTTGGTTTGTTTGTGAAGAGATTTGGAAAATTTATGAAAAACAAAAGATTCCAAAAGAACTTCAAACCCTAAGGCAAGAAACCAACTTCTAATGAATCCTCTTCATCACCAAGTTGTTTTGAATGTGGCAAGGAAGGACACTTCAAGGCGGATTGCCCAAATCTTAAGAAGAAGAGCAAGGAGAAAAGAGGAAGAAGAAGAGCTTACATTGCTTGGGATGAAAATGATGTAAGTAGTTCCGATGAGTCCGAAAATGAAGAAGCAAATCTTTGCTTAATGGCAAATCACCAAGAAGAAGATGATGAGGTAAGTTTTCTTGATTTAGATAAGAATGAATTACTAGATGCTTTTGAAGAGTTGTATGATAAATTTATCAAGCTTTCTAGTAAATACAAATTGTCAAGAAAAACCATTGACACTCTTGAGAAGGACCTTATAGAAGTTTGTAAAGAAAATAAATGTCTGAAAGACGAATTAGAAAATGTTCAAGCATGCTCTAGGACAAAATCATGTGAATACTCAAAGAAATGTGTTGATCTAGAAAGGAAAGTCTTAGACTTAAATAGAACATTAGAAAAATTCACAAATGGTAGAGATAACTTAAATATATTACTCAGAAATCAAAGATGTATGCTTGATAAAACCGGTTTAGGATACAACTCCACCAAAAAGGAAAAATATTACAAAAACTTCTTTGTACCACCTAGGAGATCATCATCACCTTTCATGAGATGCAATCATTGTAGTTTTAAAGGTCACAATTCTTCAAATTGTAATGTTAGAAAATTAGGACCAAAGGTTATAAGAAAGGTGTGGATTCCCAAAGGTACATTACCACAAGCTAACCTAAAAGGACCCAACATACAATAGGTACCTAGTTCTCTAAATTAATCTTGTTCTATAGGTATGCTTCAAGGCAAGCAACACCCATTGGTATTTGGATAGTGGGTGTTCAAAGCATATGATGGAAGACATAAGGAAATTCACATCATTCACTCCCAAAAGGAAAGGAAATGTCACCTATGGAGATAACACCAAAGGGAGAATACTAGGCATTGGAAACATTGGTACATTCCAAGAAATGAGCTTGGATAATGAAGAAAAAGGCAACAATGAAGGAGAAACAACACAACATGAGGAACCACAATACTGGATCACCTTGAAAGATCATCCTTTGGACAAAGTCATAGGTGAAATGACTAAATGTGTAAGTACTCGAAACGCCATAAGGAATGCATGTAATCATTTAGCCTTTGTATCACAAATAGAACCCAAATGCATTGATGAAGCTATTATTGATGAACATTGGATGTTGGCCATGCAAGAAGAATTGAATCAATTTGAAAGAAATGAAGTTTGGGAACTAGTGCCAAGACCCAATGATCACCAAATAATAGGAACAAAATGGGTATTTAGGAATAAATTAGATGAGAATGGTATAATCACAAGGAACAAAGCTAGACTAGTAGCTAAAGGCTACAATCAAGAAGAAGGCATTGATTATGAAGAGGCGTATGCTCCCGTAGCTAGGCTAGAAGCCATTAGATTATTATTAGCCTTTGCATGTTGTAAGGACTTTAAATTGTACCAAATGGATGTCAAGAGTGCTTTCTTGAATGGATACATTCAAGAGGAAGTGTATGTTGATCAACCTCTAGGTTTTGAAAACTTCCAATTTCCAAATCATGTTTTCAAACTAAAGAAAGCCTTATATGGTTTAAAGCAAGCTCCAAGAGCTTGGTATGAAAGATTAAGTAAATTCCTTTTAGAAAACAACTTTGAAAGAGGAAAGGTTGACATAACATTATTCATTAAGCACAACAAGAATGACATACTATTGGTTCAAGTATATGTTGATGATATAATCTTTGGTGCTACTAATAAATCGATGTGCAAAGAGTTTGCTAAGCTAATGCAGGAAGAATTTGAGATGTCCATGATGGGGGAACTTACTTTCTTTCTTGGAATACAAATTAAGCAAACTAATGAAGGCACTTTCATTAGTCAATCAAAGTATTGCAAGGAATTGCTTAGGAAATTCAACATGGACAAGGCAAATGACATTGCCACACCTATGGGCACTTCATGTTATTTGGACAAGGATGAGAAGGGTAAGGATGTTGAACTCACAAAATATAGAGGTATGATTGGATCCTTACTTTACTTAACCGCTAGTAGACCGAATATCATGTTTGCTGTTTGTATGTGTGCAAGATCTCAAGTATGCCCAAAAGAATCACACCTAACTACAGTAAAAAGGATAATGAAATATCTTGTTGGAACTCAAAATGTTGGCTTATGGTACCCCAAAGGGGTTGAATGCACTTTAGTTGGTTATTCTGATTCAGATTTTGCAGGATGTAAACTTGATAGGAAAAGCACTAGTGGAACATGTCACTTGCTTGGTAGTTCTCTTGTTTCTTGGCATAGCAAGAAACAAGTAAGTGTTGCATTATCTACAGCTGAGGCAGAATATGTTGCAGCTGGAAGTTGCTGTGCTCAAATCCTTTGGATGAGGCAACAACTTCTTGACTTTGGTGTTATGCTAAACCATGTGCCTCTTAAATATGATAATACAAGTGCCATTAATATCTCAAAGAATCCTGTCATGCATTCAAGGACCAAACATATAGAGATACGGCATCATTTCATTAGAGATCATATATTAAAGGGTGATTATGTGCTTGAACATGTTGAAACCACTAAACAACTTACTGATATCTTCACAAAACCCTTGGCAAAGGAACAATTCATACACATTAGAAGAGAATTAGGAATCTTAGACATTTCCAATTGTGTTTGAATGCTAAATAATTTTGATAATTTCTTGACTTACAATGTGTTGATGTTTGATATATTGATTGATTGCCATTCCACTTGAAATCTGTTAGTTTAGACCATTTCTAAGCATACATAATCGATTAGCATGATCAGCATAATCGATTATAAACTTTCTGTTTCCTTGATAATCAATTACAGACTCTTCAACAATCGACTACCCATCTTCTGGTTCATCAATAATCGATTATAATCTCATATCTAATCGATTACTAAGTCTCTGTTTCTTGTATAATCGATTAGCCATTCAACAAAATCGATTATTGACATTTTTCCTTCCAGATAATCGATTATCATCTCCTCCTAATCGATTACAAAGTTTCTGTTTTTAACATAATCGATTATCCCACCGGCTATAATCGATTAGCTCTGTGCAACAACGTTTCATCTTCCCTAGAATACACACTCTAATCGATTAGCATCAGTTACCTAATCGATTAGCATCGTATCAGGTGAAAATTTTTAATGCAGAATCCGTGTGATATGCGTTTGGGCTAACAATCCATCACCATTATTACTCCTTCTCTCATCTCTAAACCCTACTTTTCCCTATAAATAAACCCCCTTTCATTCCTTCATCTCACACCACTCCTTTTCTACTATCCCAAGTTCCCAAGAGCTTTTCCACTTTCTCATTCTCTTCTACTTCTTCTCTGCATTCCCTTCCATTGCCATGTCTTCCTCAAGACAAGTGAAGAGAGCTAGGTTCTCCATGAACCAACCCACAAATCCTCTAGATTTCTCTAGGTTCTTCACTTCACCAAGAAACCTCCAAAACTTCATAAAGAAATTTTTGGAGAAAGACATCATCACTCCCCATTTCATTGATGCCCCAACTTTTGAAAGCCCCTGTTTTACCTTCACCCAACTCCTTCACCACTACAATCTCCTTCCATTCCTAACTCTCAAGGAAGAGTTTTATTACCCTGAACTGATGAGGGTATTCTTCTGCAATGTGAAATTGGTTGATGCCACCTTAGAAGCTAGAGTCAAGAATGTGACTCTCAAAATCACCAACCAACAACTCTCTGAAATCACTCAAATTCCCCTTTCTACTGCTGAATTTGCAGGGGGTAATCCCGAGGATGAGTGGGATTTCAATCCCATTCCAGCACGCCAATCTCTTTGGAAGGCCAACCGTCCCCTCAGCAATCACAAATTGGTAGGCCATTTAACTCTTAACAACCGTCTTCTCCACTTCTTTATGGTTAAAATGCTTATCCCTCGCGGTGGAAATTATGCCTTGGTTGAGGAAGATGATGTTCTACTCATGTGAGCCATCATCAACCAAAAGGATATTAACTGGCTTCAACTCATCAAGCTCCACATACTAAAATCCAAGGAGCAACACAAACTGCCTTATGGTATCTTGCTCACAAAAATCTTCAAGGCATATGGAGTAGACTTGGCTGGAGAACTTGCTGAAAAAGTGCCTTCTCAAGCTTGCATTGGTATTCACCATCTAAACAAAATGGGTATGGTTTGTGTAGCTGGAAGATGGATCCTCAAAAGTGACAGAATTCATGGAAGCAGTCCATTTGAGGAAGATCATCCCACTCCCACTGTTGATCCTACTCCTACTCCTACTCCTACACCTCAAGGAGAATCATCCACTCCACCTGATCCCTTCACTGCCTTGTATGCTCATCTTGATAACCATTTTGATCAAATTGAAAACTCCCTCCAACAATTTCAAATGACTGAGCAGCAACATTTTGAACTCATGCAACAGCGCTATGAGGAATTATCTCACCAGATTTCTGAACTTCGCTTTTTCAATCCGGATAATTAGATCCGTTTTATTGTGCTTTATTTGAATCATTTCCATTCGGTTTCTTTTATTTCTATCAAAAATTTCAATTCTGTAATTTCCTTTCTGCTACAATGAATAAAAGCCTTTTATTATTCTATGTCTCTATTTGCATTATTATTTTTGATGATTCCAAAGAGGGAGAAGTACTTGTTCATCTGCTTCCTAATAATAAGAATTGACTGCTAAAAATAAGTGATAATAACAAGTGGTTAATTATCTCTAAGGCATAGATTCCTTTAGATAGGGGAAGATTTGAAGTACTAAGAGATAATACAAAAATTTGAAATTTTGATAAAGAGATAATAGAGAACCTGAAAATAGATATAAAGATAATGCTCAAAAGATAACAGTTTGGATAAAGAGATAACATTGTGCAGATTTTAAATATGCTTTTGCAGATAGAATTAGAAATAATAGATAAGTTATTTGAACTAACAACCCTCAAGAGATGAACACTGTTTGTCATCATCAAAAAGGGGGAGAATGTGTTTGAATATGCTTTCAGGTTCATAGATTTTGATAATGACAAAGGAATATTGAAGAAACTCTTGAAGAAACAAGAAACAGCATCAGACCTGCAAAAACACGCAGGCTAATCGATTACGACGACAAGAATAATCGATTAGGAAGCCTTTGTTTGTACACTAATCGATTAAACACATAAGGATAATCGATTAGATAGCTTCTGTTTGTACACTAATCGATTAAACACATAAGGATAATCGATTAGATAGCTTCTGTTTGTACACTAATCGATTACACCAACAAGACTAATCGATTACTGAACCTCTATTTGAATTAAATGCATCAGGTATTTAAGCTAATCGATTACAGGACACATACAATCGATTACAAAGCTCCTAGAAAGATAGCTAATCGATTATATACAAGGACAATCGATTACAAAGCTGCGTAATCAAATTAAATGCATCAGGTGCCAGTCCTAGTCGATTACAAGATGAAGCACAATCGATTACCAAGTCTCTGAATTGAAGCTAATCGATTACTAGGGATAGGCTAATCGATTACAACGCGAATTACACTAAAGATTTCAAAGTGTAATCGATTACAGCTCAAAGCGTAATCGATTACTATAGTGCCAGAAATTGGGGAAAGTGCTTTTTAAGTGGAAACTAACTCATTTCTCCATAGATCTTAGGCACCCATGACTTGCAACGGCTAGGAACTCCATTATGCTCATCTCCAAGCTCTATAAATGCAAGACTCCTTCAAGCCACTCAAAAAAAAAACACAAATCCATCAAAAGGAAATCAATTCTTGAGCCTTGTGAGTTCTATTCCTGTATAGTTTTATTTTTCTGAAACTTAGAGCTTAAACTTGTATATTCTCTCTTGTTGAGAGTTAGAAATAGTGTGAGCCTTCATTTGTATATCTACTCTATTAAGAGAGTTACTTGCTTTTAAACACTACACCAAACACAAAGGTTTTCACTCTAGGTTGAGTGGTCACAAAGGTTGGGGTTCAACCTTTGGGTATTGAGAGTTTGAGAGATTGGGTGGGTTACCCTTGTGCTAGTGAGGATTGAGTTCTTGAGTGTGGGACACTAGGAAGCTGCAATTGCTCATAGCTTGTAATCTTTAAATCTCAATAGTGAAAATCCTTCAAGTGGGTTGCTTGAAGGCGAGACGTACACCGGGGTTGGTGGAACTCGTTAAATCGGTTTGCAAGCTCTTCTCCCTTACTCTTTTACACTCATATACTGCACTTAATTGATTGGTGTTGGTTGATTGTGGTTTATATACTTAAGCTTGCTTGAATTAGTTAACTTTGAATATTGCACACCAAGTGTTTGACAAATTGTCTCAGCTACGTACACCTCTTGTTTTGCATTGTCTCTTGCATTAAACTTGATTTCACCTGCATAATCTTTAAACTTGTGATAAAAGAATCAAGTTCAAAGACATTCCAAGCAAAGTTTTAAAAACTCAATTCACCCCCCCCCCCTCTTGAGTATTGAGGCCACTTGAATAACACAGGTGGCACCACTTTTTGTCCCACAACGCGAGAGCTTGGTGTGTTACTTCTCCAGGACTCCAAGTCCCCTAACTCCCCATTGGATTAGGGCTAAATTATCGGATCCCACTGGACTGGCGTACATATCTTACATAGAAGAACGTTTGACGCTAGTTCCCGTGCCAGATTACATACCCCGGCCTAGACCAGTTCACGTACAATGGATGATTGAGATTAAAAGCTTTCAAAGTTACATGATTACTTAAAAGGTCACATGACTTTTTAAAAAATTCACATGATTAATCTCAATCATCCATTGTATAGTTGTATGACCTAGATTCGATCCTCTCACTCTCACATAAAAAAACCTTTCTCATATGATACATCATATATATGTGTGTGTATATATATATTGAAATAAAATTGAAAGATTTAATACCATAACCATTTTTTTTTCATAATACACTAAACTAAACACAAACACCCTTATAAACTGGAAAAATCATTAAACAAAAGTAACATTAACGGTAACGGTCCCTATGATTTAGGTATAAGGTGCAGATTTGAACATATTCTTCAATCGTATAGATGTTGATGGAACAAGAGTTGATCCTCAAATTTAAATAAACAAAAGAAATAGTAACAGTGTCAACAATATTTTTTCTATATATATGTAGAAGATTAGGAAGTATTCCTCAACTTGAGCTGGTGTAGAACAAATTCAGTGGATTTGTGGATCTGAAATGGCTCAGATCTGTGTCCTTGAGCAGAGTGTGGAAATCAAATCAAATCCTGAAAAGTTCTATAACTTCCTTAAGAACCCAGACCAGAAGTACATTCCAAATAAAATTCGCAGTGAAAACTTGCACGGTGTTGAGATTCATCAAGGCTCGGTCAAGCTTTGGAAGTATAGCATAGGTAATATTATTATTTGTTACATCAATTTTTCATTTTAGATTACAAATGTTCGAAAGCATTTTTTCACGACTTATATGTCATTCTAGAAACCTGTGATGAACAGATCTTAAAAATTCAAAATTTTGTAATTAACCTTTTCCACGCATAAATTAACAAAACCATTCGCAATAGACCCCTTTTCCATTGAAAATGCAAAATCATTTTTATATTTTATGTTTAAATTAAACTTTTATGTTTATTCTACGCTACTTATTGGGATGCATGGAAAAAAATCACTATATGCTAAATTACACTTTTAATCCCATAATTTTTGTCAAGTTTTACTATACTCTCATAACTCTTTTAAATGTCAATTTAATCTCATAACTTCTAGTCAAATTTTAATTTTGTCTCATTTCATCTCCTCTGTCACGAAAGTTTATGACTTTGGTGGCATAACTTTTTTTTGGATGTCAATTTGTTTCTATAGCTTTTGGTTATGTTTCATTTTGGTCCTATAATTTTTTTTAATAAACTTATTATTTTAATATTATATCATGGTTAGTTTCTCTTTTAAATATTATTGAACTAATAAAAGTACTTAGACAATTACAAGAGGTGACATTTTATGACAGTATATTTTACAATATATTAACAAATAATAAATTAAGTTTTCAAAACGTGAACACAATTCAACCAACGATATATCAAATTCTTGCTTTTACACTCCAAAAAATTTTTTGTTTAGAGATTAAGAAAAGTATAGAAAAGTTTGGAAGAAAGTTGGAAACAAAAAAGGGTGTGCGACGCCTAGATCTATATTTTGAAGTTAGTGTGAGACCATGGCCTAAGCAAAGGCAAGACGCTAAATAAGTTTAGATCATGGCCAGTATAGTGTAAGTGCTACAAGGTTTGAACTGTTGTTTTATTGTGTAGATAATTTTAGATCTTTCTTTTCTTTTTGGTGAGGGGAGGGGGAGTATGAGATTAAACCTGGTTCTTAAACTGACCCAAAAGCTCTTTATCATTTTAGCTATATAGCGGGGTTAAATAATTTTAAATCTTTACTCTCCCTAGTTTAATTGCTATAAAATTTGGACCATTGTTTTGTTGTGTTAGCTGACATGATAAAATGCACTATTTTAAAGTCTTGGCCCTAGCGTACGCTTTTTCCAACATTACATTGTGTTGGTGTCAAAACAAACAAAGTTTTGGAGGTAAAAAACATGTTTTTAGTAGTCTATCAATATTATTAATTTGCTTGGAACAAAAATGCATGTATATATATACACATACATATGTGGCTTTATAAGTTCATTAATTAGATTCTAATAAACTGTATTATTTTCCTTGTTCCTTGTCTTAGATGGTAAAGACGAGATATTCAAAGAAAGAGTTGAACTGGATGAAGTGAACAAGACAATAAGCTATGTAGCTGTAGGAGGGAATCCATTGGAGGTGTACAAAAGCTATAAGGTTATCCTCAAGGTTGAGAGTGGAATATTAAAAGTGAGATTAGAATATGAAAAGCTCAATAATGGCACCCCTCCTCCAAAGAGATACCAACAGTTTGTCATTAATGTTGTTAAAGACACGGATGCAAACCTAGTCAAAGGTTATTAAAGAACTAGATTTCATGTTGGTGATGTACTCATTAATTAGATAATGGACTTGTATCATTATATATTTAGCTCCAACATGTAATTTATCTAGTAATAATGTACTAGAAAGAGTGTGTTATTGTCATTTTTATTTCTTTATTTATAGTAAATCTTTAGGCTTGGATATAATATATCAAACTAAGCTACTCGAATCCTACTACTAAGTCCATCTTAGTGGGTTTGTGTCATTTTTAGTTGATATTATATATATAAATAAATGGAGCCTTAATGATTGTCTAATCAATTCTTAATGAGGTTTCATGTGTGTGTAAAAATTAATATTGTATGTGTAACATTCTCAATTTTAAATAGTTAGGATATTCTTGGAGAATTTAAATTGGGCGTGATTTAGATTTGACAGCTTGTAACTAATTAATTGATTAATTATTCATGGGCCGATAAATTAAAATTTTAGTAAGCGACCAATTAAATTGAGGAATTAATCGGGTTGAATTTTTAAGATTTAAATCAATGAGTATTCGATTTCGGTGATCAATCAAAAGGGTTATAGGAGCGAACCACCCCTAACTAACTTAACTAATTAATTCTTTTTTTTTTCTTTTCTTCTCCCACTCACTCACTCACCCACTCTCATTTTCTTTCTTTTCCACCAAGCTACCATTTCAATTTCTTTTTTCTTATTTTTTCACTCTCACTTTTCTCTCACCCATTCATTCATCATCCTCACAAGCCATCATATTCTCCACCACCATAACACCACACCGTGCCACCCCTTTCCTCTACCATCTTCACTTTCTTTCTTTCTCCAACCCACAACCACCATCTTTCTTTCTCCACCCTTCATTTCCTCTCTTACACCATCATCATCATCCTTCCTTCCTCACCATACCACACCATGCCACCCCATCTCACCATCACCATCTTTCTTTTCTTTTTCCTTCATCCCTCTCACGTGTTTCTTTCTCTTTAAGCCATCACCATTTTTCTCTTCTCCTCACCACCACCTTGTTGTTACCACTCCCCACCACCACCTTGTCGTGACCACTCCCCCACCACCAACCTGTGAGCCCTGTCTCTTTCTCCAAGCATTATTTTCTTCATCAAGGTAAGCTTTTACATGCATGATTCTATTACCATTTCCTTTTGCATGCATTTTATTCCACTTTGTTTTGACATGCATGGCTCCTTTCTACATTTCCATCTCTTTTTCTCTTTTACATGCACTTGGACCCACTCCATTTTTGACATGCGTGGCCTCTGTTTCCTTTACATGCATAGTGCCATCCCTCATTCACTTTTACATATGTTGATTTTGATCTTCCTTCCCCTTTTCTAGGCTTAGTCGTGACCCCTTATTGTAGGAAGGGTGAGGATCAACTCTTAAAAATTCTATTTTTTGAAGCCCTGAGTGGTTGGGGTGCACGTTCAAGGCTCTTGGAAGGATTTTAGAGCTCCGGGGTAGTTTTAGTATCTCGTCGACAAGTTCCATAACCCTCAATAGATAAGATCCTTATTGAAACTTCATTGTTTTAGCATTCGATTTTAGTGTTTTAGTGATTTATGGGTTACAAGGATATTTTATTAATTTTTTTAGAATTTTTTAAATATAGGATATTGACGTTCGAAGCTGAATCTGAGATTGAAACTTTGTTCGGGAAGTCAGATAACTCCTTGAGGTACATGTTAACGTACGAGAAGGTTTATCATTTGAGTAGTGAATAGGAATTTTTAATTCTAGGGTGGGTTTTAAAATTAAAAAGTTTATTTTTAAATTTTGATGCTTGATAAATATTGATTTTTTTTGCTAAATAAAGATATAGCTATTGTTTATGGGATGAAGTATTGTTTGGAAATAGAAGCAATGCTTAACAAGAATTGATAACTTTATTATATGAATTAAGCCGTGAAGTGCCATTAATTATATTGGTTGGCATGTGTTGTTGGTATTAAATTATGATGTTGTTGATGATGTTATGAAAATTAAATGGTGTTATGAAATAATGGTATGTATAAATTAAAGTCTTGTGCTTGATAGTGTTGATGATTAATTGACAATATCTTTGTTAGAAAGTCATTGATTATGCCCTGTGGTGATATATATATATATATATATATATATATATATATATATATATGTTAGAGTCTGATGTGCTGGTTGTGTGTTCTTGAAAGTTTATTAATTGGTGATATAGTAATTGAGTTTAAAAATGATCTAGTACTCCATCTATTGATCTGTGTATATGTGAATTGATGAATGATGAATTAAGGATTGTTGAGGACAATGGAGTTAGGCTATGATATCATTAATATGAGAGGTTGTGCTCAGATTCTTTCAGATGCATAATGCATTGACTCATGACATCATATGCATTAGTTATTATAGTGCTTTGATTCGCTCAACACTCAGATTTACTGTATGGGTCTGTTGATTATAGCACTTAAATTTGTTACGCGTTTCCCAAGGTACTACCAATTATATCACTCAGATTTGTTGTGTGGATTATCCATTTTAACACTCAGATTTGTTGTTGATGAAGTTGGATCTGCATTGAATCCTTTTATGCATGTGAAGAGATATGATTTTCAATGTCCATGACATTCGATCATTTGCATCAAGAGATTGGTGATATATGATATATGTATAGGCATTGGAAGAATTGGAGGTACCCGATGATGTTTGATATTGAAATGATTAATTGATATATGGTTTTGATGAATTTTATGCCATTGTGTTATGATTGTGGTAGACTGAATTATGTAACTCAATGGGTAATTTTTATTTGTAAATTGATATTTACTACTGTGAGTGGTACTCACCCTTCAACCTTCATTTTATTGAGTTTTTAGGTGATAATGTTGCTTGGTGAGCTCAGAGATAGCGCAATGCAATGCCAAAGGAAAAATATGTAATTAATCATTTTGTGGCGGCATTTAATGTGGATGTGTAAATATTGTGATAATGTATGATGCCAATTATAAGTTTTGATACACATACACACACACTAGCAGTGGTACTCGTGCCTTACATGTAATATCCCAATTTTTATGATTTTTAGAAAAATAATTTAAAAAGGATTAAAGAAGAATTTCTGAATGAAATTCCGAGTAAAAAATGTCAAAGACAAGAATTTTCCGAGTGAAATGAATCTGATTCCGAGTGAAATGAATATGTTTTCGAGTGAAACATTATTAAGGAAATCATTCAGAGTTAAGAAAAATATTATCCGATTGAAACACGTTTGAGTGAGGCAAATCCGAGTGAAACGGAAACATCTCCAAGTGGAATGATTCTAAATGGGTTGTTTCCGAGAGAAGTGGAAGTACTTCTTAGACCGATATTTCTGATTAGTAAACTCCCGAGTGGAGTATATCTGGGTGGATGGTTTGCCGAGTGAAGTGTCTCTGAGTATGACACTTCCGAGTGAGATGGCACCGAGCGAGTATTTTCAGGAGGAGTGCTTCTGGACAAAGACTTGAACTCTGATTGAGTATGTTTGTGAGTAAATAATTTCGAGGAGAATAAATATCCGAGTGATAAATTCATTTAATTCGTGCTCGGAACAATCTTTAGAGTTTCTGAGAGATTGTGCTCGGATTCGTTTTCAAAAATAGCTTTAGACCCCGAGTAATCCTTTCAAGTGGAGTGATTTCCGAGAAAGGAAGTGGACTTTGAACTCCGAGTAATCCTTCAGTTGAGAAACTTCCAAATGACGAAAGAGTAAGACTCTGACTCGGAAAGAGGTATAACCGAGTGAGATGTCTGATTGATATATTTCTGAATAAGACATTTCTGAGTGGGTTATTTCTGAGAAAGAAAAGTTGTGTTTCATGGGATGAAACCTTTCCGAGTGAAGTTCCTCTGAATGAAGGAATTCTGAGCGGAAAGAGGCTCTGATGAGTCCTCTCGGAAAGAGATGCCCAGAATGCGGAAACTGAGTCGGAATAAGCTGAAACCGAGTCGGAATATGCAGAAACCGATTTAGAATTAATAATTATTTTAATTATGGATGCTTTCCACGTCAATCTGTTCTTCTACATTCTAGCAGATTCACTTTTTAGATATTTTCTAAGTATGGGACCCTCTTTGATGTGTTGTCCCCTTTTCATTAAATATCTTATTCCTTTCAATATCATTAAAGATACGTGTGTCAGAATACTTCAATTCATTCACATCTCTTACGTGAAAGATATATAAATCCATCTATTGTTGGATTAGTCTAAGACTTTTGAAAGTGAAATCATCATCAATAATCCTTTCTTTCCAAACTTTACTGGAAACCCACGAACAAAGAAGAAAGTTAAATCCTCATTTCTTCTCTTTACGAAGAAAGCTTGGGACTGGTGCAGAACTGCAATTCCAGTCAGAATTAGTGAGCAGTGACTTGATTATAAATTATAAAGCTGTTGGAACTCTTTAATTCCAGGTAGGGGGAGCGTACATCTCAAATAGATGGTTTATGAATGGATTTGGGGTGATATTATGATGCCTATATGCTCTGTGCAAATTAGTGAGACCCCACTTATATGATGTTTTATGTTTTCATATTTCCATTCATATTGTTGTGCTGATGATATATATATATGACTGATGATTTGATCAGTTGATGACATGAAATGATGTTGGTATGTGATTGATGATTATGATAAGAATTATATTCATGAAATTTTCATGATATATAATTGCATGCTATGTTGGTTATGATATCGAGTGGTAGCCTGATAGTTGAAATCAGGTAATTTGATGATGATATGAATTATATGCATGAAGTTATCATATACTATGCCTATTATTATACCGAGTGGAATGATATGTGATTGATGATTGATATTATTTGATATATCAATTGTATTCAGACGCACACAGGACTGCAGGGGGCCCGTGATGCCGGTCCAGATGAGGATGGCCTGATGAAAGGCATAGACCCTGTGGTGGTTCCTTTTTATACCACGGACGCCTTTGAGTGGGACTCAAGGCCAGCTCGTAACACTGAGTTGTGTTACCGCTATCACTGAGAGTGATGATTGGTGTTACATTATGGGCGCAGAGCAGTTTGGTACCTGTAAAACGGCCGAATCAGCTGAGAGCTGAGTTATGGCTCGGGGAGCCAGTGTTGCAACATAAAATTAAAAGACTTAATGGATCCATTTGATTGAGCATGTGTATACACTGATATATATGTTATTGAGAATAACATGTTGTTCATGATGTGTTATATGGCTCGGTATGTGTTATTTGCATAGTTATGAATTGGACTTTTAATCCAATTCAATAACTGTTATTTGATATGGTTATGCTCACCCCCTACTGTTGTTATTTTTACAGTGGATGTAGGGCCCAACCATGATATGAGAAGTCACTCAGCTGCTCGGAGTGTATTTTGGTAGAAGCCTTGGCCGGCTCCTGAGAATACCGAGTGTTTTATTTATTTATTGTAAACTTATTAAGCCGGTCGGCTAATGTAAATTTGAGAATATTATTATTTAATTCAAATTCTATTTTGGAAATTTGAATTAATTGCAAAATTTTATTTGATTTATTGAAATTTATTTTAAAATTAAGAATGTTATATTTTGGTATCAGAGCAGACTTGAAAAGTCCAAGGCCAAGGTTTAGCTACTAAATGCTATGAGTTAAGTGAAAACATATTATTGTTGTTACGTATTATAGTTGAGGAAATCAACTATAAATAATTGCTTTCATATCCATGAGAGGTACTAAGGTATGATGATTATTTCAGGATAAGAAATGGACCCTCATGGTATGGATGCAATGGTTGTTGCCTTTCAGCGTGTTGCTGATATTTTAGAAAGGCAGAACCAACCTCAACCGAGTGACAATCATAGTATTGATTATTTCTTTAAATGAAAACCGACTGAATTCCATGGAGGATTTCAGCCCGACCGAGCGTATGCCTGGATCCAGAATCTTGAACGGATCTTTGGCAGCCTGCAGTGCACCGAGGCATAGAAAGTTGAGTGTGTTGTTTTCATGCTTCGGAAAGAAGCTGAAAACTGGTGGAGAATGACTAATGCCCGACTAGTGGCTGTTGGAACCGAGCTGATTTGGGAGAATTTCAAGGGATGTTTCCTTGAAAAATACTTCCCAAACACTGTCAGAAAATTGATGACTATGAAATTCAAAGTATGTCTCTATGTTTAAATTTTGAGGACGAAATTTTTATAGAGGGGGAGAAATGTAACATCCCAATTTTTATGATTTTTAGAAAAATAATTTAAAAAGGATTAAAGAAGAATTTCTGAATGAAATTTCGAGTGAAAAATGTCAAAGACAAGAATTTTCCGAGTGAAATGAATCTGATTCCGAGTGAAATGAATATGTTTCCGAGTGAAACATTATTAAGGAAATCATTCGGAGTTAAGAAAAATATTATCCGATTGAAACATGTTTGAGTGAGGCAAATCCAAGTGAAACGGAAACATCTCCGAGTGGAATGATTCCAAATGGGTTGTTTCCGAGAGAAGTGGAAGTACTTCTCGGACTGATAATATAACAATATAAATAATTAAAGTAATTAAAAGAATAATATAACATTTTCACATTAAATAAAACATGAAATTATTTGATTAAATATCACATTTTAAAAGTAATGTTATAAATAAGACCTAATATTGAATTTGTGTAAGAAACCTAGAAACTTAGAATGCCAAAATCTGTGTAAGAAAAGGTACCAATATGCAAAATTAAATTTTTAGAGTTTCTTAGACAAGTATAAATGATGATTAAGGGCTTTCAAACAATTACAATCAAGGTGCTCATATTTTTCTTTTTTTCTTTTTTTCGTACTTTTTAATCTTTTTTCTTTTAAAATTCTAATTGTTTTTAGCATTTGAAATGATCAACACAAAAGCCCAAAATTGAAACCAAGAAACAAAACACAAAATTCAATTTTAGCACTCTTTACTTACATATAAGCATGCATCTTCTCTCATATAAATTAGGCATGGAAGGAAAGTGTTTTTTGACATTTAAAATTCAAGAAAAAAAATGCAAAATTCTGATTTAAAGGAACTTATTGTGCTGGACAAACAAAATAAACCCTAAAAGAAAGCTATGAAAAGAATTTATCAAGGCCTAAAATTTGAGCACAAATAACTACCTAAAAGTGAGATGGTTTAACCAAAGCCTTAAGCTAATTTAAAAAATTAATTTTAATTTCCTAGAATTCAGCACACTACTCACAAAGTCAAACAAAAAAAACTTAGAGACAATGATAAGGCTCCAAAGATGCACCAAGACCTAATATTGGCTTTAGGAAATTAAAACTTTCAAGATCAAATTTTTATGACATAAACTAAACATTAATGGTGCATAAATTCAGAATCTAAAGCATATAAATAATATATATTATTGGAATTTGACAAGCACTCAATCAATATGCATAAATAAAATCAAAGGAAAAAAAGGAAACGATATAGGAAATATGCAAAAAAATTTTATCTTTTTTGTGATTTCTTAACAAGAAGGCATATAAAATGTGAATAACAAAAAAAAAATCAAAATTTCCAACAATCAAACAACCCAAGAAAAAACATAAATTAAAGAGAAAAATGAAAAAAAGAACCTTAGGCTCTAGATACCACATGATGTAGGAAAGAGGATCTAGTTCTTCTTCTTCTTTCTCTTTTGATAAAGGAAAATAAGGATTAAACTTTTACCAAGGGAAAATAAGGAAAATAAAGAAAAAGGAAAGGGGAGGCGCCACCTAGAGAGGATAAGCCTTAATATCATCACCTAGGGGAGGAAACCCTAGGATAAGAGTTTGCCAAAGTTTAAGAAACCTAGCTAAAACAAAGGAGGAAAAATTCAACTCCACAAATACTCAAATGTATTCACTCAGTTCAAGGTGTGTGTAATACAAATAAGAGCATGCCTTATATAGGCTAAAGGGGGGCATACCACTTAACCTAATAGGCTTCATTCTCTCCTAAGCCTAAAAACTCTAAAACTAAATAAAACTAAGAAAGGTGGCAAAAATATAAAGCCCAAAAAGACATACAAAGCAAAGATGACCATGTAAGGCCCAAACCTATAGCCCAAAAGGCTTTCTAACCCTAATCTTAAATAATGAAAAAATGTATAAAGAAAACAAAAAAATTATTTTAGCAAAAAAAAGTCCCTCTAGTTGTGTTCTCATTATTATGGTTGGTATTCCTTGGTTCCTTACTCATATCTTCACATATGGGAAGGGAAAGACACCATTTTAGGGACCTGTAGCTCAAGTAGGTCCATCCTTAAGCCTGTTCAGGCTTGTAGTTTCTGTTTCCGCTGTTTAAGCCGCGTGTCGCTTAGGTTCTTAAGGTTAATTTGTTTGGGTTGCTTTATTTGAAGAGAAAAAGTTTCCTCTAATTTTACTAAACCTGGAGATTAATTCTGGAAATTTAGGCGGAGCGCTGCAAGAATGCTCAATTGTTGGAAGACATTTAGAGACTTATCCCCGAGGCAACACTAATAAAGACAAAGATAGTTATTACAAGGCATGATATATAATAAGCATTTCCAAAGGGATATGCATGATGTCTTGGCCCTCCATGCCAACCCTGAGTGACAATGTAATGGCTCATTCAGAGGTAACAATACTCTCCATGAGCATTATGATTGTGACCTTGATGACTAGTCACTTTTTGATTAGCCCACTCTCCATGCCGTATATGTTGTCACCATCATTAGTTTGATAGGACATTTTATTTTGTAATTAGGCTTATGTATGTACAATTTTGATCTTATATTTGAATTATTATTTGAATTACAATTTTGTATTAATTCAGGTTTATTTTATGATTCTATTTTTCAAATTTGAATTTGTTCCATTCAGGAACAGGGGTCAAGAGTTGACTATCTTGATCCGGGTGAAAGATCAATGACCTTGACCGTAGTTACCTCACAAGCTCTCAGTTTTACACCGCCTCAGTGGAGTACGATATTTTATACCTAGGTTCAGTGGGAATCCTGGGTTCTTAAAGTTAAGGATGGAATTGACATTCTTTGTTCGTACCGAGGTTGAAAGAACACACCGGTGGTGAACCTGCAAAAGATTCTCTAATGCTTAAATCAGTACGGTAGTACAGGAAGTATGGTATTATGGAGGTAACTCTTTGATTTGATCAGATCCTTCTTCAATAATAAATGAGTTGTATTTATAATGTTTACCTTAGCTTGGGAATTGATTTGATCTTTTTCCTAACTTACTGTAGCTACAGCGTTTGCGAGGACATGCAACCCATACCAATTCTGGCTAATTGTCTAGCTATCTGGATAGGACCAGGGTCATAATCTTGGAACCGTGGTAGCCATGAGTCTTAGACCCCGGATACGCCATCTGAGCCATTTGTAGATAGGTAATCCAATGACGTAGCTTTATCGCAATGACACCCTAATTATCTTAGGAAATTGATTAGCACCCCGGATCATTTGCCCCTTAGTTTAGTTTTGTAGTGTTGCTACAATAATGAACTACTCCTAACTCCAGCCGAAAAACTGTCATGGTGTGGGTGCCGTTGTGCTGATGCATCTGTGGTTAGGTGTGCTATGGGTAAGGTGAAGCATTTAATATGCCTCATCTGAAAAGCTTCCATTTTACACGGGTCGATGACGTGTACAGTCGCGATTGGTTATTTATCCCATGTACCATCAGGTGACGTCACTCAAAGGTGAAACGACGCTCCTTTTGGGCCATGACGCTTCATCTTCTACTTCGTCCATGGGCCGCGATGGTTGAACTTCAGCCCATAGCGCTTTGACGCTTATATAAGGTGAGAAGTCCCCATTTTTTTCTTACTTTGCATTCTTCCTCTCCAAACTTTGTCCGTCCGCAGTTTTAAACTCTCCTTTAACTTCGTCCTAGCCCGCACTAGAAGAACAGTCCGTACCGTAAACACAGGTAGCCTTCTAACCCCGTTTTTTATTTACAATGTCTATTTTTTCCACTAACAATGGTCAAGCCTAAGATAGCTCTTGTGAAATAGTGTCGAATCCTTCCATTTCTTGGCCTGTCAGGGTTCCTCGTAGTGGACCTCGACTTACACACACGGATATCCGTAGGTGGGTGACTCCAGTCAACCGGGGTAATCCAAATCCTCAAGAACTGGAGTCCTCTTCCTCCGGGGTTCTCGAACCTAAATCACCTTTGCCCTTTGTGTCTCTGGACCGGGGTGAAGATTCTAGCGTAGTGCACTACTGCACTGATGATGCTGACTTTTATTCCACTATCCCATTTTTAGCGCACATGGTTACCATGGACACCGGCGAATCTTCTGTTTTAAGGAATGACCCTGATGAGACCTTTATGATTGCCGATAAGATAAACTGGCTAGCCCAAAAAGTCGAAGACCCATACTTTTGGGTGGCCAAGGACGTGGTTGCTACCTACAGCTCTCATGCTGTTAAAGATGACGGCGTTCAGCTTGATGCGGAGTCCTTCTGGAGGAACAAGAAATATGAGAAAGACTTTCGTCTTATCCGCCCTACTTTCACGGATCGGATCTGCCACATTCTGCGAGATCGTTTCCTCTACTTCCATGACTTCACTCTGCTGAAGGTGGGAGTCAGGTTCCCCTTGAACTAGTACGAGATGGGAGTACTGTGATTCCTGGATGTCGCCCCCAGCCAACTTCACCCAAATGGATGGGCCTTGGTGATGGCCCTCCAAGTTCTTGGAAAGCACCTTCGCTTCACCCCGACCGTTGCCATGTTTTTTAGGTACGCTCAGGTGATGCGTCGAGCTGACACTGGGATGAGCTTCATCAATCTCCGATGTCAAAGTGACATCGTCAATTTTGAGGTCTATGCCGATTCTTGCAAGATGTACGACTCTTCCTTCAAGAGTGCATTTTTTAAGCTTTTTGTTGAGAAGACCACGTCTCCTTTCTAGAAAGACAAACATGGTAATTTTTTTATCCACACCGGTTGGGCCCGCAAGCATTTTTCTTTGGAGAGCACGACGTACTTTGTCGATGAGAGCTCTCTTTCTGAGACATCACGCACCATCGTCGATACCCTCCATACCCTCTCCCGGGGTGCTCCCCTCCGCTGTCGCTCCCTCCTAGGATCCTTGGAGACACAGAATGAGTATCTCACTCTTCTAGATATCTATCTTTTCTCTTTCCTTAAACTTTTTCTTGTACCTCGGTTCATACTAAAAATTGTCTTTTCAGGAAACATGAATGCTGATGCTCTAGAGGCACTCCGGAAAAACCTCAAGGAGTCCGAGGTTGACGTTTCTAGGGAGAACTAAGTCGCCCCTAAAATAAAGAAGGCCTCGAACCTCCCAATCCCTAGCGACACAGTTGCTTTGGAGACCAGTCCTGCTAAGAAAAGGGAGAAGAAACAGGACACTGGTGTTTCCAAGAAATAAAAGATTGACCCCGGCCAGAGGGCTTTAGACAAGGGCAAGGGGGTTGCTACTGAGGAGCCGATCAATGTGGACCTTCTATTCCTGTTTCTAGTATGGACGCCCTGGAAGACCTCCTTGCCAAGACCACCCCCTGACTCTGGCATTGTTCTCCCATGGCGTCTCAAAGAAGGGTTGAACCCTCAGGATCTTCAATTTTCCCTGGAGACCGCCATGTGGTATAATGTCAAAACTCTCTCCGCCCTCTATTCTGCTGTAACTGATGGTCCTCAAAGGGAAATAGAATGGTTAAAGGAGAAAAATTCTCGTCTCTCTGAGGACTATAGGAAGGCTCATCAGCGGGTCAAGAGCCTGAATGAGGAGAATCAAGCTCTTCAGAAATCTAAAGATGACTTGAAGAAGAAAAACGACAGACTCCAGCAGAAGATGGACAAGATGGAGAAACACCTGGCCGACATCCAAAAGAAAAATGATTATCTTAACGTCACGGTTCGGGATGAACGAGCAAAATACCAGAATGATATGACTATGTTCGCCCGAGCCGCAATGGATTCATTTAGCCATGTTGTTCGCCAGGTCGTCTTTTGCAACCAAGGCACCTAGCTGAACTTGAACGGGATCAGTTTTTTCAATAGATTCCGGAATAGGGAGTTGGTAATCGAGGTTGGAGGAAAGTCGTATGCTCCTGCTGATGAACTTTTCAAATTTGCACCATTGGCGGAGGGAGAAGACGATACCCCAACAGACGATGGCGGACATGAGGATAAGGGGATGAAGCTGGTTCTGAGAGGGAAGAAGAGGATGTGGCCCTTCCAACGCTTAAATCATTTTCAACTTTTGCTTTGTAGGCGGGACAAGCTCCGACCTCTTTTTTTATCATTATAATTACATTGGCCTTCGTGCCTTCTTTTTGTAACTTCCTTGATTTTAATGATATCAATATTCTGTTCACATCGTCTTTGTTTATTTTTCACTTACCGTTATAGCGAAATAACTACTTATGCATACATCAAATTCCAAGGTTCGAATATAGGCTTAATTGTTCACTCATTCTGGATTTAAATAGAATAGAACGAAGTCTTTTTACTCGTTAGATTTTAAACATTGGGATCCTTAGATTACTCCGAGGTTTAATAAGTCAAAACCACTTTGGGGTCCTTAGACCACTTCGGGGTTCTTAGACCATTCTGGGGTTTAATTAAAATAACCACTCTGGGGTCCTTAGATCACTCCGGGGTTTAATTGAAATAACCACTCTGGGGTTTAATTGAAATAACCACTCTGGGGTCCTTAGACCCCTCTGGGGTTTAATTGAAATAACCACTTTGGGGTCCTTAGACCACTCCGGGGTTTAATTGAAATAACCACTCCGAGGTTTAAGATAATTGTTAGGCAATAACTGTTAAATCATAAATATTCACAAATTTGTATTTTATTGATAGAATAACACCCTGACTGCATGCCTCATTAAAAACCTCCCAAGTAAACCCTGTGGGAAAAATCTTGGGTAGAAAAAAAAAGTGAATGACTCATGGTGCCGGTTAGCTGTGATACACACAGAGGTTCTTTATATTCCATTTTTTTTTAAAAACCTCTTCTTCTAAGGTTTCTAACAAATATGCTCCTCCCAGTCCCGGTACGGTCCTTCCCACATCGGTGCCAATTTTTCTTGATGAGCAAAACGATTCCCAACTGATGCTTTTCTTAAGACGAGGTCACCTACGTTGAATCTTCTTCGCTAAACTTTCACATTATAATGCAATACAGCTTTAGCTTTAACAGCTTGATCTTAGACAAAAGCTATTTCTCTCACTTTGGGTAGTAGATCTAGTTCATTCTTCAACTTTTGATTGTTATCCATCTTGTCAAACTGTTAAACCCTTAGTGAGATCAGATTTATTTTGACTGGTATCACTGCATCTACTCTATATACCAACAGGAATGAGGCTTCACCCGTAGATGAATCAGGGGTTGTCCGATGTGCCTATAGAACATGACATAACTGGTTGGCCCACTCTCCTTTTGCTTCACCAAGTCGTTTCTTTAAACCCTTAAGGATCTCTTTGTTTGCCATATCGGCTTGACCATTGGTTTGAGAGTGCTCTACTGATGAGAATATCTACTTAATCTACAGTTCGCCAAGGAGACTTCTGAATTTTGCATCCGTGAACTGTGTCCCATTGTCTGTTACGACCCTTCCTGGTATTCCGAATCCTGTGACTACATTCTCATAGAAGAATCTTCGCGTTTGGGCCACGGTGATGTGTACTACTTCCTCTGCTTCAATCCACTTCGTGAAATAGTCTACCCAAACTATTAGATACTTAAATCCACCAGGATCTTTTGGGAAAGGTCCAAGAATATCCATGCCCCATTGGTAGAAAGGCAAGGGGACTGCGGATGTAAATAACTCTTATGCTGGGACGTGGTGTTCATTACCATTTTTCTGACATGCATCACACCTTTTGAAATATTCCACTACGTCCTTGGCTAAGATGGGCCACCAATATCCTGCCCTTAAAACTTTTCTAGCTAAGCTCATGCCTTCATAGTGGTTATCACAGTCCCTTCATGCACTTCGGTTAAAACTTCCCCTACCTCGGCCTTATTCAGAGATTTTAAATAGGGTGCAAACATTCCTCTTATGAATTAACTTCCATCTACCAACACAAAGTTTGGTAGTTCCTTCTTTAATTTCTTCTTTATCAATGGGCATTCTAGAAGTTGTCCGCTCACCATATACCAGATAATTTGGATGACCCATGAATCTTCAGGATGCGTTTTAAATGGGATGGCGTACACTTTGTGAGGGGTTGAAATACTTGGAGCAGCTAGAGTGCTTTGTATAACCGTAGTCGTGCTCCCCGACTTTTTTGTACTCGCCAATCGGGATAGAACATCGGCTTTAACATTTTCTTCCCTGGGAACATGCTTGAACTCCACCTTGATAAACTTTTCTCCCAACTCCTTAACCTTGGTCAAGTATTGTTGCAACATTAGTGTAACACCCTCTGTTACATCTCAATAATTTCTAAAAAATTCATGAAATTTTTTTTACTAAAAATATAATCGCTAAAAGAAACTATCAGAGTAAAATTACATACAATATTTCTGAAATACCTCATGAATATCATTAAAATTTATAAAGTAGTTTTACATTCTTCTAAAGAAAACAAATATTAAACATTATTAGAAAGAGAGGAAACTCCATGGCCCAAGAGCAGTTGCCTAATGACATTATTTATTCATTGGACCACGGTATTCACACTGAGCTCCCTTTCTAGAACGTGCTATATATATTGTCGAGATTCTTCGATCCTTCCCTCTGTATGAACTATCAATTTAAAACATATGAAACAAAAACACGGAGAAAGGAGTGAGAAACAGAATATAATATTCCCAAATGGGGCATAAGAAATAAAGGGTTTTCACAAACTAGTATAATAATATCAATCACAATCACATACACAATCAACTATGAATGTATGAATGTTATGCAATATCTTCATCATAACTTACCTATATATGTGGGCCCTTAAATTTTAATTTGCACTGGGCCAATCAGGAGTTTACACTTTTCCATAATTCCGGATAATAATAACATGAACAGCTCAACTGGCATGGAAACACTTAGAGACTAGTCAGATTGAGAAGGGTTTTATTGTGAAAGTACCCGACACTAGGGAGCTACCCCAGGTCCCCTGAAGCATCCTTTCACACCCTCTCATCCCAAGGCTCACAATTAAGCCTCTTCTAATGTATCCTCAGTTTCTATAATCCGTCCCCAGACAACATCATTTTGTTTCTCTTTGATGATTCATGATGCATGAATTACTCGCGTATTTAGTTGGTTAAGGCTTTTAGAAACTCAATTATATTATCGGGGCCTACGAATCGCGACATAGCCACCCCAGTAAACTGTACTTTTTCAAATTCTCAAATACACACATAGAATTTTAGTACAGTTCCTTTTCAAATCACAAATCAAATCTCTTTAGAATTTGAGTTTCAAAGCCTTAAATATATTTCACAACCTTCTTTAGAAAGTCTATAGGTTAATTCAAAATTAATTACTAAAAACTCGAATTCAAAATTATCAATCTTTAAAATGTTAGTACTTGAAAATTTTGTATAATATTTTTATACATTTTGAAAATAATATGTATATATATATATATATTAAAATATTAGTAAAAATTTATTTTTATAAAATAATCTCTTTCTTCTTCTTTCTAATAAACTAACTAAAAATCTAAATTTTAGTAAAGATATATACATATATATTAAAAGATAAAAAGAGATTTCTAAAAACTTATGTAGTTTTATTGAAATCTAAGAAATTTCTTAAAAGTAATTTGAATAAAGATGAATAAGTAAATAAAGAAGTAGGAGATAAGTAAATTCTTACTGAATTTTAGCTTTCCGTCATGCTTGCTATATGCTTAAACTCCACAGTACAAGATTATCAATCATAATCAAACATTGTCAATCACAATCAAACATCATAAAGCATAAATAAATATTAACAATCATAATCAAATCAAATAATTAAACATCAATTATAAATATGATAATTTAAAATTCAATGATTATTTAAATTAATAAAGTTTGTTTTAAGTTCTATGGTCAATTCCTCGCACAGGTCTATGTAAATCCAAGATAGTCCAGTCCTTGCATAGGTCTAGTTCAGTCCATATATGTCATAATAGTCCAAGTCCTTGCATAGGTTCAGTCAAGTCCATAATAGTTTAAGTCCTTGCATAGGTTCAGTCTAGTCTGCATAGGTCATAATAGTTCAAGTTCTTGAATAAATGTTTCAGATATTAAGTTACACAAGATGCTTAATTTATTAATAACAATTATTATTATTATTTTAAAATAATAATACTGTTATGTTTAAAAGGAGTAGGGGACTCATCCCAATATTCTTATGTATTTTTATATTATATTCTTATCTGACCCCTTACCTTGATTTACTGCCAAAAGTGAATTTGCTCTGCGCCTCCAAGTTCTAACAAAATATTAATACTAATTTATTTCAGTATAAGCATAAGATGAAAATTAAGATTGCTATCAGAATGATAAATAGTAAATATGCATAGTAATAGTAAATAATAACAGTAAATGGTAAATCATCAATAGTAACGGTAAATAGTAATTTTTTAAATAGTAACAGTAAATAGTAAATTGTGAATAGTAAGTTTTGAATAGTAGTGGTAAATGGTAAATCGTGAACAATAACAGTAAATAGTAAATTTTGAATAGTAACAGTAAATAGTAAATTTTGAATAGTAATGGTAAATAGTAAATTTTGAATAGTAATAGTAAATAGTAAATTTTGAATAGTAACAGTAACTAATAAATTTTGAATAATAACGGTAAATAATAAATTTTGAGCAATAACAGCAAATGATAAATTGTGAATAATAGTAACAGTAAATCGTAAAATAACGTATAGTGGTAATTTATTTTTACCATAGTAACTTATTCATAATAGTAATAGTATATTAATAGTTTAAGAGTGCTAAAAAGAATAAATTAAATAATTATAAAAGAATTTAGAAGAAAAATATTATTACCTTACATCTCTGGTAGAATCTCTTTTTACCAAAAGAATTTACTCCCCACTATTTTCTTATGCACTATCTCTCTAAATTCTCTCTTTAATTTTTGGTGTGGAAATATTGTAAATGAGCCATCTATTTATAGGAAGAGAATTTTACTATTTAAGATTACTTAATTATTTATTTTACTATTTATAATGTAAGTATTCACCCACCGATCACTATTCATGATGTAAGTATTTACCCACTGATCACTATTCATGATGTAAGTATTTACCCATCGGTGATGCAAGCAATAAGTAAGCGATGATGTCGGCAGTGGCATTTTGGTTATTAGATGAAAGGTTAAGGGTATTTTGTTATTCTCAAAAAATGAAAAAAATATAAAAATTCCAAAAAAATATAAATTTTATAACAATCAAAAAGTTCTAAAGAACTACAATCAAATTCCTTTGAAATTTTATTTTAAATAAGAAATAATGAAATTAGGGGTGTTACAATCGGCTCCTTCGCTTGATAGCTTCCATTAATTTGTGAAATCACCAGCTGTGAATCACTGTAAAGTACCGTCGTGCGTGCTCCTACCGTCGTGCGTGCGTGCTTGGTTATTCGACGTTTTGAAATCAAATCTAAGAGAGATCTCCACGCTTACTCCATTTTCACTCTCAATTACTACCCCGGCCCCACACCCTTTTCCATTTGACGAACTATCAACGTAAATCATCCAATGCTCTCGTAGTGGTGTTGGGGCCTCTCCTGTCAGCTCTGTCACAAAGTCCGTTAACACTTGGGCTTTTATGGTTGTCTGGGGTTCGTACGAAAAATCAAATTCTGATAATTCTATAGCCCATTTTGTCATTCTTCCTGCCAGGTCTGGTTTGTGAAAGACCGCTCTTAATGGTAGATCTGTCCAAACTGTGATGAGGTATGCATGGAAATATTGCCTCAAATGCCGAGATATCCAGACTAATGTCAAAGCTGCCTTTTCCAACTTCTGATACTGGCCCTCAGACCCTTGCAACATTTTTCCTACAAAATACACCAGTCTCTACCCTTCAATTGTCTCCTTCACTAGCGCAGTCCCAATACCTTCATCAGATACGAAGAGATAAACAAATAACCTTTCTCCGGGGTCTAGCCTTGTTAATACTGGTGGGTTGACTAAAACCTCTTTGAGCTCCTGGAACGCTTTCTCTTGCTCTTCTCCCCATTGAAACCCCTTGTTCTTCTTCAATGCCTTGTACAGGGGTAATGACTGGTATGCCATCTTAGGCATGAATCGGGATAGAGCTGTCACATTTCCATTTAATGATTGCATCTCCCTCACACTAGTTAGGCTTTGTAGTTCTCTCACTATTTTTCACTTGTCAGGGTTGGCCTCTATGCCCCTTTAAGTAAGCATGAATCCCAAGAACCGCCCTGCCGGTACCGCAAATGTACATTTTAATGGGTTCAACCTCATATTGTAAAGTTGTAGCCGCTGAAACACCTTTCTCAAGTCTTCGACGTGATCTCCTCTGACCGGGGTCTTGGTTATTATATCGTCAACATAGACTTTAACTTTTTTTTATCCCATTCCATCAAAAACCTTATTCATCATCCTCTAGTAAGTAGCTCCCGTATTTTTTAATCTAAATGGAATAACTGTATAGCAGAAAACTCCTTTATCGTTTACAAACGCTGTCTTATCTTTATCCCCTTTCCACATCGCAATTTGATTATAACCGGAGTATGCGTCCATGAAAGACAGGAACTGATATCCTGATGAGTCATCCACCATTTGATCAATACTTGGTAAGGGATACGGGTCCTGAAGGCAACATTTATTCAGATTTGTGAAAGCTATACACATCTGCCATTTTCCATTTTCCTTTTTTTACCATCACTACGTTTGAGACCTAGGAAGAGTATTGTACTTCCCTTATGAATCTGACTTTCAACAATTCTTCCGTTTGCTCACATGCCACCTTTTGTTTTTCTAGACCTAGTTTTCTCTTCTTTTGCGCCACTACTCTCGACTCTGGATAAACTGCCAACTTATGACAGCAGAAGTTCAGATCGATTCCTGGCATGTCGGCTGCGGTCCACGTAAATAATTCTTAAATTCTCTTAGTAGCTTAGCCAACCGTTCTTCCATTTCTTCATCCAGTGAATCATTAATCTCCGTGCCCCTGACGGGGTCCTCTTCCAACACTACCTTGTTGACCCCGCCTTCAGGCATCGGCCTTTAAGGGTTCTCTGGGTCTAACATCATTTCTTCTCTTGGGTCAAGATCTATCAGGTTCACAGATTCTGGTATTGGTCCGCTGTCGTTCAATCTATTTCTTTTTATGGATTCCTCCATCTTGGTCATTAGAACACCGAGGTTATAACAATACCTCACCATCTGTTGATCACCCCGGACAGAAGATACTTGGTTGTCCTTATCGATGAACTTTATCAGGAGATGGGGGTTGACACCACTGCTTCCAACACATTCAGGGATAGGTGCACGATAATCCTATTAAATGGGGATTTAACATCTATTACCAGCACCCTTGTACGCACCATCTTTGACCCCGGCTCTCCTTCGAACATGAGCCTGGTGTCCAGATAACCTTTAGTGGGTTGTTTGACCCCATTAAACGCCGTTAGCTCCTGCATATATGGCTGCAAATCCGAATCTGATAGGCCCATCTTCTTGAAGCATTCATAGAAAATGACATCATATGAACTCCCCTGATCCACCAATATTCTTCTAATTGTTTTATTGGCTACCACGGCCTCGATAACCACTGTGTCATCACCCCCTGGCACCATTGGGCCATAATCATCATTAGTAAAGGTAATAGCCAGAGTCTGGATTCCATCTCTGAATAGTCTATTGTCCGCTTTCACCTAGACTGACATAATCATTCTCAAATGATTCTTCCGTACTGAATTCGACACTATGCCCCCAGTAAATCCTCCAGCTATCATGTCAATGACATCTCTCTTACCCGAATTGAGTGGTGGCTTCATCCACGACTCATCATCATCACCGATGTTGTCCACCACGGCCTTTCCTTTGTCTAACACAGGCTTTTTTAAAATCCAGGCAACATCCTATTCCTCAATTGGATCAACCTCTCTCCTCCGGGGTGGTATTTTCTCAAGTTCCAGATTCGTCTTCTGCCTAAACAGGTATTGTTTTAACTTACCTTCTCTTATCAATATCTCAATAGCTTCTTTTAGCTATGGACATTTATCCGTGTTATGTCTGGCCTGCTCGTGAAACTCACAGTACTTGTTGGGATTTCAACTCTTTTTACAGGTAAAGGTTTTCTCACCCCATACACTATCATTCCTCTTATACCAACCTTTCTCAAAATTTGACTAACCGGACTGCCAATGGAGTGTATTGCACCGTGTTCACATTTCTTCTCTCTTTTGGCCTTGGAATTACATCTCTTCCAAGACCCCTCTTTTCAGGTCTCGTTCTTCTTTGTGCCCTGTGGACTTCCTTATAATTCACACTCTTCTGTTTAGCAGCTGCCAAATGCATCTCCCTTTCAATATACTTTGCTGCCTTATTTCTAAAATCTTCAAACATCCTAGGTGGCCCTTTTGCTAATGACAACGCAAAGGGTGACTGCGGTTGTAAAGCCTTCATCGCAATGTGCATTTGTATTTCCTCCGTTAGCCTAGGAACAAGGGCGACTTCCTTATAAAACCTCAGAAAATCTCTCAAGCTTTCTTCTGTCCCTTGCCTAATCTGCGCCAATGTATGGGATGTCCTGGGTACATTTCTAGACACTACAAAATACTGCAAGAACACATAAGCCATATCATCCCAGGAATCTATTGACCCCGTTGGCAAGCTCTTGAACCACCCCAGAGCTTCAACAGACAACGTTCTTGGAAACATCCTGCACATGACATCCTCCTCCGCACCCAGAAACAAAGATTCACTTACATAGGCATCTAGGTGGATACCGAGGTCTGGCTCTCCTATGTACTTTCCTATAGACAACGGCTATGGGGTTTGGAGGTGTCTTGGGATTGGGACACTCATCAATCTCCTGGTAAATGGTATTCTGAACTGGTATTCTCCTCCCCTTCCGTGGTGCATTACTCTTCCCTGACTGCTCATCTCTTCGGTTCTATGCGTGGATACGTGCTCGTCATACGCATATGTTAAAGATCGTTCCTACTGATAGGGAATCTCTTGCTGCCTCTGGTCACCACCTTGTTTTTCTCTTCTGAGCTCTTGGATTTCCTGGCACAGCTGCCTTATAACTTTATCTCTAGGATCTGGACGTACTACGACCTGCGTCCTCAACTCCGTCCCAGGGGTCTCCATTATCCCTTCATTTTAGTCCAATGTCCTTGCCACATTCTCGATATGCCTCTCCGGAGTTTCATATCCTCTCCTATGCTCCATGACTTCTTCTTCGTGTGATGTGGGACTCATAATTTTACGCGGTCCCACTGGGCGTGCCAATGTTCCGTTCAGGAACCGGGGTCAAGAATTGACTGTCTTGACGGGGGTGAAAGATCAATAACCTTGACCGTAGTTACCTTACAAGCTCTCAGTTTTACACCACCTCAAGGTTCAGTGGGAATCCTGAGTTCTTGAAGTTAAGGATGGAATTGACATTCTTTGTTCGTACCGAGGTCGAAGGAACACACCGGTGGTGAACTTGCAAAAGATTCTCTAATGCTTAAGTCAGTACGATAGTACAGGAAGTATGGTATTACAGAGGTAACTCTCTGATTTGATCAGATCCTTCTTCAGTAATAAATGAGTTGTATTTATAGTGTTTACCTTGGGAATTGATTTGATCTTCTTCCTAACTTACTGTAGCTACAGCGTTTGTGATGACATGCAACCCATACCGATACTACCTAATTGTCTGGCTGTTAGGATAGGACCGGGGTCATAATCTGGAACCGTGGTAGCCATGAGTCTTAGACCCCGGATACGCCATCTGAGCCATTTGTAGATAGGTAATCCGATGACGTGGCTTTATCGCAATGCCACCCCGGTTATCTCAGGAAATTGGTTAGCACCCCTTTGATTGTGATTCTTGATTGAGGATATTAGAAGAAATTGTTATGTAATAACTATACAAATGATTAACAATAAAAATTGAAAATAATATTTTACAAGAAAAATAGAACTATTAATCTAATACATAAGTTTAGTATCAACCTAGTCGACGATAAAATTAGCTTTTTATTTTGTAATTTTTTTCTATTTAGCGCTAGCTTTTGACTAACACTTAATAACCTATTTCTTGCGATAGTGTGTATCGAGTTTTGAGACATATTTTGACTATAGTGAACCTTTAAAAATTTAAAATTCTAAATCTTAAACCCTAAACAACAACAACTAATTGAAAAATGTATTCATATGCAACTAATTTTTCATTTTATTTCTTTTTTCTTTCACATTTAAAAAAATTAGAATATCATATTTTCCATTATTTTCATTTTGAAAAAAAATTTGGAACAATGGAAAATTTTGGAAAACGATTATAGATAATTTTTCAAATAGTCGTTATTTTTTAGAAAATTTGGACTATTGTGTTTTTCATTTTCCAATTATTTTCCTTTAAAAAATAAGTGTATGAACACATTTTCCATTTTCCCATATATTCTTAGAATTTATTTCTACTTATCCTAAAACATATGCTAACTAAATGCAACTACTGAAATTCAATTATGTTTATAAAATCGTCTCTTTGATATTTAATTTTGTAAAATCATCTCCAATTTTAGTGTTTTCAGTAAAAAATTATAATAAAAATAAAAGTAAAATGTCTAAAATAAATAAATTTCAACGAAGTTAAGAATTAATGTGAAAATTTTATAAAATCAAAGAGGATTGATTTACATCTTTCAGTATTTAGTTCTTGCTATCCTTGGTTATAAAGTCCATTACGTACCTTCCTTTACATACACTAACATAACGTGTGATTTTAGAGAATTTCTTTTTCCTTAAAAAATATGTGATTCTAGAAAAATAGAGGAATTTTATACATAGTTTGGTTGAAATATACTAAAAGATAAGAGGAATTTATATATATATATATATATATATATATATATATATATATATATATATATATGATCAAAGGGTAAATATTAGTCCACTTAAATGTTATAAATTTATTAGCCGAAACATGCCATGATATAAGTGTCAAAAACATGTAAAATTTGAAATGTAAAAGGGCAACATATCAAGGTTTAAACCTAGAATCCTAAGGGTAAGGGAAACTCATTTCACCACTAAACTACAATTGATTTTTATTTCATATAGTTGAAAATTAATGCATATAACATAACATTAAATATATTTCAAAAATACATTTCAAAATTATTTGATATTAATAAATATTGTTAAAAATAAATTATTAAATATTGTTAAAAAATATTATGGAATACATTTTAAAAATATATAATAACAGTTTCAACAATAACTTATTTTTAACCCTAAAAATATATTTAATAATATTTATTAAATTATTAACTACATTCCATAAAATTTATATTATTAAAAATATATTTTAATATATTATTAAAATATATTTTAACTACATATTATTAAATAATATATTAAAATAAATTATTACATATTATATTATTAATAATATATTTTTACTATATTATTAAATATTATTTTGAAATATATTTATTATATTTATAGTATTTAATAAATTATTAACTATATTTCATTATGTCTATATTATTAAAATGTATATTATTAATAAAAATTATTATAATATATATTTTATAATATTTTAATTAATAATTTATAATATGTTATGATATTTATAAAATATTAAGTGACTGTATTGAAACTTTTTAATAAGATATGAGACTACTTTTAAAAAATATTTTTATACTACTTAATCAAATAATCGGTAATAAGTTAAAAGAATAATTAGGTATTCCAAAACCAGGGAATCCAAATTCAAATTGTACAACATTGTCCCAAATGTCACACCAACATATTTAACATAGAGCTAGTAAAGGTTTCACAACTTTAAATGGAAGCACACTTAAGGTTGTATTTTTGGTAGACCCTTACAACCAGGAATGTCAACCCACTCAATTTCCATAACTACTTCACCGCATTCAACATTTTTCAATCTCAAAGCCATTTCTTGAACGATCTTTCCATTTTTCCAAACACAACTACTCTCTTCAGCAAGACAGTTAGTCCTATCTACTTGAATTCTTTTCACAACACAACCATCTGACAGCTTCTCCAACCCCATCCCCAAACACTCAACATATGGTTTTAGGTTTATAACTGCTTCACCCATTTTGTCATCCGCGGAGAAAGTATCTTTGTCATAAACGATCTACAAAGGAACAATTCAAGATGCAAAACTCACCAATAATATCTAGGGTATAATAATATAGTAGTATTTAATATTAGGATGAACACGTCACTGACCTAACATATTTTAGACATCACATTTTATATTTATCAATTTCTCTATTTTCTTTCCATCATATTAATTATTATTTTTTGGGTTTAAGTATAATCTAGAATATCCATCATCCATTACTAATCTTGTTACCTAATAGACACCTTAATAGGTGAAATACATTTTTAAGATACAAATCAAACTCTCAACACTTAAGAAAAGAAATAACAAATCTCGTGGAACCATGCCCTTGATTTTTCTATCACATAATAATTATTTTTAAAATAAAAATAGTTTTTTTTATCTTTATCTTGAATCACTAAAACTATGAAAATAAAATGTGTCTATGTAACATTTTTCTAACGCAAACATGACACGTCTAATATGTTTGTATCATTCATCACATATACATATATTGATATTATATAGGATAATTCTATTATTATCATAGTTGTAAAAAGTGGACCAAACTGGTTGGTTTAATTAGGAACCAGTTAAGATATTGGTTCAAACAAGTATACAAATGGGAAATTTTAAAATCAATCAAAACAAATTGAAAATCAAAGTTGAATCAGCTAAATTTTTAAATTGTTTATATTTTGTTATAAAAAGTATGTTTTAAAATATTTTTAAATAAATAAAAAACTCATATATTATATTTTTATATTATTTTTATTCATTATGAATTATTTATCTATAATTTTTAATTAACTTTATTTTTACATAAATTATTTTTAATATATTAGTATGTATAATATGAAAAACATATTTTAATAGGTTCAACCATGATTGGAACAATTACTTCTATGGTTTCTAATATTCCTACACCCCTTCAAAACCAATAACATTTTCTACTTTCTGTTTACTTGAGTTTTTTTGAAAAGAAAATGCTCAATGGATTTCAAAATTCGGTTGGGTTTTTTGGTGCTCCATTTTAACCCATATGGATTCTAAGATTCGTGTACCGCTCAAAAACATATTAAGATTTTTTAAATTTCTATTTACATAAGTTATTCAAAAAATATCTATGGATTTCAAAATCCATTTGGGTATTTATTCCTGTATATTAAACTCATGAACTCTAATATAAGTGCATCAGTCTAAAGATAAAAATCGTTTTGTAATTTCATTCAAAGCAATTTTTGCAAAAACTAAAAAATGTCATGAATTTCAGAATCTATGTCCTTATTTGACCAAAACTGCTACGTTTCTTTTATTAAAATAAGGGTATTTTTGTAAATTTGGCAAAGAAGTAAATAGATTGTGATAATAATAAACACTAGTATGTTCAAGCTTGGCAAAAAAATAAATAAATTCAGCTTTAACATACTTACTATTTGTTAGTTCTAACGAGTTTACCCTGAATATGAGGTCAGGTTTAAAAGATCCAAATTTATCTTGGTTTAAAATTTAAAGCTCAAATATTATTTTGTGAAGCATGTATAAGCCAATCCAATCGGACTAATCTATTTTGTTAACTTTAATTAGTATAATTAACAATTACCAGATTTATCGGGATTTGAATATCCTTTATAGAAAGGGTTAGTTCTTCATTCCATTCAGGATTGCAATTGTTCTTCACCGCACGAGTCTTTAGTTTCTGCATCAATACAAAGTTAAATCAATCTTCAACCTAGTTTAATTCAATGAACTAAAAAGTATTTTCCCAGCAAACTTTTGATTTAAATACTTGTACTTCAGATTTCTCAGAGAGAAACAGATTCTAAAAAGGAAGATGAGTTTATGCCGTGGAGATATAATTTTTTTCCAAAAAAAAAAAACTTTTTTGGCAAAACGCATAACATCACAAATCACAAAACAACAAAATTTAGCAAAATTTCATTGGTAATTTTATTATTGTTCTCAAGTTAAAATTAAAATTTTATCAATATAATTCGTTCTAATCTTTAGTATCAACCTTTATTAATTAAGATGATTAAAGAAGGTAAATATCTTCAATAGTAATTAATTGAAAAATAGTTTTGAAAAAAATATAAAAGAATAGTAGGTGAGATTTATTCATCACAAAATCGCTTCAAAAACACAATATTATTTTCCAAATTCTTCAGGAGGAAAACAAACTCTCAGCACAATCATCTCAAAGCATGAAAGAAACCTTTAAAGGAGAAAAAGAACCAAGAAATTAAATTACAATTGAGGTTCAAACCTGTTCGCCCATGTTAACAACAACATAAGGGTCACTTGCACGAGCGTCACGAATTGCGAGATTAACACCTCTTTTAATTCGAAGCTTGAGAAGACCCAAAATACTCTCCATTGAAACACCACTTGTTGCAGAGGTTGCCTATAAACTTCACACACACACACACACAAAGTTGAAGAAGTTAAAAGAAACTCTTTTCTAATAGCCTAGCAAAGGATAGACTTTGACTTTAAATATAATATCCAGCTTCATTCGTATCAAACTTAGACTAAATAAATCGTTTTATCAAATTGAATTTTGAACCGGTAAAATAATTAATTTAAATTGATATATTTTCCGAATAATGACGACCCGATTCCAAAATCATTTAGCTGTCAAATGGAAGACGGTGGGTATAAGATTCTCCAAGGACCAGTTCTCCATACAATAATAGCCATCGATCAACTAGCAATACAAATGAACGATTTTGACATGTTATTGAATAAGTGGACCGTGAATTGAGGGCGAACCAGTAGTTACACGTTTTAAGATAAAAAAAAAAGTTAGTAGTATAAAAAGTTATAAAAATTCTTAATTAAAAGATGATAAATGTAAAAAATGAACCTAAACACCAAAGTTGTCCCAAAGGCCGGAATAATTAATGTTTAGTGTAAACATAAATTTTTGGTAACTCCATCCTTCGTACACTGTTCCGTAAAAAAAAAATTATTACGGGATGTTCAAGTACGCGGATTTTTTATTTAGTTATGACAATTATATATTTTTCAAGAATTATATTTTCTAATTAGTATGTTTGGTTTAATTAAAATAGACTTAGTTTTCCAGAAATATTTATTAAAATTGTAACTTCTTGTCGCGATCCGGATCACGACGGGACAACCGACCCTTAGAAGAATTTAATGGTTTCAAAATCCTTTTGATAAGAAAAGAGACAATAAAACAAGTGGTTCGAAATCCTTTCGAAAGAAAACAGACGACAGTAAAAATAAAGAAAACAGGAAGTCGCCACCAATATTTTTTTTAGGTAAAATAGTGGAAAAACCTACTTTAAAACATTGGTGATAAAAGTGAAATTCTAAATTCGGAAGTCAAATTACAGGTGAGGAAGGAAGGTATTAGCACCTCACAACTGTCCGTTATAAAACGGTTACCTCAAATTGATAGCGCTTACTTCAAAATAGCCCAGAAATCATTTTAACTTCTTTACAAAAGGAAAAGAAACATATAAAATGACAAAGCATGCAAAAACAGACAAAACATACATGGAAGTTTGAAATAAGATTAACAGGACGTCTTGTCCAAATTAATCTTAAATCGAACAACCTGACTAAGCGATTACAGTGAAATACCAAACAGTGACGGTAAGGGATTAGACGGTAAAAAACCAAACAGTAAGAAAACCATAACAGTAGGGGACTAAATAGTGACTGTAAAAAATGGAAACAAATAATGACAGTAGAAAATTAAAGCAGTAACAGTAAACGACAAAGCAACAAGATTACGAGACTTGGCAAAATAACGACAGTAAGTAAAACATAGTAAAAGTAAAGGTTAACAGGACGTCCCATCCAAATTAACCTTAATTTGTATATAAAATTTTAAGATTAAAGTAAGATTAAATGAGATGGAGTAAAATAAAGTTGATTAATAAAACTGAAGATTAACAGGGTGTCTCGTCCAAATTAACCTTATTTCAAACAGCTTGACTAAACAGTGACAATAAGAAACGACAAAACAATGATAGTAAGAAACTTAACAAAACAGTGACAGTAAGAAACTTAACAAAATAGTGACAGTAAGAAACTTAACAAAATAATGAGAGTAAGAAAAAGTAAAACAGAGTAAAAGTAAAGGTTAACAGAATGTCCCATCTAAATTAACCTTGATTTATACATAAAAGTTTAAAGATTAAAATAAAATTAAATGAGATGGAGTAAAATAAAGTTGATTAGCAAAACTGAAGATTAGTAGGACGTCTCGTCCAAATTAACCTCATTTTTTAGAAATACTATTTTAAATGAAAATATTGAAAATATGAGATTAACAAGACGTCTCGTCTAAATTAACCTCATTTTAAGAAAATTCTATTCTAAATAAAAATATTGAAAACATGAGATTAACAAGACATCTTGTCTAAATTAACCTTATTTTTAAGAAAATACTATTTTAAATAAAATATTGAAATCGCGAGATTAACAAGACGTCCCCTCTAAATTAACCTCCTTGGACAATAAAGTTTAAAATGTTAACTATATAAAATCAATCGAAATAATAATAGAGACATGAAAATTAATAGCAAGAAAGTGGGCCCAACAGAAATTGATTCCCGTTCCTATGTATTCTCGAGCTATCGAGAAATCAGGGTTACGTAGTTCTTTGGATTAAATTCGAGAAAATATTTAAATTATTTTTAATAATGAAGGAAAATTCTTGAGGAATGTGATATACAAGGTGAAGAAGATCGCACGTGCATAAACCTTCGAGGTCTTATATCGTGATTGTAGGTAAACTTAATTTTACACGACATTGCTCATAGGATTTTATGACCATTTATTTTAAAATGAAACACATTTAATATATTTTTTATTTTCAAATTTAACATAAATAAAACTATTTTATTTTATTCTAAACGGATTTTTAATTTTTTACTTTGGTTTAACGTAAAAATAAAATTAATAATTTATCTACTTATTATTTTTTCTAAAGAAAAATGGTGTTAGGTTTTAATATTTGCTCACTTTTGCAATTTAACATTTCTTAAGTTAAGTAAATAAACAATTTCTATCTCTACTTAAAATTCTAGAAATAAGTAACACTTAGCATTTCTTAAAATACAATCCTAATTAATAATAGTAATAGCAATAAGTAAATAACAATAATATACCCTTTTCTATGAAAAAACTAAAAAGGATTTTGGGCTTCAGTCTTTAAACCCATCACCCCTAAAGGAAAGAAAAGAGAAAAAAAGAAAGGGAGATTGTAGGAATGGGCCTCACTATCCGAGGCCCAAAAAATAGAAGAAACTTAAGCTAAACTCACCCACTTATTTTTTTGCAGATGATGCTCTAATTCTTTCTAAAGCAAGTGAAGCTGAAGCATATTCTATAGTGAGGATCCTCAACTGCTACACTCAAGTTTCAGGCCAGAAGAAAAATATTTCTAAATCTGGAATAATCTTTGGAAGCCAGGTGCCATCCTCTCAAAAGACCAGAATTTGCTCTATTCTTCAAATGGATCAAAGGATTGACAAAGGGAACTACTTAGGCCTCCCTTGTGACTGGGGGAGATCAAAAAATAGGACTCTGGCTTGGATAAAACAAAAAATTTTAGCCAAGGTGGAAGGGTGGAAGGAGTCTCTCCTTAATCAAGCAGGAAAGGAAATTTTGATCAAAGCTGTCCTCCAGGCCATTCCTTCCTTTGCTATGTCTCTCATAAGATTCCCTAAAGGCTTAACCAGGGCTATTAATTCCATCATTTCCAACTTTTGGTGGGCTAATAACAAAAATTCTAGGGGTATTCACTGGAAGAATTGGAGTTTTCTGTCCTCTAGCAAACATTCAGGAGGATTGGGCTTTAAAGAAATACATATCCTTAACTCTGCCTATTTGGTCAAGTAGGCTTGGAGGGTTTTATCTAATCCAAATGAGCTTTGGGTATAGGTGCTTAAAGGAAAATACTTCCCTGAAACATCCTTTCTGAAGCAGAAATGTAAAAGGAATAGTTGTTGGGTTTGGCATAGCTTACTACAAGGAAGATATATTTTAATCAATCTGGGACAGTGGTCTATTGGAAATGGAGAGAAAATTGACATGTTTAAGCACAAATGGCTATGGAATGGTACCCTCTGTGTTCCAAACCAGAGTCTTAGAAGTGATGCTGATTCTAAACTGAGCTTTATCATTGATCACTCAACCCATACCTGAAATGTTCCAAAGTAACACAGCTGTTTCCTCAACAATTTTGGTTACCTATTTTGCAAACCCCTATTAGACTCTTTGAAGGGGAAGATCTTCTTAGATGGCCATTCACCTCAAATGGGGAGTACACCATCAAATCTGGTTGTCGTGCCATCAAAAAGCTGGAGGAAGGAGCAGAGCAAGATCCATCCTCATCTAGATTACCTAGTGTGTCCTTTTGGAAATCAATTTGGGAATTAAAAGTGCCAAAAAAGATTTAGATCTTTATTTGGAAGTTATGTCATAATTTACTTCCAGTTAAAGCAAACTTAAGGAAGAAGAAAATTATAGGGGAGTCCCTTTGCCCAATATGTCTGAAAGAGGAGGAAACTATTAAGCACAACTTCCTTCTTTGTGATTGGACAACCCCTTTTTGGTTTGGTTTGAACATCCAGTGCCTCCCCAGAAAGGAACAAATCCATACAATTGAAAAATGGCTTGAAGGAAAGATGGAAATATACTCCAGATTTAAAGAGGATTCACAATTTCTCATTTCTAAACTGTTTTTTACATTATGGTATATCTAGAAAACTAGAAACAAATTCATATTTCAAGGAACAATCCCTGACCCCATGCATACTATGCAATAAGTGGGATATTATGCTTCAGAATATTATAAGGAAAATGATAACCAACAACTCAACAGCCCTAAAGCACCTTCACTTCTTATTAAGGCGTCGTGGAGACCTCCCCCTCTTGGCAGAGTAAAACTAAATGTTAATGCTTCCTGGATAGAAACTTCACAGAGGGCAACTTCTGGAATACTGATCCGTGACCATAAAGGAGACATTCAATTTGGCCATTCTTCTTCCTTCTAGGCTCCAAATGCTCTCCTAGCTGAAGGTATAGCTTTAAGGGAAGCTATAACACTGGCACGAAACATAAATTGTAATAAGGTAATCTTGGAGTCTGATAATTTAAGCCTGGTCCAAGCGTGTAGAGGAAAAAAATTTGGGGAAATTGATTCAATTGTTCAAGATATCATGTACCTGTCCCATTCGTTTGAAGCGTGCGGTATCACGTGGGCTAAAAGGGAGGCTAACAGAGTGGCCCATTTAGTTGCTCAGCTTGCAAGAACCAACTCTCTTGGCAGATTGTGGTGGTTATCTCCTCCACTGAGATTGAGGAGCAAATTGGCGGAAGATAAGAAGAACATCCCTCCGGGAATGCCTGTTTCTTCAAGGTTTCAATGAGTGGCTTTCCTGATCCCCTGTTCTTTCTTCTCTGATCGCACCTTACTTAGGGTCTCTCTTTGATTTGAAGGAATCACCCTAATGAAGTTGAGATTAAGAAGGTTCTTAAGGGATGAATCAGAGCTTGCAAGCAGGCTTAGCTGTTAATCTGTTGCATGTGCTCTTGCCTTGTGAATTACAGTTTGTGTAATAGGCCTAGGGCCTTTGTGTACTGAGCCTTGGGCTCTTCTTTTATTAATGAATTCCTTTTTTCAGACAAAAAAAAAAGAAAAGGAATTAAGAGACAGGGTCAGAAATTTAAGAGCAAGAAAGGGGGAAAGTTGAAAGTAGTAGAGAAAGAGAAGAGGAAACCAGAGGAGACCTGGGTGGCGTCAACATCGGAGGAGTCCAGGCGAGCGAAATACCGTGGGACTTGAGGCACGGTCGCGTGAGGAGGGGCCGATGTCGAGATATAGTCGGCGCTTGGGAGGGGGACGAGTGGACCTGTCACACGCAGAGGAAACCGATGGTGCGGTTCTGGTTCTCAAATCGGACGGAGGGGCTCTTAGGGAAGACGACCAGTGAAGGGGGACCGGTTCTGGGCGAGTTGGTTTCAGTGGGGGTGGCCAGCGGCGACCCCTTTCTCTGTTTTTGTATATTTATTTATTTTGTTGGATTGCTATTTGGTTATATGGGTTGTTTTTTATTGGTGTTTTTTGACTTTTGTGGTTTAGGAGGATGGTGATGAGATGATGAGGATGACATACCTGTTGATGGTTTTTTGTTTTTTGTGATTTTGGTTTGATGAAGATGATTGAGAGGAGCTGTTGGAGATGGTTGTTATTGATGGTTTGAGGAAGATGGATGGTGAAGATGATTTTTGGGTTCTCTATTTTTTTTACTTGTGGTCTGATGGTGAAGATGAGATTATGAGGATGAAGGTGTTTTTGATTTTGTGTGAATTAGCCTGACGATCCAGAGAAAAAAATTTGAATTGTTGTTGTTGCCTTTTATCCTCGGGTCGTTGATGGGCTTTATTATTTTTATGAATGGCTTTCTTGAATCCTCTATTGTCCCATTTTCAGGCCATCCTATGCTCATGGTGGAATTAGAAAATGAAGCTTGCTGTTGGAAGTGGAGTCCCAGGCGTGGGAGGCCAAGGAGGATGGGAGGGGGATGAGTCATTTGTTTTTTTTAAGAGTCCCTGTTTCTGAAGAAAAAACAAACGGTGTTCATACTTCTTAGTTTAAAAATATTAAGATAAATTAAAATTTCTAAAACTACATAAATTAATCTAAATAAACTAAGTTTAATTAATTAAAGTAAGTTCATTTTATTTCCTTTTTAAAATTTTTCCTTTACTTCCTTTCTTTTCCAATTTTCCTTTCTCTCTTTATTTTTTTTCCACTCTTCCCCTCTCTCACCCGCGTGCTACCTTATTCTTTACAGCCCTTCATCAATTTCTTCTCCTCCGTCATCCCTTAAGTCATGATCTTCTTCTTCAAACCATCAATTTTTGTTTTGGGTCATCAAGGTTAGCATGGGTAATTTCAATTTCTATTCTTCGTTCCCTTTGAACATCCAACCTAGTTCCCTCTTCTTCCTTAGCAAACTGCGGTTGCCATTGAAGGACCCATGGGGAGCTTAAAGTGAGAATCATATTTTTGAGCCTCAAAGGTAAAGAATTGAAGCTATAGCTCCTTAATATTTTTGGCCATGCAGAACAAACACACATTGTTTTATTTACACCATTTTGATCTTGATTTATGTTAGGCAACAATTAGAAATTGATTTTGAAAGAAATCAAAAGGGTTTTAGGTGTTGGAAGTGGTTCGATGTGTTGTTGGAGGGTGTCATTACATTTTGGTAAGTTTATGTTTCCCAACTTATATCAAAATAATGCTTTAGCTTTGGTTTCGGTGACTTGGTATCTTAGGGATCGTTAAAATAATTGTTATTAATTTCTAAGAATTATCAAATTAAGAAGTTGGTATTTGAAAGCGAAATCGGAGATCAGAAACTAATTTCAAAAGGCTGGAACATGATTTTAGAATTAGAATCGTCAATTCCAGGTAAGGGGAGCATTCTATTTTAAATGTATGGATTATGAACAAATAGAGGATAAATTTATATTTAAATAAATTGAAATTGATTGATATGATTGATGATTATGTGGTGCTCTTGAGTAACTATTCTCATTTTTAATTAATATTGAGAATATTATTATTATTGATCAAGTGAATATGATGTTGTTGATAATGGTTGATATGTAATGGATTCCATTAATATGTTTTGATGCGGAATTGATGATCATGATGAATATCGCATAAGGTTGTAAATTGATAGCTATTATGTTGATAATGTAAATGATGATAAATGGAATTGATGATGTAAATGGATTATGTTTGATAAATTTGCATGTTATGCTTGAACCGAAAGTATGTTGAGAACCCTTGGTGATGGTAACCAAGTGATGACCCTTGATGATGGTAATTAGGAGGTCTGATAATGAATTATGAATGTTGTGGCATAGGGTTTTCAATCAGATGCACACAGAATTGCAAAGGGTCTGTGATGCCAGCTTAGATGGGAGGCGACTTGATGGTAAGGGACAAACCCTGTGGTGGTTTCTTCAGATTTCACAACCGCTTTAAAGTGGGACTCTAAGGCCAACCCGTAACGCCTGAGTTGAGGTGCCGCTATCACTTGGAGTGACTAGTGTTGTAAATGGGCGAGCAGTTTGGTTCCGATAAAGGATCTATTGATATATGTTGAGAAAATTTTAATACTACAGTATTTATCCCATCAGTAGAGTCAAATTTGTATGTAATGCATTAGCATATAGTGATTGAGATAGAAATGTTGTTAGGCAGTCATTGGTGATGATTGTGATTGTGGTTGATACATCCGTGTTGATGTGCTGATATATGAATATGTTAAATGACGTTTGATGAATTGTTGATGACTTATTATAAATAATGGTTAAGTATGATCATGTAATGTGATTTGTGAGCTAGATGATAATATAAATATGTTATGAGGTAAATTCAGTTATGTAATTGTCATTTAACATATATATCTCACCCCCTAAACATTTTTATTTTAGTGAATCTAGAACGACGAGAAGAATGGTGAATTACCATTATGGATATTATGATAATCCTTGAGAAGGATTAGTATGTGTGTGTATGTCTGATTGTATAGTTTTGATGTCATAGGTCTTGACTGTCTTTTTTGATCGTTGATGTATATATTTATATAGTGGATTAACTATCTGATAACCTTACTATAGGTTTATTATATGTTTTGATACCTAAATGTGAATGTTGATAATGATTTAGTAACCAATATGTATAATGATGATAAATTAGTGATATGTATGCCTAGGAATTGTTTAGAGACTTATATAGTGACTTATATGTGAGATGAAAAGGTTTATGAAATGGCATGTAACCTTGAATTTGATCATTGACAAGTATGTAACTTATGCATAATTTCTGACTAAATAACATGTTAACTATTTCAATTTGATCATTGACAAGGTTTATGAAGTATAGGTACCTTTGCCAAAATTTGGTGGCATTCAGGGGTCAAATGGGTAAGTTAAGGTGTGCGGAAGTTAGGTTGGGGCCTAAAATTCTACATAATTCTATAGTTTGTCTATCTGGTAATCGATGAGCCTGGACTAATTTCCTACACAGGATGCTCACAGGTAATCGATTACCCATAATTGATTACACCGATTGCGTAATCAATTACATAGTTGTGTAGTCACTTTGAGTTGCTCAATTGATATGTGTAATTGCAGGTTTAGTTTCCTTAAGCCTAGGGTAACCTATTAGCATACCTGTAGCCTCGGGTAAGACCATTTTTAAGCCTGCATCAGGCTTGTGGTCCCATTTCTGCTGCTTACATTAAAAGTCGTGGGTCGCTTAATCTCTTAGGGTTAATTTAACCAGCATTTTGGGGTATCCGAGTGACCGAATTAGGTTTACAAAATAAAAAAAATTCCCCTATGTTTTCATTATATAAGTGTTATATTTTTAATGACATTAGAGCAGACTTTTAAGGTCCAAGGCCAAGGTATGCTTACTATTAGTGAGCGGTTATGAAATAGGGTATGGCAAGTTACCATTATTATTGATATAACTTATGATTAGATTGGTAAACATTGAAATTATAATGCGGTAAATTGTTAAATGTTGAGCATGTAACATAATTGTTTATGAAATTGTTGAACATCTTTATCCTTGAAAATGTATTGAAGTGTGGTGTGATTTCAGGATAAGTGATGGTTGGTCGCCAAGGCATGGATGTTATGGCGGTGGTATTTTAGTGCTTTGTGTAACACCCTCTGTTAACTAAGACAAACCCTTCCACTGGGTCATCCTTCCTAACTAAGAGGTTACGAGTTTCTAGAAAAAATGAGAAATTTCTTTTGTACAAGTACTTGATGGCAGATTAGTAACAACAAAGTAGTAATTAATTTACATAACTATTCTTAAGCTTGAGTATTGTACTCTTAACAAAACGGGGAACTCAGGCTCCCTTATATACAATCATCCATTGTTTGTTATTCAATTAACTATATACATATGTATATATATCCTACATTATTCCTGGCTTCTTGGGTTGAAGGGTTATTGCCATCGCGCACCCAACCTAACTAACTCATTGTTGGTCCTCATAATCCAGCTCTTGATTCCCTTGTTCCTCTATTGTTATTAAATGAAAAGGGGTGAGTATATACTCTCGACCCTGAGGGTTCCAAATAAGGGCATAACAAGCAGTATATCATAAGGTAATACAGACAATGGAATCATAACCTACAAGAGTTAGTAACAACATCATGATATGCATGAGTTAGGTTCATTATAATTTATTTGAAGATTTAAGTCTCATGATGCATGTGGGCCTAAGTAATCAATTCATTATCATGTCTCACAGTACGTCTACTAGGGACCTCAATATCATCATCATCATTTAGAACTATCGGAGCTCACCAAGTCCCCTACATCGTAAGGTACTGAGGACTCTCAGGTCCTACTTAACATGAATCCATCTCATCTTATTACTCATAATTATATCATAATGGGACTTGGCTCTACACGATCATAGTTACACTCCGTCTTTAGTCGAAGTACACCAGGCTTACATTGATACGTCCGGCTTCAGGCGTGACTTTGATGCCATTGGGTTTCCGACCTGGTGGTACTCCCAAGATCCTCCCTAGGGATCGAACGCGGATGTCCTCTAGCGTACCCATGTTGTATACTCTAGTTTTCTTTAAACATTTTCATGATGCAACATGTATTCTTTTAGCTTTCTTATTACGTTTGACTCATGAGTGTCCATGTATTTCCTATATTGTGATATTTATCCTCAACTTGTTAAGCCCCACTTGTTTTTCAGACTTTATAAGGTATTTCTATTTAATTCAAGAAATATATGGACTATATTTCAGCTTATTAACTTCCTCTTTAAATGGTAAATAATATATATCTATTCATAATTTATTGACTATAATTCTAGAAGTTAACTATTCATCAAGAAAAGATTCAGATAAATTTCAAGAATTATAAAGGTATTTAACCATTGCCTTTATCGATATGCTTTCTTGAATTAATATTCATGGAGCATTTGGGGATAAATAGCATTCGATGTTTATTAAAATATAATAGTACTTGGCCATTGCCTTTATCAGTATGCTTCCTTGAATTTGATTTTAAGGAGCATTTGGGGATAAAGTAGCATTCAGTACTTATTTATAGAGTAAAGATTTTTCTTAAAACATCATTAGCCGTTACCTTTATTGGTATACCCAATTAAGTCTGGAGACTTATGAGGTATTTAGGAATAAAATAGCATCTGACCATTGTGCGTGTACTGAGTAAATCTAACTAGACTTACTGCGTAACACACTATATTCGGGTCCTCTTACCTATTTAATAAAAATAGGGCTTAGTTGTGGATATCGACTCTATGCCTTATTTTATTCGGTTTGGGGAAAATCATAGTTAAAAATATATTTCTTAAAATATCTTTATTCTAATTATTTATAATGATAAATATAATAATAACTAATAATAATGCGGTAAACTTTTATTTGTTATAATAATTTTAGTATAATTAAATAAATATTTATTTTTTATTGTAAATTTTGGTACTAACACAATTGAGGATAAATATAACAATATACCCAATAATCCATACTCTAATACCATTATTACAGACATTTTGGCAAAAATCAAATTACATAGTAAAGGCAACGTGCCCGTCCATCCTTATACCCCAAGTATCATGTTTTTTAAGACTTACCAACTAGGACCCACATTGACACCCAGTGTCCTTTTTTTTACTTTTTATCAGTCTGTATACAGTCATCAGAGTTAGTATAGAGCAATTATATTAAAATAATCACAATCACAATAATAAAATATCAATTAACACCAAAATAACTAAGTTTAGTCAAAATTTTCTAGGCATAACCTCAGAAGGGTAAAGTCCCAAAAGGAACCCTAACCAGTCTACACACCGGTTCACCTCAGGATACTAGAGAATATACCCCCTTTACCTGGAGTGTCATTTTTTTCCATTACTCGACGAAGGGCATAAAACTCAAACTTTTAATCTGTAAGCCCGATAGAAGTTCTATCAACATTGTTGGAATCTATGCAATCATCAAACTCAATTATGGTGACATGAAAAGGATCAGGGAGGGGTGGAGGGAGGCCGTGTGGTGGCTATCCCACGGTGGAAATGGTGGCCGGAGGTGGTGGAAATTGAAGGAAAATCGAAGAGGAATAAGGAAATGGCAACCGTGGTGGTGATCGAAGGCCGTGAATAAAGGTTGGAACCATGGGTGGTGGTGGCTGTTTTCAGCTTTTGGAAGATAGTGGAGACAATTTTGGGTGGTGAGGATGTGGAGGAGGGAAAATGGTGAAGAACGGAGGTGGTTCGTAGTGGTTTCGAGGGAAAACTGAGGTGTTTGAAGGGTGGGTGGCCAACGGCTAGAGAGAGAGAGGTTTTAGAGAGAGAGAAAGAAGAGGTCTAATTGGGGAAGATAAAGTGTAAGGGGTAACACACCTATTTATAAAGAAAATCAGCTCAATGGGTTAAGATTTAATCAATACTAGGTGAACCCCTAGTTATAGTTTTTAATGAGTAACTTTAATAAATTTGTTTAGGGTAGCTATAGTTGGAATATGAAAGAGTGGTCAAAATAAAAGTTATAGATCTCATTTTTCTCTTTGAAACGGTATATGGCATGCAAAACTCCAGTAACTGGAGCGAGAGTTATGCCTGAACCAAGGAAAAGTGCTCTTGGAGCTCTTGAAACTACAAAAGTTGGAAAGATATATTTACAACGTGAAATACTTTGAGAATTAGCTTTCAGGCTCTGCATGAAAGTTGTAGGGCTTTTTTATATGAGTCCATAAAAAAAGAACGAAGTGATTTTGATATCGTATGGGGGAGATGTGCATGTTTTTCCAACACTGATATGGGCTATTACGAATTTAGAATTTCTTTAAAAAGATTAATTTTTCTGCACTGATTGAGCAAGAATTAACTTTTGAGTTTTTCATAAAAATTATAGAGGGCTTTGATATGACAGTTATGAAAGTAGAAAAAATTGATTCTGAGCTTGTATGAGGAAGATATGATTTTTCATGTAAACTAGTATGATTTAACGAGATTAATAAACAGGGTTTCAGAGTACAAATCCTTGATTCCTCAAATTGGGGATGATTGGTTGCGAATTGGTGTTCGATGCTAGAAATAGAGATTGTTAGGTTTTTCATAACAAAGAAACCAAGATAAGAATCACTTGATTTTGATATCATGTGAAAAAGTTAAGCTCAAAACACTAAAGGTGTTTGAGCTAAGCTAGGGGTTCCAATTCAACTGAGTGATTTTTTAAGAAACGGGATTAATTGGATCCAAATTAGAGTTGGATCCCTTTAGGAGGAGTGTTTAGATTATCTAAATGGTTCATTAGAGACTGCCCATGCTAGAATTGAATATCCAAAAGTGTTTATATCTGTGGGCTCATTTTTGGTATAGGTAAGGTGTTTGGGAAGTGACCCAATTTTTCCTCATTTTATGAGAACGATGGTACTTGCTTACTAGTTTCTTATAAGGGTATTAATTATGGGATCGGATGGTTAATTCTTGACTACCCGCGGGATCCTCTACTACCTAATATTATATTATTATTTTATTACAAACATAATTATTTTATTATTATATTCATTTGTTGTCTCTTTTATTGGGTCTTATTGACCCAATTACATCATTTTCTTATCAAAATAGTCTCTGCCTTGATTATTATCTGTAGAAATCTCATAATTTGGATTTTGTTAGATTCAGGGCTACTTACCAAAATGAAGGGATGTTACACTTTGTCGACATTCTGGAAAGGCAAGGCCAACCTCAAGCACAAGATTATCAAGGCTTGGATTACTTTCTAAAATGAAAACCAAATGAATTCCATGAAGGGTTCAATCCTAAGCCAGCCTATGCATGGATTTAGGATCTGGAACAAATCTTTGGTAATTTACAATGCATTGAGGCTTAGAAAGTTGAATTTGTTGTCTTTATGTTCCGCAATGAAGTGGAGAATTGGTGGAAAATAACTAAGGCGAGGATGATATCAGCTAGAACCCAGTTAATCTGGGAAAACTTTAAAGCTTGTTTTCTGGAAAACTGTTAGAAGCAGAAAGGAGTTAGAGTTTATGGAGCTCAAACAGGGCTCTGTGTCTATGGAGGAATATGCAACAAAGTTTGAGGATTTACGCTTAATTTATTCCTCGTTTTAGCAAGTTGGAACTGAAGGATCTAAATGTATAAAATTTGAAAGTGGCTTAAGGCCATAGACCAAGAAAGTGTTAAAGCATTACGAGATCTGAAATTTCTTAATCCTGATAAAGAAATGTAGAATCTATGAAGATGATAAGGACCATGTAGGTCAAAGCAAGACTAATAGATCTTTGAAGCCTCAATAGCCTAGTTTAAGAAAATAGGGCCATTTTCGTTATGTTTCAGGCAGAGGTGGATCGTCCTTACAACCTAGGGGGTGTGGTGGGCGAGAAGGCAATTTTGATGGCCGTCCTCAGAATGGCAAGTGCTTTAAATATGGTGTTGATCACTTTGCTAGAGATTGTGACTGAGATAATATTGTTTGTTACTAATGTAATCAAAAAAGGCATATTCGCCCTAATTGTCCGTAGAACCAACCAGTGGAGAATACTAATGTAAACCGTGGAGGCTTCAGAGGTCGAGGTCATGGAAATGGTAACCATGGAGGCTGTGGTAATGGTGACTGTGGTAATCTTATTGCTGGAAGGAATAAGAACCAAGGTGGGAATACTAACCCATAAGCTACAAGTCGAGTATTGGCTATTAATGTTGAGCAAGCTGCACAGGTTGGAGATCTGGTGCAAAGTAAGTGTGTTATGAATGGTTTTAAACTTTTTGTGATCTTTAATTCAGTACCACACATTCTTTCATCTCTGAAGAGTATGTAAGGTACTTGAAACTTCCTATTGCCATGTTGAAGCATTATGTATATATGTATATACTTACGGGATCTTGTTTGAGAATAGTGACTAAATGCACTATTGTTGATATGTTGCTTGAGGGTAGAAAATTTATTGCCCTGGTTTATTTACCTCTAAATGACTTAGAGGTTATTCTAGGCATGGATAGGCTATTAGCCAATAAAGTGATGGTTGATTGTCAAAACAAAAAGGAGATATTTCCAACAAGGAATGCTGAAGACTACGCAGTCTAAGGTATATCTCAGTTGTTTATGTTACTAGCTATGGTTGACAAAAATGGTGAGCCTAAAATAAATGATATTCCTATTATGTGATTTTCTAGAGGTATTTCTGGAAGATTTTCATGGTATCCCTCCAGAAAGGAATGTTGAATTTTTTTATTGATATGATACTTAGAGCTGAACCATTGTCTAGGGCTCCCTATAGAATGTCCCCAATTGAGTTATCTAAGTTGAAAAAGAAAGTTAAAGAATTAATAGAGAAGCAGTTCATCCGACCTAATGTGTCAGCGTGTGCTTCGATGTTACTAGTCAAGAAGAAAGATGGAAGCATATGGTTATGTATTGATTACCACCAATTGAATAAGTTAACCATCAAGAACAAATACCCATTGCCACAAATAAATACCCACAATACCTGAGTTAAGGTAACGATGTAGGGTATTGCATATGGGCAAAGGATTTGATACTAGTAAAAAGATTTATTGATATATGTCAAAAAAAATTTAATACTACAGTATTTAACCCATCAGTAAAGTCGGATTTGTATATACATATAGACACACACATTAACATATAGTGATTGGGATAAAAATGTTATTGGGTAACCATTGATGATGATTGTGATTGTGGTTGATACATCTGTGTTGATATGATGATATATGAATATGTTAAATGGCATTTGATGGATTGTTGATGACTTATGATGAATAATGGTTAAGTATGATCATGTAATGTGATTTGTGAGTTGGATGATAATATAAATGTTATGATAGATTGGATTACCAAATGGAACTAAACTAATTCGAGCATAATTCAATTTCTAACAAAACTGGATTTTATTTCAAATTAGTTCAATTTGGATGAAATGTGAATGGTTTAACGGATAGAAATGGCCTAAATACATTTTTTGCATATCTTCCTCAATTTTTGGAATTTTAGGTGCGAATAAGACCAGTAGGTCATAAATGAAGTGTAGTTACTATCGTTAAAATTTAGTGGCATTCGGGGTCAAACGTGTAAGTTAGGGTGTGCGGAAGTTATCCTAGGGCTAAAATTCTACATGATTATGCAGTCTATTTGTCTAGCAATCGATTATGTGACATCCCGGAGTTGTTGAGGGCAGGGAGTGATCGCCGATGCATAGGTGTAACACCCCTATTTTTATTTTTATATTAAAATTTTGAAGGAATTAAATTATGGTTCTTTAGAACTTTTTAACCTACGTATTATTTATGATTTTTTGGAATTTTTTGGAATTTTGGAATTTTTTTAATAAAATAATATTTTTTTAAAATAATTTTAAATTTATATAAGTGACTTAAATTATAAATATTTATGAGAAAGTGAATTTAAATTATAAGAAAATTTTCTAAAATCCGTTTCAAGTAGACTTATCTAAAAATTATCGGTTTGAGAAAAATCTTGATTTTTTCCAATCGTTAAAAAATTGGAAACGTATCAATAAATTTTTATTAACAGAAAATTTTAGATTTTTAAAATTTCAGCTTTATATTACTTATTATAAAATTAGTGAGGACTGATATAATATCGCTAAATTTCTAAAAGGACTCATTTTGAATATTTAAAATATACCGAGTGAAAGGTTACTATTTGGCTTAATAATTCTGCCGACAGTTACTATGCAAAATACTGTGCATGTACGAAATTTTCAAAGAATGCATAGTAACCTGGAATAAAAAATTCAAAAATGCATAGTACTTTTATATTAAAATAATGGAATGCATAGTAAATTTTTTTCCTATAAATACCGAAGGATTTCTTCTTTAGAATTCACAATTTCAGATTAAGTTTTCTTAATACAGTAGTGCTAGTGAGATAGTGGTGGAAGTGAGAGAGAGAAGAAAAGTTTTTGGAGAGAAGGTTCTGCCAAAATCCTAAGGTAAGAATACTTCTCTTTTATATTTTTTTAGATTATTTTTATATCGTTTTTAGAAATCTGTTATTATACTGAAAATAATATTATTTTAAGTTACTATTCTGCATAGTAAACACTATTTCAATAGTAAATTACTATTTCAATAGTAAATTACTATTCAAATAGTAAATTACTATTTACTGTTACTATTTACCGTTACTATTCACGATTTACTATTTACTGTTACTATTCACGTTTTACTATTTACTGTTACTATTCACATTTTACTATTTACTGTTACTATTCATGATTTACTATTCACTATTTACTATTCACTATTCACTATTCACTATTCACTATTTACTATTTAGAATTTACCATTTCTGTTTTAAGTAGTAATCTTAATCTTCGTCTTATGCTTATACTGAAATAAGATTGGTATTAATATTTTTAGAAATCGGAGGCGCAAAGCAAATCCATTTTGGGTAACAATTCAAGGTAAGGGGGAGTGAGATAAGAAGTATAATATGAAAAGACATAAGAATAATGGGAGGAGTTCCCTACTCCTTTTAAATTTAATAATATTATTATTTTAAAATATTAACTTTTTAACTTAACATTTTTAATAAATTTTACATTAAATATCCGGTTTAACTAACTCTAACATACCTATGCAAAGACTTGGACCATTATGACCTATATGGACTGGACTATACCTATGCAAGGACTTGGACCATTATGACCCATATGGACTGAACTATACCTATACAAGGACTGGATTATATGGACTTACATATACCTATGCGAGGAATTGACCAAAATGACTAAAATTGACTATATTAATAATCATTAAATTTTGTATTATGATATGTATTAATGATATTTAATTGATTTGATTATGATTTGATTATGATTGATTGATTGATGATATTTAGTTATGATTGATATTGCTTGATTTTGATTGATGATATTGTAATGTGGAGTTTGAGCATATAGCGAGCATGACGAAAAGCTAAAATTCAGTAAGAATTTCTTACCTTACTCTTTAAATTTTATTATCTTTTATTCATTCTTAGAAATGATTTTTTATTTAGAATAAAAAAAATTAGTATTTATTTTAGAAAGAAAACATTTTATGAGAATTTATTTAATTAAATCTTGAGTTAAAGAAAAATTTTGTAATTTTAAGTATTTTTGGTTAATAATAATTCTCTTTTAATAAAACAAAATTTTTTTAAAAGAAAATTATTTTATTTTTCCAACTTAATAACTAAAGATATTTGGAAATAATTGAGATTCCTAAATTTGATTTTGTTAAGATTTAATTCGAGAAAGATTATGTAAAGTTTTATATGATAAAGTTTTTAGATATTTAAGGCTTAGAAACTCAATTTCAGTGAGATTTGAAAACTGTACCAAATTTATTTCTGTGGGACAGAAATTCAGAGAATTGAGAAAATGTACAGTTTATTGAAATGATATTGTAAACCTTTAAGGGATTTAATAATTGAGTTTCTAAAAGCCTTAACCAACTAAATACGCGAGTAGTTCATGCATCATGAATCATTAAAGTGAAATAAAATAATATTGTCTGGGGACGGATTATAGAAACCGAGGATACATTAGAGGAGGCTTAATTACGAGCCTTGGGATGAGAGGGTGTGAAAGGGTGCTTCAGGGGACCTGGGGTAGCTCCCTAGTGTCGGGTACTTTCACAATAAAAACTTTCTCAATCTGACTAGTCTCTAAGTGTTTCCATGCCAGTTGAGCTGTTCATATTATTATTATCCGGACTTATGGAACAGTGTAAACTCCTGGTTGGCCCAGTGCAAATTAAAATTTAAGGGCCCACATATATAGGTAAGTTATGATGAAGATATTGCATAACATTCATGCATTCATAATTGATTGTGTATGTGATTGTGATTGATATTATTATGTATTGGTTGTGAAAACCCTTTGTTGCTTATGTCTTATTCGAAAATATTATATTCTGTTTCTCACTCCTTTCTCCGTGTTTTTGTTTCATATATTCTAAATTGATGGTTCAGAGGGAAGGATCGAAGAATATCAGCAGTAACTAGCATGTTCTAGAAAGGGAGCTCGGTATGAATACCGTGGTCCAATGAATAAATAATGTTAATAAGTAACTGCTTCTGGGCCATGGAGTTTCCTCTCTTTCTTATAATGTTTAATGTTTATTTTCTTCGGATGAATGTACAAATACTTTATAAAGTTTTAATAATATTTGTGAGGTATTTCAGAAATAATGTATATAATTTATTCCGATAGTTTCTTTTTAACAATCATATCTTTAAAAAAAAAATTACGAGTTTTTCTAGAATTTATTAAGGTGTAACAGAGGGTGTTACAATAGGCACGGACAAGGAGCGGTTCCTGACAGGCTTCTAGTAGGGAATGTGACATCTTGGGCACTATTGAGGGCAGGGAGTGATCGCTGGTGCATAGGCACGAATAAAGAGCGGCTCCTGGTAGACTTCTAGTGGGAGGGACACATGAACGAACTGAATACAAACTAGAATGAGAAAGATCCAAAGACTGTATAAGTATGGGATTATACAGTCGAGGATAGCTTAAAGGAATGAATTCGTACTACCTATACCAACAAATGCATTAACCTTTTCGGTGGCCCATCACTTAAGGACTCCAAGGTTAAGCATGCTTAACTTGGAGAAATTCTAGGATGGGTGACCTCCTGGGAAGTTCTCAGGAAATGTATGAGTAAGGACAAAAGCACACTTGAAAGGTCTTATGTTGGTCTGTGGAGAGAGTTGTTCATTCCTGAAAAACGGCCAGGGCGTTACAGTGGTATCAGAGCATGGCCTCTTGTAACGCCCTCGGTTAACTAGAACAATCTCTTCCACTAGATCATTCTACTTAACTGGGAGGTTATAAGTTTTAGAAAAATGTGGAAGATTTTTGCTGTACAATAAATTTGGTGGAACAGATATCTTATCTACGCCTTATTCATATACAATACATGGTCATATTCAACACATTGTACATACTGAAAATCAAGGGCACGCAGGCTCCCATTCAACAGGAAAAGAAAATCAACTAAGGTAATCATCCTCGATTCAAGAATGTCTGGTTGTTCCTCGACGTGAAGTCTGCGATGATCTCCCCGATGTTGAGTGCGTGGTCCAGTCAGAGGTCTGTAAAAATAAATTGTAAGGGTGAGTCTCTCTTCCATACAATCGGAGGTTTGTTATTTTTGACGTCCCCCCACAACATCCAAACAAGAATTCACGCAATCCTTCCTCGTCTCGGGTTCTTAATCTCTTTAAGTTAGCTGCCAGCATTCAGTCCTACCTATCATTTTCCCTTCCTTCTCTCATATTCTACACTAATAATTACAGAATAATTCACATATCCAATAACCATCACAATCACATATAATATCTCAGAATCATGTAATGCAATGCATGGGTTCCATTACTTTCAGTTAATCTTTTCATTGTTTGTCATGAATGCATGTGGACCCAATTCCATCTCATCAATTTCATACTTATCATCATCAGAATCCATCCTGTTCAGGTTGCCCCTGAACACAACGTTTCTGTACTAGAGCGACCGGAGCCCACCAAGTCCCCACATCACAACATAGGGTATACATGGACTCACAGTCCCAATATCATGGATCCAACACATATCGTCATATTATAATGGGACTTGGCTCTCCACGGTCTTAGTGATACCGGTCTGAGTCGAAGTGCACCAAGATTGCATGGCTTCGCCGGGCATCGAGGTGCTACCACCGAGCCATTGGGGGTACCCTCCTGTTACACTCCCAAGATCCAACCTTAGGGATCGAACCCTCATATCCTTCAGCGTACCCCTCGCTGCTGGCTCTAGTCCACATCAAGTCATATGCAAATAATGCATGTCTCATACATATTCTTTCATTTTCCATTATGCTCGTCATCGGTAGGGTCCCCTCAACAACCACTTTCATTCTTAACATCGGGTTTATTTTATGTTGTTCTTTAAATTTCTTTTGATCATCCTTTAGAGGAAATAATACTAGCCATAGGTTACTCTAAGTTAATTGTGGTATAATCTGATCATTGTTGGGTAGGACTATTCTAGAGGTATGGGTTGTTTGGTTGTGTAAGTGTATACTTAGTTTCTACTAATGGTTGATTGACCGTCTAATTCATTGACTAACACTATCTTTAGTTATTGTCATTATTTCTCTTTAATGCTTATCATAGTATATGCCCTCCGATAATTAAGAATGAAAGGGAAATTGAGTATACATATTCATCAATTCTCATATACAAACTTGCATCTCGACGCATCCTCATCTCATCGGATCCATCCACATTTCACCATTATTCCATTTTTACGTCATGTAAGGATTCCTACCGAGACATATTCTTGTTTTCATTCTTTACTTAACATTTTATTAATGCATCATACAAGATTCGTTCCTTTCATCATATATTTCATCAAACACATATCATTTATTATACCAACAAGAACACGTACTAATCATAATCATTCACGTTAATTGATCAAGCATATATCACTCATTCAATGAACACATTCACAAAACATACATCTCATCGTGCTTATTCAATCCACCATATTTTATACAGACATCCATATCACAACCAACAAGTAATCCACATGAGTCAATCAAACATTTCATCTATCGAACAGATACCGATTACTTTATCTACATGATCCTATATTACGATTTATTCTCTTAAGATTAATCATAAAATATTATTGTCTTCTATAACGACCGTCTCCACACTTAAGAATTTCTTATGAATTTGTTTTATATAATAACCATGAGTATCTATAGTTCCAAGTATAATCTTCTGCGTAGTATGATTATATTTATAAGTTATATTTGTAAGTGTACTTACTAGTTACTTTATATCTAATTATTATCATATTTAATTAGATTACCATCCCTGTCAACTGTATATTCGTCCCTTTTTACATACCGACCTTATATAGATTTTATTGACGTACTTATTCTTATTCGCTAAAGCCTATCTAGCCCAACCTATTCATCGAGTACTTAGTTATTATTTAGGTATATCATTACTTTCTTTAGTTTCTAACTTTCTGTGATCTAGTTTTTATTCGAGGGTCTAGTGTGGATGCCTAACTTTAATTACAGTAAAACTTTATCTTATCAAGTTTGCCGGTTCTCAATTACCTTATTCTAAATTTATTATTATTCCCAATAATCAATTACTCTAAGTCCAGTTCATTTTTACTTACGAAATATTCATTATTGAATTTTACATCTTTAGCCACCACGTTTAGACTATTCCTTCCTTTTGTTAACTATTTATCTTGGTTACTACTGTTCTTAATATAAGTCATATTTCATTGTCTAGATATTACTTAAGGACCTACTTACTGATTGAATTGTGTACTTAACTTAAAATGTACATAGAAACTCATCCTGGATATTTGTTAAGTCCATCAATCCTCATTAGTTCCGTTTATACTAAGTTTACTCTTGGGTCTACTTAATAGTTTATCGCTATTGTCATTTGTTGGGATCTACTAATACTCAAAATCTTTATTTTAATTCTTAATCCTTATCTTAACATTATTATTACTATTCTTTTGACTCCTAAGTATCTGTATGTTTTCCTTATCTTAATTATTTATTCTCGAGTTGTTAGGTTCTACTTGTTTTTTGGACAATGTGGGTTATTTTCATATTTATTTAGAAAGTACAATGGTTATATTACGGCTTAAGTAATGTTCAGCTTGAAAAACATTAATGTATTGGATTTTTTAAAAGTGGTAAATGAAATAGTAGAAATATTAAATGGTAGGACTTTAATTTAAGAAAATACTTATCTGTTAATTATATTAAGAATAATAATACTGTTAGTAATGATAATAATAGTTTTAATAATAATGATAGTATTAATTACAAGGCGGCAGAGTCAACCATTATATCTGATAGTATAAATGATAGGATTAAACAAGAAAAATACTAAGAGCGGCGGCAAAGCCGGCCATTATGCTCAATAATATAGTGACTGAAAAATATTTAAGAGCGGCGGTAGAGCTAGCCATTATGCTCGATAATAACATAATTTAATAAAGAAAATATTTAAGAGTGGCGACAGAGCCAACCATTATGCTCAATAATATAAGTCAATAGAAAAATATTTTAAGAGCGGCGACAGAGCCGACTATTATGCTTAGTAATAATAATAATTAGTAATAATAATAATAATCATTTAATGATAATTTTAATGTTACTTGTTTACCCATTTATTATGAGTGCTCATTTAAAGTTATAAGCTTCATAATTTTATCAAATAAGAGGCGGGTCGTAGTTGGTAAAATTTCTTTTGGTCGCGCAATTATCGTGGTATGTATTACGAAATTTTTATAAAATACTCATTTTAATTTATTTCCCTTTTAATATAATAAAATAGTTATCGGTTACCAAAAATTATATAATTGGAAATCCGACCGTTGGATCGCGTCGAAACTTGAAACTATAATTATTGGATACTAGATTAACGTAACGGGGCAATTCTAGACACAATTTACCGAAAAGGAACTCCCCTTACCTCATGGTGGGTCTCAGTTTTGGAGGAAGAAAATATAAAGGCCCGCCAAAGTTTGTAAAAAACCTTTGATCGTCCTTCGGCAAGCCTTGATGACTTTTGATCCTAAAAAAACAATCATGCAAATTACCAAAAGGAGGACAACCATGGTTGGTTCCCAAACAGCATGAGGACATGAATTAATTTCAACATGCAAGCTGAAATTTAAGTAAAAGAAACTAAACCACTAATCAAGAGAAGAAAAATGATAGCATCCTTACCCTTATGGCTTGGATGGACTCACAGTTTTAAAGCCTTCTTAAGCAAGGAAGTGAAATAAGTTTCTAGGAGTCATGCATGCAAGGAGCTTGAATTTAGAGGGCTGGACAATGGAGGGGTGGTCACGGTTGGTGCTAAGGAGAAGAGGAAATTTTTTTTAAAGGGTGGAGATAGGTGGTGATGGTGGACGTGATTTGGTGTTTAGAGGTGGTGAAGGGGTGGCTGACGGTGACTTGAAGGGGAGAAGGAATGGGTTGAAGTTTTGAATTGAAAATGGTTATAAGTTGAAGCTGCCGACAATGAGGAATAAAGAGAGTGAATGGATTTATAATTTGTTTTAGTGGTAGAGTGGTGTTATGATAGTAAGAAATTAAGCATTTAATGTTGAGTGGAAGCAGCTGAATTTGAAATTAAAATGAAGTAATTTTGGTCTGTTTTCCTGACCATGAATGAAATAGAAGCAGAGTGGGATTTGCTTGCCAATTGGAAAAATATGGAGCAATAACGTGAATATATTTATATAGGTATATGTATGGTATGGTTAGCATGGAATGTCATGGCATTAGATGATGATCCTTGTGAAGCAAGCAAATCAAGTGGTGGTGAATGTATAAATATTTATATTTGTATTGACTACTTAATTTACAAGCTGTTGAAACTTATCGAGCAAGGAGTTTGGTGCAAATATTTCTACATGCTTGGAGGACCATGTGGTGATGTGAGTGGGTTGGAGAAGCCTAGGCACAACACCTGTTCAGGGAGGTGGCTGATGGTGGTGGTTGGCTGGAAACTGGTTGCTGGAAAAATTAAATTGTTACCTAATGATTTTAGGTGTGTAGGATTTTTAGAAACCGAAAATAAAAGGTGTTAAAATAAATATATGATAATTCGTAGCAGCAGAATATCGAAAAGTGTCCAACATCAAACTTGTAGATCTCCTTTTGCTCTTTGATTTGATATATCATTTGCGACGATCCAATATTGGTAGCCCAAGATATGATCAATTTACGACAAGATGTTCTATTCGTATCCAAATCAAATAGGGTTATAGAAATAAATTTGTAATTATTTCTACTTTGAGAATTGGACTTCATAACTTTCATAAGAATTATAGGTTTCTTTGATACGGATCCACAAAAAATAGAGTGAAGCAATTCTCATTCTGGAAGAGGATGATATGCCTATTTTTCTGAAACTGGTCAACACAATGACGTGATGAATAGAGGTTGGTAAAGATTCTAAAAACTGTACCAATATGGGAGGATTTAGATTTCGAAGTCTTCATAGTAAACGTAGATAATTTTGTTACAGAGATTTTGACATCAAGTTTGCATGAATCAAAGATTGTATGAGAGAGTTATGAATTATTAAGCGAAGCATGCGCAGAATGAAAACGCAAATGACATGATTTTAAGACGAATTTACATAATTCATGAATTTGAGCATGATAGAGTAAGAATTTGAGGTTGAGAACATAAATAGGAATTGAAGATCCCTTCGAAACAAAGCGAACGAGACTAGAATCATCCCAATCAAGTATCATTTGAGAAAGTTAGGCTCGAAATACCAAAGACGTGCAGTTTAAATTTCTAAAGAAACAAGATGGCATGGAAATGAGAATGATAGAGTCCAAATCAAATCTTGGGCTCTTCAAGAAACATTTCTAAAACGTCTAAATGAGCTACTTGGAACTGACCGTGTCACCATCGGATACTCTGAGTTATATGCACGATCAAACTTGGGCGACATCGAATGTTCTGATTGGTTCGATTAAACCCAATGAGTTATCTTTAATCCGTTATAAGGAAACCCTACTGTGACTAACCTCCTTTACGGAGTATTAGTCTCAGGTCAAGTTACCAGAAAAGTTCAACAACTGGGTCCCACAGTATAATACCGGGAAAACCCTTAATATTTTATTATTTAAATATTATTACCTATTTATAAATTAATTAAAAACTTAATATTAATAAAATATTATTTTAATATTATATATATCGAATAATTATTAAATATTACTTATAATTATATATATTTTATTTAAATCTTCACTAATTACCCCTAATTAATCTATTAATCTAAACATAAATCATTAAAGGGTAATTAAGTAATTAAGTACGGTTTAAGATAAATTAATCATCGATTACTTACTATTACCTATAATTTTTTTCATTCCTTTATTCTACTATCACTCTCAATCACTCATCTCTTATTTTCTTATATTACTCATTACGCGTCGTTATCTTTCTATTACTTTTTTATCCTTCTCACAGATCTCTATTTTTCTACTATATCTTCTTTCTTTCTCATACTTAACGTTCTATTAATACCTTGAGGACTTCTTCCCTCATTATTTCTTCTTTCTCATAGTCATTCAGGGAATCAGACTAAAGCCTCAACTCCCTCAAGAAACTTATCAGAGCAATCTCAGAGATCCTGAGAGTCTAAGCTCTTACTCTAAAAACTAGGGCTGTTATATCTCTCCTAGTACGGTATGGTTCAGGGATGAACCAGGCGGAAACTGGTGGGCATGTGACATCCCGGCACTGTTAAGGGCAGGGAGTGATTGCCGGTGCATAGTTACAGACAAGGAGCGGCTCCTAGCAGGCTTCCAGCAGGGAATGTGACATCCTGGGCATTGTTGAGAGCGGAGAGTGATCGTTGGTGCATAGGCACGGACAAGGAGCGGCTCTTGGTAGACTTTTAGTGGGAGGGACACATGAATGAACCGAATACATACCAGAATGAGAGGGATCCAAAGACTGTATAGGTGTGGGACTATACAGTCGAGGATAGCTTAAAGGAATAAATTCGTACTACCTATACCAACAAATGCATTAGCCTTTTTGGTGGCCCATCACTCAAGGACTCCAAGGTTATGCGTGCTTAACTTGGAGAAATTTTGGGATGGGTGACCTCCTGGGAAGTTCTCAGGAAGTGTGTGAGTGAGGACAAAAGCACACTGGAAAGGTCTCATGTTGGTCTATGGGGAGAGTTGTTCATTCTTAAAAAATGGCCGAGGCGTTACAGATTACATAATTGATTACTAGAGAGCTTGGACTAATATCCTACACAGGTTGCTCGTGGATAATTGATTACCTGTAATCGATTACACTAGTTGCGTAATCAATTACATAGTTTCCTGATCACTTAGAGTTGCTCAATTGAAGTGTGTAATTGTAGGTTTAGTTGCCTTAAGCTAGGGTAACCTATTAGGGACTTGTAGTCTCGGGTAGGATCATTTTTAAGTCTGCTTAAGGTTTATGGTCCCATTTCCATTACTTACTTTAAAACTCACAAGTTGCTTAAGCTCTTAGGGTTAATTTAACTAGTGTTTTAGGGTATCTAAGCAACCAAATTGGGTTCCTAAAATAAAAAAAATCCCTCGTGTTTTCATTATATAAGTGTTATAAAAACAATCATACTAAATTTAGAAAGTTAAGATTCCTTAAAATTTATGGGACTCATAAAAAAGTTTTATGTATCAAACACTCTTAAAAATAAGATTATTGTAAAAAAACGTTAACGAGTAAGCTTAAGATAGATAAACATAAAAGGACAAGGATATATGTGTATAATCACAATTCTAAATTGACAAAGGTTATATAGAATAAGCCAAATAGTCTTCTATCAGTCCGGTTTGATATAAATAACAAGTTATAGTTGGTTACACTTAAAATATCCAATTTAATTTAGGTTCTAAAAATGGTGTTTAAACCTAATAAAAATCTAGTTTTGACGGACTTAACTTGAATAAGATCTCATTATAATCCGCCTAAAACTTCAATTAGTACTCAAAGTTTAGACAAAACACTCTAGTAGGTCCTTAAGTTACCCAAGTCCAGACACTTAAGTCCCTGACTTTATTAATTACCCCTTTTTTTCCCAACTCTCATCATCGTTGAAAACTTAGGTCCTTACCATCAACAGTCCCTTCCAAACAATCATTACAATTTAATGACATATCTCGTTAACTTAAATGTGTAACAACACCATTTTTTCAGATAAGTAAATAGTGACAAAAATTTATTTTTTGGAAATGGAAAATGTGTGAAAATTAAAAGGCTTAGACATTAAAAAGGGGATATACCTAATCTAAACCCCAAATTGACTTAGCGTGGCTTGCAATCACCCTCATCATCTATTTCCCTTTGAATGATACTCCATGTACTCGAGGATTACAACACTTGTCATTGATTTCCCTCTCGTACTCGATGCTCTTGCGAGGATCCACAGCGATGTCGAAGGTGCACATCACCATCAACGGAGATAAAAGATCCTATAGAGGTGAGTTAGTGATCTCTTTATTCTTTTTATACACTTAGTTAGAGTTTTAGGTTTCGAACATGGGGTTTGTTTAAGGTTTAAGGTTTTTTGTTTTATGGTTGAGGTTTTTTATAGGGGGTAAAGTTTACATGGTCCCTATGAACATGTATTGGATTCCTTTATTTACTTTGTTTTTTATGTTGTGCTTTGATCCCCTCTTTCACGTATGTGTTTGTGGTCCTATGATTGTCAACAGTCCCTTCCAAACAATCATTACAATTTGATGACATATCTCGTTAACTTAAATGTGTAACAACGCCATTTTTTCAGATAAGTAAATAATGACAAAATTTTATTTTTTGGAAATGAAAAATGTGTGAAAATTAAAAGGCTTGGACATTAAAAAGGGGATATACCTAATCTAAACCCTAAATTGACTTAGTGTGGCTTGCAATCACCCTCATCATCTATTTCCCTTTGAATGATACTCCATGTACTCGAGGATTACAACACTTGTCATTGATTTCCCTCTCGTACTCGATGCTCTTGCGAGGATCCACAGCGATGTCGAAGGTGCACATCACCATCAACAGAGATAAAAGATCCTATGGAGGTGAGTTAGTGATCTCTTTCTTCTTTTTATACACTTAGTTAGAGTTTTAGGTTTCAAACATGGGGTTTGTTTAAGGTTTAAGGTTTGTTGTTTTATGGTTGAGGTTTTTTATTGGGGGTAAAGTTTACATGGTCCCTATGAACATGTATTGGATTCCTTTATTTACTTTGTTTTTTATGTTGTGCTTTGATTCCCTCTTTCACATATGTGTTTGTGGTCCTATGATTGTCATTGCTCACAAATTTTGATTTGTTATTTATTGGCATGCTTGTTCTTTACTAAGGTTATGGAATCTCCTATGTGATGGCACTATTTCATTTTATTAAAACATTATATTTAATAATTATTTTAATATTTTAATTGTATGTGTTAAGTAGGATATCAGGATTAGACTTTGTTATGATGGTAGGTTTGTAGTTAATGATAAAGGTGTTATAGACTACAAATAGGGGAAATATGAAGAGTGGGAGGAGTTGGACCATGATTTTATAGATATTTATTCTTTCAATAGATTTGCTAAAAATTATGGGTAATATAGGATATCTAATTTTTTTTGCATGCCCACCTTAGTGAAAACCATTTCATAAATATACAAAAGTTAGATCTCAGCCTATTGTTAAGGGTGATGTCATAGAGAAATCATCTTTATTTTTTTGGCATGGATACAAAATCAGGTACCTCTACTTCATCCACCTTTACGACATACTTAGAGGGTAGAGCTAACAATGTGGCATGGACCATTGTTTCTCTGTTATCCAATTTATTTTATGGGCCACGACATTTGTATTTTCATCATCCATGGTTACCTTGAAATTATGGTATATTGAAAGAAATGATTACAAATGTAAAATGACAAGTCATCAACACAGTAATACTTACCTCTAGAATAGGTCTCCCAATGTGACGCCCCGAGTTATCAATTAAAATTTTTGTGAATAAATTTTTCTTGATATTTAGATACCACCACAACGTAACTCGACACACCATATAAATGATAAACAATGGTGGATCGGTAAAGAAAAACACATTTCTCATATATGATGATATGAGAAGACATATACAAGGAACATCCTTGTATAAAAGCATATATGAGTGTATCAGAGTTTATACACAATCTTAAAACATCTTTGTCAATTTACATGCACAATGACATCAAATCCATGTTTATACAAAGTTACTGGCCAAGGTATTCCTACCATTATTTTACCTTCAAAACCATAAAAGTGTCACTCTCAAAAGAAGATCATCTGCCTACCATAGAACCTATATCACAAGCCTAAAATGGTCCACATAGGAGAGTGAGTCACATATTCGAAATGATAGATACATTACAACTGTGATAACATATACATGTGTATATATAATCCATATACTTCCCCAAAGGGATTCGATTCGACAATACACAATACGATAACATATTCATTATGTCACAAGCACATGTATATAATCATATTCATAACATTCTCACAAGCATCAACTCAGAAGCAAATGAACATATATCAATCAATAATCATAGATGTTAGACCTTTCCTCTCACATTTTGTAACATCCCTCATTTTTCTTTACTAGTCCATGGACTAGAATATGCTAATACTTGTTTGCTTCTATGAACGAAATTTAGGCTCTGGCCATTGCATTGCTATAATTTGTATGCTTAATTGTCTGTGATTAAATTGGGTTAGTAAGATTTAATAAAATAAATAATTATTCAAAAATAAAATTCGTTATAATGACTAGAAGAGAAATTTAGTTTTAATCAGTATAATGAACATGTTACCCGATTGAAGTGTTGTTGTGGCTTAGGCTTGAGTTGTGAAGGTTATATCGAGCTTTCGATATTTATGAAGAATGGAGAGTGAATGAGGCTGTGCCAAGAAAGTTTAAACCAATTGCTAAGTGACTAATAAACCTAATGCCAAGAATTGATTAAAATTTCATGATAATACTTCACCAAGAAAATTCTAAAATTTTACGTGTGAGACCCGAACGCTTTTGGAAATTTAGCTATGACCAAAGACCATTTTCTTATCTTAAAATGTCACACAGCCAAGACACTAGACCAATCTTCTAAATGGCCTAAAACTAAGACCAAAGTGCATGGCCATGTGTTAAGCTTACATGCTTGCACTTAATTTTTCACTAACTTAATTAATCACCATTCTCTTAATATTTTACATTTTATTCTTTTTTCAAATTAGCCACTACTAAACCAATATCCGTTTGGTCATACTCCACTAATATTTTCTCTATAAAAGTCCAAGGCAATGCATTAGGCAAGAACTTTTGCAAAGTTTCTTCATTTTCTTTCTCTTGGCTGTAAATCACATCACATATTTTTCTCTCAAAATATTTTCTTTTCCTTCACTACTCTTTATTCTTTCACCATCTAGCACCTTTTCCATCACTTTAAATCCTTATCAAGACATCTTTTAGAAGCTTTGGAGCAAGGCAAGGCACAAAGGCCATCTTTCCCTGCTCTAATTCAATGTGCATAACAAGAGGTGTGGGAGTTTCTTCCTTTTTTCTCTTAGGCTTTATACATGCATAGGTGGTGGAGATCTTTCTAAGATCCCCACCTTGATTAAGGATTTAAAATGGTATTTTTCCTTTTTAAGTCAAGGTTGGACAGCTTTGAAAAAGCTTGATTTTTAGCTAGAAAAGTTTCAAGAAAAATGAACTCACTTGAAAGGAAAATGTTATCTTAAATCTCCACCATAAGAAAGTCATTTTTGCATATGGAATTCTTTTAGACCAAATCTGATTGCATGCATGAAAAACATATGTTAAACCATGAAATGTTGTACTTAGGGGCTGATCATGATCGTTGTTGTTTGATCTAGTTGTATGTTGAAAATCTATGATAAAAATGCTACTTTGATGCCTTGCATGTCATGATGGTGATGCCTATGATATAGTCTTCAATTTTCATGTGAAAAATCTAGGTTCTTGAGTGGATTTAATTTGAAAACCATGGCTACTTAGTTGGTCTTGAGGAAATCTTAAGAAGCTATAATTTGCATGCATTGTTTGCTTAAAAATCCATGGAAAATACAAGCTTTGGTATGGTTGTGGTGCATGAATTGCTAAAACCTTGAGTCTTGAAAAAACTAACATTTTCTGCTGAAATTATGTTTGGTTTGAATGTATGACTTTAGGCTATGTTTCTCTTTGAATGATGCTAAGAGAAACCCTAAGTGACAGTGTAAATTCTTAGCTAAAAATATACGAAAAATGTATAAGTGTGGGAGGTACAAGGGTGGCGGGCTTGAGGCCTTGAATCTGTAATTTTGTCCATAAAATGTGAGTGAAATAAGCTTGAGTATGGATACTACCCAATTCAAGAGATGAGTTATAAAAATGATAAAATTGTGGTTTGTCCTTAATCGCGATCAACGACGTTTTAAATGATAAAAATAAGATTTTTTGTAAATAAATGAGAACTCAAAAGTAGTTCTTAATTCTAGGTCAATTTTATACAATTATTTAGTTTTAGAAATGTAGGATTTTAAAATTTATTCACTTTCGGCTTTTGAACTGAATTAATCAGAGTTTTCTAGCAAAAGTATGTTAAAAACGAAGTTTTTGAAAATACCGACGAGAAAAATGATTTAAATGACTTAAAAAATGGATTTGGCAAATTCTGCCACATGAGTTAGGATATATTTTCATAATGAAATGGTTTTACTGAAATGGATTCAGAAAGGTTTTAGCCTTAAGGACGAAGGAACAAGTTCAGTGGCGAAAAATGAGATGGGATGGCGTTTAACCGAATTGGTTCAAGAAATTACAACTTAAAATTTTAAAACCTATCCAAGCTATATATTGCTAATTGTTTTCAAGATTTTAAGTAATTTACTAAGTTTTAAAAATGATTCTCAAAAAGCTTTTAGTTTGAATACCGAGAGAAACAAAGCTCGAAGTCGAAAGTATACCAAAGCGACGTTTCCACTAGTTCGGTAAAATAACCAAACTGCCACAGATTTTGTGATTTCAAAGGTATCCAACAAAGTCTTTGATAAACTTAAATTGGATATTAGATAATTTACTAAAACATCCTAAGATTATTTGAATTCTAAGTTAAGGTAAAAGATTCACAAGTATTATCTTTTCATAAAAAAAACTTTACACTTAAGGTTATATTATAGACTTTGTTTCTTAAGTATTTAAGATTTCTTAAGTTACTATATTTTACGCTAGTAATTTCCTACACTCGCTTAAGAACTAAAACTTATATCTAGACCAAAGTCTTAGTGCTCCTAAAGAAAATTGGCAAGTGACTAAGACTTCGACGTAAAGACTCTTAAAGACCCTATAGATTATTATTCAAACTTATAGTAAGTATTGATAAGGTATATTTTACTCAACGTCTTAAGGACAAATAGCACTGAGCTGAAGAATCTCGCCCGACACTAGGTTAATAAGAGATAAGAAAAATATTGCATTTTGCATGCATCATTGATAAGTGATTTGAATTACGAAAACTATAGCATTAATGATAGGTATATTGGAGAACATGAGTGTTCGACCCCCATGGAAGATCTTAGAAGTATAACCAGGTCAGGCACCCATGGTTCGAAGTCATGCCCGAGACCAGACAATCTATGGCAAGCCTTGTATACTTCGACTAAAGACGAAGTGTTTCTAGGACCATGGAGAGCCGATTCCATTTTTGTTGTGATCACTCAATGATGAGATGGTTATGGATCCATATGATTTTAAGGATGAGTGCCCTTTTATCTCAAGATTCAAGAATTTGGTGTACTCCAGTCGCTATAGTAGTTGTATACTTCCCAGTAGACATAATGTGGAAAGATGATTGCAATGAGATGAAATTTTTAGGCCCCATTCACATCATGAGACTTTAATTGAAGATGATTCATAAAATACCTAACTCATGCATAACATATGATTGCCTAATCCTTATTAGTTATGATCTATGACAATATTTATGTGATATTTTGTTAATGCCAAATTGTTGAACTGTGCGTACTCATGGTAGAGTACCCTTTCATGAGAACCTATGAGTTTGAAGTATTATACTCACCCCTCTAGGTGTTGTGTATTCTTTTCTTATGGTACCTTTAGTTAGAGACCGAGAAGAGTGTGGGCAAGGTCCCGAACACCATCAGTAAGACTCCTATTTGGGCATCATTATGAAGAGTGTGAAAGGTGTGAACATTTATCCCTTGAGTAACAAAAGCAAGTGTAGGCGCTTCCTTAGTGTCAATAGTTGTAGTTAGACTTTATGTTTCAAAAGAATTATTTTTTTTTTGTATTAGGAGCCTGCGTGCCCCATCCTTTTGAGTATGTAACCCTTTGACAAGTTAGACCATGCAACTACTTTATTTATGTTTTTGAGTTTCATGATACTTACCGTATAAAAAAATAATTCTTAATTTTATGAACTTTAAGTTGGACTCTTAGTTAACTGAGATGATCAATATAAGAAATTGTTTTAGTTAACCGACGGATACTACACTTTCTCATCAATACTCATTTACCACACATGAGTATCTCTTTCTTATTAGCATATCACTGAACCATATGCTAAATGTATATGTTCATCATAACAATATCAACAACAATAATGTTAGCGCAGATCTGACTGTGGGAATATAACAAAGTGTGGTAATTATACGTAAGTGTGCTATTACTTATATACTATTGTATCATCAATAATAATGTGTACACATACCAATATACCAATGTATATCTCTTTGTACTGGTACCAGACTGCCTCATCCATATGCAACACTAATAACCACTCAAGGTGACATGCGGTATAAACACGGCCATAATTGCCAATATTTTACGGACCTCCCTTGAACACACATCAAGAAAGACGTGATCCATAAAGGAATCACCAGAGGTATGCTCACTCATCGAGCTTCCCTACCATTGGGCCTCGTCACAGGATTCCCCTCTAATAACACATGTGAAAAGCTTTATGATTCTACCATTGAATCACTAGAGTAAATAATAACAATGCTCGTGTACAGGGCCGCCCTCCCACTGGTCCTCATCACGGAATCCTTAACATTCCAGATCAAGAAGCAATTGTGATATGCCTTCCAACATAAATATATCAAGTATTCAATAACCACTAACTCTCATGATCTTATCCATACTCAACACCACTAATCCGTGGTGGATTTCTAAATTCACACTTAATAGTCAGTGGCAGACAGTCATTAGTCAATTCACATTCATTATAAAATCACAATTTAATAAGGAATCATCAAGCCCATTAACATATTTCACATGGTGCGCATAGGGATTCAACACCCAATTCAAAATCGACATCATCTATCAATTACTTCATGATGGTCAAGTAATTGTTCATTCACACATAAGCTCATATCAATTAACATATATGATTCATAGCCTCATCAATGTCACCATCTCATCACATATGTATATATACACATATATTACACTACACATATGCTAAATGCATTTAATCACATATTTGCCATCATAGATCGATTAATAATCCACATATACAAACAAGGAAAAAATATTCCATTCAAGGAAAATATGACATATATCATATATATATATATATATAAATTATCAATAATTTATGTAGCATGCATTTAGAATATAAAACTCAAGCTCTCCCACCTTAAGAGAAATAGTTTGAGAAGTCTAATAGTCTTGCCTCGTCAACCAGATAAATTTCTACATTTAAATAAATGTAGAAACATATTAATTAATCTAGTTAACCCATATTCTTAATCTTAATCTCATAATAAAATTTATATTTGGTCTCTAAAAATTTTCTAATATTGTTTTATACCTATATCTTATTTCTACATTAGGTTTTGGAAATTCTTTTTTCCCTGATATCATCTCTTTCTAGTGTTTTAAAAGCCAAAGCTCGAGCCTAGGGCAAGCCAACAAGTCAAATATTATCTCAGCCTTACGAGGCTTCGTAAATTATTTCCTATATCTTTTATGCTTAGGAGTTTTACCCATTTATTACAGAAAATCCTTGATTTTAACTTCAGCCTATAGATTCGCACATACTTCCGTATTTTCAACTTAATTTAAGCTACAGATGTTCTTTTTAGGTGAATTCAATTTTAAAATTTCCACAACAAATTTCTCTACCACTTTCATGAAGACATTGTAAACTAGTTCGGAGTAGAAAAATTCCTATTTCCATTTCTAGCTACTATTTTACACGGAACACAATAACCATGTACATGCTCCATTATTTTTAACATAACCTAAGTGACAGGTGTTCGATTTAAGTGATCTTGGTCTTAAAATTTTTGAAAAACAATTTACTACAACTTTTCTGAGGATACCAAGAGCTAGTTATAAGCAAAAAATTCCCAGTTTGTGTAACAAGCTACTAACCAATATATCCATGCACACAACCAGAACACTATTTCATATTTTAGGCATAACTTTCGCTCTAGTTATTGGATTTAGGTGTTCTATAGCTTGTTAGAAAGAAGAAAGAAAGAGAAACATTTTTGTGTTCAAGATTTCCCCAAAATCCCAACATATCAATAGCTTACAACCCATCAAAAAGACCCCTAAAATTGTCAAATTCAACATGCATGTAAAAAGAAGTGAAAATGAACATGCATGCGAGAGGAAGGATGGTTTTAGCTTACTGACATCGATTTTGCATAGATCGGGAACCAAGAATAAAGACAGAATTAACATTATAAACAAGTGCTAATGACTATTATTCTTGACCCCATCCTTAGGAATCAAAGATAATAGGTAATTTAACCTAAAGTTCACTAGAAAATCATAAGCACATGCATAAACCTTTCTCCCAAACAGAACATGCATTAAAAAAAATTGAATTACTAACTCAAATTAATTTCATAAAAGAACCAAAAATAATTAAAAAGCCACCAGATTTTTTTAATCCCAACAAAAAGAGGCTAGCCAACATGATTAATCTAAGCTACACTTACAAAATGATACAGAATCAAGATGTGGTAGAGGATCCTCGAAGGTTGTCAAGCTCCAAAGCACCTGAAAATAGATTCCAAGCTTTCCCCTGCTTCTTCCTTGTTCTACATGCCTTGGAAAATGAAGTTTGGGCCTTTTATATGGCCCAACAAGTGAGTGGAGAAAGTGTTGTTCATGCATAATTCACCTAATCTAGTGGGGCTCACCTGCAAGAATAGCCAATTTTTTTCTTGATTTGCCTAGGTGAGCCACTCTCGCCTAAGTGAATGGTATTCAGAATAACATTTTTTCAACTTATTCTTTTTATTTCTTTTTAAGTCTCCATTACCTATAAAATTAACACAAAACACAAATGAGGCCAATTTATATATACTTGCTTAATAACTACAAAACAAAGAGAAAATTGCTAGTTAAGGCACTCTCTTCTCCATTTGCTTAAAGTGGTGGATGGTTTTCTCATTAGCAAAAAGCCCTGGAACTTGCCCTTTCTCTAACCATTCATTCTTTTCAGAAGAGTCTTGAATGCTTTCAAGCCCATGCTCTTTAATCCAAGATTTAGGAGTTAGATCCTGTCATTTATGCTTGAATTCTCTAAGTAGATTTTTTATCCTGGAGGTGGATGCCCTTAAGATTGGATTTTCTAGAGGCTTCACTGGTATGGAATCATCAAAGTAAACCTCATTTTTTTTTATCTTCTTAAAAGGATGGGTTGGGCAAGGTTGTGCCTTCTTAGACAAGCACTTTTATCATTCTCACAACACTATCTTTTTTTCATCTTTTCATTTTTTGTTTTATTTTCTTCCACCTTTCCTTCATCATTCATTTCTTTTTCAACTTTCTCACCTTTCTTTCCTTCTTTCTTTCCCACCTCATCTTTTTCTTCAATTTCTTCTTATGTTCCCCTTTCTTCCACCTAATCTTCACTTTCCTCGCAAGTAACTTCTTGAATTAACCAACTATACCCTATGTAGATGAAACATGGAACTGATTTAGGGATAGGTTGGCTGTTGTGTGATTCGTCTTTCTCAATTTCCTCAATTATTTCTGTTGAGGCTTCTCCCTCAAAGTATTGCATGTATTAAGTAAACATGTTATCCAACTCAATCATTTGACCAAAATATTACATGTATTGGTTGAACATGTCTTCTCGCTTGGAAGATGACTCCATTATGGTGGTTGAAGGTTGCATATATTGAGCAAAGAGATCTTTTAGCTTGAAGGAGGACTCTATTTGTTGTTGTGGATGATAGTAATCTAGTGGAGATGGACTAAGGCAATTATAATCATGTCTTGGCTCTTGAATTATGCCATATCCCAAGGTTGAGGTTAAGCATTGGATTTCAGAGGGTGGAAATATGAGTTAGCTTCACACTTGTCCCTGTAGTTATACATATTTTAATTGAAACAATCTAGTAAACAGGGTGAGTGTAGCTAGTTCTCAAACAAATAAGTTAGAGTAAAGCTAAACTACAAAGAATTAAATAATAAACTGAATGAAAATAAAAACAAAATTTGCTATACAAAAATAAAGAGTTCTAAATAAGAAACAATCACAATTGTCACTATCTAGATACAAGTCCCTAATAACGGCGCTAGAAACTTGTTATGGCCCTAATAAGTGTACCAGTTTCATAGTAGTTTCAAATTATTTATGTAAGGGTTGTTACCCATAGGGACTTGTTAGATATATGACATTTGGTTGAATGATTGTTAATAATTTATCACAAAAATATATGTAGAAATTGTCACAAAAATAGGAAAGGAGTTGTTTTGGGTTTTTGATAAGTAAAAGAAAAGATGGAAATTAAATTAACTAAAACAATCTAAGAAAAGCGTTGGGACAACGTCCTCCACTTACTCCACTAGGTTGACTAGAGCCTTGTTACTATAGTTCGCGCTACTGAGATCATCGTTGATTGGGAGAGAGAAAGCTTTTGCGCTTGGGATCCTGAGCCAGCAACATTCAAACTACCCTTTTTTAGTTTATGTTCTTATAATTATTAGGTTCAATTATGCAATTAACCAAGTCATCGAAACTCTAATTCACCAAACTCGATCCCTTAGAGAATGGATCCTAAATCCTATCTTTAGACAAAGATCCCTTTAACGAATAAAGATAGAATCAGCATTACAAATAAGTGCTAACAGCTATTATTCTTGAACATATCCTTAGGAATCAAAGATATAAGGTAATTCAACCTAAAGTTCGCTCGAAAATCACAAGCACATGTATAAACCATTCTCCTGAATAGAACATGCATTAAGAAGAATTGAATTACTAACTCGAATCAATTTCATAAAAGAACAAAAAATAATTACATAGTCATAACCTTACTAGGGTTGTTTAATCCCAATAAGAAGAGGCTAGCTACACATAATTAATCTAAGATGTGACAGAGGATCCTCGAAGGTTATCAAGCTCAAAGGCGCCCGAAAATGGGTTCCAAGCTTTCCCCTTCTTCCTTCTTATTCTGCATGTCTTAGAAAATGAAGTTTGGTCCTTTTATATGGCCCAGCAAATGGGTGGAGAAAATGTTGTCCATGTATGATTCACCTAGACGAGCGGGGCTCACTTAGGTGAATAGCCAATTTTTCCTTGATTCGTGTAGGCAAGAGTGACTTCCCTAGGCAAATGGTCTTCAAAACAACATTTTCTCAACTCATGCTTTTTATTCCTTTTTAAGTCTTTATTACCTACAAAATTAACATAAAATACAGACTAAAGCCAATTTATATATACTTTCTTAATAATTATAAAACAAAGAGAAAAATGATATTTAAGGGTGAATTTATATCAAAAGTAAAGAAATATTTACATGTAAAAGAACTTCAAATATGTACCTAACACCAGCCATACCGAGTAGATCACTCATAAAAAAGAAAAACTCAGATTGGTTCATTAGCCCAAAAGTTTAACAATAAACACAGAGTATATAAAAAATATTAATGGGCTTTAATACATATACTCAATGCAATGAAATTAAATTATAATGAATAAACTAAAGGATAATCTGGGATTGAAAAAGAGCGAAGAAGCATAATTAGGGAATGGGAAATTAGAGGTTTCAGAATATCCAACTCTGATGCTCCTTACAATCACGGAATGCTAGGTTTTTTTTACACTTTTTTTTTTGTTGAATCAAAAGGATTTATTAACGAGGAAGTGAGATGACGTCGTTTCGTAGAACAGATGGGACCCATAAGGTGTTCGTGTGGTGGCATAGGAGGATGAATTTCTTGAAGAATTTGTGAGCGAACATGATGGTGGAGGTGAGCATATGAAGAATGGGTATTTGGGGCAGAGTCGACGAAGGTGTCCGCGATACATCATTTGGGTTAGAAGTCGTGATTCTAAGACAAAGTTGGAGCGAAGATCGGAGATCATGGAAATTGAGAACGTATATCGAAGAAATCTACTGTTGTGATCGGTGCTGGTGCTTCAGATAGCGGAGCGAAGACCAACAATCGCAGAAACGAAAAAGGGTTCACGTCAACGAGGAAGAAGTGGGAGAGGAAAGGGAAGAGAATAAGAATTGTATATCATATTTTCGATTAATTATGAGGAGAAAATAAGATATTAAATTTTTTAGTGGTTAACTTGCTTATTAGGTATGTGGTAGTGATGAACATTCAACCGTAGATGTAAAATAAACTTACTATACACTTAAAATAATTAAGTCTATCAAATCCTTTACCAGAATTTTAAAATGGACTTGCGATCTAAAGGACCATCTGTCGTAACCAAACATAGTTGTATTTGGATACGTGATATGGATAATTATGGAGTAGTTTGATTTGAATATGAAACAACAAACAAGTCAATTGTATAATAAAAAAAAAACATTTCACTTGGTTCAGTTGAAATAAAATACAGATATTAAACTAAATTAGTGTGATTTAGGTTAGTTTGATTTGACGGTTCTAAACTTCTATTTAAAATAAATATCAAACACCTAAATATCAATGTAATAAATACAAATTGTATAATCAATATTAAAATTGAGATAAAAAAGTTTCATGCTAACTTTCAATCAAAAAATAAATAAGTAAAAATTATATAGTCAATTTTAAAAATTGAGATTAATAAAAAAATCTTTCATGTTAACTTTCTATCAAAAAATAATCATGCAAGTTACACCATTCATTCAATGCAACTTTCAAAATAGAAAAACTCAATCAATTTTGATGACATAGGGAAAAGGTTTATATCAATAAGAGTTAAGAAAGTTTTCTCACATGAGTAAATAGAGATTAAGTGAAGTAAAGTGAGGTAGGGTTAAGAAAATTCCTTGAATGGTGTATGGAATGTGGTGTGATGTGCTTCTCTTATCTCGGATCATATTATTAACTTACCTAAAATACAAAAGAATTACAACTGAATAAAAACTAAATAAATTACCAAAATAAGTTATGCATAATGAAGTCAAAAAGTGGCTAGAACACAAGCCACACAAAAGATATAAAAAGTCCAAGGTGACAGGGAAATAAAAAAACAAGCATATATGGTAATAGTGGCACCAGGGTCCCTTACATCAGAATCCTCAACTTGTATAGCTACATCAACTTCATGTTCTACTTCTTCCCCTTTACTAAAGTTTATGGCTTATACTAGCTCATCATCTTCAACCATAGGGCTCCCTATAAAATCTTTATTGTTAATACCCTAAAAGTCAAGTATCTTTCTCACCATCTTGTCTTGTTTCATATGGTAAGCCAACATCTTTAGCAAGGTGCTCTTCATGAAGTATACCTTTCCATCAAGTTACTCATTGGCTACTTCTCCCTACCGGCATTGGCCTCACCCTTCTTTCTCTTATTTGCTTGCTATAATTTGATGGTTTAGAGTCAGACTTAGAAGAGAGGGTTGAATAAGTCTTAGACTCTTTTCGTGCAAAACTTAAAACTTTTGAACATGAAGCTAACAGACTTTTGAACTAGACTTTAAAAGATTAGGGATAGAGAGATTGAATACAGAGAAATTATACTGGTTCACTTTTAACACAGAAGCTACGTCTAGTTCCTTAAAACTTGAAGAATTTCTACTATTGTAAAAACACCTTTTACAATCACAGCACCAGACTGTGTCATAAGTATTGTTGACTCCAGTCACTCTTGGCTTAAACCCAAGTATTGTTTCAACAAGCCACTCTTGGCTCAGTTCCAAATATTCTTTCTAAAGCCTATTCAGGCCAACAACTATTTCCTACAAGAACTAAGGCTGACAACACACACCATACTTTTACATAAATAAAGATTTGAAAGAAAGTATTTATGTTTGTATTTCTGAGAACTTAGTGTATATAATGGATACAAGATAAACAGATGATACATTAAGTATAGAAAGACAAAGACTAAGGTCTGCTAGAAGCAGAACAACAAAGAAAGTTTTTGCTTTAGAGAAGAAAGCTAAGACTGAGAGGTTGAGAGAGATAACCTTTCGTGATTCTGATTCTGAGAGTCGTTAGAGTTGTTAACTTCTTCAAGTTCTGAGATCTCTTCATATATATAGGCCTTTGAGATGACCGTTATCAATCCGTTGAAGGGATTTAGCTGTTATGAGCATTGACCCTTGAAGATGAGATGAGGACAAAAGGTCTAGGACGAGGAACATTAGAGCTTGCACTAGAAAGGTGTTCCTCGAGTGCTTCAAAGCAAAAGACCTACTGTTGGCTTTCTTTTTTCAACTAAAACATACAAAGCATATAAGGTTGACCTTTTGAAAGTTTTCTGACATAAGAGTTAATCTTCATTAGCTTTTCTAGAATGCGCAGAGCAACTATATTGGTTTCTTTCCATACGAGCTTTGGTTCTTGCACTGGTTTGTCTTCTTTTCTCTTTTGATGATAAGAACAGATTCTCTTGATAAGAACTTGGTTCAGAGCATCTTCAAAAATAAACTTTGATTTTGTTTTATGTGAGCTTTGGAGTAACATTCTTATTGCTTCAAACATCTGGGATCTGATTGATGAAGCAAGTATGCGTGTTAAGATAACAGTCCAAAAGTCTGGACGAGCGCACTTGGATCAGACTCTTCTTGAGCACTGTTTTAGGATTAAACTTTTCTTGGAAAGAGCTTGTACACAAGCTATTTTTTATCCCTAGGCAGACTTATTTTGAAATTACTTGCACGACTCAAGGTAGACTTTTTAAGTTTTGGACTCCCCTTTCATTTATAACTTGTGCATCTTAGGTTTATAAACTAAAACACTTAATTGAATAGGTTAGATAACACGTAGCTAGACTTTATTTAATTAAATGCCTTGATGTGTGTTGTTAACAAATCTTGGGGTCTGGTAAATGATAATCAATAATCTGTAATCCTTTACAAATCAAACTTAGTTCCAACAATCTCCCACATTTGTTAATAGCAAACATCGAGTCTTTTATTTAACTAAAGTCTGTGATAATCAAAGCATATCATAGAGAAAGCACCAAATTATCAGATTTCATATCAAGTCATGTTATCAGAGCATTTATTTAGAAAATAATATACCTTGATACTTAAGTAGATCTTAGACAAGAATCAAAGCTTATATAATTGATGCTTTTGAATAGATGGCTAAAATAGATATATGATTAAAGTAAATTTTGACTTATCAAAAACAGATCAGAGCAAATCATATCGAGTCATGTATTAAAGCATATAGAACAAGCAAGAAACTTGTAAGGATTAGAGCAAACTTTTCTTCTTAAGCAAAAGCACAGATAATCAAAGCAGTTATATGATCATAGAAATATAGCACATAACGATTATCAAAGCGTAAGTCTGATCATACAAACTAGAGCATATTTATCTAAAACATTATAAGTTAAAAACAAAGTTTTTATTAATCACAAAAGATCAGAGCATAAAAAGATTACAAAACATTTTATTTTTACTCTACTCCCCCTAAAACAGATATGACTCAAACCTATAAAAGACTAGACTCCACTTCCCCTTTTGATATCAATAAAAAGGAGGGACATCATAGAGGTATCTAGAGACCACGAGTTATGCTATTGATAATGAGGGCGGAGGCAGACAGGGAAACAATGAGCAGATAGCAATATTAAATAAACAGGATCTGAGAAGAGTAAATGAAAATGACAGCGTGATGATAAAGAAAGATAGGAAGGTTTTTAGAAGAGAGGCTGGTCTTGAATGTAGTGCGATGACATCCCCAGAAGAAATTCAGGTTAAAGCAATTCTTAGATTTAGGAATGGTGTGAATGAGTGAGCCCTGTTGTCTAATTTCCCATAAGAAGTGATTCCAGAGAGCACTGGCATGATCTTCATTAGGATTGGGAGCAAACAAGATACTCTTCAAGGAAGCTTGTGATAGCTCTTTTAGTCTGGGGTCATCCTAAGCAGCTTTATAATAGTCAAATCTTGAATGGACTGGCTTCTTTAATCTTCCCTTTTCAATGACCACTAATTTTGGGTTAAGGTGGTCTGGGGTGAGGAGAATCTGCTTGCATGGTGTGACTACGCAGGGGTGAAGATCATGACGATACTGGCCTTGCTACATGTCAAACAGAACTTTCCTTTCTTTAGACTTCAAGACATAAAACATTGCATAATCTGATGGAGAAGTTAGGTGGGTGTGTAACATGATCTTGTCAAGGGGGATCTGAGGTGGAAAACGAGGGGCTGTGGGAAACATTGGTATTTTGTGTGGGTCAAAGCTGGGAGTAGGGATGTCAATGCAGGTTACCCGCCCCGTCTCACCACACCCCGCCATCAACCCACCTAAATATAGGGTGGGGCGGGGTTTGGCCCCTTACCGGAGGCGGGTTGAAATTTATGGCTTGCCCCATTTTGATAGTAGGGCGAGTTAGCCTGCCAACCTTTAAAAATTAAAATTATTTTTAGTATTTTAAAAAAGGTTTTTAATGGAAGGTTGGTAAATGGTTTGTCCGCTTACAAATATAAATTAATAAAAATTAATTAACTTATCATTTTTATTAAGAAAAAGTCAATTAAATTAAAAAATAAAATAGTATACAACTAAAATAAAAAATTTAAATATAGTTATATTAATAATTTTAACTCAAAAACTAATCAAAATAATATGCTATGAAAAAATGAAATTTTTTATAAGATATTATTAATATTATATTCTTATTTTTTAAAATAAAATATTATATAACTCGTTGGGTCAACCCGCCCTGCCCCGCCGAAAACCCGTAAAAATACGGGGCGAGCCGGGCTAATTTTGAAACCACTACGGATTAAATTTTGTCAACTCACCCCGCCTGGTTTTAGCCGGATTGGCGGGTCGGCCCGCGGGGCTCGACATGCTTTAACATCCCTAGTTGGGAGAGTGTATGATGGCTAAGTTGTTGGGGTGCAAATAACCTATGTCATCTTTGTCTAGAATAGGTATGGTGATTTTAAAAGGTTTCAAGCCTTAGGTAACTAAGTCAAGAGGGATGTTGCTAGTTTGTTTGGGACGAGGGCTGATAGAGAAGGTGCGTCTGGGATGAAGATAACGTGGAGGTAAGGGGTTAGAGGGTTCATGTGTGAGGGTCTGGTCTGTGAATTTAGGTGTTTGAGTCTCAGGTTGGGTGGTTTTAGGCTAGGAATGTGAAAGAGGGTCGGGTGACTTACAGATTCAGACTATACATGCTCATGTCTTGATTTCTCCTTCAGTTCTTCCTTTATTTTTCTCTTCTTTTCTTGAGCCGTTCGTCTGAACACTTCTTCATCATCCTGGTACTCTTTGAACACTTCAACATACCTTTCAAATCAATCTACATTGCTCCATTTGTTGGTGTCTGTAACATCCTATTTTTTACTCAAATAGAAAAAATATATTAATATCTCTTTAATGAGAAAACACTTACTATTAGTTAGTTGATTTTTAACTAATTAATATCCTTATAAATATTGGTACTTATATTTAATTATTTTTAAAAAATAATAAAATAATAATAAAATAAAAATAAATGAAGATTTTAAAATGACTTAATTACTATTCACTAATTAAGAAAATTATATTAAGAATTTTTAATATCTTTATTATTCACAATTTTTATTTTATGTTCTTATATTTATGTTTTTACATATTTAAAATTTAACTCTTATTAGAATTTTAAAATAAAAATTTGAAGGAATTAGATTATGGTTCTTTAGAACTTTTTGATCTATGCATTATTTATGATTTTCTGAAATTTTTTGAATTTTTTAATAAATATTTGAGAAAATTACCAAAATACCCTTAACCTTTTATCTAATAACCAACATGCCATTACCGGCATCATCGCTTACCTATTGACAGGGCCCGCAAGCGCACGGGTTATGTCGCGTAATATAAAAGATTATCGTTCTCCACAGGGACTGTGTTCAAAGTACCAGCATATTGAAATTTAATTATCCACACAATTGGTTTTTAAGGTTTTTGTAAAATAAAGCACAAAATTAAGTTGCACAGAATATGAATAAATACAAAAATAAAATTTACTTGACACTTAAAAATCAGAGTTGAGAGTATCTTGGGATTTCGGGGGATCAAGACTCTATTTTATATTAATGAATTTTAACTTTTCAAAAATAAGAATCGAATTAAGTTTTCCAAGGCGAATTTTCCAAAAGCTAATTAATATATTCCTCTCGGAATCCTATTAATGTACCTAACCTATGGAAAGCGCTGCTTAATCCTCAGAAAGGCCCATTATCGTTTTATGAAAATCCCTTTTATTTCCTCAAAAGAATTTTGATTACTTTCACGGTTTTACCGAGGTCACAAAAAGCATCTCAAAAATCTTAGGTTTAGTTCAAAGCTTTCCGGTAAAAATAAATCTCTCGATTCTATTTATTACCTAAACTTACTAATATACCCACAAGTATACAGTTTTATCATTTAGGTTCTTGTTAGGAATCACTAAACGCATTGAGCATAATTGAACTAAATGGAAAACAGAAATTTATTTAATTCCAAGTCAAAATAACATTAAAATAAAATATTATCAAACCCCTTTCATCCCAAGATAATTAATTTAGCTACTCATGAAATAATTCAAATTCATATAAATAATAGAAAAATAAAACATACAAGACATGGTAAAAATGAAGACTTACGGGTTTCTCCAAAAGCTTAGAATAATTTACCAATGTATTTCCTTGATGCAATATTTCTCCACCAATTACAAATTTAAATACTCACTTTTACAGCCCTCACAACTCTTAAAATAAAATAAAGAAAATAAAAAAGAGAAAGAAAATGAAAAAGAGAGAAAAAGGAACGAAGGAAAAAATTGAAAAAGAAAGAAAGAAAGAAAAGAGAAGGCGGAAGAAGAAAACAAAAGAACCAAAGAGAAAAGAGAGAAAAGAAAAGGAATTGAAGCTTATGGAATTGATGGATTTTGACGCTGTGTTGCTCTTCCTTTTATAGGCGAATGAATGAATGAATCCAGCTAAGAAAACGCGTTAAAATTGCAAGTGGAAGAAACTTTCGGTGCATGTGAGTTCCAACTGTCCCAAATTGCATTATTTTAATATTTCCAATAATTCGGTGCTTGGATTTATTCAGCTGGATAAATTCCGAGCAGAAAGGTGCTGGAATTCCACAAGACCGAGTGACAGCTTGTTGGGAGGTTGGACGGTGTTGTGTTGGTGAGGCCGGTGTTGTGGCTTAAGAGGACGGTGTAGAGTGAACTGGACAATTGTTGGTTTGCTGAGGAGTTGTGGAGTTGAACGGTTTTGCTTTGCTGTTCAAAGGAGAGGGGACGTTGTGGAGAGGAGTGTGTTGCTGATTGATCCAGTGTGGCTGTGAAGAGTTAGATGGAGTCGGTATTGAATTGGAGTTGGGGTTGATCCGATGTTATGGTGATCCGGTGTTGTGGTGATCCGGTGTTGGCTGTGAAGAATTGGAAGGAGTCGGTGTTGATGGAGGGTTTGATCCGGTATGCATTTGATCCGGTGTTGGAGTGAATGGATGGAAGGTTTATCCGGTGTGCATGGATGGAGTCGGTGTTCAAAGGAGATGGGAAATAATCCGAGCGGCTCCCATTCACGCTTGAGCGTGTTTAATCTCGCTTGGGCGAGCACATTCCAGTAGCTAATATTATGCCACTCGCTTGAGCGTAACCAGAGTCGCTTGAGCGAAAGACCTTTGTTTAATCGGAATTGCTTCACTCGGTATTAAAAAATGGCTCGGAACTGACTGAAGAGGGACTCGGATCCGACTGAAGATGATTCATTAGGGACTGATTGAAGACTCACTCAGGATCGGAATTTATTCAATCGGCACCCAAACTGTTTCACTCGGCTGTCTTTGAATTTGAATCACTCGGATTTGCTTTGAAATAATTCATTCGACCTTCATTCCTTGAAATGATACACTCGGAAGTGCCTTCTTGCTTTTTACTTCAGTCGTCAATCAACCCAGTCGGTTGTCTTCACTCGGGAATCGGATATACCTTTCACTCAGAAATTTGAACTTGAAAGACTCTAGAATCTGGGTGATTGAATTTATTCTCATGTCCGAGCCTTGCTTTGCTCGGAAATATAGGTTTCTGCCCCAACTCACTCGGTAATCTTCCTTCGAGACATCTCACTCGGGCTTAGGGTGAAACTGTGAGAGTTTGCCCGAGTGTGATTCATTTCTGATCGGATTTTTCCTCTCTTAATAAGACACTACTCGGAAATGCCTTGTTCCGCTTGAGAATGCCATCTTCTCCGAATGAAACCACTCGGAAACCTCCTTATTCAACAGTTCCTCTTTCAGTGGCTTCTTCTTCTCGGACAACAGTTTTGACCACTCGGGAGTTTTCCAATCGGAGGCAGTTTTGCACAGAAAAATAGTTTAGACTTGTTTCAATCAGCATTTATTCACTCGGATTATTTGCAATCCGAAAACTCACACTCGGATTCACTTCAATCAGTAATCCTTTCACTCGGAGAATAACTTTGGACAGCATCTATTCAAAGTCAGTCCCCTTTTTTCACTCGGAATGAATGCAGTCGGGGAAGCTTCCACTCAGAATCACCTCCAACCGAGACTTATTCCTTTTCAGCATTGAACCTTCAACAGAGTCAGCCATTTATCACTCGGAATGGCTTTGACAGGGAACTTTCCACTCGGATTCTGCTCCAACAGTGAATATTCCACTCGGAAAAGCTCCATTCCGAGTCATTCCACTCGGATTTGGTCCTTTCTGAGTCATCCTACTCGGATTTGGTCATTTTGAGTCGGATTTCAACATTCTGAGTCGGAATTCAGCATTCTGAGTCGGAATTCAGCATAAAAAGAGAGTTCTTTCTACTTTGGGCTTGTTCTTCTTGTTTCTTTATCATTTTATGGTCGTTTTTCTCTTGTTATTGACCCTTTATTACCTTAATTCCTGTAAAATAACATACCCAAGTAGAACAGAGTGGAAAGAAAGCAAAAATCACAATAAATAAAGGAAATACAGTGCATAATGATTAAAATCCTAAGCAAACTAGATCTAATTTATTGTGTTATAAAGCATTTATCAAAATACCCCAAACCAAAACATTGCATGTCCTCAAGCAATCACCATATTCACAAGATAAGATACAGAAAACACTAAGCTTAATAAATTAAGGAATCCAAAACAGAGAAAAAGATTTATTCAAATGCCAATTTTAATTTACTTATGTGAATCAATTTTCAATGTCAAGACTTGAGATACTCTTCTCACAATTTTCACTCAAGTGTTTCAAGATTTGTGTATCTCTCAAATCATCATAGTCAAAAATATTACCATAAGCTTGTTAATAAACCAGAAACTCCATAGTTTAGATAGAAAATATGTCAAAGTCTAAAGGACTTTCAAAGGGTTGTAACGTGGCCTTGGGTTGTATTGTCAAGGTAGGAATTTCAAGAAAAATGGAATACAAAAGGGCTTTAACAGTCAAGAATGATTCAAATTATCATCATAAATTTAACAGAGCAAATTTTTGAACTTTTATGGACTTTTTGGAATTCATTCAATATCATCCTTTTGATTTTCTTTTTTTTTATTTTTTTTCTTGCTTTTCTTTGCATTCAATACCATATTTTTCTTAAGTCCTTTTTTATTTTTTTGCTCCACTAAATTTCTAACTTTTTCACCATTAAGAGAATATTAGTCAATGAAAGGTTTTCAAGGAAAAATTTTCACTTTCAGGCTCAAAAGGGGCAACTAGGGGTCAAATTGTGCAAAAATTCTGAGGCTTAAGAATAAGACCTAATTATGCCTTTATCATCCTAAGACATATAATCAAAAACCATTTTGAATCTGTTGAAAAACAAGTTTTAGAATATTAATGACTATTAGATTCACTCAATCAAGAAGATATGGGTTTTAAAAATTTGTTTGATAAATGACCCATTTTGGCTCAAGTCTAACCATGGAAAGTCTTTTTAAAGAAAATTTTAATCACATAAGGTTCATTTAGACATTGATTTGGCATTTAAACAATCAAATTTTAAAAACTTTACTCAAAATTTTGGGGTCCTTAGATACTTTAGCCTTGTGTTCAAAGTAAATTTGTCATGCAATCATGGTAAATTACAAGATTACAAACAAAACAAGGAAAACACACATGCAAAATAAAATAACAATCACACAACGTAAACAAAACAGTTAAGTTTTCTTATCTACCACCCCAAACCAGAATTTGACATTGTCCTCAATGTTAAAATGGATGATAAAAGGATAAGAAAACTTACCTGTAGTAACCCCAAACCAGCTTTTGACATAGTTGGTTTTTTTTTTGTTTTTTTTTAAAGCTAAAAATGAAACAACAACTTTTTATAGGGTTACCTCCCTATCAGTGCTAAGTTTTAAGTCTTCAGCCAGACTTCTCACCATTTGGATTTACTCATCAGAAGCATCAAACAAGTCCAAGTCACTTGCTTGTTGTATTGGTTGACCTGTGAAGTAGTGCTTTACTCTCTGTCCATTTACCCTAAATGTACCAGATTTCTCGCTCCATAGTTCGACAGCTCCAAAGGGAAAGACTTTTGTCACCTTGAATGGTCCTGACCATCGAGATCTCAGTTTACCTGGAAAAAGTTTCAATCTGGAATTAAATAGTAAAACCATATCTCCTGGATTAAATGTTCTCCGTTGGATGTGACGATCATGCCATTGTTTGGTTTTTTCTTTATAAATTCTGGCATTTTCGTATGCATCTAGACGGAGTTCTTCAAGCTCATTTAATTCCAACAACCTTCGTTCACCTGCAGCCATATGATCAAGGTTAAGAGTTTTAACAGACCAGAAAGATTTATATTCTAGCTCAACAGGTAAATGACAGGGTTTCCCATATACTAGCTTAAAAGGTGTGGTTCCAATGGGAGTTCTGTATGCGGTTCGATACGCCCATAAGGAATCATCTAACTTAATAAACCAATCCTTACGTGATGTATTCACCACTTTTTGAAGAATATTTTTAATTTCCCGATTGGATACCTCAACTTGTCCACTAGTTTGTGGGTGATAAGGTGTAGCAACCTTATGCCTAACTCCATATTTCTTTAGAAGGGTCTGAAACGTTTTCTCAATAAAATAAGACCCTTCATCACTTATAACACATTTTGGGACCCCAAACCTTGGAAATATTATTTTCTTGAAAAGTTTAATAACAGTTTTAGCATCGAAATGGGGTGAAGCAATGGCTTCCACCCATTTTGACACATAGTCAACTGCCACTAATATGAACTGATTTCTAAAAGAGGAAGGAAAAGGTCCCATAAAATCAACACCCCATACATCAAACAATTCAACTTCTAAAATGGTATTCAATGGCATTTCTTGTCTCTTACGATTGTTACCTGTTCTTTGGCAAGCATCACAAGTTAGAACATACTTACGTACATCCTTAAAAATATTTGGCCAATAGAACCCAGCTTGCAATACTTTAGCGGTTGTCTTAGAGGTGCTCATGTGTCCTCCACAGGAAAGAGAATGGCAATGATCCAAGATAGCATGGACATCATCTTGTGAAACACATCTCCGAATCATACCATCTGCACATTGCTTGAAAAGGAGTGGTTCATCCCAATAATAATGCTTGACATCTGCATAAAACTTTTTCCTTTGCTGAAAGCTAGATCAGGAGGTAAGATACGACATGTAAGAAAATTTACAAAATCAGCATACCAAGGAACACGTTGGATACTAAGATTAAAGAGTTGTTCATCTGGAAAAGATTCATTGATAGGAATATTATCTGTTTCTTCTTTTTCAGATGTCAACCTAGACAGGTGATCAGCGACCAAGTTCTCGGTACCCTTCTTGTCCTTAATTTCCAAGTCAAATTCTTGCAATATTAGAATCCACCTAATTAATCTAGGCTTTGCTTCCTTTTTATTCAATAGATACTTAATGGCAGAGTGGTCAGTGTAAACAGTAACATGTGAACCTACCAAGTAAGACCTAAATTTATCAAAAGCAAAGACAATAGCTAACAGTTCTTTTTCAGTTGTGGCATAATTTACCTGAGCATCATCTAGCGTCCGACTGGCATAATGAATTACATGGAGCTTTTTATCCTTTCTTTTCCCCAACACAGCCCCCACTGTGTAATCACTCGCATCGCACATCAACTCAAACGGGAGTTTCCAATCAGGTGGTTGCACGATGGGGGCAAAGATTAGAGCTTGCTTAATCCTGCAAAAAGCTTCCATACAAGATGAATCAAAATTGAAAGGCACATCCTTACCCAGAAGAGTTGTAAGAGGCTTTGTGATCTTGGAGAAATCTTTAATGAACCTACGATAAAACCCTGCATGTCCAAGAAAACTCTGAATACCTTTCACATTTGTAGGTGGAGGCAATTTTTCAATCACTTCCACTTTAGCCTTATCAACTTCTATACCTCTCTCAGACACCAGGTGTCCAAGAACTATGCCTTCTCTTACCATAAAATGACATTTTTCCCAATTTAGAACCAAATTGGTTTCTTCACAACGCTGTAAGACTTGGCACAAATTTGTTAAACAATTATCAAAATCCAAACCATGCACTGAAAAATCATCCATAAAGACTTCCATCACATTTTCAATAAGGTCAGAAAAAATTGCTTGCATACACCTTTGAAAAGTCGCTGGTGCATTACACAAACCAAAAGGCATACGTCTGTAAGCATAAGTCCCATAAGGGCAAGTGAAGGTAGTCTTTTCTTGATCAGATGGATGAATAGGAATTTGATGAAAACCTGAATACCCATCCAAATAATAGAAATAAGAGTGTTTTGCAAGTCTTTCAAGCATCTGATCAATAAAAGGGAGGGGAAAATGATCTTTTTTCGTGGCGCTATTTAACTTCCTATAGTCAATGCACATGCGCCAACCAGAGACAATCCTAGTAGGAATCAAGTTATGTTTATCATTCGATCACAGTTATTCCCCCCTTTTTAGGCACCACATGGACAGGACTTACCCATTTACTACTATCAACAGGATAGATGACTCCAGCATCAAGCAATTTCAAAATTTCCTTTTTAACCACTTCTTGCATTTTAGGATTTAATCTCCTAAGTGGTTCTACTGTGGGCCTACTTTCATTTTCTACAATAATCCTGTGCATACAAAGAGAAGGGGTAATCCCTTTGATATCATCCATTGTATAACCTATTACCTTTCTATACAACCTAAGTTGTTTCAAAAGTTTTTCAGTTTCACATGGATTCAATTCAGCATTGATAATCACAGGATATGTGGAATTAGGACCAAGAAATTCATACCTTAATGAAGTTGGTAAAGGTTTTAATTCCATATTGGGGCTTACCACTTTGTCACACATGACCTCAGTATCATGTGGGGCCTCAGAGCAATCAGATGTTTCTATCGGCTCAATCATGAAAACAGTTTCAAGTGGGTCATTAGGAAGGGTTGCTTCCTTTACCACTTGTTCGACAAAATCCACAGTACAACAAACATCATTATAAGGTTTTTCTAAAACATTTTTCAAGTTAAAATCAACCTTTTGGTCTCCAACAGTTAGAGACAACTTACCATTCTTGACATCGATCACAGCACCTGCAGTTGCTAAAAATGGTCTACCTAAAATAATAGGAATCAAAGAATCTTCGTCTATTTCAAGCACAACAAAGTCAGCAGGTATAAAAAATTTTCCTATCTTAATAGGAACATCCTCTAAAATTCCTACAGGATATTTTACAGATCTATTAGCCAATTACAAAGACATCCTAGTAGGTTTTAACTCACCCAATCCTAATTTTTCAGCAATAGATAATGGCATTAAACTCACACTCGCTCCTAAATCACACAATGCTTTATCTATATTCATGTCACCAATCATGCAAGGAATAGAGAAACTACCTGGATCTTGGAGCTTGGGTGGAAGTTTCTTTTGAATTAGAGCACTACACTCTTCAGTAAGTGCAACTGTACCATCTTCCTCCAGTCTTCTTTTGTTGGACAAAATGTCTTTTAGGAACTTCGCATATGTAGGCATTTGCTGCAAAGCATCTGTGAAGGGAATATTAATATACAATTTTTTTAAAACATCAAGGAACTTACTAAATTATTTGTCCAACTTTGCTTTGGCTAAGTGCTGAGGAAATGGAATGGGAGGTTGATATGGCTTAACCTCCTCCTTCTTTTCTTGTGGTTTCTCTTCTTCAATTACTGGATGAGATGAAGATTCATCTACTTTCTTTTCCTCCTTTGCAGTCTTGTCAACTGGCCCATCGTATTGAGTACCACTCCTAAGAGTGACAACCATGGTTTGGTTAGATGGTCCAACTTCTGGTTTTCCAGGAAATGTTCCTGGTGCTCTTTGAGAATAGGAGGCTTGTTGGGCAATTTGATTTTCCAGTATTTTGTTGTGAGTGGCAAGAGAGTCCACTTTTGAAGCCAAGTTTTTTATTGCATCAGAGAATTCATCATTTTGTTTAAGTTGAGTAGCTACAAATGTCTCCATCAAGGATTCTAGCTTTGATTTTTATGGAATATAGGTTCCTTGTTGAGGATTGTAGTTACTTTGATTACCTTGGAATTGAGGTGGCCTATTTTGGAAGCCAGGTGGACCTTGTGGAGGTCTGTAGTTACCTTGATAATTTCCACCATAGTTTCCAATAGCATCCACCTGATGCATTTCTTGTTCTTGATTAGGGGTCATTGCTAAATGGCAGTTTGTAGCTCCATGTCCTGAAATACCACAAACTTCACAAACAATGTTAGTAGCACCTGTTGACCCTATTTTATCAAGTTTTAATGTTAATGCTTCAACTTTGGCAGAAAGTAGGGAAAGAGCATCAACAGAGTACTTACCTGGTGTTTTAGCAGGTAATCCTCTCTCAGAGTTCCACTGGTGAGTGTTTTGAGCTATTTCCTCAATCAAGTTCTCAGCTTCATCAATATTTTTACTCATGAAGGCTCCTCCAGCTGCAGCATCTAAAGAGATCTTTTGTGTGGAAGTTAGTCCATTATAGAAAATATGGATTGTCAACCACCTTTCTATCCCATGGTGAGGATATTCTCTTAGCATCTCCCTGTATCTTTCCCAGGCTTCATATAAGGATTCATCATCTTTTTGTGAAAAATTTATGATTTGTTTTCTTAACACATCAGTCTTGTTCCTTGGGTACCATTTATTGATAAAAGCACTGGACAATTGTTCCCAAGTCGTGATGGATCCTTCAGGAAGAGAGTATAACCACGCCCTCGCTTTATCTCTTAAGGAGAAAGGGAAAAGTCTCAAGCGAATGGCATCATTGGTGGCTCCATTCATCTTCAAGGTGTCACAGTATTCAAGAAAGATTTGAAGGTGAAGATTTGGATTTTCAGAGGGTAATCCTCCGAATTGGTTCTGTTGAACCATAGAGAGTAGTGAAGGCTTCAATTCAAAATTGTTAGCCTCCACTGTAGGTCTAAGGATGCTAGATCCTCTCCCATTAGTGCTTGGAGCGGCAAAATCTCTTAAGGGTCTGTGTTGGTCTGCCATTTGTTTTTCTTTTTGTTCTTTTTGTTGTTTTTGTTGTTTTCTTAAAGCTCTAAGGGTACGTTCTATCTCAAGGTCAAATCCTAAGTTTAGATCGACACTACGGCTTCGTCGCATAAAAAGAAAATAATTGACAAATAAAACAGACAATTACAAAAATAAAACAACAACAGATACACAAAATATAGAACAAAATACAAAATTACAAAGAAAATAAAAATAAAAATAAAAATAACAATAAAAGTATTAACAAGTATGAATTTCAATATTGTCGATATTTGAGGGACAACAGTCCCCGGCAACGGCGCCAAAAACTTAACAGGGCCCGCAAGCGCACGGGTTATGTCGCGTAATATAAAAGATTATCGTTCTCCACAGGGACTGTGTTCAAAGTACCAGCATATTGAAATTTAATTATCCACACAATTGGTTTTTAAGGTTTTTGTAAAATAAAGCACAAAATTAAGTTGCACAGAATATGAATAAATACAAAAATAAAATTTACTTGACACTTAAAAATCAGAGTTGAGAGTATCTTGGGATTTCGGGGGATCAAGACTCTATTTTATGTTAATGAATTTTAACTTTTCATAAATAAGAATCGAATTAAGTTTTCCAAGGTGAATTTTCTAAAAGCTAATTAATATGTTCCTCTCAGAATCCTATTAATGTACCTAACCTATGGAAAGCGCTGCTTAATCCTCAGAATGGCCCATTATCGTTTTATGAAAATCCCTTTTATTTCCTCAAAAGAATTTTGATTACTTTCACGGTTTTACCGAGGTCACAAAAAGCATCTCAAAAATCTTAGGTTTAGTTCAAAGCTTTCCGGTAAAAATAAATCTCTCGATTCTATTTATTACCTAAACTTACTAATATACCCGCAAGTATACAGTTTTATCATTTAGGTTCTTGTTAGGAATCACTAAAAGCATTGAGCATAATTGAACTAAATGGAAAACAGAAATTTATTTAATTCCAAGTCAAAATAACATTAAAATAAAATATTATCAAACCTCTTTCATCCCAAGATAATTAATTTAGCTACTCATGAAATAATTTAAATTCATATAAATAATGGAAAAATAAAACATACAAGACATGGTAAAAATGAAGACTTACGGGTTTCTCCAAAAGCTTAGAATAATTTATCACTGTATTTCCTTGATGCAATATTTCTCCACCAATTACAAATTTAAATACTCACTTTTACAGCCCTCACAATTCTTAAAATAAAATAAAGAAAATAAAAAAGAGAAAGAAAATGAAAAAGAAAGAAAAAGGAACGAAGAAAAAAATTGAAAAAGAAAGAAAGAAAGAAAAGAGAAGGCGGAAGAAGAAAACAAAAGAACAAAAGAGAAAAGAGAGAAAAGAAAAGGAATTGAAGCTTATGGAATTGATGGATTTTGACGCTGTGTTGCTCTCCCTTTTATAGGCGAATGAATGAATGAGTCCAGCTAAGAAAACGCGTTAAAATTGCAAGTGGAAGAAACTTTCGGTGCATGTGAGTTCCAACTGTCCCAAATTGCATTATTTTAATATTTCCAATAATTCGGTGCTTGGATTTATTCAGCTGGACAAATTCCGAGCTGAAAGGTGCTGGAATTCCACAAGACCGAGTGACAGCTTACTGGGAGGTGGGACGGTGTTGTGTTGGTGAGGCCGGTGTTATGGCTTGAAAGGACGGTGTAGAGTGAACTGGACAATTGTTGGTTTGCTGAGGAGTTGTGGAGTTGAACGGTTTTGCTTTGCTGTTCAAAGGAGAGGGGACGTTGTGGAGAGGAGTGTGTTGCTGAGTGACCCAGTGTGGCTATGAAGAGTTAGATGGAGTCGGTATTGAATTGGAGTTGGGGTTGATCCGATGTTATGGTGATCCGGTGTTGTGGTGATCCGGTGTTAGCTGTGAAGAATTGGAAGGAGTCGGTGTTGATGGAGGGTTTGATCCGGTATGTATTTGATCCGGTGTTGGAGTGAATGGATGGAAGGTTGATCCGGTGTGCATGGATGGAGTCGGTGTTCAAAGGAGATGGGAAATAATCCGAGTGGCTCCCATTCACGCTTGAGCGTGTTTAATCTCGCTTGGGCGAGCACATTCCAGTAGCTAATATTATGCCACTCGCTTGAGTGTAACCAGAGTCGCTTGAGCGAAAGACCTTTGTTTAATCGGAATTGCTTCACTTGGTATTAAAAAACGACTAAAGAGGGACTTGGATCCGACTGAAGAGGGACTCAGATCCGACTGAAGATGATTCATTAGGGACTGATTGAAGACTCACTCAGGATCGGAATTTATTCAATCGGCACCCAAACTGTTTCACTCGGCTGTCTCTGAATTTGAATCACTCGGATTTGCTTTGAAATAATTCAGTCGACCTTCATTCCTTGAAATGATACACTCGGAAGTGCCTTCTTGCTTTTCACTTCAGTCGTCAATCAACCCAGTCGGTTGTCTTCACTTGGGAATCGGATATACCTTTCACTCAGAAATTTGAACTTGAAAGACTCTGGAATCTGGGTGATTGAATTTCTTCTCATGTCCGAGCCTTGCTTTGCTCGAAAATATAGGTTTCTGTCCTAACTCACTCGGTAATCTTCCTTCGAGACATCTTACTCGGGCTTAGGGTGAAACTGTGAGAGTTTGCCCGAGTGTGATTCATTTCTGATCGGATTTTTCCTTGCTTAATAAGACACTACTCGGAAATGCCTTGTTCCGCTTGAGAATGCCATCTTCTCCAAATGAAATCACTCGAAAACCTCCTTATTCAACAGTTCCTCTTTCAGTGGCTTCTTCTGCTCGGACAACAGTTTTGACCACTCGGGAGTTTTCCAATCGGAGGCAGTTTTGCACAGAAAAACAGTTCAGACTTGTTTCAATCAGTATTTATTCACTCGGATTATTTGCCATCAGAAAACTCCCACTCGGATTCACTTCAATCAGCAATCCTTTCACTCGAAGAATAGCTTTGGACAGCATATATTCAAAGTCAATCCCCTTTTTTCACTCGGAATGGACGCAGTCGGGGAAGCTTCCACTCGGAATCACCTCCAACCGAGACTTATTCCTTTTCAGCATTGAACCTTCAACAGAGTCAGCCATTTATCACTCGGAATGGCTTTGACAGGGAACTTTCCACTCGGATTCTGCTCCAACAGTGAATATTCCACTCGGAAAAGCTCCATTCTGAGTCATTCCACTCGGATTTGGTCCTTTCTGAGTCATCCTACTCGGATTTGGTCATTTTGAGTCGGATTTCAACATTCTGAGTCGGAATTCAGCATTCTGAGTCAGAATTTAGCATAAAAAGAGAGTTCTTTCTACTTTGGGCTTGTTCTTCTTGTTTTTTTTATCATTTTATGGTCGTTTTTCTCTTGTTATTGACCCTTTATTACCTTAATTCCTGTAAAATAACATACCCAAGTAGAACAGAGTGGAAAGAAAGCAAAAATCACAATAAATAAAGGAAATACAGTGCATAATGATTAAAATCCTAAGCAAACTAGATCTAATTTATTGTGTTATAAAGCATTTATCACCTATTGCTTACATCATCGGTTAGGTAATTGTTTATATCATGAATAGTCATCGGTTAGGTAAATACTTACATCATGAATAGTCATCAGTTAGGTAAATATTTACATCATGAATAGTAAAATTCTCTTCCTATAAATAGATGGTTCATTTATAACATTTATACACTAAAATTAGAAAGAAAATCTAGAGAGATAGTGCTTAAGAAATTAGTGGGAAGTAAATTCTTTTGGTAAAAAGAGATTCTGCCGGAGGTGTAAGGTAATAATATTTTTCTTCTATATTCTTTTTATGATTATTTAGTTTATTCTTTTTAGCACTCTTAAACTATTAATATACTATTACTATTATGAATAAGTTACTATAGTAAAAATAAATTACCATTATGTATTATATTTACTATTTACTGTTACTATTTACTATTACTATTCATTATTTACCATTTACTATTAATATTCAGAATTTATTATTTACTGTTATTATTCAAAATTTATTAGTTACTGTTACTATTTAAAATTTACTTTTTACTGATACTATTTAAACTTTACTATTTACCGTTACTATTTAAAATTTACTATTTACCATTTCTATTCACAATTTATCATTTACCACTACTATTCAAAATTTACTATTTACTGTTACTATTCATGATTTACTATTTACTGTAATATCCCAAAATTAGGGGTAAATTTTTCACGATTTCAAACAATTAAAGGGTGGAAGAGATCGCGAGATGAAAACTTTAGCAAGTAATCCCCGAACCCTTTTTAATAACCTATCTCATATATCATGATATGAGAAGGTGAACAACTAAGTCAAAAGTAAACCTTAGATGATCAATCCCATGATCATCAACAAGGAGTAGCAAAAAGTGTACAATTACATTAAGAAAATGAAGGGGAGTGATAGAAGGTCAAAGGATGGTCCATTAAATTGTTAAAATGTATTAATTATGCGTGTAGGTTATTGTACAATCATATCATAATCAAACAATACCAATTATTACCCCAAAACAGAGGAAAAAGTGTGAAAACAGGGCCATGAATCGATTCAAACACCCCATGAATCGATTCAAATGGTTCTGGAGTCCAAAACAGTGAAAACAGGACCCCTTGAATCGATTCAAACTCATATGAATCGATTCAAACGCTTCTGGAACTCAAAATTATGCAAACAGGGGTCCTTGAATCGATTCAAGATCGTATAAATCGATTCAAGCCTTCCTGGAACCAAAAACAGTGAAAACAGTAGCTCTTGAATCGATTTAGAGATCCTTGAATTGATTCAAGACAACACAGTTGCTATTTTTATGCAGAAAAAGCATGATTTTTGGACTTCCAACCCCCTTAGCTTTTTCATATCAACTCCAAACGCTACCAAATTTTAACACCAACTAAAATACACCATTTTTGATGTGTAGCCACCGGCCTCACTTAAAAATTCTCAAAAATGAGAAACTTATGCAAATAAATGCGTTTAGTCCATTCTTGAGCCTTCTTGAGTAACTTAGGGGTCTATTCTCAATGGAATTGACTCGTTCCAGTTTCTATAAGTCACAAATCATGTATTTAAGTTATTGGAACCACCACACACTATCCAAAACTCATAAAACTCATTTTGACCCTATTAGTTCCTTAATTATGCATGAACTCCATATGCAATCTTCACAAATTAATCAATCAATCAAACATCATACACACTATTACCATCAATTGGCCAAGAAACTTCATAATTAATATTCATTCCTCAATATGGTAAGCTAAATCAACATATCCTTATCAATATCAACCAATATTAAGGTCACTACCCAAAAATCGGCCTTTCAATATATATAAGATCCAATTTTCACAAGTGACCCCCAAAAGGATACATACTAACATTCATGAAATAAAATGAGCATATACATATAATTGTTGTTTTACAAAAGGAATGTCGGCCAAGACTTACAAACTTCCATTCCATATTTACCTCCTCTAAGACTCAATCCTCCAAAAGAGTAGAGTATACAAGATACCTACATCAAGCTTTAAAAATGGAAACAAAGGAGGTGAGTAACATATACTAAATGATCCAAAGTCATACATTATGATGATACCAACATATATATGCATAACATGTATTTCTCAAGAAACATCATAAACTTCTTTCACACATAATCTCATTCCATTCAAGATCATACATGTCCAAATCATTACATTTATAATTCACACATCAAAATCATGGCATTCTCAATAAAAGTCATCACATATTCAATGTTAGTATCACAACTTCCTTCCTCTTTATTTAACAATCATCCATCGCCACCACGGGCTACCAACTAGGCATATCTTCGGCTATATGCTAATGCTTTTATGGCTAATGCATATACACAGAGGAATCAATAACAATTACGGATCCGACTGTGGAAAAAGAACATCATATCAAATGTGGGTCAAGCATAGGTGTGCTACTATGCCCCTACTGCAGTAGTAAAATGTGTACATATATATCTCAATTCATGCATGCTCAACAACATACTTTTACTGGTACCAAACCGCTCTCGCCCATCTGTAGCACTAGTCACCCTGTGACTTGCGGATCTATAATCATGGCCTTACTTGCCACAAGTGCTACGGGCCCCTCCTGAACAAACATCGAGAGAGCCGTGTCCCGTCTCACACCGAGGTAACTTACTCATCATAGAGCCACCCGCCCACTAGGCCTGCCACATAGGGTGCCTCATCACCAAACTATGGACAGCTTCATGATTCCCAGAATCATTAGGGAAATACAATAACATACCCGTGCACCGGGTCGCCCTCCCACTGGGCCCGTCTAGTGGAACCCCTAACATTCCACATAGACAGCGAATGATATGCCATGGATACAATGCAATGCAAATCAAATGCATTCTCACACTATGCATCCTAAATGCCACTCTACCATCCACAATTCATCCTCAACACTTTAGTAGAACTCTAGCTTCTTATCATCCTCAACCATCACCAACATTCATTGGATTTCATATACATAATAGTTAATGGCAATCATAAATCATTAATTCATATATCATAGGATGTTCATCAACAATGTAATTAATACAATCATGGTTCTAAACCATCACAACAACTTTTATTATTTAAGAGTCAATTCAACATCATATTCATCATCCCACAAACATAAACCACATATGCCACATAACATCACTCACTCTAAATGCAATTCAATCAAGTAATCATCAAATCATTCATCCAGCCAAATTAGCATATCACAATCATATATACACATCACTAATGGATGAAATTAAGCATATAAAGATGTTACCCCCTCCTACCTCAACAGAAGTAGAAATCAACGCGGTCCGATGGTCCCGCCTCATCGATGGGGTCGTTCCCTACATTATACAACATACCACACAATCATTCTCTATTCAAGCCACCAAGATTCAAGTTCTCTTAATTAACCACTTGGTGTTTTATGCCTTTTTAATTATCAATCTTTACTTATTCATTTAATCCACCATAACCACCATGGTTTAGGTGCCCAATCTCATTATTATGCATTTAAGGCTAAACCCATTCATGGGCTTCCATATTAATGAACTCCACTAACCATTTACCATTATTAATGGTCACTACACATCATAAATAGCATCTACCATCAATAAAAAATGTTTATCTACCCACATCCTATATTTCCCCCAATTTATAAAGTTAGGGTTTCATCAAAAACCCAATAACCACCATTTGTGTTCATCATATTCCATCATTCTCATGTCATTTTCGTGTACCACCCAAGGCCCTCATAAAACTCACATTAAATACACCCCACCTTAGGGTTTCTTATCGTAAATGCTTCCCACTCATAACCGACATGCATTAAACTCTCTCCCAACAACCATTACCCAAAACCTAGGGCATAAGGCTCAAGAAAATAAAGGGAGATCCTTACCTCAAGCCAAAAGAAATGAGCCCCTAGAATGGGTGAGGAAGAGCACAAAAATGGAGAGAGAGAAGAGAGTCTTCAAGCTTCAAGTTCCTTTCCTCTTGCTCCAAGGAGAACGAAAATGGTGAAGGAAGAGTGGTACCCCACACTTAAGGTTTGTAGAGAAGAAGAAGAATGGGTGGTAGAAGAAAGCAAAGTGCTTGCTGAGAAAGGGCCAACATGAAATGTAGGGGAAAATGGGAGTTTTTCATTTAATCTTGTCCCTTCACTTAAAGCTTCTCCGTTTTAATCTAAACAGGACCTCTGTTCGGGCTCAATACTTTATATAAAAATTATTCCGAATACATATTCAGACTCCCAATAATATTCTTAACAGCCCTGACCAATATCATCCCAATTGGAGATACTTTGTCTGACACCTATATTTTAATCGGGCATAAATTCAGCCTGTTCGGCTCCAATAAATTATGAGTAGTCCCCAAAAATCTTAATTTAATTATTCTTAATATTTTAGGACATTAATTAATCCTCATACAAATATTTAATATTTATTTCTTTAATTAATTCTTTATTTTAAAATTTAGGGTGTTACATTTACTGTTACTATTCAAAAATTATTATTTACTGTTACTATTGATAATTTACTATTTACCGTTACTATTTACTATTACTATGCATAATTACTATTTATCATTTCTGATAGCAATCTTAATTTTCATCTTATGCCTATACTGAAATAAATTAGTATTAATATTTTGTTAGAACTCGGAGGCGTAGAGCGAATTCACTTTTGGTAGCAATTTAAGGTAAGGGTGTGAGATAAGAATATAATATAAAAATACATAAGAATAATGAGAGGAGTCCCCTACTCCTTTTAAACTTAACAATATTATTATTTTAAAACAATAACTTTTAACTTAAAATTTATAATAATTGTTATTAATAAATTAAGTATCTCGTGTAACTTAATCTGAAATATCTACTCAAGAACCTGGACTATTATGACCTATGCAGACTAGACTAAACCTATGCAAGGTGAATTATTATGACCTATACAGATTGGACTAAACATATGTAAGGACTTGGACTATTATGACCTATATGGACTGAACTAGACCTAGGCAAGGACTGGACTATCTTGGACTTACATGGACCTGTACGAGGAATGGACTATAGGACTTAAAATAAAATTTATTAATTTAAATAACCATTGAACTTTGAATTATGATATTTATAACCGATATTTAATTATTTGATTTGATTATGATTGCTAATATTTATTTGTGATTGATGATGTTTGATTGTGATTGACAATATTTGATTATGATTGATGATATTGTAATGTGAAGTTTGAGCATATAGCAAGCATGACAGAAAGCTAAAACTCAGTAAGAATTTACTTATCTCCTACTTCCTTATTTACTTATCCATCTTTATTCAAATTACTTTTAAGAAATTTCTTAGTTTTCAATAAAACTATATAAGTTTTAGAAATCTCTTTTTATCTTTTAAAATATATATATATATATATATATATCTTTACTAAAATTAAGATTTTTAGTTAGTGTATCAGAAAGAAAAAGAAAGAGAAATTATTTTATAAAAATAAATTTTTACTAATATTTTAATATATATATATATAAATATATTTTCAAAATGTATAAAAATATTATACAAAATTTTCAAGTACTAAGGTTTTAAAGATTGATAATTCTGAATTTGAGGTTTAGTAATTGATTTTGAATTGACCTATAAACTTTCTAAAGAAGGTTGTGAAATATATTTAAGGCTTTGAAACTCAAATTATAAGAAGATTTGATTTATGATTTGAAAAGGAACTGTACTAAAATTCTATATGTGTATTTGAGAATTTGAAAAAGTGCAGTTTACTGGGGTGGCTATGTCGTGATTCGTAGGCCCCGATAATATAATTGAGTTTCTAAAAGTCTTAACCAACTAAGTACGCGAGTAGTTCATGCATCATGAATCATCAAAGAGAAACAAAATGATATTGTCTGGGGACAGATTATAGAAACTGAGGATGCATTAAAGGATGCTTAATTGTGAGCCTTAGGATGAGAGGGTGTGAAAAGGGTGCTTTAGGGGACCTGGGGTAGCTCCCTAGTATCGGGTACTTTCACAATAAAAAAACCTTCTCAATCTGACTAATCTCTAAGTGTTTCCATGTCAGTTGAGTTGTTCATGTTATTATTATTATCCAGAATTATGGAACAGTGTAAACTCCTGGTTGGCCGAGTGCAAATTAAGATTTAAGGGCCCGCATATATATAGGTAAGTTATGATGAAGATATTGCATACCATTCATACATTCATAATTGATTATGTAAGTGATTATGATTGATATTATTATACTAGTTTGTGAAAACCCTTATGTTTATGTCTCATCTGTAAGATATTATATTTTGTTTCTTACCCCTTCTTGTTTGAATTTGTGTCCAAAATAAATGCTATGTGATATATAGCTAGCAGTCCAAGATGAAAGGATGTAATTACAAGAGGGTAAAGTGGTCTTAGCCTCAATCGGATGGGTGAAGAGATATGGCAAGAGTAGGATTCCAAAAACCTATGGTTGAAGGGCTAGGAAATGATTGATCACAGTCGTAGTAGAGGTATAATTTAATTTTAGTTCACCCTATTACAATATCAAGTTGGATAATTGTAACAAGGTGAATGTTAAACTTTGATACTGTAATCTTTTATCACTTATGATTTCTATAAATTTATTGTCATTATGGACAAATATTGAAAGACATTACTTTTTTTACTTTCAAAATCAAAAAGAAAATTAAATGTATATACGTCCTTGTATACGCGAGATAAGAAATGATATATATATATATATATATATATATATATATTTCTAAAATTTTTAAAAGCAATAAGAATATACATCTTTGTAACACCCCCTTATATACACGAGATATGTATATTCTTATTGCTTTTAAAAACTTTAGAAATATATATATATATATATCATTCCTTATCTCGCATATACAAGGACGTATATATACCTGATTTCTTTTGAATATTGAAAGTAAAAAAATTATCTTTCAATATTTGTCCATAATGACAAAATAATTTATAGAAATCATAAGTGATAAAATATTACAGTATTATATCCGAATGATAAAGTTTATCAAAGTTTAACATTTACCTTGTTACACTTATCTAACTTGATATTGTAATAAGGCAAAGTAAAACTAAACTATACCTCTACTACAACTGTGACTAATCATTTCCTAGTCCTTGAACCATCGAGTTTTGGAATCCTACTCTTGTCATATCTCTTCATCTATCTGATTGAGGATGAGACTACTTTACCCTCTTGTAATTACATGTCTTTCCCTCTTGGACTGCTAGCTATATATCACATAACATATATTTTGGACACAGAAATTCAAACAAGAAGGAGTGAGAAACAAAATATAATATCTTACAGATAAGACATAAGCATAAGAGTTTTCACAAACTAATAATATCAGTCATAATCTCATACATAACCAATTATGAATATAGGGTTTCCACATACATAACAATTATATTTTCATTCACAACCACCCACATAGAATGTCACAATCACATGAATGTTATGTAATGCTTTTAATGCTACTATCTCATTCAGTTTATGCATGTGGGTCCTTAAAGTTTTAATTTGTACTGGGCTAACCAGGAGTTTACACTGCTCCATAATTCTAACATAAATGCCTTCATGGCATATGAACAACTCAACTGGTATGGAAACACTTAGAGACTAGTCAGATTAATAAAGTTTTTATTGTAAGTACCCGATACTAGGGAGCGACCCCAAGTCACCTGAAGCACCCTTTCACACCCTTTCATCCCAAGGCTTGCAATTAAGCCTCCTCTAATGTATCCTCAGTTTCTATAGTCCGTCCCTAGGCAATACCACATCTCATTTCTCTTTAATGATTCATGATGCATGAACTACTCGCGTATTGAGTTAGTTAAGACTTTTAGAAACTCAAGTATAAATTATATCTTTGGGGCCTATAAACAACAACATAGCCACCCCGATAAACTGCACATTTCTAAACTCTTAAATAAGTTCTGCCACACGCAGAAGAATTTCAGTATAGTTTTCTTTATCATTCACAAATTAATATTATTGTGATTTGAGTTTCAAAGTCTTAATATATATTCTAAACCTTCTTTAGAGCATTTATAAGAAATTAATTTACTTTAGACACAAGTTTGAATTATCGATCTTTTTCCATCTTTAATTATAATACTTGAAAAATATATAATAAAACATTTTTGAAATTAAAACTCTTATTTTCAAAAGTTTAAAATGAAATATTATTGAAGTATCTTATTTCCATTTAAGAATCAAATATTTTCATATATATATATACATATATGAATATATTATTTTCATAAAACAATTTCTTTTTCTTTTTTTATAACTAAAAATTATTCTAAAATTTAATTAAATAATTTATTTTGAAAGATAAACCTAAGTTATAAAAAATTATATACTTTTATTGAAAATTAAGAAAAATTTCTTAGCAATAATTTGAATAAACATTGAGAAATTATTATAAATAACTTATTTTAAAGTAATACTTTAAAGAGTAAGGAATAAGTATATTCTTACTGAGTTTTAGCTTTCCGTCATCTTTGCTATATGCTCAAACTCCACATCACAAGATCATCAATCACTCATCAATCACAATCAAGTATTGTAATATCATCAATCACAATCAAATACCATCACCAATATTATCAATCATAATCAAATCAAATAAATATTATTCATAAATATCATAATTTAAGGTTTAATAGTTATTTAATTTAATAAACTTAATTCCAAGCCTTTATAGTTCATTCCTCGCATAGGTCTATGTAAGTCCATATAATCCAATCCTTGCATAGGTTTAGTTCAGTCCATAAAGGTCATAATAGTTTAAGTCTTTACATAGGTTTAGTCCAGTTCGTATAGGTTATAAGAGTCCAGGTCTTTGCATAGGTTTATTATTTTAAAATAATAATATTATTAAATTTAAAAGAAGTAGGAGACTCCTCCCATTATTCTTATGTCTTTTCATATTATATTTTTATCCCACTCTCCCTTACTTAAAATTGCTACCAAAAGTGAATTCGCTTTGTGCCCCCGAGTTCTAAAAAAATATTAATACTAATTTATATCAGTATAGGCATACGATAAAAATTAAGATTACTATCTGAAATGATAAATATTAATTATGCATAGTAATAGTAAATAGTAACGGTAAATAGTAAATCATCAATAGTAATAGTAAATAGTAAATCATCAATAGTAACTTTAAATAGTAATTTTTGAATAGTAATAGTAAATCGTGAATAGTAATGGTAAATAGTAAATTTTGAATAGTAGCGGTAAATGATAAATCATGAATAGAAATGGTAAATAGTAAATTTTGAATAGTTCTGGTAAATAGTAAATTTTAAATAGTAATGGTAAATAGTAAATTTTAAATAATAACAGTAACTAATAAATTTTGAATAATAACAGTAAATAATAAATTCTGAATATTAACAGTTAATGGTAAATTATAAATAATAATAGTAAATAGTAAATATAATGCATAGTGGTAATTTATTTTTACCATAGTAACTTATTCATAATAGTAATAGTATATTAATAGTTTAAGAACGCTAAAAAAATAAACTAAATAATCATAAAAAAATATAGAAGAAAAATATTATTACCTTACACCTCCGGTAGAATCTTTTTTTACCAAAAAAATTTACTTTCCACTAAATTCTTAAGCACTATCTCTCTAGATTCTCTCTGATTTTTGGTGTGTAAATGTTATAAATGAACCATCTATTTATAGGAAGAGAATTTTATTATTCATGATGTAAGTATTTACCTAACCGATGACTATTCATGATGTAAGTATTTACCTAACCGATGACTATTCATGGTATAAACAATTACCTAACCGATGATGTAAGCAATAGGTAAGCGATGATGTCGGCAATGACATTTTGGTTATTAGATAAAAGGTTAAATGTATTTTGGTCATTGTCTTATATATTTATTAAAATATTCAAAAAATTCTAAAAAATCATAAATAATGCATAGATCAAAAAGTTCTAAAGAACCATATTCTAATTCCTTCAAATTTTTATTTTAAAATTCTAATAAAAGGTAATTCTTAAATATGTAAAAACATAAATATAAGAACATAAAATATAGTACGTTCTAGAAAGGGAGCTCGGTATGAATATCGTGGTCTAATGAATAAATAATGTCATTAAGTAACTGCTTTTGGGCCATGGAGTTTCCTTTCTTCCTAATAATGTTTAACATTTATTTTCTTTGGATGAATACTCTATAAATTTTAATGATATTCATGAGGTATTTTAGAAATATTGTATGTAATTTTACTCTGATAATTTCTTTTAACAATTATATTTTTAGTAAAAAAATTATGAATTTTTTAGAAATTATTAAGATGTAACAAAGGGTATTACAATATGGTATCAGAGCAGTTCAATCCAAATCGGCTTGGGTATGGTCTTACTAGTCTGTTGTATACTCTGATGGTTAAGATAGTCAAAAGATTCTATACTTGATAGAGGAGGAAATTTTATGATTGGAGTAAATGACAAGAAGTAAGTGAAGAAAAGTTAGAGATAAAGAAGGAACTAGTCTTTTTTTTGGGAAAGGAATGAACTAATCTTTAAGTTAATTAGAAGTATAAGTTAGAACTCTATAGCCTACTACTTGAAAAATGTTATTGCAGAAATCAGAGACTGGCCATTCTGAAGTCTTTCTTGACATTATTTAAGTATGGGTGTTAATGTATGGTGGAATAATAAGGTAATATAGTTATTTCCTTTTATTCCAGATATGATCTATATATGGTGTTTGATTCTTTAGTTGATATGTGATAATGAAATATTCAATATTTTCCTTTTTTTACAATATGGTATGGGACATATTGTACATAAAGAGAGAAGGTGTCTAATATTTTGTGTAAATGTTTTGTCAGTCTTAGCATTTATTAATGAAAGAAGTTAAATAAATTGTATGCGTATGTTTTATCTGTTTATATGTAGGGACAATAAGGGAGATAAGACAATAGAAGATCTTTAATAACATATATTTTCATATAAGAATTAAAAGTTAAGTTTTAGAAAAAAAAGTCTTAGAAATATTTTGATATGAATTTTAGACCAGGACTGTCATGACTTTAACTACTTAGTTATAAATTATTGGGACTGATCACCCCGAATGATTTACACTAAGTGGTGAAAGGCATGTAGAATGAATGATGAATTTATCCCTAGGTTAATGTGGTATGTGGAGAAATGGAGACAAACTCAATAAACCCTATTAGGATATTCCTTGCCATGTCCTTGAATTCGTATAGATGCTCGTGTGAATTGGAATTCCAATGGGTAGATAACTATTGTAATTCAAAATTAGTATAACAATTGTCTAAGATAGGATCATATTTTTCCTTGATGATATATTTTGAATCTAAAAAAAAGTATGGATGTATGTTTATGAAAAGAATATGGTAGTTTGTTCACTAACTTGTTTGGTGTGACAAGTAATCGTACTAGGAATTATATCTTTGACTATTTGTATTGATTCTTCTTTTGTATGACATATAAGATATGTTAATTGTTGTTTGATTTGATGAAGTTTTCCTTTATAATGCCTTCGATTGAATAATATATATGACGGTTATATATATATATATAAATATATGAATTAATAAAACTTTTATGGTTGTGACATTGAATGTAATCAACCATATATTGAACTTTATAAATATTTTATTATGGTAAATATGTTAATAAAGGATCTAAAATAAGTACTATAGATTTTTGGGAGATAATGATATTGGTTTAATATTGGAAAATTGAATCATAAAATTTTTTTTTGTGATTCTTAAAAATCTGATACATGTTTATCAAATTATTTCTTTTAGTCATCAATTGTGTCAAATGAATATACAATCCTTATATAAATAATTGTTATGTAATGATAGACTTAAAATAAAGAAATATGTTAGTGAACCGTGGGTAAATAGATATGAACCTTTACTTATTAATTTAGCATAGTTCCTATGAAGTGGGTTACATAAATCTTAGCTATCCATAACAAAAATTTAAGTGAGTATTTCTAAGTCAACATAGTGACTTATGATCATTTAAGATTAGAGAATTTATCAAATCTATGTAATGATTATAGTCAACTATGATGGAATATGCAATCAATTAGTTAAGAAATATTTAATCCATTATATAGGACAATAAGAATTGATTACATACCCTGGATTATAATGAAGCAAAGAAATAATTACAACAAGGACTAAGACATATTTATCCTTTTTTACTAGGATAATTTATTATACATGATTACACTAAGGAAAATAAAGTAGAACATCTAGTACATCATAGTTAAACGATAAGTAACCACTTATTTTCTAACAATTATTGGAGAATCATAATAGTTAGAGGCCTAAGAGTTTGGGGAATACATAAAATACCCAAACTAGAGAAATCACCATAATGATTATAAGAAGTGAGGCACTTATTACCACGAACTATAGTCTAGCTCGCCTTTGCTCTTCATCACTTCTAGGAAGGTTGGCTATCGAATAGTATGATATTACTTAAGGAAAAAGATTGAAGAAATTAGATAGAATAGAGAAACTAGGAAACCTTGAAGTTGTGATAGAAAGTGAAAATGGATTGAAAAATTATAAGCAAGCAAAGAAGAGTGAGCAACGGTCATAAACGGCTAGTCCAATGGCTAGTTGCTAACGGCTAGTTGTCCAGTGATTAATTCTTAACAGTCCATTTTAATATGCTACGAGAAGGAATTTTAATTTATAGATGTTACGGATTATATTAAGTGATACTTTGATGGATTAAGAAATATAATTATTGAGGTGTTTAGAGTTAATCATTAGTTTAAGATGAGCATGATTAACAAAATTAAGAGGGTGATATTTTTGAGTTGAGGAGAAGATACCTGATAAGATTAAAAGAAAGTAAATGACAACATCAAGGAAAGGATACGTAATTATCCATAAAACTAGAAAACATATTAGGATAGTTCACTTAGTTTATCCTTAGTAAGATTTATTAACGATATTAAATTTTGAGGACGAAATTTTTTTTAGAGGAGTAGAGTTGTAACATCCTATTTTCTACTCAAATAGAAAAAAGATATTAATATCTCTTTAATGAGAAAACACTTACTATTAGTTAGTTGATTTTTAAATAATTAATATTTTTATAAAATATTGGTACTTATATTTAATTATTTTTTAAAAAATAATAAAATAAAAATATATATATTGAACGAAGATTTTAAAATGACTTAATTAGTATTCACTAATTAAGATAATTATATTAAAAAAATTTAATATCTTTATTATTCATAATTTTATTTTATGTTCTTATATTTATGTTTTTACATATTTAAGACTTAACACTTATTAGAATTTTAAAATAAAAATTTAAAGGAATTAGAATATGGTTCTTTAGAACTTTTTGATCTATGCATTATTTATGATTTTCTGAAATTTTATGAATTTTTTAATAAATATTTGAGAAAATGACCAAAATACCTTTAACCTTTTATCTAATAACCAACATGCCATTACCGACATCATCGCTTACCTATTGCTTACATCATCGGTTAGGTAATTGTTTATATCATGAATAGTCATCAGTTAGGTAAATACTTACATCATGAATAGTCATCAGTTAGGCAAATACTTACATCATAAATAGTAAAATTCTCTTTCTATAAATAGATGGTTCATTTACAACATTTACACACCAAAATTAGAGAGAGAATCTAGAGAGATAGTGCTTAAGAAATTAGTGGGAAGTAAATACTTTTGGTAAAAAGAGATTCTGTGAGAGGTGTAAGGTAATAATATTTTTCTTCTATATTATTTTTATGATTATTTAGTTTATTCTTTTTAGCATTCTTAAACTATTAATATACTATTACTATTATAAATAAGTTACTATGGTAAAAATAAATTACTACTATGCATTATATTTACTATTTATTGTTACTATTTACTATTTACTATTACTATTCATAATTTACCATTTACTGTTAATATTTAAAATTTGTTATTTACTATTATTATTCAAAATTTATTATTTACTGTCACTATTTAAAATTTACTATTTACCGTTATTATTTCAAATTTACTATTTACTGTTACTATTCAAAATTTACTATTTACCATTTCTATTCACGATTTATCATTTACCGCTGCTATTCGAAATTTTCTATTTACCGTTACTATTCATAATTTACTATTTACCATTACTATTCAAAAATTACTATTTACTGTTACTATTGATGATTTATTATTTACCGTTACTATTTACTATTACTATGCATAATTACTATTTATCATTTATGATAGCAATCTTAATTTTCATCTTATGCCTATACTGAAATAAATTAGGATTAATATTTTGTTAGAACTTAGAGGCATAGAGCGAATTCACTTTTGGTAGCAATTCAAGGTAAGGGGGGTGAGATAAGAATATAATATAAAAATACATGAGATTAATGGGAGGAGTCCCCTACTCCTTTTACACTTAACAATATTATTATTTTAAAACAATAACTTTTAACTTAAAATTTATAATAATTGTTATTAATAAATTAAGTATCTCGTGTAACTTAATCTAAAATATCTATTCAAGAACCTAAACTATTATGACCTATGCAGACTGGACTGAACCTATGCAAGGTGAATTATTATAACCTATACAGATTGGACTAAACCTATGTAAGGACTTGGACTATTATGACCTATATAGACTGAACTAGACCTATGCAAGGACTGGACTATCTTGGACTTACATAGATGTGTATGAGGAATGGACTATAGGACTTAAAATAAAATTATTAATTTAAATAACCATTGAACTTTGAATTATGATATTTATAACCGATGTTTAATTATTTATGATTTTCTGGAATTTTATGAATTTTTTAATAAATATTTGAGAAAATGACCAAAATACCCTTAACCTTTTATCTAATAACCAACATGCCATTACCGACATCATCGCTTACCTATTGCTTACATCATCGGTTAGGTAATTGTTTATATCATGAATAGTCATCAGTTAGGTAAATACTTACATCATGAATAGTCATCAGTTAGGCAAATACTTACATCATAAATAGTAAAATTCTCTTTCTATAAATAGATGGTTCATTTACAACATTTACACACCAAAATTAGAGAGAGAATCTAGAGAGATAGTGCTTAAGAAATTAGTGGGAAGTAAATACTTTTGGTAAAAAGAGATTCTGTGAGAGGTGAGGTAATAATATTTTTCTTCTATATTATTTTTATGATTATTTAGTTTATTCTTTTTAGCATTCTTAAACTATTAATATACTATTACTATTATAAATAAGTTACTATGGTAAAAATAAATTACTACTATGCATTATATTTACTATTTATTGTTACTATTCACTATTTACTATTACTATTCATAATTTACCATTTACTGTTAATATTTAAAATTTGTTATTTACTGTTATTATTCAAAATTTATTATTTACTGTCACTATTTAAAATTTACTATTTACTGTTACTATTTCAAATTTACTATTTACCGTTACTATTCAAAATTTACTATTTACCATTTCTATTCACGATTTATCATTTACCGCTGCTATTCAAAATTTTCTATTTACCGTTACTATTCACAATTTACTATTTACCATTACTATTCAAAAATTACTATTTACTGTTACTATTGATGATTTATTATTTACCGTTACTATTTACTATTACTATGCATAATTACTATTTATCATTTATGATAGCAATCTTAATTTTCATCTTATGCCTATACTGAAATAAATTAGGATTAATATTTTGTTAGAACTTAGAGGCATAGAGCGAATTCACTTTTGGTAGCAATTCAAGGTAAGGGGGGTGAGATAAGAATATAATATAAAAATACATGAGATTAATGGGAGGAGTCCCCTACTCCTTTTACACTTAACAATATTATTATTTTAAAACAATAACTTTTAACTTAAAATTTATAATAATTGTTATTAATAAATTAAGTATCTCGTGTAACTTAATCTAAAATATCTATTCAAGAACCTAAACTATTATGACCTATGCAGACTGGACTGAACCTATGCAAGGTGAATTATTATAACCTATACAGATTGGACTAAACCTATGTAAGGACTTGGACTATTATGACCTATATAGACTGAACTAGACCTATGCAAGGACTGGACTATCTTGGACTTACATAGATGTGTATGAGGAATGGACTATAGGACTTAAAATAAAATTATTAATTTAAATAACCATTGAACTTTGAATTATGATATTTATAACCGATGTTTAATTATTTGATTTGATTATGATTGCTAATATTTATTTGTGATTGATGTTGTTTGATTGTGATTGACAATAATTGATTATAATTGATGATCTTGTAATGTGGAGTTTAAGCATATAGCAAGTATGACAGAAAGCTAAAACTCAGTAAGAATTTACTTATCTCATACTTCCTTATTTACTTATCCATCTTTATTCAAATTACTTTTAAGAAATTTCTTAGTTTTTAATAAAACTATATAAGTTTTAGAAATCTCTTTTTATCTTTTAAAAATATATATATATATCTCTACTAAAATTAAGATTTTTAGTTAGTGTATCAGAAAGAAAAAGAAAGAGAAATTATTTTATAAAAATAAATTTTTACTAATATTTTAATATATATATTTTCAAAATGTATAAAAATATTATACAAAATTTTCAAGTACTAAGGTTTTAAAGATTGATAATTCTGAATTTGAGTTTTTAGTAATTGATTTTGAATTAACCTATAAACTTTCTAAAGAAGGTTGTGAAATATATTTAAGGCTTTGAAACTCAAATTATAAGAAGATTTGATTTATGATTTGAAAAGGAACTGTACTAAAATTCTATATGTGTATTTGAGAATTTGAAAAAGTGCAGTTTACTGGGGTGGCTATGTCGCGATTCATAGGCCCCGATAATATAATTGAGTTTCTAAAAATCTTAACCAACTAAATACATGAGTTGTTCATGCATCATGAATCATCAAAGAGAAACGAAATGGTATTGTCTGGGGACGGATTATAGAAACCGAGGATACATTAGATGAGGCTTAATTATGAGCCTTGGGATGAGAGGGTGTGAAAAGGTGCTTCAGGGGACCTAGGGTAGCTCCCTAGTGTCGGGTACTTTCACAATAAAAAAACCTTCTCAATCTGACTAGTCTCTAAGTGTTTCCATGCCAGTTGAGCTGTTCATGTTATTATTATCCAGAATTATAGAACAGTGTAAATTCCTGGTTGACCCAGTGCAAATTAAGATTTAAGGGCCTGCATATATAGGTAAGTGATGATGAAGATATTTTATACCATTCATACATTCATAATTGATTATGTATATGATTGTGATTGATATTATTATACTAGTTTGTGAAAACCCTTTATTGCTTTTGTCCTATTTGGGAATATTATATTCTGTTTTTCACTCCTTTCTCTATGTTTTGTTTCATATGTTTTAAATTGATGATTCGTACAGAGGGAAGGATCAAAGAATTCAGGAAGTAAATATAGTACATTCTAGAAAGGGAGCTCGGTATGAATATCGTGGTCCAATGAATAAATAATGTCATTAAGTAACTGCTCTTGGGCCATGGAGTTTCCTCTCTTCCTAATAATGTTTAATATTTATTTTCTTTGGATGAATGTAAAACTACTCTATAAATTTTAATGATATTCATGAGGTATTTCTGAAATATTGTATGTAATTTTACTCTGATAGTTTCTTTTAACGATTATATTTTTAGTAACAGAAATTATAAATTTTTTTAAAATTACTGAGATGTAACAGAGGGTGTTACAGTGTCTAAGTTTGGAAACATTTTAAGGTGGACTTTTATGAAGGCAATGATCTTAGTGAAGTTAGGATAAACAACAGACTTCAAATCGTTTAGGGCTTCCTTTTTTGCTTGAGTTTCCTTGAAGTAAGATAAACGCATCTCACGATACTTTTCAAGCCAATATTGTGCAGACCAACCCTTGACTTGAACAGTAGGATTCAGAGCTATAAAAACTTTGATGAAACATTTACTCTGCTCAATTGAGATTGAAGACTTTTATTGTTGAGGAAGAGGAGGAGGAGGTGATATTTGAGTCTTCGACTAACCAATAAGAACTTGGTTATCGGGGTCTAGAGACTTGCAGGGGACATCAGTGATCTTGGGGTCTGGCACTGATTCCTTTACTGGAGAGGGAGGAAGAGCAACATTCTTAGGCTGTATCTTGATAGGAGAAGCAGACTTCTCATGCTCAGCCTGAGCTTTCCTGTCAGTCTGAGCTTTCTTGATTGTTAGCTTAACAACAAGAGGTTTTTAACAGATTTCCTCTTAGAGGCTGGCTTTGCTGCTTTAGAGACTGAAGTAGTCTTCTTCTTTTTCACCTCTATAGGGGTAGACTTCTTTTGTGCAACAAGAAACTCATCAGACCTTTCCATGGTCTGGTCTAAAAGATGAGAGAAGGTGGGTAGCTTACTCACTAATGATGTACTCTATGTTATATCCCTGGCAGTTTGGGTTGAGACGTTCTCCAAAGAGAAGATATTCATCAACACAATAGGGTGGAGGATCTTCTTTAGCTTTTTCCTACTAAAGAAATCAGGTAAGTCATGATGATGTTGGCTAGACTTACCTTCTGCTTCATCAGCATGAGATACATGCAGAAATAGTCCAACTTGGATACAATGTCTTTTGCATTCTTCCTTAGGCAAAAGACTTGCTTCATGAAAGTATAAAGCATCTTCACCTTGGGTAGCAGGTTCCTAGAGGTCATATTTCCTGAGTGAGATTTTCCATACAACAACTCATTTATTTCTAAGGTGGAAACTTTATTGTACTCAAAGTCATCAACATAAACATTTCCACCTGGTGCACACCCACACACTGTTGCAATCACATCTTCAAGATTTGAATGGCTCTTCCCTTAAGACTACCATTGATAATGAATCTGGACTTATCCTCAGTGACGGTCTTCTAAAACTCCAACACCAGAGAAGGAGAGAAGGATTCCATGTCCATACAGAACTGCATCCAACCAATTCCATCAAGCTCAACAGTGACATCTTTGTCATCGAGCTTGTGTTTCTTAGGGTAAACAAAAACGGACTCCACAATATCAACAACATTGAACTTCGGGGCCATGGTTAAGTTCAGAGGTTGAAGAAAATGAAGGGTTTTGGAAGAAGAAAAGGTTTTTCACGCACAGATAGAAGAGAGCAAAGAGAGATGGAAAAACTAAAAGGTTTGCATAAAGGAGGGAAATGATATGAAATGACATTCGTTTAAAAGGCAAAAACTGTTCAACTGAAAGGAGAGAAAGAACGGTTCAGATGGCAATTACACAAAACATTAACTTCTGCCACGAGGAACATTTTAAAATAAATTACAATAAAATATGAAACGATTCAGTTAACAAATAATTATAATTGATTTAACCTCAAAAAATCAATAAGATAAACATTGAAAAAGGATGCATATAGACAAATTATTTCTAGTGGTTTGAACCAACATGATATAAACACCACAAAATTAAAATATTTTATTTCATAAATTATGTATATTATATATTATATTATAAATATCAAGTAAATTAAATGTATAAACTAAATTAAATAATATATCAATTATATTATTTACATTAATACATAATTAAATATGTTAATTTAATATAAGTCTAATGTATAATATATTAAATATATCTAATACACATAGATAGATATATATACAGATTATATCAATTAAACATATTAGAGAGTATAAAATATATACTTTATATATATATATATATATTAAAAATATTATATATATATATTTAATATAAATTAAAATATGCATAATACATAAATTTTATATATTATATACTATATATATTATACATTTTAACTTATATTAAATATATGAGTATATAATATTTGTATTATATAAAATATATAATATGTTTAATTTGTATAATATATATTTGAAATATATTAAATATAATATTTAATTATATATAAATTAACTATATATTTCATATATATATATATATTATAGTATATAAATAATATATAACATATTTAATTTATGAATTAAAATGTTTTCATGTTGTGTTGTTTTATTCTTGTTGGTCAGAAATGATTTCTCCAAGTAAATTGTTTTGTGTCTTATTGATTGTCTGGCGGTTTTAACTGCTAGAAAATGTGTCGCATAGGTTTGTTGTGATTACCCTTTAGTTTATGGCGGTTTTACCCGCTAGTAATTAGTGTTATCATGTATTGGGACGACATTGAATTCGTCTCTCAATAGTACTACATACAACACAACCCCATCCTCAATTGTATAATAAGTTTTGGAAAGAGCATTATTCTAGAAAATAACCATCTACCAATGCTCCTTAGTGGCCTATTTTTCTTTATTTTCTTGATATTTTTCTTATGTACAGGTATTCTTTTTTTTTTTAATTAGAGTGCTTGCATAAATTAGGAAAGGGAACTTTATTAATTTGCAATTACTTGAGATCTTTTTAGATCTTTTCTTGAAATATTTTTCAATTAAAAAAGTTGATAAATTTTAGACTCTAAGAATGGAATGAAACATTTATTTTGATACATAGGATGATAAGCATAGTGCTATTAACAATACAAAAGCTTAGTTTAATGTCCTAAGCTAGACATTATTTCTTTGCTTTTCAATTGGGCTATCCTCTTTGGCATTTACCATTGTGTCACCAACGACAGCTTCCACTAGGCATATGAGCAATGGCTTTAAGCAAGTAGCCTATTGATTTTCCAACTTCTTGATAGATGCCTCATAATTCTTGAAGCTTTCTTAAGTAGATGTGATGAATTGTAAGAGCACATCCTCAAGAGACTTCTTCTCTTGTGAAAATGAGTCATATCTTAAGAGTTATTTAACATATAAGGCCTTTTAGTCTAGGAGTAGTTGGAGTAGTATCTAATGTTGTTCCTCTAGTACTTCCCCATGTATGCAATTTGCTCATGATTTTGAGCTTTAATGGGCTCAAAATCTCCATTCCCATGCTCTCAACCTCATAAGTCACACCTGATTACATGAGTTGAGAATGGTCCAATCTGAATGTCATTCTTTTTTTGCTTGAGGCTTTCTAGTTGTTGAATGATGAGTTTGGTTTGAGCTAGCAATGCATCTAGAATTTCAAGCTCCATCACACTTTATTCTGTACAACTTTCTCACTGGTGGAAGATTCATTAGAATCTATAACCTTTATGAGTTCCATAACATTCTCCACAATCTTTGTAGCGAGAGATCCACCAATTGAAGCATGAATTAACAATTTTATGGTTGGTTTTACACTACTATAGAAGATATGGATTTGTTGTACATCATAGAATTCATGATGAAGACACTTCCTTAGAGGTTCCTTGAATCGTTCCCATGATTTGTACAAGTATTCTTTTTCTCTCTGTTAAAAACAAGAGATGTCTTTGTAGATTCAGGTGTACTTGAAGAAGAAAGTACTTCTTCAAAAAATTGAACATCAAATCTTTCCAAGTTGTGATACTTTCTTTTAACTGGTTTTATAGCCATCTATTGGCCTTATCCTTTAGAGAAATAAGAAATAATCTCATTTTGATAACTTTAACCATTACTTCAGTTATCTTCATAATGTCACAGATTTAGAGGAAATTAGACATATGAATGTTAAGGTCCTTTAATTTGCTTATTCCAAACTACTCACTTTAGACTAAAAAAATGAAGCACAAGTTTCAATTCAAAGTTAGTTGCCATAATGGAGGTATAACAATGCTAAATTAAAAACCATCTGATATAGGTATCAAATAGCCACCTATGGTAACTCTTCCATTAGGTGGTTAATATTTTCTACAATCATTCCATCTACAACTGTTAGACGTCTCTTAGCTTGACCTTTCTTCTGCAACCTTCTTTCAAGCTTATTGATCTCAAGGGTCACTACTACAAAAAAGGCTATTGTCAGCGCTTCCGCTACTGCTATTGTCAGCGGTACAAACGCTAACAATAAAGGCGCTGATAATAGCACTAAAAACAACGTCAGCGCTTAAACCGCTAACATTAGCTATGTATTGTCAGCGGTTATGGTGCGGAACCGCTGACAATAGTCAAACAATGTCAGCGGTTGTTGTTTAGAACCGCTGACAATAGGCAAACAATGTCAGCGGTTGTAGTAAGTAACCGCTGACAATAGTTACAACATTGTCTGCGGTTATAGATAGGAACCGCTGACAATAGTTTTTTTTTAAAATTTTAGTTTGTTTAGTTTTTTTAAAAACTACACACAAGTAACTCATGAACCGACACATTTTACATAACTTGGTAAAAAAATCATATAGTGAAATGTAGATTTTGATGAAAAATATTATAAACCAAGTATAAAGAATAGTCAGGTATACAACTCTAACATTAACATAAAATAGAAAAATGCTATACGTTTAAGTTTAAGTATTAAAAAAAAACAAATTCACTAGTTAAATTTGTCAAGCAAGGAGTTCAAAAGTACAAGCACTTCCAGAATGAAAACTAAAGAAGATAATAACATAATCTACACTAATTAAATGAAGGATGAGCCCACATCATCCTCGCCAACAGAGTGACTTCGCTGGTGGCTGGGAATGTCAGGTAGATATCCATGCCTTATATTATTTAAGGAAACCAGAATGAGTTTGGTTAGCCTCTGAATCCTACTCATAAAAGCAGCTTTGGCTTCTTCCTCTTCTTCCAATCTTGATTGCATTTTCATATTATGCGGGTGCAGATACTTTCTTTGAATGATCATGCTCTAAGGAACTTTCATGCCACTTCCTGAAGAACAAAAAATAAATCACAGTTAGGAATGAAAGATATAAGTAGTCAACATGATTTTATTAATTAAGCATAGGACATAGGGTAAACAACTATGAATCTTGGAGATGTGTAAAATTTAAAAAAGTAAAGTTTAAGGGAGGAATCAGGAAACAGAGCCAGTTGATTTTGTTTATTTTTAACAAATCAAGTCACTTGATATATATATATATATATATATATATATATATATATATATATTAAAGTGAAATATGTAGTGCAGCTCGGCTCACCCTTTTTAAGGCAAGATGCACCTCATCCAAGTTAACTAAGGATGACATTTTCAGCAAGCAACATAACCCAATTCTCAAGATATTGGATATGAAGATAAATCAGGATCCCATGGAAAAATACAAAGCAGGCACTGGAACCAAGAGTGACATAAGAAACTCATAATTTACAACCCATAGCACTTACATGCTGTAAGATTCCCATATAATTTCAATATTTCTTACACTAACGTGATAATTTCAACTAAATATTGTCTTAATCAAGAAATTGATCAGGATTTTTTTTTATTATTATTATTTTATTAATAGAAATAATTTATTTATTAATTACCAGGTTATACCTATACTTATAATTGTTGATGAATTTCAATGAATAAGTGAAAGAGTGTTCATATCAACATTCTTACTAAGAAAATAATATAGTAGAGTACCCAAAAAAAAATACAACAAATGAAAACACCATGAAAATAAATAAACATCTATTTTATACACTATGATACAAACTTTAGACTTATGTTCTATATCAACAATTTCAAAAAAAAAGTAATTAAGTAAAGTGAATAATGCTCAATTGCTACATAGGAGCAGAATGCTTAGTATTTTGAAGAGTGCATGAGTGCAGAATGCCCATGCTGGCGTACAGGTGCGCGATTAAGAAAGTGAAGAAACAGAACTGCGTGCCAAAGGAAGGAAATAGAATGGTACAGGGCCTCCAATTAATCCACAGTCTCATCAATGAGCCAGACCCAAACACAATTGCTGTAAGCATGTCTATATAACCATGACCCCACCAAGGTCTATATATATACCCATATACACATATATTTGACTCAACCCCTGACTTATCTATAATTTATTAAGGATTTGATAATCTTTGTCTATTATATCATAAAAATGCTGGGTTCAAGCAAGAGGCACGCAAGTGATGAAAATGGAACCAAGCCTATGAGCACCCACCAGGCGTATAAACACAAAGAGAAAGGATTAAGCAAAATCGATTGCAATTTTATATGAAAACATATTAGACCATTGACAATATACTCTACACAATTAGCCAAGAAGATTCAGAATAACAGAAAAAATTGTTATAATATGGCACCGAGAGCATCAGACACGTTTTAGTGGGGATCAAGTGGGCGTGTGTACGCCACCCATACCCGCGTGAGGAAAAGGGCCCAAGCCATGCTGTTCACGAGGAAAGAAGAGTCAGAAAGGAATCAATGTGGCTCATACCCTTACAACGTGACAACGCACAACAGAGAAAAAAAAAGAGTACATAAGACGAGCATTCAAACGCTCCAGTGGCGTGGTAACGCGCATGAGAATGGATCATGGGTCAAGGAGCAATGCTTAATAGAACACATAAAAGAAAGAAATATCTACAACAGAATTGAACATCTGAAATATGTATAGCATATCAGAACTCTAGAGTGTATAGAAGATTTGGTAGCCATACCGTGTCAATTATAGAATTACCAATATTCCATAATTTATCAGATTATTATATTGCAATTTAATTACTAATGAATCCCCAAAAGTAAATACAAATTCACAGTTAAGTTCCCAAAGTTTTGATGTGGTCAGATAATTTTATGTGGAACATGATGTTTGCTTTTTGTTCATAATACCTTGATGCTGCAGGTATGCTTTAGGGAATGACTCAATAACAGATAAATAAAGAACACTTCAGGCTTAAGGATGGACATATAAGAGTTAAAAAAAATACAAGAATACATATTTTGAAATTTTCAGAATGTAGAAGATAGTTATGAAATATCATGTTCCATCACTGAGTTCTTCCATTAATAGTTTCAATTACTAAAGTTTGGCATTTTACTCAAAAAAAATGTAGCTGTATGATAGTTGAGTAACAATATATAAATATATAACAAAAGAATATAATGAAAGTAAATTCCCAAATCATAAATTCAGACAGAGAATTCTTAAGCACAAAGAGTATGGCTCTAGTTTAATATATATTATTAAAAACTAAAAATCTGGAGTCATGCACAATCAGGCCAAAAATTAAAAATACAATTATACTGATCATTCATAAACTAATTAACTCCCTAAGAGCTGTCATACAAGCAAAACCAATGTGCAAATTTATACTAACTTTATTAGCCAATTGCAAATGTTGATGTCAAAGCATCACAGTATATAACAGCTCTTCCATCCTATTCCTTATTCCTGTTACTATATACATTAATGAAACACATTAAATCCATATAGTTCTATATATATATATATATATATATATATATATAACAAGGCTGACTCATCTGTCATCATTTTATTCATTTTACACATGCTGAACTCGATTTATAACAAACAATGCATGAGATCATAAATAGCATTGTCAGAGCAGCCTAGGACAATAACCCAGAAACATTGGTCAGTTAACAAATGCACACAAGTATCACAGTCATACAGTCCACTAAAAAGTGCATCCTGTAATCCTGACAAAGAAACGGGTTTGGTGTGGAAATGCCGTAAAAATTATAAAAATTTTACATATAATATTACTACTAAATAAATTTGATCATATCAAAATGCATTAAAACAACATTATGAACAATTGCATTATCAAATATCAAATATCATTATCAGCAATTTAGCATTATCAAATATCAATATCAGCATTATCAGCAATTCAACATTATCAATTATCAAATATCAATATATAAAAACCTAATCAGCTCATTGTGCTTCCCTGTTTTATTTCTAATAAATTCCCAAAATAAAAAAAAGGTGGAAAAGATGAAGTTGAACTGAAAATGAAGAAGTAGAACAGAACTCACTGGTGGTGGTGTCGAATTGTCGATGAAGAAGAAGCAGAACAACCTTAGAGTGCCTTGCCTGTGCTGTCCCTGACTCACTGGTTGTCGAAGAAGAAGACAAACACAACAGATGAAGAGACGTAGATGATGGAGAAGAAGATGAACATAGACGACGGAGAAGAAGATGATGACGAACACAGATGAAGAGATGCCGGAGTCGCGAACGGCCGGCGACAGTGTGGTGGAGAGGACGCAGTCGCAGAGCAGACGACGAAGGGGGAAGCACGGAAGGGGGGTGGCTTAGGGGGGGCTCGGGATAGCTGAAAAGAAAAATGGGAAAACGGGTGGGGTTTTTTAAGGGCCGTAAACGCTGGCCAGACGTTTCCCTTAAGGCCCAAAACACGGGTAGTGAGGAAAATATTTTTGGCCGTTTCCCGGTTCCAGGATGACACCTCCATGGCGTTTCCGTGCATCATAGGCCCAAACCCAAACCCAAAGCCTAAACCATCAGACCCATCCACCCACACCCCTCCCCAACCCACCCACCCATACCCAAACCCATACCCTCACCACCGCCACAACCTGAACGGACAATAATCCTGCTCCGACAGAGACCAAGACTCACAAATACAGGGAGATAGATAACCCAACATCCAACAGAAAATAGAAAACCCACAATATCCAATATCAAATCGAAGAAAATGAAAAAAGGGAATTGAAGGTTACTTGTACATGTGACGGAGCTTCTCTTTCGTAGTGTTGGATCGCACCACCAATCGAACCAAACCTTCTTCCTTTCCCCGAAAATGAAAGTCCCAACGAGCAAGGGTTCCCCTGGTTCTGTGAAATTAGCGCAAGGATTGAGGGCGAAACAGAGCTGGAACTGGGAAACAAACATACACAAAGTTGCTAAAAACAGAGAGGAAAAAAAAGCCTGCTATGGACCACTAACAGCACACTTGGAAACTATTAAAAACAGAGAGCAAAACACACTAACATAGGAGAATGGAAACTATTGAAAAAAGAGGGAAAAAGAGCAAAACGCACCAACAGGCACCTTGTCTTGTGGAAAACGAAAAGTTGACATAAGAAAAGAGAGAGCTAAAAAAAATTAAAACATCAAGACATAAAATATATTAATATTTTATCACCTTTAGTGCCTTACCTTACCATCTGCGTGCATCATATGAATTATATTAATATTTTATTAATCAATGAAAAGCAAACGCACCAGGTCAGGGCTGTACGCGTAGAAATCCTTTATTATTAACATAGACTATTGTCAGCGGTTGATACCTTGAACCGCTGATAATACTATTGTCAGCGTTTCCTTTAATAACCGCTGACTTTAGTGTCTTTTTTACAACAATGTCAGCGGTTCCGCCCAACCGCTGACAATAGTACCGCTTCCTTTTGTAATTTCTGTTGTAGTGGGTGAAAGAAAACTCTAGCTTTAGAATACCTATACACAACATAACATAAACGTAAAATCAAAATAAAAACAAAGTTGAAATTACATGATTAATTCAAACTTATTACGAATTGAAATTGTAACCGCACTAAATTTACACAAGAAAGTAATGACATAATAGTCTAGATTAACGATCCCTTAGAGATTGTTGATATTAGAGTCAACAATCCTCAGTAACAACACCATAAACCTGATGCGTTATTTTTTATGTTAAGCTGGTAAGTACATCAATCATTTAATTAAGTATAAATTTATATTGTTCTCACATGGATTATGGTGAAGTACCAATATATCTCTAAGTAATCTCTATCGAGATTAGCACATGCAAATCATCTATGAAATCACTGAGCAAAGAAAAATAAAAAAATTTAATCTCAGCTATAAAAGCGATGGAACACTGTTGGTAAACTCACTGAAGAAAAGGCAATACTGGCCTGATATTTCATTCAACAATAAACTAATATAAATACAGCTTTTTGTAACTGCAAGTAACTGCAAAAGTAATGGACTCCCAAAACAATAACCACTAAATATAAACTGCATAACTGAACAATTAAAATAAATAATATTCCTAAAAACTTGGTCAAACATGTAACTGCTAAATAATTGCTGATGCACACATTTGCACACGTTCAACACTCCTCCTTGCATCAGTGATTAACAAGTCCAAGCTTCTCTCTTAGTGACTCAAACTTGTTTCTTGGAAGCGCTTTGGTGAAAATATCTGACAGTTGATCTTCAGTCTTGCAATACTTCAAGCACACTGCACCATCCCTTTGTACGTCTCTAAGGAAAAATAATTTGATGCTGAAATGTTTTGTTTTTCCATGAAAGACCGGATTTTTTGAGATGGCAATGGCTGCCTGGTTGTCCACCATTACTTCAGTAGTTGTCTCCTGTTCCAAGTGTAAATCAATTAATATTTTCCGTAGCCATAAGGCTTGATTTACTGCTGCTGTGGCTGCTATGAATTCAGCTTCAGCTGTTGACTGCGCAACAACTTCTTGTTTTTTTGAACTCCAAGAGAATATTCCTGATCCAAAACTGAAACAATAGCCTGAGGTGCTCTTCATGTCATCTAAAGATCCTCCCCAATCACTGTCAGAATAACCTTGTAACTTGAATTCTTGTGATTGACTGAACTTGATGCCAAAATTTAAAGTCCCCTTGACATATCTCAGCACTCTCTTTGCTGCCTTTAAATGAGATTCTTTGGCACAGTTCATAAATCTTGAAAGTACACTTATTGCATACAAGATATCTGGTCTTGTTGCTGTAAGGTACATCAAGCAACCAATTAAGCTTTTGTAGAGTGCTTCTTCCACTTGTTCTGAAACATCATTCTTGCATAACTTCTCCTTTTGACACATAGGAGTGTTCATACTTTTACAATTTTCCATGCTAAATTTCTTCAGGATCTCCTTTGCATACTTCCTTTGACTAATGAAAATTCCATCTTCATTTTGCTTAACCTCCATACCAAGGAAAAATGACATTTCTCCTAGGTCTGTCATCTCAAAAACTTGCAGCATATCATCCTTGAACTGCTGAATAAGTTCCTGATTGCTACCAGTAACAAGGAGATCATCAACATACAAAGAAATCACAACAGAATTGGCTTGATTACCTTTGATGTATAAAGTGGATTCACTAAGACTTTTAACAAATCCCAGTTTTGATAAGAATTCATCAATTCTGCTGTACCAGGCTCTTGGGGCCTGTTTCAAACCATACAAAGCCTTCTTTAATAGATAGACTTTGTCTTCATGTCCTTTCACAAAGAACCCTTCAGGTTGCTCAACAAAGATTTCTTCATCCAGAAATCCATTTAAAAAAGCTGACTTGACATCAAGTTGATAGATTTTCCATCCCTTTTGTGCTGCAATAGCTAGCAACATTCTAATGGTATCTTGCCTTGCAACTGGTGCAAATGTATCAAAATAATCTACTCCAAAAATTTGAGCATACCCTTTCACAACTAACCTTGCTTTGTACTTGTTGACTGAACCATCTGCGTTCAACTTTGTTTTGAACACCCATTTCACACCTATGACTCTCCTGTTTTCAGGCCTTTCAACGAGCTTCCAAGTTTGATTTTTTTCAATCATGAAAAACTCCTCCTGCATTGCAGCTCTCCACTTAGGATCTTCCACTGCTTCACAATAACCTGCAGGTTCTAGTACTGCTACATTACATCTGTCATAAATATCTGAGAGTAGTCGGGTGCCTCTTACAGGTGCATCATCAACTAGCTCATATTGATTTAGCAAAGGGTCAGCTATTTGACTATTTTCAGCATTATTCCAATTCCAGTGCTCATTCTCCATGAAGTGCACATCCCTGCTTATAAGAATTTTCCTTGTGTAAGGTTGAAAAACTCTATAAGCCTTGGATACTGAGCTATATCCAACAAAAATCCCAGGTTCAGCTTTCTTGTCTAGCTTGTCTCTCTTAATCTGTGGTACATAAGTGAAACACAAGCATCCAAACACTTTAAAATTTTTTAAGAAGGGTTTATAACCATACCAAGCTTCAAACGGAGTCTTCCCATCTACTGCTTTGGTGGGAAGTCTATTTAACAAAAATACTGCAGTGTTTGCAGCCTCTGCCCAATATTCCTTCGGTAGATCTTTCTCATGAAGCATACATCTCACCATTTCCATTATCGTCCGATTCTTCCTTTTACTAACCCCATTTTGTTGAGGGGTGTAAGGTGCTGTGAACTGATGCTCAATGCCTGCTTCTTCACAAAACATGGTAAATTGTCCTGAAGTGTACTCCTTCCCATTGTCAGACCGTAGAGCTTGAATCATGCAACCACTTTGCTTTTCGATCCATTGCTTAAATCTCCAAAATATACCTGCAACTTCGGACTTAGATTTGAGAAAGTAAATCCAGCACATTCGAGTGAAATCATCAATAAAGATGATATAATATTTACTCTCCTTAAGTGAAGGAGTCCTTTGAGGTCCAGCAAATCAGTGTGGATCAGCTGTAGCTTCTCTGTTGCTCTCCAGGTTGCTTGTTTAAATGGTAATCTTGCTTGCTTTCCATATTGACAGGCCTCACAACTTGGTAACTCAGAATCCAAGTGAGGTAAGCCAAGAGCTAATTCCTTCCGTTGCAAATTCAACAATGCTGCATGATGAAAATGACCCAATCTTTTATGCCAAACCTGTGTACTGCTCTCAGTAGCTGGATACGCTACTTGCTCCTCCTCCATGGGATCAAGTGTGAAACTTCTGCCATTCATTTTAATGCTAAAAATTTCCTTGTCATTAGCATCTTTAATAAAACAATGATTATCTTCAAAATTGAGTTTAAATCCTTTCTCTAGTAATTGGCCCACACTTAACAAGTTTTGATCAATCTTAGGCACATACAAAACATCATAAATTAATTTTGTACCTTGACAACTTTCAATGGCTACAGTTCCTTTCCCTTCAGCAGTAATGAAAATACCATTACCAATTCTAACTTTTGATGTCTTTGATTTATCCAGTTCTCTGAAAAGTTCTTGATCGTGAGTCATGTGATTGGTACAACCACTGTCTACTAACCAACATTCAGTTGAGTTTTTGCTTATAACACATTTTGCTACAAACAATTGCTCTTCCTCTTGCTGGTCAGCAACTTGAGCCTCATTCTTCTGTTGAAAATTACTTTTGCAGATTCTCTCATGATGTCCTAGCTTGTTACACTTTTCACACTGGACATCGGGTCTTCTCCAACATTTGAAAGGAGGATGACCCTTTTTTCCACAATGCTTGCAAGGAGGAAACTCTTTGTTCCTCTTTTCATTACTTTTGCTGGAACTGGCAGTTGCTTCTGAACCTTTTAAGCTCCTTTTGTAATTCTTCATTTTTTTCTTTTCTGCTGGGTTGATTTGCAGTTTGGCTTGTAATGCTCCTTCCACAAAAACTTCATCCCTCATTTTGCTCCTCTGCTCTTGGGCCTGCATAGCACTTACAAGTTCTGACAAGGTGAGCTTTGACAGATCTTTAGTATTTTCTAGTGAGGTAATAGAAGCCTCAAATTTTTCAGGAACTGTCACCAATATTTTCTGAACTATTCTTGAATCAGAAAATTCAGTACCTAACAATCTTATCTTGTTTGCAATGCTAAGAAGTTTGTTAGAATACTCCTTGATGGTTTCAGACTCCTTCATCTTTTGCATCTCAAATTCTCTAACCAGATTCAGAACTTGCATTCCCTTGATCCTTTCATTTCCTTCATATTCATCCTTGAGAAAATTCCAGATTTTAAATGCTGAATTGATTGTCATGATTCTGGTGAAAATGTCTTGTGAGACAGCAGCAAATAATGTAGATCTCACCTTCGATTTTCTAATTTTCCTCTCCTTGTGACTTTTAATTTGAGCCATAGTTGGATTGTTTGGTAAAGGAAGAACTTCGTAGTCTTCCTCAACAGCCTCCCAAAGATCATTTGCTTCCAGGTGTGCCTCCATTCTTGCTGCCCAGATGTGATAGTTATCACCATCAAACACAGGTGGTGCTATAGCTGTGTAAGGAGTGTCAGAATCCATTTTGAAAGGAGTTTGGTGGGTTACTCTCGGATTCACTCACAGGTCCTTCTAAGAAGAAAGCTTTGATACCAATTGTTGGTAAACTCACTGAAGAAAAGGCAATATTGGCCTGATATTTCATTCAACAATAAACTAATATAAATACAGCTTTTTGTAACTGCAAGTAACTGCAAAAGTAATGGACTCCCAAAACAATAACCACTAAATATAAACTGCATAACTGAACAATTAAAATAAATAATATTCCTAAAAACTTGGTCAAACATGTAACTGCTAAATAATTGCTGATGCACACATTTGCACACGTTCAACAAACACAATGAAGAAATTTAGGGTAAAAGCATATTAGACATCGAAATCCTTCTTCGTTTCACTTCAATAAAATTGTGATTCCAAATCCTAACGGTCGAATCCAAAAAATTAGATTAATCCTTATTCCTCATCTAAAAAACCCTTAGGCTCACACCTAGATCTCTTAGCCGTATGTAGTTAGAAAATCATCATAAAGCATAAAGATCCAACACAACTCATAGACATCAGGCCCGATCTCTAGAGTCATAATCATTTATGTCAAAATACTTTGATTCTATGATCTCTAAAAATCCAATCAAATTGTTGAATGGAATCTAGAGTGTAAAACCTATAAATTCCAAATGAGAACCAAGAAATGCAATAAGTATATCTCAACCATAGAACTCAAACCCATTAAAGATATTCTTAGAATTCAACCTAGCCTAACTTAAATATATAAGCAAACATGGTGAATGATGAGAACTAATGAAGAATTCCAATATTAGAAGTAAAGCTAGAGAGCACTCCTTGAAGTTTTGAGTTAAGAAAAAGTTGCAACTAAGTAGAGAGATGGTAAAATTTGCAAAATGAATTCTATGATTGGTATTAAATAAGAATTTATATAGACATTAACGCCGAAATGGGTGAGTCAGTGCATAAACAACTCTCTAGGCATAAAATTAGTTCCAACACAAGTGAGTCCACACTCCCTAGCGCAACCCTACATGCAAACTCTAGGAAGTTTGATATGAAATTGAGCACCCCGGGTGACCTTGCACGCTTCTACATAAGCTGACGTGCTATCATGGAGGGAAGCAGGATGTGAACGTATTTGTGCGATAACACACACAACCTCTAGAGACTTTTGGAGAATTTTATGATTTCTAACGTGAGTCCTAGCATTGTGTGTGAATTAGCTCCCCAGCACCTTTAATTCTTTTCTTTATATTTTCTAGGCATTAGCCATATCAAGATGTAACTATATGCAAAGCACTTTGTTGAAACAACATAAAGATGGAACCTTAGTGTATTCAACTTTCAAATCATGCAAAGGGTAGAGGATTCATTGAAGTTCACAAGTGGCATAGGCAAAGGCCCGACACTTTGACTTAGCAAAAGAAAATGGCATTGTTGTTTGCTACTTGACATGTCAAGAAATAAGGAAATCCTAAAAGAAAAGAAATACCCACTCATTGATATTTGGGAATCCATATACCTCTTTTAATTAGCATTGCTAAAACCATGTAAATATAATGAGGACTCTCGATGGAATAAAATGCCATATCCAGAGGCACCCTTTAAGTAGTTAAGAACATGAAGAGTAGGACGATGATGGTTCCCCTTTGGAGACCCCATAAACTTCTTTAACTACTGAACAACATAAGTCACATCTAGCTATGTAACCTTCAAGTATAAGAAACGTCCAACAAGTCTTTGATATGCAGGAACATAGTATATAGTGGACTGCATCATTGTGGGGAATGGAAGGGTCACAGAGTGGATATAATACCTATTTTTATTGTCCTTATTATGTGCTTTATGTTGATTATTTGTCATGATTTTTTATAAAATGATAAGGTGAGAATCATCTCACAATTCTTAACAACTTTTTGTTATAATATTTTTCAATTTTTGATATTTTCTACAAGTTTCTTATGAAACTAAAAATTAGTTATTTTATTGACCATAAACTATTTTTTAAAGCCTGAATTAGTTCAAAATAGAAAACATAAAAAGTTAAGAAATTCTAACTAAAGCTTAATAATAATATTAGGAACTTAAGCAAAAGGTTTAATACTTTTGAACCCATTCAAACGGTGTTAGTTCATACAGTGAGTTTGACTGAGGCGTCAATAGTTGACAATAAAAACATTTCCCTGACTCTTATAACACAATGCTAATATTTTAGTGACTTATTTCAAGTATTTTACACTACTACGAAATAGGCTTTTAGAAACATTTAATTCATTATATTTTTTAAATGTCACTTATGTCTTTAATAAAGGATATGCGTAACATTTATCAAAAAAACATTACCTATATTATGCATTTAACTTTAAAATGGTTTTTTTAAATAAAACTCCTATGCTCAGCGTGTTGTTTTATCATTTATTCTAACCTAAAATTTCAGAACTTGTTCTTATGGCACAAGCTACAGGCATGAATTTTCTCTCGCGAGCTTTGAGTTCTTTCGTAAGCTTTGGACGTTGATCTTCAAGTATTGTGATTCCTTTCAACAGCTTTGCCTATCTTCTTTACCTCGTCGTGACTATCTTCTTTACCTAGCTGTGTTTTATCTTAGGGTTCTATCTTCTAGATCTAGGATTTACTTTTTTAGCTTTGGAATTGAATAAACCAGGTTTAAAGTTGATTTCTGTCATCTCTCACCGTGAGCTTCAACTTCTTCAATCTCTGGAAGCATCTTGCTTAATATTGTATATCTTAAGATTTTCAAGAAATTGATGAGTTTATATTTGTTTAATGCTCTCTTTGATTTTCACTTTATTTGCTTTATTTATGCTTATTTTTTTCATTTCTTATGTGATTTGCTCTAGATTAGGGACTGTGGTAGTTTGTTCTATTCGATCCAATTTTTTCATGGGAAAATCACAGGGAATTGACTAAAATGGCACATGCATATCACTTGTTTGACAAAATGACTAAAATCACACTTAAGGTACTATTAATTTGGAAACTCCTTTTAGTTAAATTCTTATAGTGCTTAACTATGGTACCTTAAGCTACTGGCAGAAGGAGCATGAGACTTCTCAAAAAGTAACTCAAGTCTCTTGTAATAATGAATACACAAAAAAATAAAATAAGTCAAATAAAGAAGAATGCAAATAATAAAAAACAGAACGTGTATCAGATTCTCTTTTATATATCATACTTCTCGTTGGTTTATTATGCTCGATACCCCAAACATTAATGGTTCGCTAATGTTCTAGAGTTAGTCTTTAATTACTTTTAGTTGGTTGGTAGCTGGTACCAATTTTCTATTTTGAATACTCTAGTAGTGATTTGAATGCACTTGATGTGGGATGGGGAAAGGCATAGAGAAACAAAACTAATATTGCAAAATATAGGTATCAAAATTAAGGGTTATAGTTATAGGAAACTTTGATATATATTAAACTTCCCTATAATCAATTAACCAAAGAAATTTCTTTGATAATGTTTGTAACAATTATTAAAAAAATATGAAAAAAGTTAGATTAAATGATAACTTAATTCAGAAACATTTATGAAGGGTGACAAAAATACTTGAGTTAATTATATAGTGGAAACTCACCTGCATGAAGGTGTATAAATAGTAGCCATCAATGCCTGACAGATGCCCTCAATGTGTATTCTGGATGTATATTTTTGGTATTTTCTTCTCTTCTAACCCTTTGACAGGGGCTTCTGCTTGATTATTGTATCAATGGCACTAAAACAGAAAACAATGTTCAAGTTAAATGATTATGTTAAAATTGACAGGTAAATAACAAAATGACCCGCTATGTATACATAAACCCAAGTTGATGTTGAAACAAATAAGTTTTACAAATTGGTATGTGATAGTCACCAAGAAGTATACCTAGGTTGTAAAAATTTCATAAAGCTATCCCTTATTGTTCATCTACTCCATATTAAGAATCTGAAGGTTAGAGCAATGTATCTTTTAATATGTTGCTACAATTATTGAAAGAGTTGCTTCTTGAAAATTCTTGTTTACCATCAACATTCAAAGACTGTAAGTTTATCATTAAGGATTTAGGTTTTAGCTATGAAAAAATACATGCATGTCCTAATGATTATATTCTGTATTGGAAGAAGTATGAGAATAGAGATACATGCCCCATATATTTTACTTCTAAATATAAAAAAATAGAGGTTCAAACTTCTAAGAGAAAGGTTTCTTGTAAGGTAGCTTCATTTCTTATTCTAGCCAAAGTGTTGAGGTATTTCCCTTTGAAACTAAGGATCAAGAGGTTATTTATGTCATCAAAAATGGCTAATTCAATGAAATGGCATGAGAGTGGTCGTACTAAGGATGAGAAATTAAGGCACCTAGCAGATTTTCTTGCCTGGAAAACATTTGAGTCTTTACACCCTAATTTTACATCAAATTCTTGAAATGTGAGGCTTGGCTTAGCAAGTGATGGTTTTAATCCATTTAAAGCAATGAGTAGCAAATTTAGTATTTGGCCGGTAGTTTTGATGACATACAACTTACCTTCATGGGAGTACATGAGGCAACCTCACTTAACGTTGTCTTTACTCATTCTTGGCCCTCTTTCCCCAAAGAGAGATATCAATGTCTATTTGCAACCTCTTATTGATGAGCTAAAAGAGTTATGGGAGATAGGTTTTGAAATCTATGATACCTCTAGTAAGAAAATATTTTGTGCTCATGTTGCATTACTTTGGACTATAAGTGACTTACCTGTTTATACTATGTTATCAGGTTAGCGTACAAGTGGAAAGTTGGCATGTCCAATTTGTAACTATGACACATGCTCTATGTCCTTAACGCATAATGCAAAGGTGTGCTACATGGGTCGTCGAAGATTTTTAGACTCAAAGCATAAGTGGCAAAAAGATAAAAATGCTTTAATGTAACTAAAGAATTAAGAGTAGCACCAACACCATTATCAGGGTCTAGTATTTGGGAAATAATTAGTAAAAGGATAAATGTGTTTAGGAAGACTCAAAAGATGAAACGAATTAAAGGTGATCCATGGACCAAAAAAAGCATATTCTTTGAGTTGCCTTATTAGAATACTAATTTGCATCATCATAATCTTGATGTAATACACATATAAAAGAATATTTGTGAGGTTGTGATTGGTACGCTATTGAATTTAGATGAAAAATCAAAGGATTATCTCAAAGCTCGCTATGACTTGGTAAAGATAGGTATAAGGAAAGAGCTTCATCCAAAACAAATAGGACCAAATAAAGTTCTTTTGCCATCTGCACTATTCACACTTTCTTCCAAAGAAAAAGATATATTTTGTGGTGTATTGAAAGGAGTGAAGTTAGCTAAGAATTATGGCTCTCATATTTCTCGTTGTGTTCAACTTGAACAACGCAAAATTAATGGGCTTAAAAGTCATGATTTTCATGTATTGATGCAAGACATACTTAAAATAGCGGTGCGAAAAACTTTACCAAAAAAAGTAGCAAGAGTGCTAATTAACTTCAGCTCTTTCTTCAAGAAGTTATGCTCCAAAGTTATCAAGGTGGAAGAATTTGAATGCTTGTATCCTCAAATAACATTAATTCTTTGAGAACTAGAAATAATTTTCCTCCATCTTTCTTTGTTCTATTGATTCATTTGTCCATGCATTTAGCATATGAAGCTAGAATCGCTGGACTTGTACATTATCGATGGATGTACCCGATTGAAAGGTAAGAAACTAGTAAAGTTCCTTTTAATGTACCTATTTTTTATTCTTATCCTCTTAAGTTATACCTTTTTGGAATGTTTATAGGTTACTTCTTAAGTTAAAGAGTTATTTATATAATAGAAGTCGGCCTGAGGCTTCTATTGCATAAGGGTATCTCGCATATAAGTGTTTAGCATTCTGTTCAACATACCTTAAAGACGATGTTCAAACAAAGTTCAATAGGCCAACAAGGAATTTAGATGGTCCAATAGGGGATGGAGTTATGACAAGTCTTGAACCGCTTGTATGAGAGCAAGCACATAGATATGTATTATTTAATAGTGATATCATTGAGCCATATATCAAGTATGACAATATGCATCTAGTTTATTATCTTTCATACATTTTCACCTTGTTAAAATGTCTTAATATATGTATTTTATATGCAGAAAACATGAAGAATTGGTTGATAACCATGCTTATGGTGGTTCGATGGGGAAATGCAATAAGGCAAAGGATCAATGCCTTTCTTTTCATGAATGGTTTGAAGATCATGTTAGGAATTTTGTTGTTAGTAAAGAGGTTAAATGGTTGTCTAGAGGACCTAATATTGTTGCTAGAAAATTTTCTGCTTATGTGATAAATGGCTATAAGTTTGCCATTGAAGGTTGTGAAAGGAAAACACAAAATTCAGGGGTAATGGTCACTTCATTTACAATCAAGTTTAAAAGGGTAAAAGATGAAAATTCTGAAGTGGAAAATGTTACATATTATGGAGTTTTAAAAGAGATACTTGAGTTAGATTACTATAGGCATGGCAAGTATATGTTATTCAGATGTGATTGGTTTTAAAGCAAACAAGATGATTTTAGGGCATTATATTTTTATTAATTTTTTATAACCATATACAACAACAATTAGCATAAATTATATATATATATATATATATATATATATATATTAAAGTAATGGCCATGAGGGTGTGTCTTGTTTTTCATGTGAATAAATTGACAACATCAGAAAATACTTACCACATCTAAAAAAGTTCAATAGTAGGGATAATTGAGATGAAAGGGACATTGCTTTTTTTTTCAAGGTTCTTATTGTTTACATGATATGCATGTTGTCTTGTACCTAAGTTTGATGTTTTTTTATATACCTTTTTTATGTTTAAATTACACAAAATTACTATAAGTTACATAAATTTTTTCATGCAACTGTATTTTCATCAACCCAAATTTAAATCTCTGAATAGTTTTTTATTGTAAAATTCACTGTAAAAATTATTTGGATTTGAGGTTTGATAGATAAATACATATGCACTTGTTGTATTATGGTATGTTATTTTTAGAAATGATTAATTTTAACATTGGGATTGTTGATTTAAAGAAAATATTTAAGTTAGTTTAATATACAAGTTGAGTTTGATTAAAATTTAAGATGAAATATTTCTCTAAAATTTTAATAATAAGGGATACCTTGTGTAGGGGAGACAACACTAGTAACAGTATTCAGTCATCCTATTTAACATTATAGTACTATGGGGCCCATATGCAGAAACTCGTAGTGAAGCACAAGTAGCTGTAGAGCAACAAAGAAATTCAATATATCCCCTAATTATGACTCTAATGAAAATTTATGTGCTTATATATATATATATATATATATATATATATACATATGTGTGTGTGTGTGTGGATTTGAAATTTGGATTGATTATGTAATGGCTAATTGGCTGTAACAAGGAGATAACCCCTCTTTGAGTAACCCTCTATCAAGTTTAATGTTTTGGCTCTAATTATACTAGCCTCTCACTCTTGGTCTTTTTTTGATCATAGTCTCCAACTTTCAATCCCATAAATTTAGTTTAGCAACTTTTAAAACTAAATGATTTTTGTGATTTCGTTAATTTCTACCAAATTTGTAATGGAATATATATGCACTCTAGATTTTCAATTTCTTATGGCTTAGATTGATGATAATCATGTGTTTAGACTTTGACTCTTTATATGGAAATACTATTTTATATTAATAGAAAGTACAAATTTTTTCTTCAATGTAGGAAAAGAATATTCATGTTGTTCAAAATAACAAAAAAAGGCAGACCAAGAGAATTTTAAGAGTAAAAAAAAAGAAAAAAGAAAATTCTCATAAGGATGTAACTTGTTGAAATATGATACTAATTATGTAATTAACTTAGATGGATATTGTGACATCCTACGTCAATATATATTTATTTTTATCCTTTTTATTAATTTTCACAGTAAATCTTTTACGCATTAAATAACTTAATAATACCATAATTAGAAAATGTTCATTTTCAATGAAAAGTGCCAAAATACAAATTATTTTTCATAATTTAAAACCCCAAAATCAAAGTTGAAAAGAAACTCAAACATGAAATAAGAGGCCTGACGCTGCGCGCACGTGTAGCATTAGCCCAAAGCTATGCACCCCAAGCTACGCGTTAGCCCCACACGTAGCATGAGCATGACAGTAGCAGCACCTGTTGCTGTCATGAGTTTTAGGCCAATCGACTAACTTCTAACCTACCTAATTGGCCCGTTTTAGATACGATTGCCATAAAACTTCAGGGTCATATGTTTTCCCCATTCCGGAACTGTTAGCGTTGTCCATTTGCCAAAATTTCATCATATAGCGAGTTATACGCAAAATGCAGTTTAACCCAATTAGGTACAAAACCCTTGCACCAAACACCCTAAATGGGTTCCAAATGGCCTAAGGCCAATACACACAGTTCCTAAATGTTCTAGGGGACCTATTGGTACCTTCTGGGAGTCCTGAAACTTGTCGGATCTTAAAATCACCTATTTAGTTCCTAAAATTCATAATTATTCACTATGTGCATAATTTTCTAAAACCAATCAATTCATCATTACACTACTCAATCCCATCCCACACATTACATATCAATTATGCTACACTAGCTCCATGCCAGGTTTCATATATTTAATATATTAAACATAGTCGTCAATACCAAATCAATTCATCATCATCAACAATTCACTAACATCTCATGATCATCATTATCATTCTCGATACTGTATTTAATCCTCCTTGCATTATCAACATACCAAACTAATTCATTAAACACGCAAAACAAGTTATACAATTTCATACACAGTTTTACTTATTACATCATTTCCTTATCCCTAGGCATAAACTCTTTGCTTGGCGCACCTCTGGGGTATTGACATCCTCCTTGTCACTGGCCACTAAGAATTAAATAAATCACAACAATGGTGAGTATTTGGAATTTCGTAATTAATATAGAACAGAAATGATAAAGGTACTTAACTAATGCTTATTAAATGTGTTATCACCTATATACCCTATTCATCCTGAGTTTTAACCCTTATCTAACTATTTCTCTTCTTTACTTTATTTTAAGCTTACCTATGCCTTAGCATTGAATTTAGAAACAACGAAAATCACGTACTTCACATCACTCAGTCATCAAGGCATATATTCAACTCAAGCTACCACTCGTACTCTTGTTCAACATCGTAATATCATCAAACATATATCAAAATCAAGCCATATACACATAACTGACTCGCATGCATCTGATTTCTAGTATCTAGATGCCTAAGGATCGGCCTTCAGCTAGGGGTCCGACTTGACACCCCGTGAACCCGACTTGGTTCACCGAGCCCGACTTGGCTCTCCACCTCAATCACTAGATCTGACTTGACCACTGGGTAACTCAACTGGGCACAAAGGCCACGGGAGCCAGGAAATGAGGGGCTATGTATACCGTTGGCGGTCTCACACCATATAATCATATATAACATCATACCAAACATGGTATATTATCAACAATCTCATACACAAATGTCATAAACTGATAGGTGATCATCTCACAGGGTGACTGACTTGCCAAGCCCACCAATACAATGCCATATATCAAATTAATAATAGTCCCATCCTAATTAATTATAACCTGAATACCCCATTTTCTCTTGGTGTCGGTTGCGTCCTCCGGTCACTTAATTCACCGCTACTCTTCCAAATTCGATGCCTACTTCGTTGATCACCCATCCAACACCTGTTCCGGCACCTACGGTTATCAAAACACAAAATCGATTAGTTCATTACCTTCCTAACCCTTCCAAACTCACCATCCAAGCATCTAAACTCATTGAAATTTAGAATCAACATCCCCTCTATCACATGCAAAGTTCGGTTTCAAAGGAGGAGAAGGGAAGGAAAAGAAGAAACTAGAGATTAAGGGTCCCATGTGCCATACCTTGGTTCCAATCACCCAAAACCATAAGAATTCAAAACTTCCACAAGCTCTAGGCCAATTCGCGTGAGGGAGAGAAGAAAATAGAAGAAAAGAGACTTGCGGGTTCTGTTTTGCATGCCTATGTTTTAAGCTGATCGCAACGCTGACGCTACGTGTTAGGTCACTAATGTGCACCTGACGCTACGCGTCAATGCCATGCTACGCGTTAGGGTCCTGATGTTGTTTCCTTTAAAATTCAGTCTTAAGTCATCTTTTCCTTCTAACATATCATTTTAAATTACAGATTTACTTTAAAACCCTATTTACATTTAATCCCAACTTAATTAAATATTAAATTTTCCTTTCCCAGTTTTAATTTATCAAGGATGTTACAAATATACTAGTTGAAGTGAATTTTAGTGACTTTTAGTTGAAGTGAAGTTTTGAGAGAAAAACATCAAGGTTGATAGCAAATTACTCTATATGACATTTTGATATTTGAATATGAGAATATACAAGACATTTTTATTGCATTTTAACAATTATATATATACTAGAGTTGAATATACCCATATATATATACATAATATTTATAATTCGATTAGTTAAGACTTATACAAGATCATGTAAAATGAGCATGACTCATAAATAAGGAGTCATAAATTTTCTTTAAATTTACTATAAACAACATTTTTTAGATGTTACAAAAGAAACAATCAAGATACATTTTTTAAATGCAACTAATGATAAGCTAAACATGTAGCTAAAATTATCTATATTTTTTAAATGTTAAAAAAACAAAACTAACAAAATTTTTAAATTGTTCCTAATGGCTTATTGAAAATGTTACTAAAACAACTTAGCCACACGAATTTCTACTACACTTGCAAAAATGTTTTAATTACAAATAACATTTTTTTTATAATTTATCTACATTTTTTAAGTGCTCTTAGAAATCAAGTATGTAGTAGTGTTTCATGAAAAATTAGAAAAAAATAATTTTGTTCATTTTTTGTTTTTGTTATTCATGGTTTAGTCCTTGTCTTTTTTTCTATCAATCTTTATTCCTTTATATTTTAAATTTGTAGCAAAATTGTCATTTTTTAACTTTATTAACACTGTCAACTTTTTTATTATTATATTCTTTTTGTCATCTTCCCATAGGTGTTAAGTGTTAACATTTCCCTTATCCCTTCCTCATAACTTTTAAATAACCATCCATATCAGTAACCAGTCCAACATCCATACATGAACCTCAATACCATTGACTTCTACTTGTTTGATCCATTCAATCTCCTATTTTCATTAGGTTATGGAAGGAGATAGTGGCAGTATGCGAGAAAAAAGGATAACAGGTGAAGGTTTGACCAATACAAGGGTAAAAGGAGGAGGAGAAAGAGGTTGGCAACCATAAAATAGGGAAGAGAAGAAAAATTATGATGGAAAAGTTTACAGTCAGTGAATTTAATGGAAAAGGAAAATTTTGCAAATTACTAAAAACATATAGGACAAGACTAACTTCTATTAAAAGCTAACCTTCAATAATACTATAGCAAAAAAAATTACATTCCTTAACACTGTTCTCAAGACCATTGTGTCTAACGTATTTTTTAGACAAATCAAGCTTCCAAGACCCAAACAAACTGATTCATTTATTCATATTCATCTTCTATAAAGCTTATAAAAAAATATATTTTTCTTCTAATTAAGAAGTTAAAGAAACAATATCAAAAAAGTTATCTTTGTACTATCTTGTAAATCTTGTAATAGCTAGCATAAAGTTATTCTCACATTTCTTGTATCGAGTTTGTGTAATATAAAAGAATACTTGTGGTTTGAGTCTAAAGAGACTTATGCCAACAAGAATACTTGAATGTATGAGGTGTGTTGAAAACTATAATCACATTTTTTAATAGTGAAAATTTTGACAAAGTGAAGAAAATGGACATAATCTCATCAAGTCAAAGGGTGGTGAACATGTATAATTTTGTGTGTCTTTTCTTACCCCATCTTTACTTTTCAAATGCAATAGTTGGGCACTAAAAAATCTCAAAAGTTCATGACTTTATTCTACCCTAATCCCTTTTTTAAAGTCTTTTTGATTTTACCTTTAATGAATAATATATCTTTAAGTATCATGACAATTTTTTATAAAGATTAGAATGGGAAGTATTAAGAATTCATAAATAATATATTTATAACAATTTTTAATAGAAATTTATTTTTATTTATTAATTAATATTTTGTAAAATTTGAAATTTGAAATTTATAAGAAATTAAATGTAAATTATACCAAAGTTAAAAACTAATCTGAAACTTATAAAAACAAGGGTTAAAGTGATAATAATTAATTTACATTAATGTGTGATTGAGGAAAATGAAGGGATTTTAATTATAATTTTTTGATTAAAATATAATGCAGGGGATTTCATACTTGGTTGAAAGATTGAAGAAAGAAGAAATTTTAATAACTTATTCGGTCTAACAATTTAAAAGGAAGGAGAGAATGTTATTTAGAAAAATTACTTTCTTTGAATCAAAGATCAAATCAAGTAGAAAAATAATATTTTGGAAACCTGCTAACTTCTATGTCTCACTCAAGTGATCTCTAGAAGATATATTACAAAGCTATTCATAGTTTAGAATTACAAATTCAACAACATCCAAAGGTTACACCAAAATACATTTATTGTAGAGCTAGTACAAAAGGTTTCACAATAAATGGAAGCACAGTTAAAGTTCTACCTTTGATAGGCCCTTGCAACCAATAACATCAACCCATTCAATTTCCACAACTAGTTCACCACATTCAACATTTCTCAACCTCAAGATCATTTCTTGAATGATATTTCCATTTTTCCAAATGCAGGTACTCTCTTCGGCAAGACAATTAGTCCTATCTACTGGAATCCTTTTCACAACGGAACCATCTGGGAGCTTCTCCAACTGCATTTGCAAACACTCAACATATTGTTTCAAGTCGATACTTGCCTCACCCATTCTATCATCCACTGAGAAAGTGTCTTTATCATAAACTATCTGCAGAGAGAAAAAAATCCAAGATGCAAAAGCCATAAACAATAATTGGGGTATTCTAATGTTATAATAATATAGATTTTATCATTAATAACGTCTTTTATTTCTTCTCTCTTCCTTTTTCTTTCCTTTCTTTTTTCTCAAAGACTAAGAAACCCAAAATAAAAGCATGTTTATCTTGCAGACATCAAATAGTATCATTCATTGCATATACTAATAGGAAATATATTTTTATTAATAGACAAATCTATTTTTATTAAAAATTGATATCACAATTAACGCATCATAGTGTGGATAGATCATTTCTATATTGTCATACTAATTTTTACTATACATTAACTAAAAATGGATAAGCTTAATAACTAATATTGTTTTCTTATGTATGACATTCTTTTAATGTAGTTTCTACTTACACTTACCAAATGTATTGGGATTTTAACATCCTTTACTGAAAGGGTCAATTCTTTATTCCATTCAGGATTGCAGTTGTTCTTCACAACACGAGTCTTCAACTTCTACACTAATACCAAATTAGATTAATCTACATACCAATAATTTAATGAACTGAAAAATGTTTTTCCAACAAACTTTGATTTAAAGGCATGTATTTGAGATTTGCTAACTAGACTGATTCTATTTACATACAATCTCCTATGTCAAATTCCAATTCATTCCATCATCAAGATAAAAAGAATAAATGAAACCAAATAGAATGAGATAAAAAACATATTCTAAAAAATATGTACTCATTTTAATACTTTTGAAATTTCTTGCATGGTCTCTAGCCATTTAATTAACCTATATAATTAGTGAATATTAGCTCAATTATGGATAAATAAAGACATATGACATGGATCATAATAGTTCATTCTATTTTTGTCTACCACTGAAACTGATACTTGGAGTATTTCTTTTAATTTGTTCAGTTTATAAATACTCTATTATTGACACGTGAACTTTTACTACTTTTCATTTTCCAAGCATATAATTTATTACATATCACTTTTCAATCTATTTTTTCTACCAACAATTATATCAATATTAAATGATCAATTGAATTTTTAATTCAATTTTATAAAATTTATAATTCTTATTTTACAGTATCTTAAAAAAGTAACAAAATATTTCAAAGTGATTCACAAAAATATTAACAAAAATGTGTTTTGAAGATTAAAAAAATAGAATTTATTCTTATATTCTTAAAATTAAAAATTGGATGAATTGAGTGAAAGAAAAATGATTCAATAATCTATGCAAATAACGCAATGATTTTTAAGTCAACCATTCCAACTCAATCTATAAATGGGGAAAGTTTTTCATTGGCAAGAAAAAAGATCCAAGGGCTAAAACAAAAAATAATAATAACTTGTTAATATTAAACGTAAACAACGAAGAAAATTTTGTCATCCCTTAGAAATATTCAAACTTTGATCTCAAGACGTCTAACTATTTTTTCCTTTTCTAATTAACATATTCCTCACCTTTTGAATCATCATGTAACCAAAATATTTAATTTTTAATGTTATAACAAGTTGCATAAATAAATTAAAAGCATAACAACAAATGCTCTATAGGTTACATTCACATGTAAAATAATTCCTATACATAATACGAAATATTGTGGAGACTCGAGAGTATAAATGAGTTACATGTTTTACTCGAAACCTAAATATATATACTTATATATTTTATTTTATTTCTTTATTGATGTATATGCTCAAAATATTTTAATTAACTAAAAGAAGATAATAGGAATAAACTTTTCTAAATGATTCTTGCAACATGATGTGACAATGAATATTGTAATTAACAATGAATCATGAGTTGCTACATCCAATTACATGTATATCTTAGAGAAGTTTTGTTCATTGTATATTTTCTTTGTTTCTTATAGAAATTGAGTATATATACTACTTATGGAATACTATAAGGTGTATTAAGACTTTGGGATTTGAGTAAAGTGTGTAACTAATTTGTGTTCTCCCCATTATTTCTTATCACATATATGGTAATTATCCTATTCAAAAAAAATTTGGCAATTGTCTTTGCAAGTGAACATAATTAATAAGTTGAACCACATTCAATATTTTACATGCAACTTAATATAATAGATTAATATCTGGCCATTAAAATTTTTGTGGAAATTTGCACAAAAGTTATGACAACTACAAAATTTGATATTTAATAGTTTGATGTGAACATCAACTTTAGGATGTGGAAGGTTCAAATAATGAAAATCTTGACTCAACAAAATTTGAAAGTCACTTTTAAAAAAATAATAAAAGAAGCCTCCCATAATGACGAACTCTGAGTGAAATAAGATTGACAAAAAGACTATTTATGTGATTAAGTTATGCATAACTAATTATGTGCTACAAGAAAATAGGAACAATGTTTATGGACTAGGTTGAAGTCCCTTTATAAGGAAAAATGATAACCAATCATTGTTAATGTAATATCTATATTTTTTATGGTTGAAGGACCTATGTTATATCATATATCTTAGAGTTCACTTTACTTTCTATGGATTTAAAGCGACATGGATGAAATATTCTCTGGGTGGCCAACAAGAAATGTTGTTTTGCTACATCTTTTATACAAGCACTTTTGAGGAACTTCCGCATATATGTATCATCATTATATTGATGAGGTAAAACCTTTTTTTGAGCAATGAGAAGTTAGAGCATGATATCGGTGGATGAGATAATTGAACAAATAACTTGTTTACCAAAGAGAGATCAAGAGAGATTGGCTTGAGTTGTTCTAGAAAGCCTAGACATTGTAAGAGAAGATGCAGTTGTTGTAAGAAAGAAAGACCTTGTAAAGTAAAATGTAGAAGGCTTAAAGAAAGAGTAAAGCAAGTTTGGTTAATACAATTGGTAAAGCATAGATAACTGATTTTGGTTGTTTTTACCATGTGCCCAAATTGAGACTGGCTAACTATTACCCGATCTATTGAAGACTATTTTGTTCTTCTAAGAAATAAAATGAACTAAAATGTTATTGGCACTAGAAAAACCTAAATCAAGATGCATGAAGGAATTGCGAAAACATTAATTGATGTTCAATGCATACTAGACTTAAAGAAAACTCTCATTTTTTTAGGTATTTTGTAAGAGTGAGGTATGAAAAGATCATTTGGCGCGGATGGCACCACAACAAAATGATGTGGCAAAATGTAGGAATAAGAATCTTTTGGAGAGACATTGTTGCATGCTCTTAAAAGTTGAGTTGTAAAAGAATTTTGAGTTGAAACAATTAATATGTCTTGTTATATGGTAAATCGATCTCTGTCAGTTATAATTGAGTTAAGAGAATTTTTTGTTGATGAATGGTTTGGAAATTCTATTGATTATTTTAATTTCATTATTTTTGTTTTTATTATGCTCATAGGAATGATCAAAAGCTTGATCAAGGTCACAAAATGCATATTTATTGGTTATGCATATAGTATGAAAGTTTACAAGTTTTGAGTTTGCATTATCAATAAAACAAATATTGAACCATTCAATGAGGCTATAGGCTATTTCGAGTGATAAGTTTGTATATGGATTATGCTATAGGTGAAAAAACCTAGTCTTTTCATGAGAACCAAACTTGGGAGTTAGTGAAATTGTTGCAAAAATAGAAGGTTCATGTTTGCAAATGGGTTTTCAAGAAAAAAAAGGAAGGATCTCCTAGAGTTGAAATAGCTAGTTACTACAGGCCTTAACTCTAAGGAAGGAATTAACTTCAATGAAGTATTATCTATGGCTGTTAAAAATTAGTTTACCCAAGTGTTCACTATTTCATTTAGAGTTGGACTAGATTCATGTGAAAAAAAATAACAACCACAAGGTTTCATGCTTAAAGGTATGGAAAGTAATGTTTGACTTATAGTTGAACAATGGTTATTTCCAAAGTGACTACAAAGTTGTGTATACCATAGAAATCCAAGAAATTGTTGCTTTATGTTGGTAACATGTTCACTGTTGTTGAAATTATATCAAAGGTCAAGAAGTTAAAGACTCAACATAGTGGTGAATTTAAAATGGAAGATTTAGGAACAATTATAAAATTTAGGCAAGTAAACTTATAATGATTGGCGTGCATACAAAAGATACTTAACACTAGTGCAAAAAATGGCTACCACAACGGGATATAATCACAGTCCAGGAGAAAACCGTGTTTGAAAAATATACGGTGGCATTTTTGTAAATATAAAAAAGTTTTTTAATCACGATTATGAAGTAATCATGGTCGTAGGAACAAGGTTTTTTTATTTTAATTTTTATATTTTTAAAAAATATACCTATAATCACGGTTGAGAGAAAACCGTGATTGTAGGGTATATATAATCACGGCTATATGGGAAACTGTGATTATATCTATAACCAGGTTTTTTTATTTTAATTTTTATATTTTTAAAAAATACACCTACAATCACGGTTGAGAGGAAACCGTGATAATTGGGCATCTATAATCACGGCTTTATGGGAAACCGTGATTATATCTGCAACTAGATTTTTTATTTTTATTTTTTTATTTTTAAAAAAATGTACCTACATTCACGGTTGAGAGGAAAACCGTGATTATAGATACCCTACAATCACGGGTGTTTGGGAACCGTGGTCATAGGTGTTTTCAAAATATAAATTTTGAACGTCGTGTGCTCCTTCTCTTTCTCTGTTAGCTTTCTCCCATCTTTCTCTGTTAGCTTTCTCTCATCTTTCTCTCTAAAGATTTCTCCTTTTTGTTTTCTCATTACCATTGACGTTTGTATTTTTTTATGTTCTAGATCTAACGTGGTTCTACGTATATATTTTTCAGGTTTTCTTTTGCTATTCTCGTTGCGCGCCATTGACGACCACCACGCGACCCTTTTCTTATTTTCTCGTTCAACCATGTAAGGCTTCTGTTTTATACATCTCTTCTTTTCTATTTCTTTCGATTATAATGAAGGCTTTGCATGTTTCTTAGTTATTCTGTTTGTTTTTGTTCTCTACGTTTTGCTTCTGTTTGTTCCTATAATAGAGGTTTTCTGTTTTGAAGGTCAACATTAGGGTTATTTTGAGGAGGATGTTGGTGGCAACTGTGGAGATGTGCACAAAAAATCATGTTCTCTAATCAAAAGGAACGGTGGTGGTGATGGTGAGTTGGGTATGGATTGTGGTGTGGAAGATTATAGAAGGTTGACTTTTAATCACAGTTGTGGTTGGAAACCGTGATTAAATGTGATCTATAACCACGGTTGTGAACCGTGATTAAAAGCCCTGATCTATTACCATGGCTGGAACAACCACGGTTCATGAACCGTGATTAAAGGCCAATTTTAACCGTGATTAAATCCCTTTTTTGCACTAGTGTAACTCAAAGGATATGTACTTAGAAAGTATTGGAGTACTTTACGGTGCAGAGTGTTAGGCCTATGAGAACTCCATTGACAACGCATTTTAGACTGTTATTTTTAATGTAACAATAGTTTACTGAAGAGAAACGTTAGGGTTCCATCCACAAGTTTAGTTGGAAGCATTATGTATATATGTTACAGTTTGTCATCCAAAATTTACATGTCGTTAATATTGTTAACAAGTATGTAGGGAATTCTACCAAGATGCATTGGCATCCTGTGAAATGGATATTTTGATATATTCAACAAACTGTGAACATTCCATTCTAGATTCTTAAAGTCAATAGTATTTATGATGTTGTTGGTTACGTGGACTCTAATTACAATGGACATATTGATAAATAAAAAATATCTCAGATTGGTTGCATCTTCATGTCTTTGAAAAGTGCAATTAGTTAGAAAAAAACTATATCATCCATTATTACATTATTTAAAATGAAAGCATAACATATGGTTGCAACAGAAGTTGTGAATGAAGCAATTTTTCTGAGAGGTTTAGTCAACAATTTGAGTTTAGAATAAAAAATACAATAGTTTACTATGATAGCCAGAGTATTATATGTTTGACTAAAAATTAAATATGCCATGAAAAAGCCACACATACTTTTGTGAGATATTATTTGTATTGTCTTGAATTAGAAGCTAATGGTGAAAGAGGGGATGAATACCCTGTAAGGGGTAAGAGGTATACATATTGGGCTTGATAGAGAAGTGTAGAATAATGAAATGCAGATTAATTGTAAACTTTTGGAGGAATCACACATGCCCAACAAGTGGAGCAAATTACTAGCTTGCCACATACCAAATTGGGAAAGGGATGATAAACAATATGAGATAACAACATAGGAATGCACTGAGTCCATCAACTCTAGAAGAGCTAGTGAAAGTCCCAATTATTGTCGTAAACAACAACAGAGGTGAGATCATAGTAGTAAATTTTCAATGAACCAAGAGGCGATCATGCAATATAAGTGCAAAAGTATGACTAGTTGTGACATATCACAAGAAAGAAAGAAAAAGAAGTCCATAACTGGTAGGACTCAAAGATCAAAAAATGTTCGTTAATAAGAAGAGCTTTTCAAGGATAAAAAGTGTGATTTTTCACCTTTTGATTAAAATTTACTATGTAATATAAAACTTATTCAAAGTAACAAAGATAGGTCATTGGATTACAATGTCACAGCAGATGGAGATTAGGAAATGGATTAGTGATGAATGGAAAAGTCCATAATACGAAAAATTATGAAATGGTATAAACATGGAGATGAGGGATAAGGTTGGGAACACACGTAGTGAAGTGTACAAAGGCAGAAGAACCTATTCTTGAATAAATGAAGATTGTTGTGGGTTGTTATAAAAAAGAAGGCCTTTGAGAATATCAATAAAAATGAGGATGAGGAGATTGTATATACATAGAAGCTCAAATTGGAATGTGCAGATCAATAATTTTTTGAATCTTTCTAGAGTAACGAGTAGATGGGATGGGTATATAATCTTGCTATAAACATGGCATGATGAATACTCGTTATGAGGAAAAAATCCTATTAAAATTTATTTCAATCGTGATGGATCTTGCATTTATTTTGATATGTAGGAGATGGAGAATAAAAGGGGAAATAACTAATATTGCGAACATGTATTCACCCTGTATTATGGAGGGAAACAAGAAATTATGGAATGGTTGGTTCGAGCTAAAAACAAATGTTAAGAAAATCAGCGTATTACGGAACTACTGGATTAAATCAATTGAAGATAAAGAGAAGCAAGTATAAGGGCAAGAAAATAAACACACAATATTTCCGTGGAAAACCTCCAAGACTGGAGAAAAAGAACACTGATGATCACAAGCAAAACAGTTCCACTATGTAAGAAGGAGAGTACAAGAAGTTCTCAAAAAGAAAAGAGAACAAAGAGACAATAGCCCTATAAGTCACAGGGACAAAAATAAAATTATCTCTCAAATTTTCTGACTAAAGTACTCTTTCAGATGAAACTAAAATATATACTCGCTACTAAAATTCTCTCAGGATTACACTAGGAGAGAACTCGACCATGATTGCAAATGTGGTACCTTGAATCCTTTTATAGGCAATTTTAAGGAATATAATAATATTTCCTGAAGACAAAACCAAATTGAATTGGTTTTGTGAAGAAGTAAAATTTAATTTGAATTTGTATTTGAAGAAGTAGAATTCAAATTGAATTTGTATTCTGAAGAAATAGAATTCAAATTGAATTTGTATTGTGAAGAAGTAGAATTCAAATTGAATTTGTATTGTGAAGAAGTAGAATTCAAATTGAATTTGTATTCTAAAGAAGTAGAATTCAATTTGAATTGCTATTCTAAAGAAGTAAAAACCAAATTGAATTGGTATTATGAAGAAACAAAATTCAATTTGAATTGCTCATAATAAATGAAGTAACACATTAACAAAATTTGAGACATGTATTTAACAATCTCCACCTTGGATCAAATTTGATAAATTGCTCATTGTCGAATAAAGCCCAAAGGGGCATTCAAGTGTTGTGTAGACCAACCAAGTCCAAGCAATATTGGAACTTGGTATTAGGAAGTGGCTTAGTAAGCATATCTGCTGGATTATCAGAAGTATGAATCTTCTGCTCCATAATTTCACCAATTGTAACAATGTCTTGGATAAAGTGATACTTTAAATCAATGTGTTTGGTCTTGTCATGATAACAACTATTCTTGGTCAAATGAATAGCACTTTGACTATCACAAAACACAGTAAGAATATCTTGTGTAAGACCAAGTTCATTGACCAAACCACGAATCCAAAGAGCCTCTTTCACACCCTCCGTGGCTGAAATATATTCTGCTTCAGTTGTAGATAATGCAGCAATAGATTAAAGTGAAGCTTTCCAACTGACAGCAGAGTTACAAAGAGTGAAGATGTAACCAGAAAGAGATCTTCTATCAAGATCACCACCATAATCTGAGTCAACAAAACCTGCAACATCATTAGTTGTAGCTTTGCTTCTGTTAAATACTAAGCCAATATCAGAAGTACCTTTTAGATACCAAAAAATCCATTTCACAACATTCCAATAATCCTTTCCAGGATTATGCATGTATCGACTCACCATGCTGACAGCATATGCTAAATCTGGTCTAGTGCATACCATAGCATACATTAAACTGCCAACTGCACTAGCATAAGGAACGTGTGACATACGCTCTATTTCTTCTTTAGTTTATGGGCATAGGTCTAAAGATAACTTGAAATGTGCAGCAAGTGGAGTAGAAATAGGTTTACAGGTTTTCATATTAAATTTGTCAAGCAATCTCTTAACATATTTTTGTTGAGATAAGAACAATTTACCAACTTGACGATCCCTGTGAATCTCCATGCCAAGAATTTTCTTACACCTAATTCCTTCATCTCAAACTCATTATTGATTTGAGCTTTTAATTTCCTGATCAGAGACTTGTTACGTGATGCAATCAACATATCATCAACATAAAGTAACAAGTAAATGAAAGTTCCATCAGGAAATTGTTGGAAATAAATACAGTCATCATATTGACTCCTTGAATATCCTTGCCAAATCATAAAGGAGTCAAACCTTTTGTACCACTGTCTAGGAGCTTGCTTGAGACCATATAAAGATTTTATCAAACGACAAACAAGATGTTCTTTACCAGGAACAATAAATCCCTCTGGCCGATCCATATAGATTTCTTCTTCTAGCTCTCCATCTAGAAAAGTTGTTTTAACATCAAGTTGCTCCAATTCCAAATCAAATAAAGCAACAAAAGCAAGCAAGATACGGATTGAGGTATGACAAATAACTGGTGAGAAAATCTCATTAAAGTCATTACCTTCCTTTTGGTGAAATCCTCTGACGACTAATCTTTCCTTGCATCTAGGATCTTCAACCCCGGGAATACCATCTTTCTTCTTGTAAACCCATTTACATTGAAGCGGTTTGCCTTTAGGGAGTTCTGTCAAACTCCATGTGTTATTCTTATGAAGACTTTCAATTTCTTCATTCATAGCTAGAAGCCATTTTGAAGAATCCACACAAGAAACGGCTTCAGAATAACTAGTAGGCTCAATGACATCATTTACCTCTTGTGCAATAGACAATGCATAAGTAGTCAGATTATCATCAACAGTGTATCTGATAGGCCTTTTAATTTGTCTCCTTGGTCTGTCTCAAGCAATAGAATAATCCTCTTCCTGTGGCTGAATAGGAGAAGTGGTAGGATCATCACCATGATCATTAATGCTAGACTCATTGGTAGAGGAAGATGAGACATCAACATTAGCAGATTTTAATTATAACTCCACCTTCTCGCTAGTACCCTGTAGATTATTAGTACTAGAAGAAGAAATAGAAGATTGTTTTCCAGAAGATAATAATTCATCCTCATTAAAAGTCGCATCTCTACTGAGAATTAACTTTCGTGACTTAGGATCAGAACACCATATACGATATCCTTTAGACTCAGATGCATAACCAAGAAATATGCACTTAATAGCTCTTGGAGCTAATTTGCCATCATTAACATGTGTATATGCAGAACATCCAAAGATTCTTAAATTAGAATAATTAACAGGATTACCTATTTCTTCTGGAATTTTAAAATCAAGTGAAGAGTGTGGAGAACGATTAATCAAGTAACAAGCAGTAGATGTTGCCTTTGCCCATAATTCACGTTGATGCCATAACCCAGTATTTGAGAGCATACAATGAGCTATCTCAAGGATAGTTCTGTTTAAACGTTCTGCAACACCATTCTGCGGGGGTTTACCTGGAATGGTTTTATGTCTAGCAATACCATGATTTGCGCAGAACTCATTAAAGTCACCTTCACAGAACTCCAATCCATTATCAGTTCTGAGCTTCTTGACTTTCTTCCGTGTCTGAGTTTCAATAAGAGTTTTCCACTTCTTAAAAGTGGGAAAAGTTTCATTTTTATGTCTTAGAAAGTAAACCCAGACTTTACGAGAATAATCATCAATAGTAGTCATCATATAACGTTTTTCTCCATAAGAAGGAACTTTGGAAGGTCCCCAAAGATCTGAATGAATGTAATCAAGAATACCTTTTGTTCGGTGAATTGCAGTAGAGAAGCTAACTCTTTTCTGCTTCCCAAAAACACAATGTTCACAAAACTCTAACTTACCGATGCCTTGATTACCAAGAAGACCTTGCTTGCTCAGAAGGTGCATGCCTTTTTCACTCATATGGCCCAGGCGCATGTGCCATAATTTGGTGACATCAATATCAGGCATAGAAGATGAAACAACTGCTGAGCCTGTCACCACAGATCCTTACAAGATATACAAACTACCAACACGGGTAGCTTTTAATAGAACAAGGGCACCTTTTGATACCTTTAGAACTCCACCTTCAGCTGAATACTTACCCAAGAGATTCTAGGGTGCCAAGAGAAATTAGATTCTGCTTCAAGTCAGGAATAAAGCAAACTTTGGAAAGAGTCCTGACAATACCATCATGAGACTTGATTTGAATGGTACCTATTCCTGCAACCTTGCATTGGATATCATTACCCATCAAGACAACACCACTATCAATAAGTTCAAGAGTGGTAAATAAGTCCCTATTAGGACACATATGGAATGTACATCCAGAATCAATAATCCATTCATGTTTGCTCCTCTTATCAGAAAAAACAACAGATAGCATAACATCACCATCAGAATCATTCTCAACATTAGCAGCTTCAGCTGGTTGTTTATCTTTTTCATGCTTTTCTTGTTTCTTTTTCAAGATAAAGCAATCAGAGATATCATGCCCATATTTCTTGCAATAGCGACATGTTTTGTTAGATTTACGCCCTTTAGATCTGGATCTACTTTTCTTATAACTGGTACTCATTTTTTTCTTGAGTTCTACCCCTGACATTTAAACCTTCACCCTTGTCCTCAGAATGAATTTCAAGATCAAACTTTTCTTTGGACAATAAATTAGATTTAATATCTTCAAAGGATAAGGTATCGTTGTTACCATACAACATAATTTCTTTAAAGTGTTTATAGGTAGAAGGTAGAGAGACGACCAACAGAACAACTTTATCTTCATCATCAATTTTTACATCAATATTTTCCAGATCCATAATAATAGAATTAAACTCATTAAGATGAGATTGAATAGAAGTACCTTCAACCATACGAATGACATATAACCGTTCTTTGAGACGAAGCTTATTTACGAGGCTTTTGGTCATGTATAAAGTCTCCAACTTCAACCACAAAGCCGCAGCAGTGGTTTCATTGGCTACTTCATGAAGTACCTCCTTGGACAAGCAAAGTTGGATTGCTGAAAGCGCCTTTTCATCCAACTCGTCCCATTGCTCATCGGTCATAGTAGATGGCCTTTTTGATTTGCCATCTAAAGTTTTCTTTAATCCATTTTGAGTGAGAATAACTTTCATTTGGACACGCCAAATAGAAAAATTAATCTTACCATCAAACTTCTCAATGTCAAAGTTGGTGACGGTAGACATATTGAACCTTCAATCGAACAAGCAGCTTTGATACCACTTGTTAAGAAAATCAGCGTGTTGCGGAAGCACTGGATCAAATCAATTGGAGATAAAGAGAAGAGAGTATAAGGGCAAGAAAATAAAAACACAATATTTTCGTGGAAAACCTCCAAGACTAGAGAAAAAGAACACTGATGATCACGAGCAAAACAGTTCCACTATGTAAAAAGGAGAGTACAAGAAGTTCTCAAAAAGAAAAGAGAACAAAGAGACAATAGCCCTATAAGTCACAGGGACAAAAATAAAATTATCTCTCAAATTTTCTGACTAGAGTACTCTTTCAGATGAAACTAAAATATATACTCGCTACTAAAATTCTCTCAGGATTACACTAGGAGAGAACTTGACCATGATTGCAAATGTGGTACCTTGAATCCTTTTATAGGCAATTTTAAGGAATATAATAATATTTCCTGAAGACAAAACCAAATTGAATTGGTTTTGTGAAGAAGTAAAATTCAATTTGAATTTGTATTTGAAGAAGTAGAATTCAAATTGAATTTGTATTCTGAAGAAATAAAATTCAAATTGAATTTGTATTGTGAAGAAGTAGAATTCAAATTGAATTTGTATTTTGAAGAAGTAGAATTCAATTTGAATTGCTATTCTAAAGAAGTAAAAACCAAATTAAATTGGTATTATGAAGAAACAAAATTCAATTTGAATTGCTCATAGTAAATGAAGTACCACATTAACAAAATTTGAGACATGTATTTAACAATAAATATGGGAGTATTAGAAAATAATCTTAAGATAAGTTAAGTTTGGCTTTTCTAATTATGGTTTTACGGTTAGAATCTGTTAAAATCTTTTGTTTGTTAATTAGTTTTAGTTTGATTCTTTTATATATAGAAGGTTCAGATTTCATGTATTTTTAACTTTTTAGTTTCATAATCAATTCATTCAATTTCTATTAATATCTTTCTCTCTTTATCCATCTCTTCACATGGTATCATCCGACTCAAGATCTATCCATGACTTTCGCTACTCCCTTTGTCCCTCACTTTTTCTCCTTATCCATCTCCACCAAGCTCACAAAGGATAATTACCTCACATGGATACAACACGTAGAGGCAACAATTAAAGGCTTTTGGTTGAAGAAATATATTGAAGGCGCTGAGTTAATCCCTGAGAAATTTATTGATAAGGATGCCAAGACTAGAGATAAAATCAATGCTGAGTATGAAAACTATTAGCAGCAAGACAATTTGCTCAGATCTTGACTCCTTGAATCCATGGATTCATAGTTCAAGATTCATATGGTTGGTTATATATGTCTTATGAAATTTGGAAGATTCTTTAGACTTATTTTGCTTCACAATCAAAGGCTCGAGTGAAGTAGATCAAGATCCAACTTCGCAATGTTAAGAAAATTGGGCCAATTAATGATTACTTGGTCCAAGTCAAACAACTTGTTGAAACCCTTGCTGTCATCAACTCGCCCCTCTCCTTAGAGGAACACATTGATGTGATCTTTCATGGATTGACAGAGGATTATGATGAATTCATCACCTCCTGTATGACCTTAGGGTAACCACACACTGGCTCACATTGAGGCCCTATTGATGCATAAGGAGGAACGCATTAAAAAACACAAACATAAGGAAATTATATATCTTTAAGCAAACCTTGCTTTGAGTCCAATCAAGAAACCCAACCAAACCAATAACCATGGTCGAGGCCAAGGCAGAGGATCCAATAGAGGTGGTAGATCCTTCCAACCCTAGAATTCCATAAGTCAAGGATCCATAATTCAATGTCAAGTTTGTGGGAAATATAATCACTTTGGTCAAGGTTTAATGATTAAGTGATGAAGCCTAACCTCAACATGCAACCAAGTCCATAACCTTCTTAAGAACCATCCATTTCAGCCATAATCTCCTCCTTAACCAACTCACACAACATTGATGATTCTTGGTACCCTGATACTAGAGTTACCAATCATCTTACCAATGACTTTAATAACTTGATGATTCACAAAAATTACAATGGCCATAATAGAGTCCAGAATACAAATGGTAATACCCTCAAAATTTTACATTCTGGCTCATCATTTTTCAATGTGTATAATCTTGATCATGTGTTTACCTTACAAAACATTTTGCATGTACCAACCATTTCTAAAAATATGATAAGTGTATCCTAATTGGCTAAGGATAACAAAGTGTATTTTGAATTCCATCCTAACTCTTGCCTTGTTAACTGTTAGATGTCCAAGAAAGTGCTTCTTCAAGAAAGGCTTAAGGATGACTTCTATGTGTTTGATAAATTTTATTTGCTACCTCCTCACTTTAGCAAATACATAACTGTGAATAATTCTACTGTTCATAACAATGCTTTGAATTTATGGCATAATATACTAGCACATGGCTCTCTTAGCACAATTTCTTTAGTTATGAAACAGTGTAGTATTCCTATTCCAAGAATGACTAAATTTTCCATTTGTGGTTCGTGTTACATAGAAAAATCACATAACATGACCTTTAACTCTTTAGAAACCCAATATTAACATCCCTTGCAGTTAATATACTCAGATATAGCGTGTTATCCCCATCTCCATCAAGAAAAGGTTATAGATATTATTTGTTATTTCTAGATGCTCACACTAAATGCATTTGATTGTACTTTGTACATAACAAATTACAAGCCTTGACCATTTTCATTTATTTTAAAAGAATGGTGGAATTAGAATTTGATGGCAAGAACAAGACTCTACAAACTAACTTTAGCAAAGAATACTTTGCTTTCAAGACTTTTCTAGCTGATAATGGCATCCTACACAGACTCAGTTACACCTAGACACATGAATAGAATGAAGAAGTTGAAAGAAAACATAGGTACATCACAGAAACAGGTATCACCCTATTAGAAAATTCGCATCTCCCAAGTGCCTACTGGCCTGAAGCCTTCCCCACTACAACATTTGTTATCAACAGATAACCATCACCAAACACAAACCTCAAATCCTCATATGAATATTTTTTCCATCATTTTCCTGATTACAACTATTTAAAACCATTTGGTTGCCTCTGCTATCCTCACTTAAGACCCTATAACAGGCATAAGATGGATCATAGATCTCAACCCTGTTTTTTTGTTGGATACTCAGCCCCTTACAAAGGCTATAAGTGCCTTTCCCCATCAGGCAAAATTTACATAGTTAGACCTGTCAAATTTGATGAATTTACTTATCCTTTCCAAACCAATCCTAATTTTCTCAATGTCATCCTTCTCTCAATGTCATCCTTCATTACCAAATCTCTCACCTTTTTCACTATAATCATTCCTCTAGTCCAACCTACACAACCATAACCTATTGAAACACCTAAACCTTCTCTTGTTAACCCAAATAACAACCAAAGCCCCTAACCTGCCACAAATGTTCTCAATATTAAACCTATCACACCACCCCTTATTACAGCTCCTCAGTTTGATAACACTCACCATATGATCCCTAGAGCAAAATCAAGCATATTTAAGTTGAGAGCCTTCATCACCAATGTTCAACCAACAAATCACAATTAGGCCATGTTCATACTAGCATGAAAGGTAACTATGCAAGAGAAATATCAAGCTCTTCTCAAATCACGCAAGGGAACTTGTCCCTTTACCTCAAGATAGAAGAGCCACTAGTAGCAAACGGCTCTTCATAAACAAATTTAAACCTATAAGAAGTATACTCAAGCATAAAGCCAAGCTAGTTACTAGAGGATTTACACAACATGCAAGCTTAGACTATACTAAGACATTAAGTCCAATGGTGAAACATGTTACCATCAGGGTTGTACTAGCAGTTATAGTATCCAAGTATTGGCTAATCCATCAGATAGACATTGACAATGCCTTCCTCCATGGTGACCTTCTGGAAGAAATTTTCATGAAACAACCACCAAGTTTTTATTAAGGCTCATCCAACACTATATGCAAATTGAAAAAGGCTATAGATGGCCTTAAGCAATCTCCTAAGGCTTGGTTCCATAAGTTAGCTAAAGACCCGACCACTCTTGGCTTCCACCCTACCAAGAGTGATCTCTCATTGTTTGTTGTTTATACTAGCACCCTTACCATCCAGATATAGTATATGTAGATGAATCCATTACCACCAGTAATTCCTAGACAGCCATTGACACCCTTATCAATCAGTTATCCATTCAATTTTCTCTTAAAAACCTAGGATCCCTTCATCATTTTCTTGGAATTCAGGTTAATAGGGACCCCTTAGGTAGTCTTCATCTCCACCAGTCAACCTATATTACAGACCTCCTCATCAAACTTAAAATACAGGATGTTAAACCAATAAAGACCTTTATGGCTCCCTTTTCTAAACTCACTCATGATAGAACTAATCCAACTCTCTATAGATCTGTGATAGAAGCCCTATGACATACTGAAACATCCCGACTTAATTAAATGCAAAACCGAGACTAGGGAAAATTTTTCCAAAATTTAGAACGTTCCAAACGTCCATAAATCAGCTTAAAATAGGAGTCGGGTGAATAAACAAACTGAAGGCAAGGGAAAGTAGAAAGCCGACCAGAGGAAGGGAAGACCGGGTCAGGATGCCACGCTGGCAAGACCCAGCTTCAGTCGCACAGCCCAGCGGAATACAACGCTTGAGCGAGCCCTTTTCTCGCTGGAGCAAATCCTCATTCGCTGAAGCGAACCCATTCACTCGGATATTCTGCCACTCGGAATTGGGACCACGTTCACTCGGTAACTATCCCCATAGGGTCATGCTTCACTCGGTAAATTTATACTTATTCAAATACTAAACTCATTTCAGGAAGTTCACATTCACATTTTATTCGGAAGCATTTAATCTCCACTCGGGAAATGATTCCCTCAGTTATTCCACTCGGAATCCATAAGCTTTCCCTCACACGGATTATTTCCCCAGTCCAATACCACTCGGTATATTTTAACCTTAATTCACTCGGAGGTACATTACCCATTCTTCACTCGGCATATTTTGATCTTCCTCACTCAGAGATCACTTAACCTCCCTTCCCTCGGAAGGGGCCTCCACAATCAAGTTTCATTCGGGGTTCCTCTGTCCTCACATCACTCGGAGGAATTCACCAAGTTAAGTCTCACTCAGACTTATTCAATACTTAGCCACTCGGAATATATATAACATTCACTCGGAATATATATAGCCTCGTTCACTCGGAAGAGGACCCCTAGAATACACCTCAATCAGAACCGTCACTATCACTCTTCCCTCGGGATTGGTTCATTCGGAATTTCCCACTCAGGAATATTCAAACCCTTCCCCACTCGGGGTTTACTCATATTTTCACTCGGTAATATATGGACTAGTCTTCCCTCAGAAGTAGCCCACTCGAGTACATCTTACTCGGAACTATTTTAAGCCTTCATCACCCGGATAAGGCCCACACACACTAAAGCCTCATTTGGAAATGGCTCTCCCAACAATATTCCACTCGGAAACTCATTAACTTAGCATTATTAATTCGACACTACATCCCAGTCGATACAAGTAACATCATCTCAACGTAAAATATATATTTATATAGATGTATACTTGTTCACAATCCCGATAGTCAACCCATATAAATATGTTTAACAAACGGATTACAAGAGAGTCGGCCAAGGCTTTAACACATCTATTTACAATCGGTACAGTACACTCTGTACACTACAATAGTACAAATGCCCACCACTCAGACTTGAGACCATCTCATCATTCCCAGTCCGACCTGCATATACTAAAAAATATAGCCACAGTAGGGGTGAGCTTTTACACATTAAATGAAGGTTATTGACTCGGATTTAATCCTCAATTCTCAACCATACAATGTCATTATTCAATCAGTAATAATACACCCTGCCATTCAATATGAATACTCTAATAACATCATCCACTCGGGATTCATGCAATTCAATCAAGACTGAGTAATTCACATCATTCACAACCACATGTATTCACGACCATAATATCACCTTGCACTCGGCAACAGTACCAATGTACATATATTCACTCAGTCGGAATTCACTCCAATTATTCATGGCTATATTAATCATGCTATTCACATCAGCATTTACGCATATATATATATACAACCACTTGAGCACATCAACAGTATATGTGTGCACTCAGCAATAGCATCAGTATACATGCATTCATCCACTCAGATATAAGGGTGCACTCGGCATAGCATCAGTATACATGCATTCATCCACTCGGATATAAGTGTGCACTCGGCATAGCATCAGTATACATGCATTCATCCACTCGGATTTACTCACATCAATTCCAAACCATATCAATGATGTTATTCTCAATAACATATCCACATATACATGCAAATCACATTGAGCTCAATAACAATTATAAGTGTGCACACATCATTTCAGTCGGATTTGATCCATTATTATTAAATTTTTATTGTTGCAACATAGGCTCCAAGCCTTTTTCTCAGCTCCAAGCTGATCCGGCCGTTTTACTGGTACCAAACCGTTTGCCCTCACATGTAACACAGTCACTCCAAGCGACAACGAAAGTGTTACGGGCAGCCCCGAGTCCAACTCGGTAGGCTTGCCTTGAGTCCAACCCAAGGTCTTTAAGCGTCCAACGCTAATGCACTCGGCATTGCCTTGAGTCCAACCCAAGGTCTTTCATTATATTTCACACGTATTCATCTGATTGCCGATTCAGTATTAAGCGTCCAACGCTATATGCACTCGGTATTTCCAATGGCGAATCAGATGCATACGGTTTATTCATCAGGCGTCCAACGCCAATGCACTCAGCATTGCCTTGAGTCCAACCTAAGGTCTTTTGTTATATTTCATATTCAACATATATCATAAGGAATTCACACAGCATTGTATGCACTCGGCAATTCACTCATTCATCACATGCATCATATGCTTTTTAACATAAAATCCCACACGGGAATCATCACAACAGTCCCCATCTTATGCACCCAGTATTCGCATGTATAATGACAAGCATCTCATGCATTCAAACACAATCACACACGGGGATCAGTATAACAAACTCATGCACTCGGAATCAACACACATTTTAATATAAACACATGGATATTTATCAACTCTCTCAGTATAATGCCCTCGGCAATCATAATAATACACATGCATTCACTCGGCACCTTCATGATTATCAACATACATCTCATGGACGGACATCATCATGCACCACAGTTCATAAACAACACACATCCGGGCTATCACTCAATCGGCATACAACAATCAACACATTTACAAATATAACACAACACAGTGAAGTAATTTTCACCCAGAACCCGTCCATAAACCATACATTTGAGATGTAAATCAGCCCCCCCTACCTAGAATGAAGATTCCAGCAGCTCTTCAAGCTTCCAGTTCTGACCGATCATCCTTCGGTCACTCGTTCTCAACAAAATGACCTGCTTCAGTCATCCTCCATAGCACTCTGCTCTCAGCTTTGGAGGAACCAAACGTTGTTTTCTCCTCGAGCAGCTCTGTCACTCAGCGTTCAGCATACAAGGACAGTGGGAGTTTCACGCCTCCAAGACACACGCTGTCCTCACTCGGTCTAGTGAAGGATTCCAAAGCTGTTCCCCCACACTCGAACAGCCCAGTCCTTACCAACAGCGAAGGACTCCCAGACTTCCAAGCATCCCTCACTGTTTTGGCAGAACAGTGGAGGATACTAGCCTCCCAGACACTCAACACCACACGGTTCTCTCCACCACGCTGTTCCCACTTCCCACTCGAGGTTCTACACAGCGTTCGAGTGGAAGAAGAAGAACAGCCAAGAAGAAGAAGCAGAGGCTTCAAGAAGTTCTAGAGAGAACGGAAGAGTGGTTCTCCATGAACCAAAGAGAAATGAGCAGAGAGTCCATGGGAAAAGTGAAACTGAGACTTTTATCATCACACTACCATTCGTCAGCTCTCCCTCTCAATCAGAAGTCACATCCCATTTAATGTTAATCCCATCAACGTGCCAATGAGAGAGAGAGGACCGAAGCACCCATCTGCACCACCAAGGGCACCAGCGTAATTCTGTCTGGCCACATATTATTATTATTATTCAATCAATAAATCTTAATTCTCTAATTAACCTTAATCGGTAATTAGATCAAAACCAGGATGTTACACATACCACTGTAACCAGGCTAGACAGTGCTTTCGCAGCAATAAACTATGCCAATTTATGCATCATCCTCTTAAGATTCACTAGAAGACAGTGAAGAGACTTCTGAGATATCTCAAGGGAACTCTTCACTATGGTATTATACTCAAACCAAATACTAACTTGGATATCATAGCTTACTGTGACAATGATTAGGTGTGTGACCCTTCTAATATGAAATCCACATCTAGCCATTGTGTTTATTTAGGCTCCAACATAATCTCTTAGATGGCTAAGAAGCTGACAATGGTAAGTAGGTCTAACATAGAATTAGAATTCAGAAGTCTTGCCTCTGTCATTACTAAAATCATGTACCTGTAATCTCTTCTCTTGAAACTTCATCTTTCCTCATCTAAGTCTCCCTTGATCTGGTGTATAATCAGGGAGCAGTTTTGTTGTCTGCTAATCCTATACTACACTTTAAGACTAAGCACTTTGAACTTGAGTTTGTTTAGGAGAAGGTTGCCAAAGATGAAGTCAGTGTTCGTCTTCTTCCTTCTTCGTTCAGGTGACTGATTTGCTCACTAAGTCTCATGCCTTAGTCACCCTTCCTTGATCTGAGAAGCAAACTTAATATGTATACTTCACCAACATTAAGTTTCAATGGGGATATTAGGAAACCATTTTAAGATGAGTTAAGTTACCATCTTAAGATGTGTTAAGTTTAGCTTTTCTAGTTTAGCTCTGCCGTTAGAATCTATTCTATTAGTTAGTTAGTTTCACTTTAATTCTTGTTTATATAGAAGGTTCAGGTTTCATGTATTTTCAACTTTATAGTTTCATAATCAATTCATTCAGTTTATGTTAATATCTTTCTCTCTTTGTTCATCTCTTCTTAGGGAGGAAATCTTTGGTGCCTAGCAAGAGACTTCAATATAGTAAGATGCATGAAGGAAAGAATAGGCTTAAATAATGATACAACTATTGGTGGAAAGGAGATTCAAGGTTTTAATGAATTTATTGATGACATAAATATGATGGATGTGCCAATTATTGACAAAAAGTTTACTTGGCTCAAAGCAAGTAGCCATGAAAAAAAAGCAGAATTGAAAAATTCATTGTAATGGAAGAATGGTGCATGTAATGGAAAAATAACTATAAATGAGTTCTCGAGATAAACATTTTAGACCATTACACACTTGTTCTAAAACTAATAGTTTAAATTTGGAATCGAAGTTGTTTAGGCTATTCAACTATCAGATGAAAGAATCAAACTTTGATTAGGTTATGTCGAATACATGGAAGAAGGAAAATGTACCGAGTTGATGGGCTTTTGTTTCCAAGGAAAATAATTAAATACCTAAAAAATGCCTTAAAACAATGGAAGAGGTAGAATGTAGGCTGCATAAATAATAAAATACAAAAGACGGTTAGTAACGCAAATGTCTTGGATTTAAAATATGAAGGTGAAGACTTGTCGGCTGATGAAATAGAAAGAAAAAAATCATTACTAGTTGAATTCGGGATACACTTTATAACACAATATGCTTTATCAAAAATGCAAAAGTATATAAGTTAAAGATAATGCCATATCTAAATTTATCCATGCTATAATCAATAAAAAAAATGGTATGCAATAACATAAATGGGATATTAATGAGCGGATCTTAGGGAGAAGACTTAGTACAAGTCAAACAATTGGGGTGAAAAAGTTTTTTGAAAATAAATTCAAGGAATAATGGTGGGATAGACCTAACTTAGATGCAATAAACTTCAGCAGGCCTTCTAATGAAGTGACAAATGAATTGATGAAAAAGTTCATTGAAAATAAGATCAAGTATACAATTTGGGAATGCAAATGATATGAGTCTTAGAACATTATGGATTCAACTTTATATTCATCAAAGGGTACTGGGACATGATAAAAATTGAGGTGGTGAAAATGATGGGGGACTTTAATTCAAATGAGAAACATCCAAAAGGTTCAATTCCTTCTTTCATAACATTAATACCAAAGAAGAATAACCCACAAAACCTAGATGAACTAGAACCAACTTCCCTTATAGGATGTCTTTACAAAATTACAAAATGAGATCATTGACGATGTGATGAGAAACAAAAAGCCTTATGTTATCTTGAAGGTGCACTTCAAAAAATCTTACAATTTTAAAAGTGGGAATTCTTATCATACATGCTACATAGAATGAGCTTCAATAAGAAATGGCAAGGGTGGATAGAAGTGTCTTCAACCTGAAATGATATCTATTTTAATGAATGGGTCCCCCATTGAAGAATTATCAATGGGAAAAGGTTTGCAACAAGGGGACCCATTATCCCCATTCCTTTTCTTGATAGTAGAACAAGTTGGAGGGACAATAAGAAAGGTCATGCAAGTGAAATTTTTTTCCAAGTTACAAAGTAGGGATTATTGATGTGGAGATATCTAGTTTCTAAATGGCAGATATGATGATCTTAGAATAAATGAATTAGAAAAATATATCCATAATTAAAAGTATCTTGAGATCCTTTAAAAAGGTCTCGAACCTAAAAATAAGTTTTGGAAAGACTAAATTTTAAGTAATTACTAACTTGTTGTGGTCTGGTTGAATGATTTATAGAAATCTTAAACTGTAATTATTGAGGTTGCTATTTGATTACCTAAGTATCCAGTTGGGGCAAACCCAAGAGCTTATTCCACCTATAATTTAAATTAAATAAAAACTCTCTAGATGGCATAGAAGGCATATATACTTTGGTGGTTGGTTGTGTCTCTTCAATATTATTCTCCTTACCACTTTACTTTATGTCATCTTTTAAGGGTTAATCTTGTCTATAAAACCATTACTATTTCACAAAGGAAACTTTTTTGGGGATGGGATAAAAATTCAAAGAAACTCTATAAAGCAAAATAGGAGAAAATATGCACAACTAAACAAAAAAAAAGGTTAAGGTAAGGAATGTTGAGGAATTTAACTTAGCTATGATGGCTAAGAAGAGGTGGCCGGTATTAGAAGAAAAAAATGGCTTATGTTGTAAAGTCCTTTCAACAAAATATGGTTAGGTAAATGGATTGCGAAATGGAGACAGTTTTCCTAAAGGGTGGTCGAGGTGGTGGAAAGATATATGAAAATAGAATTGAAAGTAGGAAAATAAAGGTGGTTAGAGAGTGCATTAGGTAGAAGAATGATAAGGGGAAAGAGTTTAGGTTTTGGAAGAAGACACTTATCTAGTATAGAAACTACAATGGAGGAAGGAACTCTATGATTGGGAAAAACAATTGCATGATCAACTAGTGCATGTTATAAACAATATCTCATTCAAGCGTAATGTCTAGACTTGGAGCTTGGAACCATGAGGAGCATTTTTAGTTGAATCAACATATAAAAGTATTGGAAATTGTACTTCGTTTCAGGGTAACCATGTGTTAGTGTGACACTAAAGTTGAATTATCCCACTCGTGGTGTCTATCATGGTGTGAAGGTCAATGGAAGAGATATTACTAACAAGAAGGGAGTTGTTTAGAATAGGGATACTACACAAGTTGACATGAGCACTTTGCCCCTAGTGCAATCAGGCAAAGGAAACAAGCAAGCATATCTTCTTCATGTGCAACATGTCTTATGGAATTAATGATATGCATGGTTTGGTTTTCGCTTTGTGTTCCCCAATTCGGTAAAAGGACACTTCTCTAAACATGGAATTTACTATCATAGGAAAAACGAAAAACAAAAAGATTAGTTTGGAGTCTGATTTTCTACGGATGTGGTTTTGTAGAAGGAATGTAATCTTTAATAGAAATCTTAATGATAGGCTAGATTGACTTAGTTAAATTAAGATCATGGTCATGGTTGAAGGAAAATTTAAAGGAATTTATTTTTTCTTGTATGATTAGGTCAAGCAGGCTATGTTATGCCTAAAGGCCTTCTGATGAGGAAAGATTGCAAGAATTTATTTTCTCCAAGTACGACTTAGTGAAATTTAAATAATTTTTAGATGTCATTTTATACGGGAGATAACTTGTAAAGATAACATTATTGAGAAAAGAGGTTAGTACTTCTAAAAATCCAACATTATGAAAATGAAACTAGTTAGAGTTTTTATGTTCAAGGTAAATTAGTGTTCATTCATTTTGAAGACAACATTGGAAATTTGAGGCCAGAAGAAAGTCCAAGCCAATGTGGAGATTTGTTAATCGTGAAACTTGTCTTTTACTTACTATGTAAAATGTCAAGTTCTTTGTTTCATGTGTAAGAAATTTAAGATTAAGGAATTTAACCTATACATTCATAGTTTAGTTAGTGAATATATAATTGGGATCACAAATATTGTTTCTACAAATGAAAAATGATTCTAATTTGTAGGATACTATTTAATATATTTATTATCTATCATTTTACAAATGCAATGAATCTTCTCTCTCCACCTTCAATTTTTTACACGTGAAAAAATTTTGAACTTTCTAAAATTAGCAAGTCAAATATAAGCCACATGTTTAACAAATCTCTACCTTGAAAGTTTTTTTACCTTGAATTTTTCATATTATTTTAAAAATTATAAGCACCAATTAAGCCCATTAAATATAGAATCTATAATTGGCTTCACCACCATATCTATTAGATTTCTAGAAGTACTAATTTTTTTACAACAATGTTATGTTGAGAAATTATTTCCATGTAAAATGACATGTTAATGTATTTAGTTTTTTCAATGTGTATTTGATTATAAAATTTTGGCTATCATAATAAACTAATGCATGATTTTTTTTCTAAACTCATAAGTTATACCAAACCTCTATACCAAACTAATTTTAGTTGCATTCATGTGTTATGCTTCTATTGTAGATCATGTAAATGGATTGTAAAGTTCCTCCCAAAATTCATCTTCTGGTGTTTACAAGTAACATGACAATATCATGTTATAAAAAATGGAAGTATTTAATAATTTGTATAAACAAAATATACCATCTAATAGAGTTACGCACTTAGAGTAAATCTACCAAAAAAGTTTTTATTTTAGTTGGACTAGAATAAACAATATTGGGTTAATCTCATTTAAAATGAGTTAAAAGCTCAATCACTGATATAGTCCTCATCAAGATAGATTTGGGCCTATAAACAAAGCATAGGCTCCTCATGGATGTGTAACGATTTTCATGAAATTCTTAGACACAAAACCAATAAAGGGTTGTGAAACACTATGTGTTACTATACTAACATTCAGACGCAGAGTAATTTGGCGAGAGTGCTCATATGGACTCCTATAGAGACGAGGCTACAACTGGTTTAATCTTTTTTATCAAACTGTGTAACATGTTTTGTAAGACCAATGAGAATCTTTTTGTGTATCTGTGTCCATTGGGGATTTCTTTACAATTTTAAGTTTCTCTTTTTAACCAAAACTAAAAAGAGTAATAAATATTATGGATTTTGATGAAATTGTTTATTATTATTTTCATTATGTCATTGTTTTTTTTTGTCATCTCTATTAAAAACTTCACTTAATAATTTTTCTCTCATCATAATGAAGTATGAATTAAGTAAATTAGTATAAATGATAAATAAGTAGTTGATATAACAACTTTGAAAATGAGAGATAAATAGAAATAAAAATCTTCTATAAAAAGATACTTAAAAAGGAATGATAGAAGTATTTTTTTTAAATGAATGAAGAAAATATTTGTTATAATAGGAAGTAAAATATAATATATTTTAGGTCCTGTAAAGGTAGTTATTTGACATTAAAATTTAAGTACTAAGAGTAGGATTCAAACTATGTGACCTTATTTCTCAATATATATATTATTTCAAAATATTTTTAAAAAAATGGGTCATGAAATCAACTTCCTTTTGCATTAGCAAAGTTATAGCCACAATCCTTTCATTACACTTGAAATCTATCCAATCCTATATAACAACAAAAGCAACAATGACAATTTAAGAAAGATTTATCATGTCATCTTTATCTTTAGGTTCTTTGATATTCATGAATAGGTTTAATTAAGTATTTGGTTCATAATTTTTTTCCTGTTTGATTTTAGTCCCTAAGTTTTTATAGTTTGGTTTTAGTCTATATCTTAATTAAATTAGGTTTTCATCCATGTTGTAAAAAGGCTTTTATTAAGTATCTACATGACTAATGGAATGTTATGTCAAGTTAACATTACCACATGTTACACGTGACCTATCATGTCTAAATTTTTCTTTCTTTCTCTCTTTATCCTCCACTTCCTCCCCATTTTCTTTATTCTCAACTTCCTATTATCTCACAATCCAACCTCTACCAAAGGTGCATTACCTATCTTTCTTCTTCTTTTATACCATAGAAACAAAAAACCATCCTTAAAAAATCAAACAAAACCTAAATCCAAGCATCAAAGACATGCCAACAACTTCATAGCAAGCTCACTTCAATTAGAACCCTTAGAAAGAACCTTTCATGGCTCTAATAAGAAGATCAAGGAAAGCTTCTTATTTTTAGAAAATTTTAAGCAAAGGCATGGCCTATAAGCTAAATTGAAAGCTTCTTAGTGATGAATTTGATCAAGCCATGTTGAAAGAAAATTAGTGTTTATACTTCCCCCTACTCATTACCAATCATTATACTAAATCATTGAATCAAAACATAGGGAAAATATAGAAAGAGAATGTAGAGAAAAAGGGAGAAAGAAATCAGAGAAAGGAGAAAGGTAAGAAAGAGAGACATGGGGAGGGAAAAAGAAAGTAAAGAAAGAGAAATAGAAGATAAGAGAGATGAGTAAAGAAAAATATGATATACTGGGTTACATGTGACATGTGCCAATGTTGATATAGCTTTTTATTAATCGTGTAAGCACTTAATAGATGCTCACTAACAACATAAATGAAAATCTAATATTTAATGAAGATAGAGGCCAAAACTAAAGGTGACAAACTTAATTAAGTCTCGTGAATATTACCACCATAAATTGTTTTGGAAAACTTATGCACCAAGAATTTTCATGATTGTCACGTGTCGATGCAACAACTCTTACAGGTGGCTATTCGTGATATCTTGCCTGAAAAGGTTAGACAAGCCATAACTAGGTTGTGCTCTTCTTTTAATGTTGTATGTAGCAAAGTCATTAATCCAAAAAACTTAGATGAGTTGGAAACAGAAGCTGCAATCATCTTATGCCAGTTGGAGATGTATTTTCCTCCTTCTTTTTTTGACATTATGGTTCACTTAATTGTCCATAAAGTCAGAGAAATTAGGATTTGTATTCTGGTTTATTTACAATGGATGTACCCAATTAAGCGTTACATGAGAATATTGAAATGGTATATTAAGATTCCATATATGGCCCTGAAGCATTTATTGTTGAATGATATATTGCAGAAGAGACTATTGAATTTTGTATAGACTATTTATCTAATACACAAGCTGTAGGGCTTCCCAAGTCCCGTCATGAGCAAACACACATAGGAAAGGGAACAGAAGATGCATATGTTAAAACTATGAGTCAAGAGGCTATGCATTAAGCATATTTTTATATCTTGAATAACATAGAGAAGGTTCAACCTTATTTGGCTACACAAAAATATTACGAAGGCAAAGAACTCTCTAATGAGTGAAAAGGGATTGTTGTTTGATCATAACAAGAATTTCTGCAATTGGTTTTCTAAAACCATTAAAAATGAAGACACCGTTTCAGATACATTAAACTGGCTAGCACGTGGGCTTAACTTTGCTATCTTAACTTGGTCTGCATATAACATCAATGGTTTTTCCTTCTACACAAAGTCCCAAGATAGCAAGAGTACAATATAAAACAGTGGTGTTATGGTGGTTGTTGAGTCCATGCACTTTTCTAGTTCAAAAAATAAGAATCTGATTGTAGTATCAGTGTCTTACGTTGGAGTTATTGAAGAGATATGGGAAGTTGACTACAGAAAATTTAGAGTGCTACTTTTCAAATATAGATGGGTTAATATTATCAGTGGTGTCCAAATTGATAATTTGGAATCTACATTAGTAGAACTTAGCAATGTAGCTTACAAAGATGAGCCTTTTATCATGGCATTACAAGTAAAATAGGTGTTTTATATCCAAGATCCTAAAATCAAACGGTGGTCAATGGTTCTTCATGGAAGATGCATGATAGATGGTGATGAAAACCTTGATATGCTTGACTCTCTTAGCATTTCAAGTACCCCTGAATTGAATAATGTAAATGAAATGGATAATGTGGTTGTCATTTGTGATCATATGGAAGGACTATGGGAGAACATTGCTTTAGTTACATAAGAAGTTAGTTTTTTCATTATCCTAATTAACTAGTTCATATTAATTATGACTAATATTATCTCTTTACTTGTTAAAAATTTTACATTGATTTAAATTATGAATATTAATTATTTTACTGTTTTTATAGTGAGATAAGTGACTCATCTAGCAACCCCCTTCAAGAGGTGAATCTGAATCTAAAAAAAGAAAAGGTAGACGTGCAACATGGTTGAGAATGTTATTATTTGATCAAGCTAGTGACCAAAAGCTTCCCATTGAGTTTGATCCACAAACGTTAATCCTATAGGAAAGAACAAAGCAAGTTTCATAAGTTTTATTAGTATTTTAGAATGAGAAAAACTTGATGTCTTAAAGAAGGAATGTTGTGATGTAGATGAGGATACAAAGAATACAATTTGGGAGACCATCACGGTATATCACTGTAACCTTTTATGATTATTTTTATGCATTTCTTATTACCTAACCCTATAAAGTAAACATATAATTTCTTGTGTCATGTAGATTACATATGATATTTCGAATACATCTAAATTGAGGATGAAATGTCTTGCATCTATGGCAACGTTAGAAATAATTCAAGATAAGTCTTACAAGTAAAACATATATGGAGAAAGGAAGGCTATATCTCTACATGAGATAAATCCATTTATTAATGAAGAGATGTGGCAAAAATTTGTTTATCTCTGAAAGGACCTTGAATTTTTGGTAACTTTATATACTGTACTTAATTATCTTATTAGATTTTGACTTAATTTTAATTTATGTTAATTGATTTTGTTTTTGTAATTTGAGTGATAGGCAAAGAGGAAAAGGGGACAACAGGTTGTTGCAAAAAACTGTCACCCCCCAGATTATCTCGTGGAGGCTATACATTGCTTGAGGAGAAAATATTGCATGAAAAGTCCAAAGAACATGAATGTGCATCATAGGCAGACCCATCTATTGCAGTTCCTCCATCATCTTCGCCTCTATGACATGAGAAATGGATTAAAGCACGAACAAAACCTAATGGAGGATATACATAATTAACTCTACTGCCGAGAAAATTGTAAGTACATCAACACAACTAGTTTATATTTTCTCCATTATAATTAAACCATAAACATGTTAATTTATATGTTTTGTACGATACTCTAGTAGACCAAAGCTCACAAGGATTCTTTGTTCCTAGTGGACGAGAAGATAGTTGTTGTTATTGGTCGACCTGACCACCTAGGTCGTGTTTGGGATGTTAGTGATGGTTTAGGCATAAGAGGATACTTTGGCTCATGTTCACTAACAAAGGGATCCAAATGTAAAAATATCATGCTGGGTAAGATTAAAAGCATTAAAGAAAAGTTAAGACAATAGCTAAAAGATGAAGTTAAAGAGCCACACTTCGAGTGACTGAAAAGCTTTAACAATTATAAGCTGAGTTTAGACAGCAGATGGCATCCTTGGGTATCCTCTTACAAAGACTACAAATAAGCGTTCACCTTCAAATAAAAATATGATGAGTACAAAAGGGTGCAATTTTGTTGCAAATAATGTAGATGTACCAGAAGAGGATGCTATTAGTATCTCAAAAGATTATATGTTGTATGTTGAAAATCCAACCGTTTAGTTTCTTTTGGAAAGGTCTAAAACTTAGGGTAAACATTGCACAATATATAAATGGATGTTGATAACTTAAGAGTGGTGGTTCAACGGGTGAAAGATGCAAATGTTGTTGTCCATTCTCCTACTGATGAGATTAAAAGATTGGGGCAGGCTCCCAATAATTTCATATTATGGGCAAAATGACTTGTGAAGGTTAAACAAAAAGGTATTAAATCTTGTTATGTTTATGTATATTTAGAACTTCTACTAATGTTTTAGCTTTTATATTATTTTAGGATGTTTTACCTTATCAAGCTCAAGACATGGATCCAACAAAAAGAAATGATGATGGATATAACTCATTAAAACGTTTGTGGCTTGCAGCTATAGACATTGATGAGCACTTATTGCATATACATTTTCTAGCTGATATCATAGGGAAGTCAACTGAGTTCCCATTTTATATTACAATGAATGATGTTAAAGATATCTACAAGGGTAACCAAATATTGACTGTAGCGATAATACAATTATGGATGATGTGAGTTTATATGATGATTATCATGAGTTGAAAGCAATATATGATGAAATCTTTTTTCTTGGATATATTTTTAAATGTAATTAATATCTTAGGTATATACATAAGTCGTGCATACAAAAAGGGACAATAGATGTGTACGGATTGTTTGATCTAGTCCATATTTACAAGAAAATAAGTGACATGTGTGATATTCATTCATACATCCAGAGAAGATTAGATGCTAGAAAAGACTGCTTCTTTACACCATATTACTCTTTGTAAGTTAATCCTTCTTGAGTGATTTAATAGTTTGTTCTATGTTCACTAACTATGTTTATCAATTCATGTAGGAACCATTGGCAATTGGTAATATTATGTCCCAAACAAAATCCGATTGTCTTATTTTACTCTAACTGGAAGAAACCAACTAAGGACTATAAAGATCTTTTTGAAATGTAAGATTTTATTTATTTTTAAGTCTATTGATTTGTAAGTTATTCCCCAACATTTCATAGCCTATTTCCTATTGTAGACCCATGCAAGCTTATCAACACATGCAAGGTACACACTCGGCAAATTTCAAATCATGTCGTTGGAGTTTCTTGTGTGTAAGTAGTTATATTAAAAAAGAGTGAACTATTTATAGCTTTATTCTTGACTATATTCTCCATATTTATCATTAATTCTTGTTTTCTTACTTTTAGTGTCGAAAACAAGCTGGAGGTAAGTGTGGATTTTATATGATGAGACATATGTTCAATATTGTCTCTGCAGGCATTGTTAATTCATGGGACAAGGTATATTCGGTGATTTTTCATTTCTAGCTAGTATGTTTATTTAATGTTATTGTGTCGGATCATTTAGTATTTGTGATTGTTTTGCTTAGATTGGGGAATAAGATAAGGTTGGATATTGGTTGATTATTGATTTCTGCTATCTTTAGTTTGATGTTATTATGTTAAATCATTTAGTATTTGTGATTGTTCTGTTTAGATTAAGGAATAAGACAATGTTGGATGTTGATTGATTGTTCATTTATGTTATCTTTAGTTTGATGTTATTGTGTTGGATCATTTAGTATTCATGATTGCTACGTTTAGAATAAGGAATAAGACAAGGTTTAATCTTGGTTGATTATCTATTTTTGATATCTTTAGTTTAATATTATTGTATTGGATCATTTTGTATTTATGATGTTGTGCTTAGAATAGGGAATAACACAATGTTATATATTGGTTGGATAAGGTTTTAGTGGCAATTTGGAGTTATTGATGGTACTTTCTAACTTATGTGAAAAGCGTAAAGTAAGAACAAAAATGTTGATATTCAAAAAAGAATTAGGGCCAAATTGAGTAGTCATCATCTAACATTAAATTTTTATGATGACATTTATTCTTTGTATTTATTTTATTTTTTATTTATATGAATAGTCATTTGGCATGGTAAGTAATGGTGGGTAAACGAAGATTACATCATTTTTGTTAATTGGTGCCTAACTTGGTTCTCAAAACTGAAAGGGACAATTGGGCATTACATATGTATATAATAACTACTACTAGTTTTTTTTATATGTAATACACACACACAATATGCGCTTGCTTCCTATTTTTCATTTATAGCCAAATGTATTCACCTGGAGGTTTTGATTGTTTTGAATTTGCAGACACTCATAGAAAAAAATCATTTTTTTAACATTGAGATTGAGGACATTCAAAGGCGTTGGACAGAATATTTGATGGAGATTGTTAGATTGTAGTTTTTGTTAGATGTTTTGGACATATAGTTTATGTTGGGATTAAAAACACAAAGTCTATGTTTAACTTTATGCATTTATATCAATTGATGTTTTGGATAGATGTATATATTATATAATTCAATTTAGCATTAATATGAATATTAATATTTAACCTTAAATATTATTCATGCATATGGATGTTTATTTTTATTAAATTATCCTTTAATCCAAAAACTAATACAAAGCATTTAAAGTAGAAACTTTTGACACCGGTTAAATGGTGAAATAGGTGTTAAATTTGATAAAATTAACATAAGTTAAACCAAAATGCTGGTGTTAAAAATATTTTTAATGTCGGGTACAAAAAACACAAGAGTTACAAATCATATTTAACATTGGATGTTTTGAAACACTTGATGTTAAAAAGAATAATTAATATTGGATATAAGGGGTATAAGAACTAACTGTGTGAAAAACAATATTTCACACTGAATATTTAAAAAATTGGTATTGTAATACATAAACAACACCAGATGTTTTAAAAGTTAGTGTTAAAAGTAGTAATTAACACCAGAAAAATGGATAAAATATCTAGTGTTAATAGTCTTGACTTTTAACACCTGTGTACTTAATGCCCCACAAAATCTAAAATTAAAAGTCAATTTTAACCGATGTTAAAAGTGTTTTTTTAGTAGTGATTACGAAATCTCTTCAAGAAAACACTGTGGGAAGAAAAAGAAAAACAACATATTATTTCCCAAATTCTTCAGGGAGGAAAAAAGCTCTCAACAGAATTCATCAAAAACATATTTGAAGGAAAAAGAAGAATCAAGAAATTAAATTGCAAGGTTAGAACCTGTTCTCCCATTCTGACAATGACATACGGATCGCTTGCTTGATTAATATCACGAATCGCGAGATTAATGCCCCTCATAATTCGAACCTTGAGAAGACCCAAAAAACTATCCATGAAAACACTACTTGTCATTGTAGAGGTGGCCTATAAACTTCTCTTCTCCACATACACACTCAATGTTTGAAGAAGTTAAAAGAAACTACTTTTAATAGCAAAACAAAGGATTGGAGAGTTTTAACATGTCAAATTGAAGCAGGAGTTTAACATCCGAACACCAAACTTGATACATTTTAATGTTGTTCAACTTACAATGTTTTATGCATGTCCGAATTATACTCGCTCAAAAACATAAAAAAATAAAAATAAAAATGGGTGGAAACAGAGTTTGTGATCCTTGAGTCATGCGTTATTCCTTTTCTCTCGCCCTCTAACCCCTACAAGGGTGCATGATCACAAAATATATATTCACCGATTCTTACTTTATACATTTTAGCATCATCCTAAAAAAAAGTGTTGGTTAAAACAAATATATATCTGTTGGTAAAAATATACTTAATATCTATTTGGTAAAACATTTCAATTAGCCGATATTTAAAGTCAATAGTCGAACGTCACAAAATATAGATTAGAAATGATTAAGTGGTAAATGTCATTTTTCAACTAGCTAATAACAGTTTTTTAAATTACTTCACATAATGTTTTTTAATTTTAGCTATTAACTAAAATCCTTTTTTACTTTATTATCCTTACGCACTTTTAAATTTTCACTGCCCTTTGTTTCTTTTAATTTGTTATGGAATATTGTTTTATATTTATATTATTTATTATTATTAATATTTATTTTATCAAAGTTTTATGGATATATGAAATTAAGTTTTGTGAAGAATACTTACATGAACTATCATATTTGAACTATGCATTATTTTATTTATATATTCATGATTTTTTTCTTATAAAGAATAAAACATTAAACATTATTTTTTTGATCTTTGATATTAATTAAAATATATAAAAAAAGTTTCAAGTTGTGTATGTAAAAAAAGGTTTTGCCTAAATAGTTATCATGTCCTATTATGTCATTTTACTTTTTTCAACTACCGAAATAGCTAGTTTTACCAAACACTTTCAATACATCAGCTAGTTTATTAGTTTTACGAAATATATACGAAGAAGCATTAAGAAAAGAGATAATGTATTTATAACAAATTTTGATTAAAAAATTATTTTCAATTCTTTAATTTATATTTTTGTAAACTTTGATAAATGAATTTAACATTTACAGAAATTAAAATATATGAAATTTCAAATAATTTTTAGATTTATTTTGTGTGTTGATTATATTGAAATAAATTATAAATTAATATACAATTTTTATTTAAAAAATACAATCTGTATGCAAAAATTTAAAATTAATTTTTTAAAAAAATTAAATTGTTTGGTAAAATTAATGGATAAATTAGCCGAAAGTGTATAAGTTAGCTAAAAGCTTAAAACTGATAGTTGAAAGCTGAAAGTTGTTAAACTAACTAATTAAATTAAAATGTGTTTGATAAAATAAATTGCTAAATATAAAATGATATAAGAGATATATAATTTTTAAAATAGATAAGTGATAAAAAATATTCAATGAGGATAAAACTGTAAAAAAATAAAATAAGCTTAGAGTTGTAACATCCTAAATTTTAAAAATCAGAGATAAAAATTGTGACAATCATTGATGTAGGCTTAGAGCTTAGGAGACCACCAAGACTTTCATTTGGAACCTTATTCCTTTCTCTTCTATTTATTCGGTTATAAAAAGCTTAGTGGAACTATATTGAAAGGTTATCGGTAAGCGGAACAACATTCCGGTAAGTTGATACCTTTCAAAACTATGTCTGATTCTTAAATTAAGCCTTGAAATGTATGTAAGAGCTTAGTGATGTACGAGCTTAATGTTTAATTGATGATGAGAAAGTTGAAGTGATTACCTTGTTATTAAATCGTTATTTGTTATTTGATTTAGTACTCACCCTTAAACTTGTGGAATTTTTAGTGAATATGCAGGGGGGTGAGTTAGCTTGGTGATCTGGAGGTGGAATTGCATTGTATAGCCATAGTGGATGCATATGTGTTTATATACATACATATATTATTGTGTATAATGTAGCTCTTGATATTTTGATAACTTTGATGATAGTGTATGCCTTTTTATTGCATGAGTCAGGGCCATATGATATTTAGTTGGAAGTTGAATTTGTATGCGTTTTGATGAACTGTGACCTGGATGAATTTGGCACAGAGCCATTTATATGATTGCAATATACATGTTATAAGCAGGTTATTGTATTTTGATTATGTTAATGTGAATTGAGATTTTGATAGGAGATGTGGTATGACTATATGGTACTTGGATGGAACTGAATATGTCAAAATGAGCTACTGTTGGAATTAAACTCCCCAAGTTCTTAGGACCCCATAAATGTTTTGATCATTGTCTAAGGCTTATTTATAGATAAATACAAGTCATAAGCTAAAGCATAAAACTCTTGAAGTACGTGTTTGAAAGTTCAAAAAAAAAATTCATACACATGTTCTTTCAAGTAGTTATCTGAAGATTCGTAGAACTCAAATGTTTAAACTTAACTTAAACGACTTACTTAAAGATAGTAAATACAAGTCACAAGCCAAAGTTTGTGCTTCCATCTCAACTTATAATCATTATGACTTGAAGAAATTATCTACCTAATTAGAATTGCTTCAAAGGACTACCTAGACAAAGAAGCCACCATCCTATACATCATTTTAGAAAGTTAGACAATCAAGATGTTCATATGTTGACAAAGTTCAAGTAATCTTCTCAAGTCACTCGAACAACTCTGAACTAATGTCAAGCCATCATTTGACAAAAGGTCATTTGTACCATAACATCTATTTCAAAGAAGCCAAAGAAGGAAAAGTGCCTCATTGTTCTACTTCTCTTCTCTCTACACATTGTACAAGCTATACAAAATTTCTTTGATTCATTTCTTATAAAATAGTTTAAGTGTTTTACTTCTTTTCATATCCTGAACAATCAGTTCAATTCTATAAGCTTAGACACCCCTAAGGTCTTTGCTAAAGACTTAGGATTTTCTTATGTCTTTGTGAAATTCATAGGGTCTAAAGAGGCTTGATTAAGAAAAAATAGTTGTTCAATTAGCCTGATGACACTAAGTTAAGAAAGAATATTTAGGTGTTTAGCATAGAGAGGTTAGGTTATGAAAGAATACTTAAGTGAAAGTATACTTATTCAATGAGCCTAAAGAGGCTAAGTTAAGAAAGAATACTTAGGGGTGTTTAGCTTGAAGAGGCTAAGTTGTGAAAGAATACTTGAGATCTTTGTAAGAAAGTATAGGTTGCACTTTGCTTCATAAACAATTAATACAAACTCTTGTTGGCTCAAACAACGACTAAATGTAGCCTTGGTTAACAAGTAAACAGATACAATATCTTGTTTGCATGTTGTCTTTCCCTGTTGTTTTATTAACGTTGTTATCTTTCTTATCCTTTTTTTAGACGTCTGTGAAAACATCGACGAGTGTCTAAGCTACTTGCTAATAGTTTTGTTTTCAACTAAGTCTTTGACAAAACTCAAATAAGTATTTGAAAGGTTATCTTCGTGAAAAGAATTTGCCAAATTTTTAATCATACTATTCAACATATATAGCAATTTAAAACCGCAGAAATGAACAACACTTTACAAACAATTATATGTGTGACTTGTATATGTGATGTGTATGAATGATGATTATAACTCTCTTGATATGGGTGGAGGTGCGTAATGGGTGGCTGAGGCATCTCTTGATATTCTGGTTGATAGCCATGATGGATTATATTAGTATATTGAAGGTATAATGCTATAAATGATGAGTATGATAACTGACGACTAGGAACTATGATATGGCACTAAGCCACTTGAATGATGATTGTGTGATTATTGATAGGTGATTATGGTAGTATAGCACATGCATATGTGCATATATTTGGAGTGAATGACATTAAGCCAATTATATTTAAATATTAATGGTGATATTTGAAAATTGGAAAATGTGAAGTAAGGTACTTACACTTTGCATATTGTTTATAAGTGTGGTAAACATGATTGAGAATTAAATGAATGTATAGGCATTAGAGTTTTCATTGATGGTTGTGATGGTACAAGTAGGTTGTAGTTGAAAATGAAGAGTTTGTTTTAGAGGGAAAATGGCTAATTAAGCCAACTGAATAGACAATTTTAAGTTCCAATAGGATCTAAATTCCCCGGAAGGTATCCATAGAACCCTAGGCATATTTATAAGTTATGTGCGTAAAGAGATTGCCAGTTGAATGGCATTTGATATGGTTTTGATGTTGAAGTTAGTTAAAATAGAACCAATTGCATTTTTTTGCATAACTCCATAATCCAGGGGAATTTTTGATCATGAACTACGTCTTCAGGTCCAAAATAAGTCCTAGATAGTGCCCCTAAAGTTTTGTAGCAATCAAAATTAAGACAAGCAAGTTGGGGGTATGGAAGTTGTCTTGGAGGCCAAACTCAGCAGAATTATGCAATCTAGTCTAATGGTAATTGGTTACATAATCTATTACCAGAGAGCAAATCTTGAAATCCTTCACAAGTTGCACTTGGGTAATCGATTACAACTTTTGTGTAATTGATTAGCAAGGTCAAATAGAGGGTTTTGAGTGGTTTTAAGCTACGTAACGCTTAGATTTTTAGTCTTTATTGCCAAGGCCGTACCCAATGTGAAAAATTTACTAATTTTATTAGACCATGGGGTAAACTCTAGGAATTTAGACAGGCACGCCACACATGGCGAAGATTGATCGACACTATTCAAAGAATTCCTGGTTGCTAGAAGATCAGGGTAAGGTCTATCTCCACCTCAAGAACTTAAACAAAAATAGCGTAAGCCTTGAGAGGATGGTGTCCTCCCTAAAGACCTTGGAGCAGGAGGCTTAGGAGGAGCTAAAGTGGCTGGGGGTCGAGGTGGAGGATTTAAATAAGCAAAATGTTGACCTTAGGTTAGAGAACAAGGAACTGACGATGAGCCTTAAAGACAAAGATGCACAGTACTATACTGACATGCACCTATTTGGTCAGGCAGTGGTGGAGGCCTTTAATCATATGCATCCGACAAGTCACTCATCATAATCATAGCTACTCTCTCAACCTCAATGAGATTTGGTTTTGCAATAAATGTCACCATGGGGAGTTGGTGATTTAGCTCAATAGTGAGGAATATGAGCCGTCAGATAAGGTTTCTCCTATTACCTCTCCCTAAAGATGAACAACAATTTTTTTAAAGAGCTACGTGAGTCTCCTGGTTATACCAAGGTTAACGAAGTCCAAGATGGAGATTGAGTGATCACTCTCCTTCTATAGGTTGATCAAAAAATTTCTCTACCATTTTATGTTGCCTTGTACCGAGATAGGCTTTGGTTTTAATGGTTTGCATTTTAGTTGTCATGTATAGGAAACACCACTCATTAACTTTTGTATACTTAGTTGTATCGGGATAGGCTTCTGCCTTTATGCCCAATTATTTTTTACTTTATGAATTTTGTATAACAAGCGATAGACCCATGATTCCTATAAAGACAATGAAATCTTTTGGTAGAAATTTTCCAGGTTTTGATTAGTCATTCTACCATAGTTATTATATAGAGTACTGGTTACAAATAACCTTCCAAAAACAAATAATATCATCTCCAGATTCAATTAAATTTTGTGAATTTTATCAAACAATCCATATCTCAATTTTCTTTGTTTCATCATGTGAACAATAGATAAACTTTTGTTTGAAATTAAACAAGTTTTATGGGATGCCATAGTGGGGGAACGTCACTCGTTGAGGTCCAGTTAATCATTTTCAAATCGAGTGATTGACCTCATCACTCGTTGGGGCTAGTTTGCCACTCATTGGGGCCTGGTTAATCACTCTCATATTGGGTGATTGACCTCGCCTCATAGTAGGGCTAGTTTTCTATTATTAGGGTTTGGCCAATCATTCTCAAATTAAGTGCTTGACCTCGCCACTTGGTTAGGCTAGTTTGCCCCTTATTCGGGTCTAGTCAATCACTCTCATATCAAGTGACTAATCGTGCTTCTCATTAGAGCTTGTTAGATTGATAACGATAAAAGAAATAAGAAATGTTGCATGAATATTTTTAATTGATCTGATATATATCAAGTTGGTCTAGCTGCGTGCCTCACTAAAACCTCCTTAGACAGAACCCAATAGGAAAAAGCCTAAGGTTGTAAAAAGAGTACACGGTTTACGATGTCAGTTAGCTATACTAAACTCAAAGGTTTTATACATTCCACTTGTTGTTGATGGTGTCTTCTTGTAGAGTCTCTAGCCAGTAAGCTCATCCCAGGGCGACTTCGGAAACCCGATATGGTCCTTCCCAGTTAAGGCCTAGTTTCCTTGATAGGTAAATTTGTTTCCAACAATCGCTCATCATAACACTATGTCCCTAACATTGAAACGTCAGAGTTGGACTTTTCTTATTATATCGGAAAGCTATATTGGCCTTAATTAATTAATCATGGATGAATGTTGTGTCGTGTAACTTATGAAGTCTATCAAGTTTGCTACGTAACCGGGCTCATTATCATGTTGGGAGAATTGTTGAACTCTAGCCAATATTTGGCTCACTATATAGGGATAACGGTCTTTACTCCATATGTTAAATAGAATGGTGATTCCCCTATGGAGAAATATGAGTAGTCTAGCATTCCCATAAGACAAGACACAATTGGTTGGTTCATTCACCTTTTGTAATGCACTCGGTTATCTAGGACTGAGTCCTCCATCAGATGCCCCAGTTGACTAAGGTGTTACTTAACTTTTTGTAAAATTGAGAATTTATTTTTAAAACAATGGTGGATCAAAACTTCAAAAGAAAACATTTTATACATTGCATGGCTTCAATAAAGACTTACCTACTCTGAATGACAGGGGCACGCAGACTCTCATAAAATACAAGCATAAATCAATTTGATGGCTACTCCATAATGCTGAGAGTTTGACCACTGCCATTGCACAACTCTGATAATTCCTATTGATCCTTCGAGTCCATCCTTTGTAAACCTAAAATGAATATATAAATATACACAACATAACCACAAAACAAGAGGGGTGAGTTTATCTCACTCCAGCCTTGTTGAAAAAACATGTAAAAGTGCACTGTCGTGCTTGATGGATTTCACCCGTACAGACAAATATTAAGCGAGTCTCCCTTATTAAAGATTCCTACCATCCTCTTACCTTAAGTGCCCCTAGTACTTATTCCATCAACAAATTATGATTCCACTCTAGTAATCCAATTCGTGTCTAATTGAGCTAGCATGTGAATATGTTCTATAGTCCATCATACCCTTTCCATATTTATTTCATCACCTACTTATAACTCTATCACAACAATTCAACCATCATCTATACCCTTATTATCTATTCTAATTCAGTACATGTTCTTACAGGTATACAATTTTTATTATTATTGTTCATTATGATATATGACCCTACGATCCTCTAGTGAACCAGCATACAATCATTATCACATATCCTAAGGGTCTCTAACTAGTTTGACCAATATTTATCCTATTTAATACCAGTTACAGTGCATCAGACAAAGATCAATTATTTTCATGTAATACAATGATCTGTCATCGTAGCAAGAACATGTTATACAATCACAGTGATCAAGTACAACCATTCTCAACATCACATAGTTCACAACCATATTGGAATTATGGTTAGTCATTTAGAATGCTATGTATGAGTTAGGTGTATTGTGATTATCTCATCATTAAGTATTTCATGAATGCAAAAGAAGGGTCTTACCACATCATACTCATTAGAGTCGTTCTGCCTCAGTCTCATACTGAGCACAACGCTTCTGTACTAGAGCGACTAGAGCTCACCAAGTTCCTGCTACAACTAAGGGTAAAGGACACACACGTTCGAAGCAATATGGATCCATCACGCCCATTCAAGCAGAATTAGTACTACACGGCCCTGGTGACACTCGTTCTAGTCAAAGTACGTTAGGTTTGTCACGGACTATCCGGCCTCGGGAGCGACTCCGAGCCATTGAAGGCCTGACCCAGTTGTACTCCCAAGATTCTCTCATGGAATCTAGGCGCTCATACCGTCCAGTGTACCTCTTGCTGTATGCTCTAGCATTGAGTCCAAAATTCATAACTTCGAAAGGCATATGATGCATACGTAATGCACATTCTCAATATTTCATCTCTTATGCATCCTTATCGTTGTCACTGGGTAGGGTTCTGCCTCAATAAGTCCTTCGTCCTTAATGCCACATCCAAGTCTTGCCAAAGATAAATCTTTCTTAACGAACTTTCTTACACTTGACTAAACTTTCTCTGACCTATTTACTCATATCTTATTAATGATCGCCTTTGTGGCTACAGGATACATATACTCATAATATTTCCTTACTTAATATTTCTTCAAAAATTGGTCAGCAATACATTTTCTTAAAATAATTTATATAAAATACAATGAACTTTTAGTTAACTAACATTTCTTATAAGTTGAAATTTTGAAATAATTGATTGTACACATATATACTCATTCTCAAATCCCCGATACTTATTATAAGTGTGCGCTACTCAAAGTTGGGGTTTGAGAAAATTATTATTTTAGCTTTGAACCGTTATTACAAACTTTGTCTCGTAGCATTGATTGTTACAGGACTTTATTCCTTGCTTTCAAAGGTCTAGGTTTTTGAATTTAATCATACTTTGAAACACAAATCCCCAGTTACTAAAAACCGCTTCTTAGATTTCAAGAGCAATTGTCTTACTTAAAACCCATTAAGGAAAATAATTTGTTTAGTCAAAACTTTATAAACTTTAATACTTCAGAAAATTGGGACTTAATAATTTTAGAAACCCAACTTAAGCATCCTTCCATTTACTATCCACTAGCATGAAATGATTTATGACTCAAAATACTGGTTCATAATTCTCAACCATGTTATTCTCAATTTTCTTTTGTCTGACGATTAAGGACAAAATCTTACGAGTTACTTAAATCCAAGAATCTCAATTATCATAAATTTTCATGAGGTAGTTCCACATCAATACAAATATCGCCATATGTCATCACACATCAACATCCTTATCATTCCTATTTACTTTCATCTCATAATTCGTTACTTGTTATGGACCCTACCGGGACTCCAATTCATTTAAATTCATTAACTCATACGTATTTAAGTATTACTCAACGTTGTCAATTAAGGATTAATTTCACTCAAGTCGTCAATAACAGAATAGATTCTCACGCGACGGCACATTCCACATAGTTTCATAGAATCTCATCAACATCATTATAGATACAAATGCAATCACTATAAGTTATCCATCATAACATTTAACTTAATCATTTACAATTATCCTTATTCCAATTCCAAGCAGCAACATGACAGATACTCGTATAATGCAACACAACTCATAAAACTTTTGTGCATCATTCCGAAACAAATTCTAACATTATAGATTATTCAATATACCATCTAAATTAATCAGATTTATCCTCTAATTCAAAACACACTTGCGCATAATTTCCTTACAAAATTTTACTTAAACACTAATTCATGTTACACGGCACCAGATGTTCACAAGGTTACAAATCATTCACAATCGTAGAATATCACATGGTTTATTATGACATCTTTACAACTATAACACATCCATAATTTACCACGTTAAGGCAAACATAAGTACATTAAAATGCTCAATTACAGAGGGTAATTGCTTAACCCATTTTCCTTTTAGTTCACCATTTATATTACTAGCTTGTTTTTTACTCTTTATTTCCTTAATAATCCAAATTAAATCTCACATTAATTTACCTATTTATTCCTCTCCCATTATGAGTTTATTTAAGCATCACGTCCCCTAATGGCTTTTCCTTATTTTACCTATTTCTCCTTTCTTTAACTTTTCGCTTCCTCCATTATAAAATTTCTTAACTTATCTTTGGATTTAATCTAATGTGATCACGCGTATACATATACCTGACCATTTTCTTATATCAGTCCACCCAGGAGTATAGGTAAATACATGTACATTTTTACGTACAATTTTAAGTTGTTAAAATATTGCTTGCATAATCTAGCCAACCGTGGGCATAAAATTAATTTTTTCTCAAAGGGATAGTTACATGAAAAATATAGGATATCTCGCAAATAATTTACTTCTCTCACTTAAATCGTATTCTTCCCTAATCTCACTTGTAGTCACGGTTTAACTGGAAACCCAAGAAAGGTTCCCACACTTATGTATGCCAATATTCCAACAAGGACGTCAGAGCAACATGAAATTTTCTCTTTTCACTCTCTAATTCACGTCAGATTTCTCACTACAAGAAAAGGTCCCTTTGCTTTAATATTTTAAGGCAACAATGCATCACCTCTCACTCCCTTTTCATGTCAAAAGTCATTAAGAGAAGGGCCCATGTGCAGAATTTTTAAAGCAACCAATGCCAATCATTATCTCATACTTCTCACGGCTGCAACTTGCTAAATGGAGCACATGAACTTTCTTTGTCAAATTGAAATGTGAATGAGGTCCATGTGCTAAATTTTTTAATGTAAAATTTGCCATTTATTTTTTGTCATTTCATTACATAGCAATATTTTATTGCTAATGGAAACATGAAGGCATGGACTCATGGATAATGGCATGACAATATGGAATGGATTGAAATTTCATGATTAATTAACAACTCCATTTCAAAGGAATAAGTGGACGAAAGCAAGAAAATGAGTGGGCAAAAATACAAAGAAAAGCATGGACCATGGCCAAACGTGAAAAGCTATAGAAACAAAAGAAAATGGACAGCTTGTTACGTGAATTGAAGTGGAAAATAGGCTGTCTGGAAATGAAAATGGGACAGCAAAAAGTCATGAAATTCATCATAAATACCAAGCCTTTGATGTTGAGAAAAACGGTCAGCAGAGGAAGAAAAGAGTGTGTGTGCAGCGTGAAAATTCATTTCCTTGTTCTTTTCTTATTATTATTTTGTAAAAAATATTTTGAGAGAGTAGTGAAATTGAGTGTTTAAGTTTGTGTACTGTGGGAGGATACTGCAAATACAATAAGGAATTCTAGTGGTGAATTTATTGTGCTTTTTAGAAAAACCCGTAAGTCTTTATTTTTACCATGAGTTGTATGTTTTATTTCCCTTCCATTATGAATATGAATTTTAATCACATCATGAGTAACTAAATTAATTATCTTGGGATGAAAGGGGTGTAATGATATTTTATGTTAATGTCATTTTGACTTTGAATTAAATAATTTTCTATTTTCCATTTAGTTCAAATTATGCTCAATGCTCTTAGTGATTCCTAACAAGAACCTAAGTGATAAAACTGTATACTTGCGGGTATATTAGTAAGTTTAAGTAATTAATAGAATCGAGAGATTTATTGTTACTGGAAAGCTTTTGAACTAAACCTAAGGTCACTACTAAAAAAACACCTGTTAGCGACGGAATGAATTGGTCGCTAATCCATGCCAAGGCCTTCGCTACAACCATTAGCGACGGCATCTCAGACGGGACACCCGCCGTCGCTAAAACCTTCGTCGAAAACACATCAGCGACCACAGACACGCCGTCGCTAACATATTGACGGCATAATGTCGTCGCTAAAATGGTCTCTGCTTCACTGACTCCAGCCGTCGCTAACTGTTGCCATACAGCGACCTCACAACTCCGTCGCTACTAACAGCCACACTGCGACCACCATATCCCGTCGCTATGGTTAGACATATAGCGACCGACGCGTCCGTCGTGAGGTGTGGCCTTCCAGCGACCATGCTCCTCCGTCGCTATGGTTAGTCATATAGCGACCAGGACATCCGTCGCTAATTCTTGCCTACCAGCGACCGTACACTGCCGTCGCTGTGGGAAGCCATACAGCGACTACTATAGTTCGTTGCTGTTTCTGGCCAACCAGCGACCACTCTTCGCCGTCGCTATTTCTACAATATAGCGACCATCTGTTGCCGTCGCTAATTGGAATATTTTATTTTTTAAAAATTGATTAAATATTTATAGGTTTTGTTAATTTAACTTTAAAAATATAGATTAATATTTTGTATTTTGTATTGGCTGATAAAATTTTATAATTAAATTTGAATAATTTTTTTAAAATATTAATTATTATTAAAAACAAAATAATGGATTAAATTTATTTATCAAATAGGTTGAATTATTAATGATAATTACAATAAGGCTTTTTTATTTAAATTTAATTACCAATAAATATTGACATAATAAATGAAGAATGACAAAATAAATACTGAATGGAATATAATATAAAAACTATAAATCAAATATACAATGTGTATAAATAATAAAAATACAATCATGGTGGTGGGGGATCCTGGGGTGGTGGTGGGGGCGCCTGGGAAGTGGGGGGAGGTAGCCTCGCCATCAACTGCATCAGTAGCTCCTGCTGCTGAGCAAGTTGCCGACGAGTCTCGGTGTGCTGCTCCTCGGCCCGCTGTCGGTCCGTCTCGGCCCGCTCCTCCAACAGCTGCCTCTGACATCGCTCCTCCTGTAGCTCATCGTTCAGGTTTTGAATTACCTGAACAACCTCAGTCGGAAGACCAGAGGAAGAGGAAGAGGAAGGGGTCTTCCCCTTTTTCGCCAGCTGCGTGCCGACGCCACCCAATCCAAATACCCTCCCTTTCTTGTTCACACCGCCAATAGCCTCCATATAGATGGCGTTGTCGTCAGAACAAGATAGGGTGGGAGGAACCTCCCCTTCAGGAGTGGAAGCCACCAGGTCCGCCTCCTTCTCGGCCCTCCTGGCCTGATACGCCTCCTATAAATTCAAAAACAATGATAGGATTAGTAAGCTGATTTGTAAATTATAAGCATGTGTCAGTTAAAAGTAAATACCGCTAGATCCATAGTCTTCTGGTTTACCCATGCACCGGCTTTGTTCTTCTTGGTCATTTGCATGACCTCAAACAAAGAAGGCTCCCGGTGCTCCCTCAGCTCCTGTGGTGGACAAAAAACATTGACATTATTATTTGTAAACATGTCAGACGAATCATATTAAAAACATAAATATACTTACAAATCTTTTCTTGTGCTCGAGGGTTGAAATGATACCCCCAGTGTAAAATGAGGCTGCAGTATCGGCGGCTCTGTTTGCCCTGTTCCGAGCACTCGCCTGCTGGAACGGGACAGCGCCCCACATCTGGACCATCACTACTAAAAAAAAACCTGTTAGCGATGGAAATAATTGGTCGCTAATCCATCCCAATGCCGTCGCTACAACCCTTAGCGACGGCATCTCAGACGGGACACACTCCGTCGCTATAACCTTCATCGAAAACACATCGGCGACCATACGTACGCCGTCACTAACATATTGACGGCATAATGCCGTCGCTAAAATGGTCTCTGCGTCACTGACTATAGCCGTCGCTACTAGAGCCATACCGCGACCACCATATACCGTCGCTAAGGGTTAACATATAGCGACCGACGCGTCCGTCGCCACGTGTGGCCTTCCAGCGACCACGCTCCACCGTCGCTATGGTTACTCATATAGCGACCAGAACATCCGTCGCTAATTCTTGCCTACCAGCGACCGTACATTTCCGTCGCTGTGGGAAGCCATACAACGACTACTATAGTCCGTCGCTGTGTCTGGCCAACCAGCGACTACTCTACGCCGTCGCTATTTTTTCAATATAGCGACCATCTAGGGCCGTCGCTAATTGGAATTTTTTATTTTTTTAAAAATTGGTTAAAAATTTATAGGTTTTGTTAATTTAACTTTAAAAATGTAGATTAAGATTTTGTATTTTGTATTGGCTGATAAAATTTTATAATTAAATTTGAATAATTTTTTAAAAATATTATATTATTATTAAAAACAAAATAATGGATTAAATTTATGTATCGAATAGGTTGAATTATTAATGATAATTACAATAAGGCTTTTTTATTTGAATTTAATTACCAATAAATATTGACATAATAAATGAAGAATGACAAAATAAATACTGAATGAAATATAATATAAAAACTATAAATCAAATATACAATGTGTATAAATAATAAAAATACAATCATGATGGTGGGGGATCCTGGGGTGGTGGTGGGGGCGCCTGGGAAGTGGGGGGAGGTAGCCTCGCCATCAACTACATCAGTAGCTCCTGCTGCTGAGCAAGTTACCGACGAGTCTCGGTGTGCTGCTCCTCGGCCCGCCGTCGGTCCGCCTCGGCCCGCTCCTCCAACAGCTGCCTCTGACATCGCTCCTCCCGTAGCTCATCGTTCAGGTTTTGAATTACCTGAACAACCTCAGTCGGAAGACCAGAGGAAGAGGAAGAGGAAGGGGTCTTCCCCTTTTTCACCAGCTGCGTACCGACGCCACCCAATCCAAATACCCCACTTTCTTGTTCACACCGTCAACAGCCTCTATATAGATGGCGTTGTCGTCAGAACAAGACAGGGTGGGAGGAACCTCCCCTTCAGGAGTGGAAGCCACCAGGTCCGCCTCCTTCTCGGCCCTCCTGGCCTGATACGCCTCCTATAAATTCAAAAACAATGATAGGATTAGTAAGCTGATTTGTAAATCTTCAGCATGTGTCAGTTAAAAGTAAATACCGCTAGATCTATAGTCTTCTGGTTTACCCATGCACCGGCTTTGTTCTTCTTGGTCATTTGCATGACCTCAAACAAAGAAGGCTCACGGTGCTCCCTTAGCTCCTGTGGTGGACAAAAAACATTGAGATTATTATTTGTAAACATGTCAGACAAATCATATTAAAAACATAAATATACTTACAAATCTTTTCTTGTGCTCGAGGGTTGAAATGCTACCCCCAGTGTAAACTGAGGCTGTAGCATCGGCGGCTCTGTTTGCATGGGACACCGCCCCACTTCTGGACCATCCCATCCCAATGGTCCTCCGGGATCCGACGAGGGCGCTCACCCTTGTCCCTCACCTTCCAAAGGGTAGTCTTGATGATTTTGGAGGTCTTTGTGGCAAAGACCTTCCTAATCTCATCAATCATACCCTCTGCCCACTGGTAATCACGCTGTAAAATGAAATGAGAAATCAAAATTAATAAGAGATCTATTTTACAAATCAAATCACAACAAATTGATGTGGTAACTTACCGAGAAGGTGTCAAACGACCTATCTTGGACAACCTTCCCAGCATCTGTCCAAGATATATATGGACCATCCCACTGGGCCTTTAAAACCTTAGTAATCGCTTTGGTAGTGCGACTACTATCAACAAAGCTGTAATGGAAACAATTATATTAGCAGTACAACAACACAATCTAGGGGAGACTCCCTAAATTCCGACAGAGTCTCCCCTGTAAATATAACATTTTCAAGTTTAAATAGTTACCCTGTTACAAACAGAAGAGTTCCCAGTACAATTGAATCTATACAAGTACTAATTAAAGTAACATACAATAAACCAACAAGTTTTTCCACTAAAGTTTAATATAAAGTACCATACAAATAACATAAAAGTATTTGAGTTTTAGTCACTTACTCGTCTTCGGCCGGCACGGGTACCAACATGGGCAGAGGGGATACCGGAGGTGGGGTGGCCTGATGGCCATGGTCCTCCAAGCCACCAACTCCAGGAGTCTGCTCTGGGGTGGTCAGCTGTGAGGGTGATGGGGTGGTCAGTTGTGGTGGTGATGGAGTGATCCGCTGTGGTGGTGATGGAGTGGTCTGCTGTAGTGGTGATGGAGTGGTTCCCTGCTCTGGGGTGGGAGTCCCCAGACGGGATACAGGGGTCCTAGACCCACGACCCCTACTGAAGGGCAGTCGACATCCCGTCATCTGTGGATAAAATCATGAAAAGAAAGGTTAGTCTCAGGATATATATAAACCTATGTATATATGTTTAACAACTACATACTCTGTGTCTGTTTCAGTTTCAAATTCCCCCTCAGTTTCAGTGTCACTGGGGTTATCTGTTTGAACAAGTTCATCAGTATCCAAATTAACCCTAGACCATTTTGATCGAGAGACAAGGTCTTTGTCAATGTGTTCACCCCCCGTAGTGGCGAGGGTCTCATCCATTATGACTGGATCAATGTTGAACAACAAATTACCATCGTTGAGCTCGTGTGGTGCAAGCTGATAAGTGTCATCCACCTCCTCGGAGACATTGTCAGTGATCTGACTTCGGGCCTTGGCCTTGATGACTGCATACCAGTCCCGATGTCCTCCCGGGAAGTCAGTGTAATAAACCTGCTCAGCTTGTTGGGCAAAAATGAAGGGATCAAACCCTTTATATCTACCATTCTTCTTGACCTCAACTAAGCCGTAGTTGTTATCAACCTTTGTTCCAACACCGATTGTGTTGTCGAACCAATCACATTTGAATAGAACAATATGTCTTCTTAGTCGTCCAGAGAATGAAACTTCAACAATCTCTGTCAGCACTCCATAAAAGTCTTCTTCTAACTGTCCAGCGGTGCCTCTAACACAAACCCCGTAGTTATGGGTACGCATCCCTTCACTCCATTGATGAATATTAAACTTGTAGCCATTTATGTAGTAAATAGGCCATTTTTTAACAGTTTTCACCGACCCCCAAGAAAGGACTTAGAGTAAAGCATCTTCAATATGGTTGTTAGGGTCTTGTATCTGTGTACAACATAACAAATAGGTCATCGTTAGATACCTGGAGTTAGAAGCACAGATAAAACACACTCGGTATATAGGTCTTACGTGTTGTGCAAACCAACCAACGAACTTGGACGACACCTCACTATGAATTTGGTCATCAGTTAAATCATTTTGCTCAAGTTTAAGCATATCTGTATATAAGCTATTTAAAGGAAACAATTTTAGATACTATAAAAGCGAGGTTTAGAATGCAACTCAGGAATTTTAAGACTTACTTAAGAAAGGGTTCAACTTCTGGGCAGTTTAGAAGAATGTACAAGTGAGCCGCCTTTCGATCTTTCTCATCAATGTAACATTTTGTGAGCTTGCCCCTCGGATGACCAGGATAGTTGAAAATCGATATTTGTTCATCAAACCCTGTGCGGGTTGCTACCCCAAGATTACGGGGAATTCTACTCATTCTAGTTTCTATCTCCGTCAGAAAATAGAAAGAAGCAAAAGTTGTCATTTCTTCGACTAAGTATGCCTCACAAATTGATGCTTCAATGCAGGCTTTGTTTGACACTTTGTCTTTTAAAGAGCGTAAGAATCTTCAAATCATAAAGAAATGTTAAGTTACAAGAAACTATTATAAGAAATGTTTGGAAGGAAATTAAGGAGTTCTGGGTTCACCTTTCGAATGGATACATCCAACGATACTGCACGGGGCCACCAACCAAGGCCTCGTACGGTAGATGGATAGGCAAATGCTCCATCGAGTCAAAAAAACTTGGTGGGAAAATCTGCTCCAACTTACAAATCAATATCGAGATGGTTTCTTCCATCTTCACAAGTTTCTCCACAGTCAACGAAGTTGCCATCAACTCCTTAAAGAAGTGACTTAACTCAACCAACGGTTTCCAAATAGGCTTCGGTAAGGCATGAAACGCGTACGGGAGTAGTTGTTGCATAAAGACATGGCAATCATGACTTTTCATGCTAAACACCCTGCCCTCCTTCACGTTGACACATCTACTCAGGTTAGAAGTGAATCCGTCAGGCAGGGTCAACCCATTCATCCAAATACACACAGCAATCTGTTGCGGTCTAGTTAAAACATATTTTGCATGGGGTTTAAACATTCTTCCACGTCCCGCATCCCTCATTCCAACTCCTTCCTAGAACACTAAATCGGAAGGTCTAGACGACTCTTCTCGTTGTCCTTTGTTCTCCCCTTGATTTCCATAACAGTGTCAAAAATATTCATGAAAACATTACGTTCAGTGTGCATGACGTCAATGTTGTATCTTAACAACAAGTCTTTCCAATATGGCAAATCCCACAAGATGCTCTGCTTCACCTAGTGGTGTTCCTTACCATAACCCGCAAACTCCTTAACACTCTTGTCTCAGATGTAGGGATACTGTTTGACCCTCTGCCAAACCCGTGTACCAGATATCCTACGGGGTGGAGGTTCAGTAACCACCTTGTTCTTCTTGAAAGAGGTTTTATTTCGCCTAAATGGGTGATCCAACGGTAGAAACTTTCTATGACAGTCAAAGAAACTTGTCTTCCTACTAACAGGGAGTGATTCTCCCCCGGTATGTTCCATGCATATAGGGCAAGCAAGCTTCCCAGACGTTGACCATCCAGAAAGCATACCATAGGCCGGGAAGTCGTTGATAGTCCACATCAAAACAGCATGCATCATGAAATTGTTCTTCAAAGATGCATCGTATGTCATTACCCCGACATCCCATAATTGTGATAACTCTTCAACCAACGGTTGCAAAAACACGTCTATGTTCGCCTTTGGATTTTTGGGTCCTGGAACCAGTATAGATAGAAACATGACCTCCCTCTTCATACACATATCAGGAGGCAGATTGTATGGGGTCAGTATGACTGGCCAACAAGAGTAAGCTCTTCCGTATTGACCAAACGGGTTAAACCCATCAGTACATAAGCCAAGTCTTACATTGCACGGCTCGCCAGAAAAGTCCGGATATAGCTCATCCAAACACTTCCATGCTTTCCCGTCGGAAGGATGGCAAAGAAACCCCTCTTGTGTTCGGTTTAGAGCATGCCAACGCATGTGTTTTGCCGTGGACAATGAGGCATACAGGCGTTGAAGACGCGGTGTTACAGGGAAGTACCACGTTTTCTTCCTGGCCGTCCGAGTTACCTTCCCTTTCCTTTTAACGGTCTTGTAGCGTTCCTCATTACAATGCAGACATTTTGTGACACTCTTATCTACAAACTCATTTCTGAACAGCATACATCCACCAACACAACACTCTATCTTCACACAACCCAACCCCAAGTTTGCCACTTGTTTCTTAGCATGGTACAGGTTTACTGGCATTCTATGATTACTAGGCATGGTGGAACCTATCAGATTAACCATCCTATTAAAACAACCTTCAGAAAGATTATAATCTGCCTTTAGGCTTAAAGCAGCTAGGGAGGCGGATAACTCAGTGTGACTGTTGCACCCGTTCCACAATGGAGTCTGAGCCGCCGCTAACAAATCATAAAATCTCTTTACCTCCGAATTAGGATCCTCCTCTACATTGTCAGAGTCTTCATGACTTGCTTGGTCATTATGTTCCAGCAGACGCCCGGTGGAGGGTCCAACATGATCCATCACCATTTGTTCTATGTTGTTGTACGTATCCCTGTTTCCTCCAACCTCGTAGTAAGACTGTTGCACGGTTACGTCTGATGGTCTAGGCGGTAACTGCTCACCATGGTTGTACCAGCAGTGGTATGTTTCCATGAACCCTTTCTCAGTTAGGTGGCACATGACATCATCCGCGTATTCAAAACTCATGTATTTGTACCTTGAGCACGGACAACGAATCTTCTGAGTCGCTTTAAATCTAGGTGTGTTTGCCGTAGCGAACGGAATAAACTCCAATAGCCCCATCATAAACTCCTCAGTCACTCGCCGACTGCGATCTAGTCGGTTGTACATCCATCGCCGATTTATCGGTACCTCCATTTACAATATCTAACAAGCACGATTTCTCTTACTTTACATTTTCAAAATTTTATTTGACTATCGGTTGTGAATCACTCTATCTCTTTGATGTTGCAAATTGGTGGGGCCCTATCCCATTCGGGATGAATATGCAACCATCTGTAACCCATCGATGTTGTATGTGGTCTATCTTGTGTCGTTGATGTTCATTTGAAATTTCGGCAGCATTTCGCATTGGTCCCCGAGTACACAGAGATACGTACGGTATGAAACACCACACGCACACATGCACCCTGGGGACAATACGAAACACCATAACCAAAAGTTCAAATGAACATTCAACGTCTCAAGATAGACCACATACAACATTGATGGGTTACGCCCTACTGGTTACAAATTCATACCAAACTGTCCAACCGGGACAATTCAAGATCCAACACAACACGGTACATCAGCCGGTTGTTTTGAAACTTGAACGGGAATCTAATGGGTACACACACGACTAAACCCTACATTATTAACGTTGAGTTTCATTTTTTAAGTTCCCTAAGAAAGGGAGCCTGCCGAAATTTTGGCAGAGTCTCCCCTGTAAACTAGACATTTCCCAAAATTAGAAACGGCCTGTTACATACAGAAAACTTCCCAGTATAGATAATTATATATGCTACGCATTGTATGTGATATTGAGAGGTATTAAGTCCTAAATCATGTTATCAACACACAAAACCAATGCCTAATGAGCTCTGCTCTCCACTAACAAACAACATTACACATGCATAAAAAATCATGTTATCAGCACACAAAACCAATTCCTAATGAGCTCTGCTCTCCACTAACAAACAACATTACACATGCATAAAACATTATGTTATCAGCACACAAAACCAATTCCTAATAAGCTCTGCTCTCCACTAACAAACAACATTACACATGTATAAAAAACATTATAAACACATCAAAACCAACTCCTAATGAGCTTTGCTCTCTACTAACAAACAACAATTGACATGCATACACATATCGAGAAAGTCAGCGTTAGGGGATTACCTAGGGAAAAAAGTCAGCGATGAATACGAAGCTGAAAAGAGACGATCAGAGACCACGCGTGATGTGTGTTACTCTGCATGACAAACCAAGAAGTCGTTAGACAGTTACAAGTAGCAAGGAAACTAAACAAAGAGAGACACACAAAGGAAACTATCTAGCAATATATAATTTTCTATTTTTCAAAATAATTGAACTTCCAACTTTCATTCAGTTAAAAAAAATAGTGAATCTTATCTAGCAATCTAGAATTTTCTGAATTTGTAGATTCCAAGACTTGGTGGATTTTTGCCAACTTATTGCAATACTTGGTACAGGTTTAAAGAGAAAAATATATACTCTTATTATCTATTAGCCCATACATAGTAGCATTTTAAAAACCAGCAGCATTTTAAAAACCAGCATTAGCATTTTAAAAACCAGCAGCATTCTTATATTCATAAAAAACCCAACAGCATTCTTAACAATCTACAACAGTATTAGCATTTTGAAAACTAGCAGCATTCTTATATTCATAAACAATTTCTTAATTTTATCCCCTAACATAATATTTTCCCATTTTTAAGACTATTCTATCCACTATACCAAGATAGCAGAAAGCAAGATACTAAACATTGCAATGATGAGAAAATAATTTATACTATACACAGATGCAATACAAATATTCAACAAAGTTCAATGTACCAGCCAAAGTTGCAAAAAAAAAGAGTTTAAAATAATTGTAACTACAACGTAGAAACAAAATACATGTATAAAGACTTACCTGAATGAGGGGGTGGAGAAGGGTAACAAGAAAGAAACAAAAATCTTGTGCCTAAGATACAAAAATGTCATCCAAAAGTATTAAAATCAGTCACCAACAACAAAGTAAAGTATGAATGCATGATTGAAGCACTAATAGCACTGATTTTTTTATATAAAAACTAAAGAAACAGTAACAGTATAAAATCAGAATTAAAATAAGTAAGTTAAGCAATGTAAAGTTAATGATTCAATTGATTAAGGGTATGTTACTTAAAATACTTGTTGAAATAAGACAAAAATAAGTAATGAGAACCGTGAGCTTGTTTCATAAGCTCTTCCATACAAACCATTTTTCTTCAATCTCCTTAGCATTTTATACTACATTTTCTTTTAAGATTTTAATAGGATTCTAGTTGAAGCATTTGCTTGGTTTTATTCAACAAGTGGTCAACCAAAGACACTCATGTTAGTCCAAATTAACTCAGACCAGAAGACATTTTCTGAGTCTTTCAGCACTTTAAAGTTTGCTGAAAGGGTTTCTGGAGCTGAGTTAGGTGCTTCAAAAATTAGCAAAGATGGTAGATATGTCAAAGATTTAATGGAGCAGGTGCTTAACTTGACTAGGATGGTTATATTCTTTAAACTTAAAAATTTTGTTAGCTCCAGGTTATGGCAAATTATGCATTGGAAAGCAGGACACAAATATGAATGTGTTGAAAGGGTGAATACAACAAATCAAGAAACAAGACCTGCTAAGCCTCTCAACGAGGATAAAATGATATTCTATAATCACCAAAAACTTCAATATTAATGTTGTGACTAAGAAATATAATCTAAATAAGACACTGAAATAGACCATGAGCCGACAAAGGATCAAGTAACATACCCGCAGGAAGAACTAGTCAAGTCCAAGTAAAGATGTTAACAATTGTTAGTTATTTTTAATTTAAGGCTTCGTTTGCTTAAATAGTCTTTAAGTAAATATGTAGTTTATTGCCAGGGAGGAGATTGAATTGCTACAATCAAATTAATACATTTAAATACAAAAAAATAATTTTATAAAATTAAACTACACATATAAAAAACTAAACAATACATTCAAACTAAACTACAAATCATTTTAAAATCAAACTAACCTTATCAATGCATACATACATCAACAAACAAAAACTATAAAGCAAACTAAACTACATAATAGAATTACTATTTTTATACATTTTTAGGTTTTAACAAAATAATTTTAAGGTGCACCCTAAAAAAAGGATCACCCATACACCTACATCATGCACCATTAACAAAAAATTTTGGTGGACCTAGACAATGATGGAACACCCATGCACCTTCATCCCTAACCCAAACACAGCAACCCGTAACGCCCTAAGCCCATCACCGACCACCCTAAACCACCCATACCTCTCCCCACATCCACTAGTCACCACCTGAAACCCCCTCCCCACGGCCTCACCAACCTTAAACCGATTAACCCTTCCCCATACCTAAACCCACCACCCTCCCCACACATACCACCCACTACCCACCTCCCAACCCAAAACCCCCTCAACACCCACCGCCAACCTCTGACGAAACCCTCTCCCCACGGCCTAACTAACCCCAACTCATGACCCTTCTCCATACCCACCACCCGTAAACCAACCCAGACATCCCACCCGTAACCCCCTTCCTCACCCAACCTATACCTGAAATCCAGAAATCTAGAGACCAGCAATAGAAACCATAAACCCAGGACCCGTAGTTAGAAACCCACAAACCCAGATACCAAAAACAAAGGTCACAAACCCACAGAGCAGAAAATCAGAGATGCAAAGGTAGTGGAATGTTACCTGCGATAGAGGGAAGGGAGCCTCAAATGGTCGAAGCTTCCAACGGAGGACACGTTGAGGACTCAGAGAGGGTAGAGATAGATGGTGGTTCGTAAGCGGGACACGGTGGTTCGGTGGTTTGGAGCTTCGGACGGAGGACTCAGAGATGGGGAGGGATACAGAGGGAGGGGGAGATTATCGGAGTCTGAGGGAGGGAACTTTGTCTTAGGGCAAATGATTGGGAAAATGGGATAGCCCTGAAATAAATTTTACACATAGCGACGGTAAAAACCCGTCGCTATTATTAATAACATAGCGACGGATAAGTACATCTGTCGCTAATATACCAAAACTAGCGACGACTACATCCGTCGCTCACTTTAGAAATCCCTCCAAAATTTTGAAACCCTTCAGGAACCTTAGCGACAGCAAAACGGCGTCGCTGAAACATAGCGACGACTCTACCTGCCGTCACTACCTTGTGGTCTGATAGTCTGATAGCGATGGCACGCCTGAGTCGCTGATGTCTCCAAAGACATAGCGACGACAACATCACCGTCGCTAAAAGTTATACGTTAGAGGGAAACCAAAAAATGGAGGGAAACAAATATAGCAACTGCATCAGTGACGGGGTACAATTTAGCGATGATATTTCAGCGACGGGGTATTGTTGGTCACTGATTTGGTCACTATTAAGGTACCTTTCATATTACGGTCGCTAATTCCGTCACTAATTAGCGACGGCATATGGTGGTCGCTAAAGGAGTGTAGCTATTAGTTGTTTTTCTAGTAGTGGGTTTTGAAATACTTTTTGTGACCTCGGTAAAACCGTGAAAGTAATCAAAAATCTTTTGAGGAATAAAAGAGGATTTTCATAAAACAGTAAAGGGCCTATCTTAGGGATTGAACGTGGTTCTCCGTACGTTAGGTACATTAATAGGATTCCAAAAGGAACATATTAATTAGCTTAAGGAAAATCTGCCTTAGAAAACTTAATTTGATTCTTATTTATGAAAAGTCAATTCATTAACATAAAATAGAGTCTTGATCCCCCGAAATCCCAAGATATTCTCAACTCTGATTTTTAAGTATCTAGTAAATTTTGTTTCTGAATTAATTTTTAATATGTGTTTTATTTTACAAAAACATTAAAAATCAATTGTATGGATAATTAAATTTCAATATGTTGGTACTTTGAAAACAGTCCCTGTGGATACGATAATCTTTTATATTACTCGATATAACCCGTGCATTTGTGGGCCCTGTCAAGTTTTTGGCACCGTTTCCGGGGACTGTTGTCCCTCAAATATCGGCAATATTGAAGTTTGATTAGATCATACCTGTTAATATTCTTTTTATTTTGTTTTATTTTATTTGTTTTGTTTGTTTCTTTTTCTATATATTTATTTAAATATTTTTCTGTATTTTTATTACTTATTTTATTCTGTTTGTTATTTTGTATTTTGTTCTTTATTCTGTATATTTGTTGTTTTATTTTTGTGATTGTTTGTTTTATTTGTCATTTATTTTGTTTTTATGCGACGAAGCCGTAGTGTCGATCTAAACTTAGGATTTGACCCTGAGATAGAACGTACCCTTAGAGCTTTGAGAAAACAACAAAAACATCAAAAACAAGAAAAAGAAAAACAAATGGCAGACCAAAACAGAGCCTTAAAAGATTTTGCTGCTCCAAGTACAAATGGAAGAGGTCTAGCATCCTTAGACCCATAGTGGAGGCCAATAATTTTGAATTGAAGCCTTCACTACTCTTTATGGTTCAGCAGAACCAATTCGGAGGATTACCCTCCGAAGATCTAAATCTTCATCTTCTAATCTTTCTTGAATACTGTGACACCCTGAAGATGAACGGAGCCACCAATGATGCCATTCGCTTGAGACTCTTCCCTTTCTTCTTAAGAGATAAAGCGAGAGCGTGGTTATACTCTCTTCCTGAAGGATCTATCACAACTTGGGAACAACTATCCAGTGCTTTCATCAATAAGTGGTACCCAAGAAATAAAACCGATTTGTTAAGAAAACAAATGATTAATTTTGCATAAAAAGATGATGAATCCTTATATGAAGCCTGGGAAAGATACAAGGAGTTGCTGAGAGAATGTCCTCACCATGGGATAGAAAGGTGGTTGACAATCCATATTTTCTATAATGGACTAACTTCCATGCAAAAGATCTCTTTAGATGCTGTAGCTGGAGGAGCCTTCATGAGTAAAAATATTGATGAAGCTCAGAACCTGATTGAGAAAATAGCTCAAAACACTCACTAGTGGAACTCTGAGAGAGAATTACCTGCTAAAACACCAGGTAAGTACTCTGTTGATGCTCTTTCCCTACTTTCTGCTAAAGTTGAAGCATTAACATTAAAACTTGATAAAATAGGATCAACAGGTGCTACTAATATTGTTTGTGAAGTTTGTGGTGTTTCAGGACATGGAGCTACAAACTTTCATTTAGCAATGACCCTTAATCAAGAATAATAAATGCATCAGGTGCATGCTATTGGAAACTATGGTGGAAATTTTCAAAATAACTACAGACCTCCACAAGGTCTACCTAGCTTCCAAAATAGGCCACCTTAATTCCAAGGTATTCAAAGTAACTACAAACCTCAACAAGGACCCTATATTCCACAAAAATCAAAGCTAGAATCCTTGATGGAGACATTTATAGCTACTCAACTTAAACAAAATGATGAATTCTCTGAAGCAATAAAGAACTTAGCTTCAAAAGTGGATTCTCCTGCCACCCATAATAAAATATTAGAAAATCAGATTGCCTAACAAGCTTCTTATTCTACAAGAGCACCAGGAACATTTCCTGGAAAACCTAAAGCTGGACCATCCAACCAAACCATGGTTGTCACTCTTAGGAGTGGTACTCAATATGATGGGCCAGTTGGCAAGACTGGAAAGGATGAAAAGAAAGTGGATGAATCTTCATCTCATCCAGTGATTGAAGAAGAGAAACCACAAGAAAAGAAGGAGGAGGTTAAGCCATATCAACCTCATATTCCATTTCCTCAGCGCTTAGCAAAAGCAAAATTGGACAAACAATTTGGTAAGTTTCTTGATGTTTTAAAGAAATTGTATATCAATATTCCCTTCACAGATGCTTTACAGCAAATACCTACATATGCGAAGTTCCTAAAGGACATTAAGATGGTACAATGACACTTACTGAAGAGTGCAATGCTCTAATTCAAAGGAAGCTTCCACCCAAGCTCCAAGATCTAGGTAGTTTCTCTATTCCTTGTATGATTGGTGACATGAATATAGATAAAGCATTGTGTGATTTAGGAGCGAGTGTGAGTTTAATGCCATTATCTGTTGCTGAAAAGTTAGGATTGGGTGAGCTAAAACCTACTAGGATGTCTTTATAGTTGGCTGATAGATCTGTCAAATATCTTGTAGGAATTTTAGAGGATGTTCCTATTAAGGTAGGAAAATTTTTTATACCTACTGACTTTATTGTGCTAGAAATGGACAAAGATTCTTTGATTCCTATTATTTTAGGTTGACCATTTTTAGCAACTACAGGTGCTGTGATCGATGTCAAGAATGGTAAGTTGTCTCTAACTGTTGGAGACCAAAAGGTTGATTTTAACTTGAAAATGCTTTGGAAAAACCTTTTAATAATGATGTTTGCTGTAGTGTGGATTTTGTTGAGCAAGTGGTAAAGAAAGCAACCCTTCCTAATGACCCACTTGAAACTGTTTTCATGATTGAGCCTGTAGGAACATCTGACTGCTCTGAGGCCCCACTAAAACATGATACTAAGGTCATGTGTGACAAAGTGGTAAGCCCCAATGTGGAATTAAAGCCTTTACCAGCTTCATTAAGGTATAAGTTTCTTGGTCCTAATTCCACATATCCTATGATTATTAATGCTGAATTGAATCCATGTGAAACTGAAAAACTTTTAAAACAACTTAGGTTGTATAGAAAGGTAATAGGTTATACAATGAATGATATCAAAGGGATTAGCCCTTCTCTTTGTATGCACAAGATTACTGTAGAAGATGAAAGTAGGCCCACAGTAGAACCACTTAGGAGATTAAATCAAAAAATGCAAGAAGTGTTTAAAAAGGAAATTTTGAAATTACTTGATGTTGGAGTCATATATCCTGTTGATAGTAGTAAATGGGTAAGTCCTGTTCAGGTAGTACCTAAAAAATGGGGAATAACTATGATTGAAATGATAAACATAAATTGATTCCTACTAGGATTGTCTCTGGTTGGCGCATGTGCATTGATTATAGGAAGTTAAATAGCGCCATGAAAAAAGATCATTTTCCTCTCCCTTTTATTGATCAGATGCTTGAAAGACTTGCAAAACACTCTTATTTCTGTTATTTGGATGGGTATTCAGGTTTTCATCAAATTCCCATTCATCTATCTGATCAAGAAAAGATTACCTTCACTTGCCTTTATGGGACTTATGCTTATAGGCGTATGCCTTTTGGTCTGTGTAATGCACCTGTGACTTTTCAAAGGTGTATGCAAGTAATTTTTTCTAACCTTATTGAAAATGTGATGGAAGTCTTTATAGATGATTTTTCAGTGCATGGTTTGGATTTTGATAACTGTTTAACAAATTTGTGCCAAGTCTTGTAGCGTTGTAAAGAGACCAATCTGATCTTGAACTGGGAAAATGCCATTTTATAGTAAGAGAAGGCATAGTTCTTGGACACTTAGTGTCTGAGAGAGGTATAGAAGTTGATAAGGCTAAAGTGGAAGTGATTGAAAAATTGCCCCCACCTACAAATGTGAAAGGTATTCGGAGTTTTCTTGGACATGCAGGGTTTTACCGTTGGTTCATTAAAGATTTCTCCAAGATCACAAAGCCTCTTACAACTCTTCTGGGTAAGGATGTGCCTTTCAATTTTGATTCATCTTGTATAGAAGCTTTTTTCAAGATTAAGCAAGCTCTAATCTCTGCCCCCATCGTGCAACCCCCTGATTGGGAACTCCCGTTCGAGTTGATGTACGATGCGAGTGATTACACAGTGGGGGCTGTGCTTGGGCAACGGAAGGACAAAAAGCTCCATGTAATTCATTATGCCAGCCGGATGCTGGATGATGCTCAGTTAAATTACGCCACAACTGATAAAGAACTGATAGCTATTGTCTTTGCTTTTGATAAATTTAGATTTTACTTGGTGGGTTCACATGTTATTGTTTACACCGATCACTCTGCCATTAAATATCTATTGAAAAAAAAGGAAGCAAAGCCTAGGCTGATTAGGTGGATTCTAATATTGTAAGAATTTGACTTGGAAATTAAGGATAAGAAGGGTATTGAGAACCTGGTTGCTGACCACCTATCTAGGTTAACATCTGAAAAAGTAGAAACAAATAATATTCCCATCAATGAATCTTTTTCGGATGAACAACTCTTGAGTCTTAGTATCCAACGTGTTCTTTGGTATGCTAATTTTGTAAACTTTCTTGCATGTGGTATCTTACCTCCTGATCTTAGCTTTCAGCAAAGGAAAAAGTTTTTTGTAGATGTTAAACACTACTATTGGGATGAACCCCTCCTATTCAAGCAGTGTGCTGATGGTTTGATTCGAATATGTGTTCCACAAGATGAGGTCCATGCTATCTTGGACCATTGCCATTCTCTTTCCTGTGGAGGGCACATGAGCACCTCCAAGACAGCCGCTAAAATATTGCAAGCTAGGTTCTATTGGCCATATATTTTTAAAGATGTACGTAAGTATGTTCTAACTTGTGATGCTTGCCAAAGAACGGGTAACATTGGTAAGAGACGTGAAATGCCATTGAATAAAATTTTAGAGGTTGAATTGTTTGATGTATGGGGTATTCATTTTATGGGACCCTTTCCTTCCTCTTTTGGAAATCAGTTCATATTAATGGCAGTTGACTATGTGTTAAAATGGGTGGAAGCCATTGCTTCACCCCATTCTGATGCTAAAACTGTTATTAAACTTTTCAAGAAAATAATATTTCTGAGGTTTGGGGTCCCAAAATATGTTATAAGTGACGGAGGGTCTCATTTTATTAAGAGAACTTTTCAGACCCTCCTAAAAAAATATGGAGTCAGGCATAAGGTTGTTGCACCTTACCACCCATAAACTAGTGGACAAGTTGAGGTATCCAATTGGGAAATTAAAAATATTCTTCAAAAAGTGGTGAATATCACGTAAGGATTGGTCTATTAAGTTAGATGATTCCTTATGGGCGTATCGAACCACATTCAAAACTCCCATTGGAACCACACCTTTTAAGCTAGTATATGGGAAGCCCTGCCATTTACCTGTTGAGCTAGAATATAAATCTTTTTGGGCTGTTAAAACTCTTAACTTTGATTATAAGGCTGCAGGTGAACACAGATTATTAGAATTAAACGTCTTGAAGAGCTCCGTTTAGATGCATACGAAAATGCCAGAATTTATAAAGAAAAAACCAAACAATGGCATGACCGTCACATCCTACGGAGAACATTCAATCCAGGTGATATGGTTTTACTGTTTAATTCCAGATTGAAGATTTTTCCAAGGAAACTGAGATCCCGATGGTCGGGACCATTCAAGGTAACAAAGGTCTTTCCCTTTGGAGCTATCGAGTTATGGAGCAAGAAATCTGGTACATTTAAGGTAAATGGATAGAGAGTAAAGCACTACTTGACAGGTCAACCAATACAACAAGCAAGTGACTTGGACTTGTTTGATGCTCCTGATGAGTAAATCCAAATGGTGAGAAGTTTGGCTGAAGACTTAAAACTTAGCACTGATAAGGAGGTAACACTATATATTTGTTGTTTCATTTAAAAAAAATAGAAAAAAAACTATGTCAAATCCTTGTTTGGGGTAACTACAGGTAAGTTTTCTTATCCTTTTATCATCCATTTTAACATTGAAGACAATGTCAAATTCTGGTTTGGGGTGGTAGATAAGAAAACTTAACTGTTTTGTTTGCATTATGTTTTTCATGCATGTGTGTTTTCCTTGTTTTGTTTGTCATCTTGTAATTTACCATGATTGCATGATAATTAACTTTGAACATAAGGCTAAAGTATCTAAGGACCCCAAAATTTTGAGTAAAAGTTTTCAAAAATTGATTGTTTAAATGCCAAATAAATGTTTAAACGAACGTTATGTGATTAAAATTTTCTTTGAAAAGACTTTCCATGGTGAGATTTGAGCTAAAAAGGGTAATTTATCGAAAATTTCAAATCCTCATTTTTCTTGATGGAGTGAATCTCTTAGTCATTAATATTCTAGAACTTGTTTTTCAACCGATTCAAAATGGTTTTTGATTGTATGTCCTGGGATGATAAAGGCACAATTAGGTCTTATTCTTAAGCCTCAGAATTTTTGCATAATTTGACACCTAGTTGCCCCTTTTAAGCCTAAAAGTGAAAATTTTTCTTTGAAACCTTTCATTGACTAATGTTCTCTTAATGGTGAAAAAGTCAAAAATTTAGTGGAGCAAAGAAATAAAAAAGACTTAAGAAAAATATGTTATGGGATGTTAATAAAAGCAAGAAAAAGAAAAGAAAATCAAAAGGATGATATTGAATAAATTCAAACAAAGTCCATACAAGTTCAAAAATTTGCTCTATTAGTTTCTGAATTTATGATGGTAATTTGAATCATTCATAACTGTTTAAGCCCTTTTGTATTTTATTTTTCTTGAAATTCCTACCTTGACAATACAACCCAAGGCCACGTTACAACCTTTGAAAGACCTTTTGACTTTGACATACTTTCTATCTAAACTGTAGAGTTTCTGGTTTATTAACCAGCTTATGATAATATTTTTTTGACTATGATGATTTGAGTGATACAAAAACCATGAAACACTTAAAGTGAAATTGTGAGAAGAGAATCTCAAGTCTTGACATTGAAAATTGACTCACATAAGAAATTTAATTTTGACATTTGAATAAATTTGTTTCTCTGTTTTGGGTTCTCTAGTTTACTAAGCTAAGTGTTGTCTGTTTCTTATCGTGTGAATATGGTGATTACTTGAGGACAAGCAATGACTTGGTTTGGGATATTTTGATAAATGTTTTATAACACAATAAATTAGACTTAATTTGCTTAGGATTTCAATCATTATGTACTGTATTTCCTTGTTTTTCATGATTTCTGCTTTGTTTTCACTATTGTTGTTCAAGTGTTGTGTTTTGTATGAAATAATTTAAATGAAACCTTTAAAAGGTCTATTTTTTTGAATTGGAAAATTATGATGGATTAGTACTAAATTAATTTCTTCAAAATGTCAAAAACTTAAATCATAATTCCATTTCTACAAAATTTAATTTTTGAAAGTTCCATTTAAATTAATTAAAATAATTGTTTCTCTTAAAAAATCAAAATAATTTGATCATCTCCTTGGCATTTTACATGAATATTACTTGATTTTTAGTTATGTATTAACATAAATTTATGGCTGAATTGTGCAGCTTGGTCCATGAATTGAAATGCAAAATTTCTTCCACTCTTGCACCATGAATTAACGTAAAATGCTATGGCTAAATGGTAACATTAAATAAGCTTGAAATTGATCAAATTTTCTTCCTCCTACAGCTATGCATTTCACGTGAAGGGACCTTACAAAATAAGTTTGGAGCTTGAATTAATCAATCAAAATTTACTCCTAATGCCAAGGTGCTTCAACGTGAATTAACAAGCCATAGAGCAACATGAAATTTTCTCTTTTCACTCTCTAATTCACGTCAGATTTCTCACTACAAGAAAAGGTCCCTTTGCTTTAATATTTTAAGGCAATAATGCATCACCTCTCACTCCCTTTTCACGTCAAAAGTCATTAAGAGAAGGGCCCATGTGCATAATTTTTAAAGCAACCGATGCCAACCATTATCTCATAATTCTCACAGCTGCACCTTGCTAAATGAAGCACATGAACTTTCTTTGTCAAATTGAAATGTGAATGAGGTCCATGTGCTAAATTTTTTAATGTAAAATTTGCCATTTATTTTTTGTCATTTCATTACATAGCAATATTTTATTGCTAATGGAAACATGAAGGCATGGAATCATGGATAATGGCACGACAATATGGAATGGATTGAAATTGCATGATTAATTAACAACTCCACTACAAAGGAATAAGTGGACGGAAGCAAGAAAATGAGTGGGCAAAAATACAAAGAAAAGCATGGACCATGGCCAAACGTGAAAAGCTATAGAAACAAAAGAAAATGGACAGCTTGTTATGTAAATTGAAGTGGAAAATAGGCTGTCTGGAAATGAAAATGGGACAGCAAAAAGTCATGAAATTCACTGTAAATACCAAGCCATTGATGTTGAGAAAAATGGTCAGCAAAGGAAGAAAAGAGTGTGTGTGTGCAGCGTAAAAATTCATTTCCTTGTTCTTTTCTTATTATTATTTTGTAAAAAATATTTTGAGAGAGTAGTGAAATTGAGTGTTTAAGTTTGTGTAGTGTGGGAGGATACTGCAAATACAACAAGGAATTCTAGTGGTGAATTTATTGTGCTTTTTAGAGAAACCCACAAGTCTTTATTTTTACCATGAGTTGTATGTTTTATTTCCCTTCCATTATGAATATGAATTTTAATCACATCATGAGTAACTAAATTAATTATCTTTGGATGAAAGGGGTGTGATAATATTTTATGTTAATGTCATTTTGACTTTGAATTAAATAATTTTCTGTTTTCCATTTAGTTCAAATTATGCTCAATGCTCTTAGTGATTCCTAACAAGAACCTAAGTGATAAAACTGTATACTTGCGGGTATATTAGTAAGTTTAAGTAATTAATAGAATCGAGAGATTTATTGTTACTGGAAAGCTTTTGAACTAAACCTAAGGTTTTGAAATACTTTTTGTGACCTCAGTAAAACCATGAAAGTAATCAAAAATATTTTGAGGAATAAAAAGGGATTTTCATAAAACAGTAAATGGCCTATCTTAGGGATTGAATGCGGTTCTCCGTATGTTAGGTACATTAATAGGATTCCGAGAGGAACATATTAATTACCTTAAGGAAAATCTACATTGGAAAACTTAATTTGATTCTTATTTATGAAAAGTCAATTCATTAACATAAAATAGTGTCTTGATCCCCCGAAATCTCAAGATACTCTCAACTCTGATTTTTAAGTATCTAGTAAATTTTGTTTCTGAATTTATTTTTAATCTGTGTTTTATTTTACAAAAACATTAGAAATCAATTGTGTGGATAATTAAATTTCAATATGCTGGTACTTTGAAAACAGTCCCTGTGGATACGATAATCTTTTATATTACTCGACATAACTCATGTGCTTGCGTGCCCTGTCAATAAAGATCAAAAATCATAGGAAAACACCCTAAGGAGGTTCTTGGCAAAAGCATGAAAATTAGAGAACAATGCTTTCCAATTTCAAACCTCACATTCATGGCAATTTAAGCTAGATCAAAGCTTTCCATGGTACTCAAAACAAACATGCAAGGTATTAGACATAACACGTAAGTAATTGGCAACAAAATTTTAAAGAGAAAAGGGCCAAAATTAAGGAAATGGCTTATAGTGGCCTCGACCATGGCCAGTAAACAAGGAAATAAGACTTCTAAAATTTTCAAATCTCACAGGAAAGGTACACAAAAATCATGATAAGGCATTCCATTGGTCTAGACTACATGTAAGGCCATAGACTCAATCATGCATATAATATAAAATCAAAATCAAGGGAAAAAGCCATAACATGTGTTTGGCCAAGGAGAAATTCAAAGGAGCCAAGAAGATTCAAGCATTTTACCTTAAAGTTCTTGCATGCAAGCTAAGATCAAGAAGGATCCATGCATGGTTTCTAGAGGATGGTCGTGGGCTTGGTTGGTGGTGTTGTGATGGTCTTGGGTGGTTGGAGAAATGGTGGGGGAAAGCTCTTTGGGATGTTAACTTTTACATGCATGAGGGAAGAGGTGAAAGAAAGGAAAGAAAGCAAATAAAGAATGTAGATTGGAGGAAGGAGGTCTTATTGATGGTGTATGAAAGGAGAAGAGAAAAATAAGTGATTAAATAGAGTGAGTGGCCGAGAGAGAGGAAAAATAAGAATGAATGAAAAATACCAAGATGTAGTCTTAGAGGTGCTATTTATAAATAGAGGTAGGGAAGGTTGGAGTTGACACGTGTAAGGTTAGGTGTCAGCATCCTAGTGCGCATGAGAGGTGAGGTGTCAATGGCTGGTGGTGCATGTGATCATGAAGCATGAGGAGGTGACATGTGGAATAATGACATAGCCATCACTCATGTAGAAGCCATAGAGCCCACACAGAGTTTAGAGGTTGCCTTGAAGAGTTTCAAGGGTCCTTTGACTAGGTCAAGGGCCAAGAAAGCTAGGGAGACACTCCAGACACACTTGGCTTCCCATATGACGTCCATGGTTGGGCCTAAGCCAAAGGAAGAGTTCTTAAGGACCTTTCCACTTTGTACCTGCACTATCTTATAGTAAAGGGCCTCCTTACATTTTTTGGACCTCCTTTAGGCCTCTTTATTGGGATTGGTTTCATTTATACATATTTTACTTTTCATGATATTAGTTTTAGAAATATTTTAGGATTTAAAATTAGGAATTAGTTTAGGCTTTGCATAGCCTTTATTGTTGGGCCATTTTTGGGCCTTGTATATTGTCTACTTTTACATTTGGGCTTGTATTGGGCCAATTCATTTAGGCATCTAGGATTGGGCCTTAGAGAAATCCCAAGGCCTATGGTTAGGCATTAGTGGCCAAAAACTATAAAGCCATATAAATGTCTCTCTTACTTATAATTGGTTCATAATTTGAGTTTTAAAAGTTTTAGTGAGATAAGCTCTCACTTCTCTCTAAAAAAAGTAGAGCATAGCTCCTTTCTCTTAGTTTTTATCCTTTGTATTCCTCCCAAAGATGGTGAACCACACCTAACCTTATCTTTCTAGCCTTAGGAAGTGATGAATTCCCTCTTCTTTCCTAACCATTCTCCTTAATTTCTCTCTTAATTCTATAGCATAGATCTAGGATTTCTCTTGTTCCAATTCTCCATTTCCATAACTCTAAGCTCACGGCCTGTACCATTCCTTTTCATTCTTGAGTTTACATTTCATAATTGGAGCTCTTACTTTGGATTTAAAGAAAAGAAGAAGAGGAAGATCCACCCCTCCTTAGGATTTTGCTAGAAAATCCTACAACAAATACGCATCCATGAACAAGAGGAATTCATACCTTGACAAGTCATCTACTATCTAATCTATGTTAAGTAAAGGGCAAGGGTTCTTTAGGAAACATTCGTTGAGGTTGGTGTAATCTATACATATTCGTCATTTGTCGTTTTCTTTTTTTACCATCACCATATTTGAGACCTAGGTTGAATATCATATCTCTCAGATGAATCTGACCTATGCCACCTTTTTTAATGCTAACTCCCATGACCATAATTTTAGATCCTTCATCCGGTGTGGGTGTTAATGGGTTAAGGGGACTGATCCTCAAATCTTCTATATGATCAAAGTCTATAAGGTTTATAGATCACACGGTTGAACTTCCATCATTCAGTTTCCACTTCTTGATAATGACTTCCTTTTTCACCATTTGCAAACTGAGGTTATAACAATACCGGGCCATCTGTTGATCACCCGTACTCAAGACACCTAATTTTCCTTCTCAATGAACTTGATTAACAAATAAGGAGTAGAGATAATGTGACGTCCCTTGGTTAACTTAGCTAACAAATAAGGTACCACGAGTTTATAGGAAGTAGTGAAAGATTTTTTTGTTTCATAAAACATGGTGGATTGAGAACCTCAGAATCATATCATTTCATACATGGCATGGTCTCAAAAGTGCTTTACATACTCTGAATAAAATAGGGGATCGTAGGCTCCCACAAATACACAGACTTAATTTAACACAATAACTTATAACTATCCTACGTGATTAAAATCCTAACTTTATTCTTCGTCAAGAGAGAAACTTTAGAAATGAAATGCTAACCTCTTTCGAGTCCTTATGACAGTTCTTCTGATGGCTCAGCAAATGACACGCCCACTCCTTGTGGGTCAAGGAAATCCAACAGGAACTTCCTCCTCGATGGTATACAGCCACTCCCTAGGAATTGATAATGTACTCCATCGACAAAATCTCCTTGAATGTTTTCTGACAATAACTTTTCCCTTTCAAGCATGTCCTTTACTACCCTATGGATTTATATATATATATATATATATATATGTATATACACACACATACAACAAAAACCATAAAACAAGAGGAGTGGGTTTATCTCACTCCAGTCTTGTTGAAAATACATGAAAAAAATACATCGTCATACTTGACGAATTTCACACATAGTTAAACCATCAAACAAGTCTTACCTAACACAGATGCACACAATTTCCTTACTCAACAGATATCTTCATATAGCCCACTGGTCATTTATAATTTCATAAAATAATCCACTCACTATCCAGACTCTTATAATTTTCAGTCACAGAACCATTAATTCATTATCCCTAACATAACGTCATCATAAGGTCATATACGGATATTATATATATATATTGACTATAATTTATCATGACACACAGCCCTACTAGTTTACTATTGATCCTACATACAATTGCATTCACTATTTAATCATAATCCTACTATATCTATTCTAGTATTCAAGTATTATCATATGCTCTAGGGTTCTCTGATCAATCAAAGCTAACACTTAATCATTTCTATACTAGTCACAATGTATTAGTTATGGATCACTTATTATTACAACAATCTAACAATTAATCATCATCACAATAGTAAAACCTCATAAGATCATGCTAACCAAACACATATATCTCCATCATCACATAGTCTATTATCACAATCATAATATGGTTAGTCATTCAAGATGTTTTGCACGAGTTAAGTGTCTTATGATTATCTTATCATTAAGTATTTCATGATGGGAATGAGGCCCATACAACATTCTTCTCATTAGAGTCGTCCCGTCAAAGTAAGTATACCGAGCACAACGATTTTATACTAGAGTGACCAGAGTACACCAAGTTCAACACCTTTATAGGGTAAGGGACACACAGGTCTAATAATCCATAATTCATGATCACATTCAATTATTGAAACTTGGCTCTACAAGGTCCTAGAAACACCTGTTTAAGCTGAAGTACAATAGGCTTGTCACGGCCTACCCCAGCTTCGGGAGTTACTCCGAGCCATCTAAGCGATCGACCCATTCATACTTCTAAGATCCCTATCATTATGGATTGCAACAAACATGTTATTTAATGTTACCCCTTATTGTAGCTCTAGCCCCAAATCACAATCATAGGTCCAATGCATATGATGCGTGTATGATGCGTGTAACATCCCTAGTATTTAAATTAATTATTGGCTATATATATATAATTAATAAAAATAATAAATAAATTTATTAGATTAATTTGGGTTTTTCTAAATTATTATAAAATAATAAACAATTATTGGAATAATGAAACTCAAAATCGATCGTGTTCTTGAGGTTGTGGCTTCGAGGTGAGTAACCGAATACCTTTAACTTGTTTTTTTTCCATTTCTTCATCTCTCTTTAGCTGTGTGTGTAGGTTCTTGCATGAGGTTGTTTTTCTTAAGTTCATGATCATGGAATGCTTGAGTATGACCTCTATAACGAAGGATGGTTTCAACTTCGTGCTTCCTCTTTTGTCTCTCTCTTTAGTCGTATGTAACCCTTCTTGTGGGAGATGTCATTTTATGTTTTCCTAACAATTCGGAGCTTGGTAATGGACTATAATGCATCGGGTATGCCAAAAAGTTAATGGGTTTTGTGTTTCGGTGCTTGTAGGTGTTGGAGTGAGCGTCAGAATGTTGTTAAGTAAAGTGGAACTTAGAATCAGAAGCGGAGCGATGAATAATCAAGTTGTTGGGCGCGATTGACATCGAGAAAAAGTAACCAAAGCTTGGAATTAAGGTATGGGGCTGTTCGGTGTTGTAATTAATTAGAATCGGGTATTGCCTAAGTAGGTTTGAAAAGAAAGTAGCGTGATTATTGAATATTAGGAATTTGGAGTATGGTAAGGCAATATATAATAGTATGGTGTTAATTGATAAATAAAAGGATTGACATTTTTAGGAATATGCGAAGCTGATTGATTAGCTGATAGCGTATGATGAATTTATTTGTATATGTTATTTGTGAACTATTTTTGGTGTAATTACAATTTAAATTGTATGACGATTAAATAGCAGATATATAACTTATAAATGAAATGTGGTTGTTGAAATATGAAAATTGTTATTTATGATGAAAATGGGTATGTTTTAACAGTTATGCGATGCCATGGTTATGTTTACTGTGATTTAATGGTGATGAAGGGTATGAATAAATACATGAATAGTATGGTATAAATGGTGAAAATAGAAAATGGCATTTTTTAATTATATGAACTGCAATGGCAAATAGGCAGTGTATATGAACTGAGTTGTGTGTGGTGAAGGAAATGAAATTTTTTAGTTTACTACGATGATCATGTTTGAGTTTTAGAAGTAGCATGAAACATAATACTAATTGATGAAGTAAAGAAATGGTGATTTTAGAAAATGTATGAGTTATGTGGAGTAGTGTATGGTGCATGATAAATTGAGTTATATAAATTATGTTTAGAATTATGTATTGTGAGTAAAATGAAATAGTGTAGAAGTTTGTGATAATCATATTTTATGTTATGATATGATGTGAATAATGAATTTGTAAGGATATGACTTATGTTTGTTGAATTACATTTTGGGTCGGGTTTATGTGGCTGCCTTTTTCTGTTAATGATAATTTATAATCGGTGATTATTTGATAAAATAAGGTGTTATATTTAGGGTTTGGTCTGTGTGGCTGCCCTGGTGGTTGAACATGGGTCGAATTTGTATGGCCACCCCATTTAATTGAATTGAAGCTTTGCATCATTTATTAAAGAGAAATGAGAAATTGAAAAGAGATTATGTGATTTTTATGGTTGAGAATGACTGGCGGTATATGTTACTACTCGCTTTTGGCTCTCGTGTTCAAGCAGGACTCAGTTGAGCTACCCAGTGGTCAAGTAAGACCCAGTTGTTGAGGTGAAGAGCCAAGTCGGGCTCGGTGGACCAAGTCGGGTTCACGGGGTATCAAGTAGAACCTTCAGCCGAAGGTCGATCCTTTTAGTATCCGGATACTAGAGCGTCATATATTTGTCTAAAGGTCAGTTATGTTTTACATGGCTTGACTTGATATGATGTTTATATTGGTGTTTTTGTGGTGGTTTAAAATATTGAATTGAATTGAAACCTATATAGGTGTATGATTAAATGATTTGATGATGGGTGAGATATGTTTATGTATATAATGTTATGCAAAATGAGATGAATAATTTGTAATGGCGTGCATTAGATTGTTATGGGACTTAGTGAGTTTGTATGGCGTTGGTAAACTGAGTAGATAATAGCCACTAGTTTATATTACCATCCTATATTAATTATACACTAGTGGAAAAAGTGGATATAATCATGGTTGAAATCGGCCTTTAATCAAGGTTAACGAACCGTTGTTGTTGCAGCCGTGATAGTAGATGAGGTACTTTAATCACGGTTGACAACCGTGGTTGTAAATCTTATTTAATCACGGTTGTTTGTAATCGTGATTAAATAAGAACCTATTTAATCACGGTTGCCAACCATAACTGTGATTACAAGTGGTCATAAAACATGCATTTACAGACTATTTACAATCACAGTTATGGTAGCAACCATGAATAAAGAGTGTCTAATCACGGTTATGGTAATAACCGTGATTAAATATTATTTTTTTAATGTGGGCTCTGTTTTATTGTTTCCCAAACCTGTAATCAGTCAACCAGCACAATATACAGTATATCCTAGCATATCCATCACTAATATATGAAAAAAATGGTATGTATATATATAACATTAATTTGGTATCAATTCATAACAACCTAGAAAATGAAACTATATACAATTGAGATGAATGTAATCTAATAAAATCTAAACCCTAAATCCTACACTAGATACATATATAAGAGAATAAAAATCTTATATCTATGTAAGTCCTTTCCTCACTTCAATGAAGTATGCGGCCCATTGTTTTCTAACATTATCTACATGTGTCTTGGGGAAGTATGACCGGTCCTGAAAGTACTACAAACAATGCACAAAAGAATTAGAATAAAATCTATATTTATTATTTGAATTTGATGAAATTGGTAGAAAACTAGTGCAAGTGATGAGACTTATATCTGTCCATCCATTTACTAAATGTTCTTGGACGATGGTCAGCATGGTGTGCATTACATAATAGCCACACTCGTAGCTACCCTCCTGCCTATAAGACTACAATGGACATAAAATATAGAATAAGTGAATTCAAGTTTTCAAAATATAATAAAGATTTGAATGAATTCGATTGACTTACTTTTGGGTGCACCCACACAAGTTTTCTTTTGGTGGACTTACTTCCATGCAATCGATTGTATCCAATGACCGCCCTAAGTCAAAATAAAACATAAGATAAGTTAGAATCGTATAAGACCAAAAATGATGTAATTGAATTTATACTTATTTTTTAGGGATTAACTTATGCGTCTACTATGGTCCTGAGGTCTTGTGGAACAGTCCCGTGCATAGAATCAAAGTATAAAGCCACTGAATCCTGGGGACAGATCACCAAGAGCGTCCAATGAGCGCTGTAGTTACTAGTGATAAGTGAGAATTCAAAATACAAAAATTAATGGACAATAATTATGGAATAGAATCTTACCCTTTATGATACGGGGCCAGGTATACATCCTTCTTAGACTCATACATCCAATTCTGGATGTATGCCTGGGTGTCCTCCTTGTTGTTTCCTTTCCTCTGTATGAAAGAGGGCTCTAAGAAACCATAAGTTTTATCGAAACCCAAGTCCATACAGATTTTATGTAGAAACCTAAACAAGTTTAGACATGGTTAGCGACAAATAACTTGTATAATGAAATAATTGGACATAAAATGATATACTTACAGCTCCCACAGCTAAATGATGGATATATTTAGCATCGTCGACCCCATGATAATCTCACACAAGTCACTCTGTGTAATGTAAACCGATAGTGAACTTGGACGGTCGAACACTGGTGGCTGCCATGGGACCTGAAGAGCGTCCTCTACTAGCTCAGCCCCAACCTGCCATAGCATCTGGATCGGATTATCGACGGGGTCTGGCTTCTTCAATGTCGGTCCTGCTTCCTGTTGAACAATTAAAACCATTACAGTTTATACCATAATTGACAATATAACAAAGTCACTTAGTGTTTCAGGTTTATACCTGTGTAGGAGCAACTGACAGGAGTCTGTTGGGCCCAATAAGAAAGTGTCCCACCGCCTGACCGATGGTCTTCACCTCTGGAGTTGCCACTAGCACAGCAGCATCCTCCTCGAGGATGAGCACAACAGAGACCCTGGACATACCATCAGGTAATGACTGATGGTGGACCACAGGGCCTAAGTTGTAGACCATACCAGTGGCAACTGGCTCCTCCGACTCATCAATGAACAGGTCATATTGATGGGTATCCACAGCCTCAACCCCATCATCGTCAGGGTCAGGTGCAGTGCACGACCCCTTAGTGCTAACCCTTCGTACCTATATATTTACACATCAAGCAGAAGTTATCCAACAATGAAAGAAACAAATGACAAACAACTTCAAGTTAAATACTATAAGGAATCCAACCTGTCGGTCGGCAGTTGGTGCAGTAGGCTCCTGGTGATGGCTGAGTGGGGCCTTCATCTCCTCCTTGAATCGGGCCATCTCTTGATGCAGCTTTGTAATCTCCTGCTGATACTCAGCCTTCACAACAGCCACCCTCGACTCAACCTTCTGCTCCATCAACTCCTCAATAGAGGGCGCAGGATCAGGAGCACCATAATAGCTCCGGAGGCCTGTGAAAATGATTAAACTGCAATTGATTTACCGTGACCTCGACCAACAGCATGCACCCTTCCTGGGTGCTCTGGCCTGCCGATGGCGGTGGTCAAGATGTCTTGCCTACCATGGGCTACGAAAGAGCCTTGGGTTGATTGCTCAACTAAGGAATCCTGAAACTAAACAAGTTAGTGTTCAAGGTTTCGTGTAAACCAAAAATCTAAAAAATTTATGTGGCGAATACTTACTATTCGTGAGGCGACCTCCTGAGCATGTGAGGAAGTGTATTCCCCACTCTTCCTGACCCTGGCCCGCTTCCATTTCTCATGGCGTACAAGTGGGGAAGGGGGATCCACAACACCAGTGTCAGGTTGGCTAGCCTGACAATGACTGGCCTTCTCCTGGGCCATGCACTCTTCCAATAGTCGGTAACCCCCACGCGACAATCTGTGGGGCAGTCATTCAGCTTCCTGATGTGTTGTGCCTTCTCTCGTACGTCCTGTAACAAGAAAGAAAATATGTTAGAGTTACGTTTAAATTATAAATGATTTAATCATGCTAAATACCAACGTATCTTCCACTGGTTGGTATGCCTATATGCAATGAAGGCATCCTAAGTCTCCCAATCAATAAAGGTATATTTCTCTCCGGGGAACTGTCCTCGCTCCTCCCCGAATATATACCTACAATTCACAGTTAAAATAAGGTGGGATAAAGTTTAAGAATACAATAGGTAAACTGTTGATTAAGAATTTAAAGTCCTTACATACCTCCTGGTTAGTGAGGACTTGAATGACCTCTATCTCTCAGCAATAATACTGAGGATCTTCCTCCTCAGTATATGAATTACATGAAACAATACATTAAAATAATTAATATAACATAATTAATATAACATATATAAGTTACCAGAATATCACTCCAGATATGGTTCTTCACGACCTCCTTGACATTATCCCAGTCGGGGATAATAATGGGCACCTTCGTGCGTGCCACGACTCCTAAGTAACTACTGAACTTTGAGCCATGTGGTCCACCAAATCTACCAGTGTTGACATCGACGTCAACACGTAACCTCTCTCCCCGATAATGCCTGAGTGCAACATCCTGCATCCGGGTAACACCTCTACTCTTCCGAGTAGAGGAACCTGTGGCCTGTGAGTCGGACCTAGCAGGTGGATCCTGGTCAGCCATGAGTATCTATCCAAACAAGGAAAAATAAAAAGTCAATACATAGTACTTGTAACATAATTAATATAATAAATAATTAATATAACATTTAATACAATGATTCATTAACATAACATTCAATACAATCATTCATACCCTATGAAGATGGTATATTTTCCCACAAGTCTTTATGGTGGTCATGACGACTGGCAACTACATCATCTATGTCATGTTCCATGACAGATGACGGAATACATGTTGTGGCGGATGAAATTTCCATAATATCAAGGCTGGGGTCTCCAATGTTGTGTCTACCTTGGATAACAATTGACCACCTTTTGTCAGCTGGGTCAGTAACATAAAAAACTTGCTTCACTTGCGTTGCCATAATGAATGGTTCCTCCTTATGACCTATCCTGTTGAGGTCCACTAATGTAAATCCAAAATCATTAGTTTTGACACTGTTTTTATTGTCAACCCATTTGCATTTAAACACAAGAACGGTGAAAGGACTGTAATCGAATTCCCATATATCTTCAATCACACCAAAGTAACACTGGTCGACCATGACAGGGTTGTTGTCCTTTGAAGTTGAGAAATGCATTGACTGAGCCACAACCATAACTCCACTATTTTGATTTGTACTCTTCTCATCCTGTGTTCTCGTACAAAATGAATAGTTATTTATGTCATACCCACAAAATGTGAAGACATCAAGGTTCGGTCCCTGTGCCAGTCGATGTAATGTCACAGAAGCAGATGTATCTTTTAGAACGGTCATTTGGGACCACTACATGAATGTCTTGTTGTGTTTATTCAACACCCACTTTTCAGTCATTCTAGGGTTGTTTCTCTTGACTAGCTCTTTGTGAGTGGTTAGATACGGTTGTATGTCATCTGTGTTGTTTAAAATATACAAGTGCGCTTGGAGGACATCATCATGGGGCATGCTTTTCATTTTTTACCAATCGTACCTTTCCCATCCAATCGCCCATCATGACGAGTCTTCAAAATACCAATGCTTTCAGCATGTGACATATAATCAGTACAAAACTCAATAGCTTCCTCTGCAATATACCTTTCCACAATCGAAGCTTCAGGACGACGTTGATTCTTCATATACCCTTTCAATATCTTCATATATCGCTCAACGGGATACATCCACCGTAGGAACACTGGACCACACAAACGGACCTCTCTCACTAAATGGATGATTAAGTGGACTATTATGTCAAAAAAAGGCAGAAAATGCATTTCAAGCTGACATAGTATAAGTGATGCTTCTTGTTCCAACATATCCAATTCGTTGGGGACATTACTTTGCAATATATGCATTGAAAAACAAACACAGTCTTGTTATAACATTTCTCACATTGTTAGGAAGAATGTCACGAATGGCGATAGGTAGAAACTGTTGCATCAATATATGACAATCGTGAGACTTCAACCCAACTAACTTCAAATCTTTCATCGAAACACAAGTGTTGATGTTTGAGCCATAACCAGACGGAACTTTCACACTACGTAACGATTCACATAGACTTTGCTTTTCTTTTCTAGAATACGTATGACATGCAAGGGCAAATATGTTCTTTTGCCCTTTGATTGTGGATGCAAATTCTGACGTATACCCATCAACTCCAAGTCCATACGTGAATTTAGGCCATCCTTAGTCTTCCCGGGTATGTTTAAGAGTGTTCCAACCAAACTATTGCACACATTTTTCTCCACATGCATTACATCAATGTAGTGTCTTACATCAAGCTCCCTCCAATATGGTAGGATAAAAAATATTGACTTTTTCTTCCAATGGTTTTGTGTGGTGGATTGTCTTTCACACTTGCTAAACACCATGTTGACATCTTTCACCTTTTCATATGTCTGACAACCAGATAGTGGTAGAGAAGCCATTTTAAAATCTTGTGCACCGTTGAACGACTTCTTTAACCTACAAAATGGATGATTCGCTTTAAGAAACCTTCGATGTCAAAGATAAACATTTTTCGCATAGAACTAGTTCCCTCCTCACATATAGGATAAGCTTTATGACCCTTCACACTGTACCCGGATAAGTTACCATACCCTGGAAAGTCATTAATCGTGCAAAATAGCATGGCACGCAATTTGAATGATTGCCCCGCAAACCCGTCAAACACATCAACCCCGTCTTCCCACAACACTTTGAGATCTTCAACTAATGGAGTCAGATATACATCAATATGGTTCCCCGGTTGTCGTGGACCAGAAATCATTATTGATAACATAACGTATTTCCATTTCATGTATAGCCATAGCGGTAAGTTGTAAATGAACAACAAAATAGGCCACGAACTATGATTTATGCTTAGGTTCCCAAATGGGTTCATGCCGTCTATGGCTAGTGCAAGCCTAACATTTCTTGGTTCATGGGAAAAATCCAGAAAAATCATATCCATTTTCTTCCACTGTGATCCATCAACCGGATGCCTAAGTAGTTCATCAACAACCCTTTCATCAACATGTCATCTCATAAGTTTTATATCATTTGCATTGGCAAACAGACACTTTAGTCTTGGAACTATAGGCAGATACCACAACACCTTTGTAGGTTAGTACAGACCTCATCAGAATCAGCCTCTTTCTTCTTATACCGTGACACTCCACACCTAGGACATTGATGCAGCACTTCATACTCACCCCAGAATAATACACAATTATTTAGGCTTGTGTGTATTTTCTCATACTCTAAACCCATAGCACACAACACCTTTTTGGCCTCATAGTTACAATTCGGGAAGGTGTTTCCATCTGGGAGCATTTCTTTCAACAACTTTAGTAAGTCAGTGAAACTTTTATCCGTTCACCTGTTTATGACCTTCAAATTAAACAATCGCAAAACTGCTGATAACCTCGTGAAATTGACGCAATTTGGATACAATGGCTGCTCAGAATCCTTACACAAAGTTGTATATACATGAGCTTTCTTAAAACCTTCTACCCCCACATCACAGATCATATCCTCAAGTCGGTCATCCATGTCGACATCGGTGTCATGCATCGAGCTTTGATTTTCAGTTTGAGAGATGGAACTTGACACCACCACATCTTCACCATGTCATATCCAACAGGTATAACTACGAATAAATCCATCACACAATAGATGTTCTTGTACCTCTTCCAAGTCTAGCCACCGTAGGTTCAAGCATTTAACATAAGGGAAAAAATATCTTCCATTCACCTCCTCAGCATTCCTCGCTACGAATTCTATAAATGATTCAACTCCACCCTCGTACGCTAGACTTATGTCTGATGCAGTTATCCAACTTCGATCCATACCAACTGTTTACAAGGTGTTATGATCAATCTCACTTTTCTTATAAAGGTGGTGGTCCTATACCCATTCTGGATGACAATTGTTTTTATACGTCATTGATATATACAGGTTAGGAGTTATTTTAAAATTTGATCAAATTTCGGCAACATTTCACATTGGTCTCTAAGTACACAAAATGAGAGTGGTCAAATCAAATTCAACCACAACCAAATATTCACCTAGAGAACAACACAAAATGCAAGTTACCGAAACTTTATCAAATTTTAAAATAACTCCTAACTTGTACATACCAAAGGCGTATAAAAACAATTGTTCATCCCAAACTGTCTAAACAGACAATTTAAGATTCAACACAAACGATGAAATTAATTAATTTAATAAACATTTGTGTCGAATCTCAAACGGGGAACTACGGTTCACTCATGCACAACAACTTTCATACTAGTTAACTAGAATGAGCCTACGAGTAAGATTGACAACCACACACATATAACAACAACATAAATAACACTATATACGAGCAACCAACAACAACAGAAATAACATTATATAAGTGAAATATAAATTTTGATTACAAATAATACCTAAAAATGTGTTATTTTGAAGTAGAAGTATGATGTTGGATTATGAATTATAGATTATGGATTATGGTATTGGATTTAAGACTTTTAAAGTTTGGACTTTTATTTAGTAATTAGTATGATGTTTTTAATTTATATTATTTTGAAGTAGAAGTATGGATTTATGGATTTAAAGTTTGAACTTTTATTTAGTCTTAGGTTTGGGGCAAAATAACTTTTTAGAATAATTTAGTCACAATTTTTTTTTACAAATTGACCTAATGACAAATAATTTTCAAAAATTAGTTTGAAAGCTTGCTCTTCTAAATTATTAATCTATACATTTGCCAAAAAAAATTTATAATTTCTTTTACGCAGGTGATTATTTATTAAAAAACAACAAATAATTATGAAATCATTTTTAGAATTATTCTATTTATATTAAAATTAATCCAATAATTTCAAAACCTAAGACTATCTTTAGTGGTGCATCTCACTTATAAATGCTTAATTATTTTTATAATAATTTTTAATCAATCTCATATATATACACCACCCTTTTTTACCTTTTACAATTTAAACATCTATTTACTTTATCTTAAAGTTTATATTAAGAACTCAAACAGATCTCACAAGTTATCTTATATTCATTATTTTTATTTTATTTAGAAGTGAAAACTGAGTATGGTAAATATAAAATGTAATCTAATTACCAAAAATCAAAGTGAAAACCAAATCTTTAAAACACAAACAATATACACAGATAGGCCACTAATTTTCAATTCAGAATAATGCATACATATTCATGGCTTTCCACAGCTAGTTACTACAAAAGGAGCAAAATTTTTGTATAAAGCAGGGGTCATGGAATGGCTATCTTTTCACTGGAGTTTCTTGGGAAATAATGCATAGGTTCTTAAATTTCTCTTTGGATCTAACTAACAAAGAAGTTTCTTATGAATATGAAACCTCAAACAATTTAATACTTACAAACACAAGGCTAATCCAATAGGAAGTTCAGAACGACGTCTATGGTCAGATTTGATAGAGTTGGGAGATTATAGCTACTCATCCTCTAGACCAGTGTAAATACTATGCATATTATGGTGTCAACTCTAACTGCAATATTAATCACTCCCCAGTATGTGTATGCTTGCAAGGTTTCAGGCTAAAATTTCAAGCAAGGTTTCAGGGAACAGTGAACATGGCCACAAAAAAAGCACAATGACAATAAGGGTTACGCAGACAATCGGGTTTAGCAGCAAAAGGCATGTAATCTATAATGGGGGTTCAGGGAAGAAGCCACCTACCTGAATGAAGAAACCACGAAGATGGGGAACAACAGTGAACAGAGAAGAGGGCACGACGTTGTGCTTTGCATAACAAAATAAAGGAAGAGAACATCACACACAATACAACATAGGGAAAACAAGAGGGGAAGAAGAGGAAACACTTACCTTAATGGAAAAGGGATGAAGATGAAGCACTCAACCATTGCATAGATGATGAAGTAGAGCGTGAAAGGAAGAAGAAGAAGTCAGGGATGCAGGGAAATGACCTAAACCCTTCAAAAACCTCACTTAAATTAAACATATATTCACGGTTCCCATTGCAACCGTGATCATATTATCCCTATTATCACGGTTACACCAATAACCCTGGTTAAATGCCAACTCTATATCCACGGTTAACATCATAACTGTGATCGTACCAATCAATATATAACCATGATTATGAAGTAAACTGTGGATACATAGTACCTGAACTATATATCCACGATTGGAAATACAACCGTAATTATAGTCATCAATATATATTCACGGGTAACATCAGAGCCATGATCGTACCCATCAATATATAGTCACGCTTGTGTAGTCAACTGTGGATATATATTCCAGGTACTATATATCCACGGTTGACTCCTCAACCGTGATTATATATTGATGGGTACGATCATGGTTATGATGTTAACCGTGGATATATAGTTTCCCCTGATTATATCATTTACCTTATTGAACTGGTCTGAACCGGGGTCTAGGATCTGGCGTGGGACCAGCCACAAGAGTGTAGGTGAGTTAGGGTTTATACACCGGTACAGTGGGTATCCGGTATTGTAATCCGGTCTCTCAGTGGGAGAAACCGGTCTTGTTGTCCTGGAGATCCTTCACACCAACGTTTCGCGTTGAGAGAGGGCGAAAGGTGGTGGCACCTGCGAAGATTCTCCGAAGCTCAAGTTAGAAGAGTGTATGAACTCAATGAATACTCAAGCAATGCAATAGTAAGAATATGAGATAGAACAACGTACCCTTGCATGTGTGTTAGAACATGCTATTTATAGTTGAACGTAGGAAATGAATCGTTGGATGCAAGTAGGCCCCTTGGTTCTGATAACGTGTAGAGTGTGTCAATCAAGGTGACTCAGTGCTCAGAGTGTGTCAGGTGGGTAGGTCCATTATCAGAGTACGATCCTGTGATAGGGATAGAGGATAATCACCTTTCCGCATATTTTGTTGACAATTGTACTTACTCTCTGAGATAATTGACATAGACACATTCCGCTATGCAGGGTATCTTCATTGATAAGTTATAAGGAACTCTTATCTCATAGTGATCCTGAGACAAACGGTTATACATGCCGTGGAAATGAGAATGGATAAGGTACCCTTCGTAGAGAGGACGGAAGAATCGTTTAATGAAGTGAGGACGGATACAATGACAACGGATGTTCATTGTGGCACTGTCTTCCTATGATACCGGATGCTCCTTTAAGAGGTCACTCTGACATCATAACTTTGGGGACCGGTATCTAGATCAGATCATTTGTCCCCTAGCTTATGTGAGGGACTGTTAGGTTGCTTACATGAGCTATACAGCCTTCAAGAAGTCTGGATGCCGGTGGAACGCTCTAGAAATTCCTTCCAAAAACTCTTTGACATATGCGTGTTTGGTTTCTTACCAACACATCCGCTCTGTAAATTGAGTAACCGTTCTTCTGATGCCATTCACAACGGATTTAGACAGAGATTCGCAGCGAGGGAAATCCCAAGAGTTTTTGGAAATCAAAACTCTTGGTATTCGAAGAGTAGTTGGGGTGCATTAAATGCGTCTGAAATGATTGGACATTAAATACCGTTTCTAACACGTGAACCATCATTACCCAAGAGTGTAACCGTCGATTGGGCTTATTGGGCCTGAATTTCAACTTCCACAGGCCCGTTTCGTAAAAACCTTTACTGAAACGTTACTGCTTTCGCGCTTTAAGTTACGAAACGACGAAGTCGTTTGAATTCGAAAGGTTGCGTTTTGAAACAAACGTCGTGACTTTTGGCAGAACATTGTGCTTCTTCGTTACCTATAAAAAGGGCACTTAACGAATTTTGGAATTCATCTCTGTCATCAAGCTTAGTGAACCTCTGCTCAAATTTCTGAAGATTCCCTTGCTGCCCTTTCCTCTTCACAAAGTTCTTCCTTCTTTTAGGTAACCTTCCTATCCTTTACCTCCGTATCATTTTTAGTCATTTTACTTCAACCATGCGCCCTAGAACAAGCAGCGCTGGTACCTCAAACAGGGGGAGTCTGAGCTCTCGTGCCCCCTTTAGCCACTGTGGTGGAAGGATTCCAGTGAATCTTCCTGTGGCTGGGCCTCGTCGCTCAGAGAGAGTTGAAACTTCCTCCTCGCGAGCGCCAGTGGATCGGCGCCGCCCTGAGGATCCCCTTAACTTGAGGGCTACCAGCTGCTCTGATGATGGGTCAAGCAATGAAGGTTATCTCTCTGACGATGTTGTCTTCTACCACAGCACACACGCGTTCCATCGTGTATCAGGTACCATGGAGATTCCGGGGTCTGGCAAAACGATGATTCTGCGAACTACTGAAGGGTGTGTCAACGTCGTGGCACACTGGCTGAACTGGGAAAAGCTGAACAGGGAGAGGCCGTACTGCTGGGTTGAGGAGGAATTCTTGGAAATCCCCTCACATCATGCAAATGAAGAGGGAAACCCAGTCACTCTCTGCTGCAAAATTTACTCTGGCAAGAAGTACAAGGGACGTTTTCTCGTCCTTGCCCCCCGTCCAACTGAGAGGGTCTGTCACCGCGTCCCAGACGAGAGGTTGGTCTACATGTACGACTTCGTCTTTCAAAACTTGGGAGTCCACTTTCCCATGACGGAGTTTCAGATGGCCGTCCTACGCTTCCTCGACTGCGCCCCTACCCAACTACATCCCAACGGCTGGGGCTTGGTGCGCGCACTCGAAGTTCTGGGAGAGCATTTCAATTTCACCACCACTGTGGCCAAACTGTTTTACTACTGCCAAGTGGTCCGCCGTGCCAACAAGAAGGGCGGCCTTGGGTTCATAGCACTCCGTTGTGACTCAAGGGTAGTGAACTTCATGTCCTACACCGAATCCGCTAAGGTGGATGGACACTCCTTTAAACACTACTATATGCGGGTCCGGGTTCAATCTAATAAGCCGGTCTTCTGGCTCAACAAAGAAGGGTTCACCAAATTCCCCCTCAGTTGGTCGCACGAGCACTTTCTACTGCTGAGCCGTGCTTACTATACTGAGGAGAGTGAGCTTTCCTCTCACTCTGTCGAGGTGCTGAGTGACATGCAATCGGCCTCAAAGGCCCTCAAGGGGTTCTCTTGCCGGCTTCTCTTGGGAAGTGCCGATGTCCAGGACACCTATCTCCGTAATGGCCACTCTTGAACAATGATTATGTTACATATTTATTCCGCTCTTATTATTTTTCCTCCCATGTGTTAACTCAATTTTCCTTATTTTGCAGAACAAATTGAAAAAGTCTCCCCTAAGATGTTGTCCCTGAAATCTATGCTGGCAGATGGTGATTCTTCCTCTGAGGAGAATGACATTCAAGCCAAGAGGAATTCTACTAAAGCAATGGCTCCAACAATTCCTCTTACCTCCGCTGTGGGAGACGAGGTCCCTCTCCTTGATGAGGAAGAACCTGAAGGACAAACAGAGGCTGCGGGGCGAGGCAATGAGGAGGCCACCCCAGAGAAGAAAAAGAAAAAGAGGCATCTAGTCAAGGCAACGGATGTGGAGAAGCCTTCTTCTGGTGACCCTACAAAGAAACGCCAGAAGACTCTCGAGGATTCTAGGCTTAAAAAAGATAAAGGGAAGAAGCCCGTCCTTGATTCCTCTACCCCTCCTTCACAGGCCACGCCTGGACCGGACTCTGAGAGCGGTCCTCCTCCAGTGTTTGATCCTCTAAGCGAATCCTTTCTCTCACCTTATCTCTGGTTCCAGGGGTCTACGCCCCTCACTCTTCCAAAGGCGAGGTACTATCTCCGCCCCTCTCTCGATGCTGCTGAAGTTCGAGGCGCTTGCCAGGCCGGTCGCTGGCAGCTGGATGAGCTATCCGGCCTCTTTGACTCCTTAAGCGACAAGGCAGATTACATGGAACAAGTTGAAAAACTTGAGGCTGACATTGCTGTAAAGGAGGCCTGGGCGGCCAAGCAAGCTGAGACTCATAGAGGGGTGGAGGCAGAATTAACTAAGGCCAAGGAGACGCTATAGAAGAAAACCGGAGAAATAAGCCAGCTCCACTTCACCAACAAATCTTTAGAGCGGCAGGTTTCTGAACTTCAGCAGCAAAATAAATCCATCCCCTCCTTGAAGAAGAGCTTCAATTGGAGAAGAAGAAGTCGGCCAAGCTAGCTGACGATCTCGTAGCAATAGAGGCCGGCCACAATAAAAGCCTAGGAGAGTGGGAGGCCCTTCAGAAGGAGATGCAGACTCAGATCGAAGAGCTGAGGAAGGGGAGTACGAGCACTGGGCCGTCGGAGGAAGATTTTGCTAAGCTTCAAAAGAAATTATCTGCTGCTAAGGCCAAGCCTGCCAAAGCCTTGGAGATATGCAAGAAAATGGCTTTCGAGTCCTTCGGCCTGGCACTTCGTCAAGTATTTTATCACAACCCCGATATAAAGCTTAATTTGTATGGACTGGATCCGTTCTATGAATTCCACGAAGGGAAACTTGTCGAAGTGAAAAGTGACGGCTTACACCAGGATCCTCCCGACGCTCTTTATGAACTGCCTTCACTTCCGGAGGGTCAAAGCATGGAACCAGTACTAACCACTTCTGGCCCCGAAGGTGAGACACAAAGGGATGCTCAAGCTGGCCCAGAGACCAGAGCGGATAAGGCTCAAACTGAAGGAGCTGAAGAGGGGAGAACGGACGTGCCCATACCGGAGGACCAACCACCTGCTCTTTAATTTTGTGATTTTATTTGTAGCTGTGTACTGGGATCAGCTCCAGTTTTGATGCCTTAAGACATATAAAATTTTCCTTCATAGAAATAAAGTTTGCTTTCATTTTTCTTCTATCGTTTGTGACAAGTATATGGTTACTAGATAACTTAGTCGTATACACAATACTTTACCCTTTTTAATACTTTACAAATCCGCTTTGCTTAACCGTATTGTCGTTTAAAGCGTATTTCTCACCCCGGAGTAAAATAACAAATATTGTAACAAATATGCAACACTTATGTTAAAGTATGCCCTGTCCCCAAGTATAAGTATTTTGAGAAGGAAATATCCGTTGTAAAGAGTTACCTTTAACTCCTTGAGAATTGAAAAGGTTCATTTGACTTCAACGATATAGAACGGCAATATTTGTATTAAGCCGCCCTGTAATGATTGCATCAGAAGTGAGAACGGCAATTATACTTGGAATTCGGTTCAATCCTACCATCCAAGTCTTCATGTGGGGTTCGGTATAACCTTGAAAAAGGTTAAGTCCTACACCTGTCTCTTGAGGTTCGGTTTGATCCTACAACTCAAGCCTTCAACGGTGTTAAGCCATACTTACTAACCGTTCCCAGAGTTCGGTTTAATTCCTACAATCTGGGCCTTTAAATGGTGTTCAGTTTGTCCCTACTAACCATACTTAGAGTTAGGTTTAGTCCTACAATCCAAGCCTTCAGACGGTGTTCAGCCAAACTTACTAACCGTACCCAGAGTTCGGTTTAATTCCTACAATCTGGGTCTTCAAATGGGGTTCGGTTTAATCCTACAACCCATTTCCCCCTCGAGGAGTTACATCGTCAATACACAGAATAGGTGATTGAGATCATCCATCCTGAGGGTCTTCATTCATCCCTCAAGGAGTTACATCATCAATACACAGAATGGGTGATTGAGATCATCCATCCTGAGGGTCTTTATTCATCCCTCAAGGAGTTACATCGTCAATACACAGAATGGGTGATTGAGATCATCCGTCCTGAGGGTCTTTATTCAACCCTCAAGGACATTGTCAATACACAGAATGGGTGATTGAGATCATCCGTCCTGAGGGTCTTTAACCGTGACAACTTATAACTATAAATCACAACATATAAATGAAAGGGTGAGAGCGAGAGAGTCATGAATTGCATTTTCATTAAGTTGAATATACATTACAAAGGAAGCGTAGTTGGGGTCATGCCTCGTTAAAACCTTCTTGAGAAAACCCAATGGGAAAAAACTCAAGTAAGGAAAAAGAGTACATGCCGTCTTACCAACTAGCTGTAATAAATGCGTAAGTTCTGAGTGTTCCACTTGTTGCGAATTGGGGTTCCATCGAGCTCCTCGAGCCAGTATGATCCCTTTCCTGTCACTTCAGAAACTCTGTAAGGGCCTTCCCATGTTGGTGCCAGCTTCCCTTGATAAGCGAATTTATTCCCCATACTCGCCTTCCTCAGGACAAGGTCCCCAGTGTTAAACGCTCTATATTGGACACGCTTGTTGTACCAGAGAGCTGCCTTTGCTTTTATTGCTTGGTCTCTAATAAAGGCTCCCTCTCTCAGCTTATAGAGAACGTCCAACTCTGATGCCAGATTGGCATTATTATCTTCCGCTGAAAAATATTCTACTCGGGCTGATCTGGTTTGTAGCTCCACTGGGATCATCGCCTCGACCCCATAAGTTAGCCGATATGGGGATTCATTAGTGGAAGAGTGTGGTGTAGTGCGATATGCCCACAGAACATGGCATAGCTAATCAGTCTAACCTCCCTTCGCTTCTCCAAGACGCTTCTTCAACCCCTTTAGCACCTCTCGATTAGCTACTTCCGCTTGGCCATTTGTCTGGGGGTGCTCCACAGATAAAAATATTTGGACTATCCCCAGTCCTTCGATCAAGTCTGTGAACTTCTTATCCGTGAACTAGGTGCCACTATCAGTTACAATCCGTCCTGGGACACCGAATCGAGCTATGATATTTTCATATACAAAACGCCTTGTCTGCGCAGAAGTGATATGCACTACTGGCTCAGCCTCGATCCACTTATTGAAGTAGTCTACCCCCACAATCAAATATTTAATACCTCCTGGAGCGGTGGGGAACGGGCCCAGGATATTAAGGCCCCACTGGTAGAACGGCCAAGGCACAGTGGATGAAGAGAGTTCTTGGGCCGGTGTGTGATAGAGATTGGAAAATCTTTGACAAGCATTACACTTCTTTACAAAATCAGCTGAGTCCAGCTTCACTGTGAGCCACCAATATCCAGCCCTGAGGACTTTTCTCATTAAACTCCGACCCCCAGCATGGTGCCCACACTGCCCCTTGTGTACTTCCTCCAACACTCCTTGTACTTCATCTTCTCTCAAACAAAGGAGGTATGGGACGGAGAATCCCCTTTTGTAAAGTACACCATCGACCATGGTGAAGTATGGCAGTTCCCTTTTCACTCGCTTTCTTTCTTTCTCATCAGTAGGGAGCTGTCCGTCTGCCAGATAACGGATGTAGGGGATGACCCAAGAATTCTCATAAGGGTACTTGACCATTATAGCATTTAGAGATGGGAACAGAGGGATGCTAGGTGATGTCAGCGTGCTCTGAACCACAGTCGTGGTACTGCCAGGCTGTTTTATGCTTGCAAGCCTTGATAAGATATCCGCTCTGGTGTTCTCCTCTCTTGGCATATGTTTAAATTCTAGCACATCGAATCTCCCCTTCAATTCATTCACACAGTTCAAGTATAGTTGAAGTTGTGGCTCTCTGACCTGATATTCCCCCTGGATTTACGAAATCACCAGCTGTGAATCGCTACACAATGTTACTTCCGACGCTCTGATGTCAATCGCCGCTCGGAGGCCAGCCAGGCATGCCTCATACTCAGCTTGATTATTGGAGGTTTTGAAATTAAACCGGAGGGAAATTTCCAAATGCACACCGTCATCACTTTCCACTACAACACTGGCTCCACAACCTTTACTGTTTGACAACCCATCAACATAAATGGTCCAATGCACTCGAGGTGTGGCTGGATCCGCCCCCGTCATTTCCACCATGAAATCTGCCAAAACTTGGGCTTTAATAGCTCCTCGAGGTTCATAGGAAATTTTGAATTTAGAAAGCTCGATGGACCACTTAATCATCCTTCCAGTGAGGTCTGGCTTACTGAGCACTGAACGGAGAGGTAGATCCATTCTCACAAGTACTGGATGTGCATGAAAATACGGCCTCAGCCGTCGTGAAGCCCATACAACTGCTAGAGCGGCCTTCTCTATCTTTTGATATCTACCTTCAGCCCCCTGAAATGTCTTGCTGGTGAAGTACACCGGCCTTTGCCCCTATGGAGTTTCTTTAACTAGAGCCACGCCTAGGGCTTCATCAGAAATTGCTAAATATAAAATCAGAGTCTCACCAGGGTCAGGCTTCACCAATATCGATGGACTTGAAAGCACGGCCTTAAGCTGCTGGAAAGCTTGTTCTTGCTCTTCTCCCCATTCGAAACTCTTGTGCTTCTTAAGCGCCTTATACAGGGGAAGGGATCTGTGTGCCATCTTGGGCATGAATAGAGCTATAGCAGCCACTTTCCCATTCAATGATTGTACCTCCCTTAGGCTCTTAGGGCTCTGCATATCCAGTATTGCCTGATATTTTCCAGGGTTACCTCAATACCCCGTTGGGTCAACATGAAACCTAAAAACTTCCCTGCTAGAACGGCAAAAGTGCACTTCAATGGGTTCAACCTCATATTGTATTGTCGCAGCCGAGTGAACACTTGGCGTAAATCGTCAATGTGATCCCCTTCAGTGGGGGTCTTTGCGATGATATCGTCGATATACACCTCTACCAGCTTGGTGTGCATGCCTTCGAATACTTTGTTGATCATGCGCTAGTAGGTAGCTCCGGCGTTCTTCAATCCAAACGGCATGATGGTGTAGTAGAAAACACCACAGTCATTAACAAAGGCCGTCTTTTCTTGATCTTCTTCCCACATCGGAATCTGATTGTACCCTGAATAAGCATCCATGAAACTGAGGTACTGATAACCAGATGAAACATCCACCATACGATCAATGTTTGGGAGGGGATACGGATCTTTGGGGAAACATCGGTTGAGATCTACGTAATCCGTGCACATCCTCCACTTGCCATTGGCTTTCTGCACCATCACCACATTGGAAAGCCAAGATGAATAGCAGATAATTCCTCTGTTTGCTCACACGCTGCCTTCTGCTTCTCCGGTCCTAATCTCCTTTTCTTCTGGGCCACTGGTCTCGTTTCCGGGTACACAGCGAGTTTATGGCAACAAAAATCAGGGTCTATCCCAGGCATGTCTGCTGCAGTCCAAGCAAAAAGGTCTTTAAACTCCTACAAGAGAGCCAACAAGCGCTGCTCCATGCCTGACTCCAGGTTATCATTAATGTGCGTGACTTTCTCTGGGGAATCCCCTAAGATGACGTCCCTGGAACCACCATCCGGTGTGGGCTTTGAGGGGTTAAGAGGGTCAATCTTCAATTCTGCCCTGGGGTCCAAGTCAATCAGACTGACAGACCCAGCTGTTGTGCCTCCGTCATTCAGGTTCCTCTTCTTATTAAACGCTTCCAACTTGACCATGTTGAGGCTCAAGTTATAATAGTATCGCCATTTCCTGATCTCCGCGGAGGGAGGACACACCATTATCCTTGTCAATGAATTTGATTAAGAGGTGGGGAGTGGACACAATTGCTTCCATTGTATTCAGGGTAAGGCGGCCTATGATCCCGTTGTAGGGAGATTCCACATCGATCACTAGAATTCTCGATTTCACCGTTCTTGCGCCAGGTTCTCCTTCAAAAGAAATCAGGGTATCAAGGTACCCTTTGGTAGGCTGCTTCGCCCCATTAAAGGCCGTGAGTTCTTACGTATACGGCTGCAGATCTGCATCATTAAAACCCATTCTTTTGAAATAATTATAAAACATTACATCGCAAGAACTTCCCTGATCAACGAGGATCCTCTTCACATCTTTGTTAGCAATGACAACAATGATCACCACTGCGTCGTCTCCTCCTGGGATCGTAGGGCCGAAGTCATCATTAGTAAACGACACCACCGGGGCTGCCACACCGTCCCTGAAAGGGCGGTTATCTCTAGGTTTGCCCTGTACAGACAAAATCATCCGGTGGTGATTCTTCCTAGCTGTGATTGATGCTCCTCCTTCTGCGAACCCTCCAGCTATCATCTCAATCACCTCACGCCTACCTTGCCTCTGCTGCTGAGGCATGTTGTCTTGTTGGGCTCCTCCAGCGATCACCACTTCTTTTTACTTTTCAGCCGCAGTAAACCTTTTAACGGGGTTACGAATATTATCGCCCTCATCATCCGGATCTCTCCCCCTCTTGTCCATCCTGTCAGGCTTGTCCAAGGATTTTTCTCTGAACAGATATGGCTTCAGCTTTCCCTCTCTAATAAGGGTCTCCACAGTATTCTTCAACGCTTTGCACTTGTCTGTGTGGTGACCCGCCTGTTCATAAAAGGCACAATATTTACGTGGGTTACCAGGTCTTTTGACTGGGGGTGGCTTCCTTATACCAAAAACACTGAGCGCTGGCCAGCCAACTTCTCTCAAGATTTGGGAGTGCCTGGTGTTTAGAGGAGCATAGTTGCTAAAAGATGAGACGCGCCTGTCTCGTTGATGAGGTCGAGCGCTTGCAAAGTCCTTTTTGAAGGCATGCTTTTCTGGTCTCACCCTCTCCTTCTCTCTTCGTGGCTGCTGAGGGGGTACTGGGGGCTTCATTCTAGCTGCTGTAGCCTCCAGATGCATTTCTATACCCACATATTTGGAAGCTTTCCTTCGAAACTCCTCGAAGGTTGTTTGGGGGCTCTTCGCCAAAGAAAGGGCAAAAGCGGAACTACGTTGTAGAGCTTCAACCACAATATGGAGCTGTATAGCCTCCGTGAGATTTGGGACCAACGCAGCCTCCTTGTAGAATCTCTTCAAAAACTCCTTAAGAGTTTCAGTCTCTCCTTGCCTTATCTGGGCCAAGGTGTGAGAAGTCCTTGGGATGTCCCTAGAAATGACAAAATGACTTTCAAATGCAGCTGCCATTTCTTCCTAGGAATCTATGGATCCTGAAGGCAGGCTCTTGAACCAGCTGAGAGCCTCCTCCGTCAGTGTTCTTGGGAACATCCTACACATGACGTCTTCATCAGCTCCCAGATACATAGCTTCATAAACATAAGCATCTAGGTGCTTAGTGGGATTAGTTTCCCCATTGTACTTCCCGATCGACAGTGGCTGAGTCGTCTGTAAGTGCTTAGGGATGACGACACTCATAAGTCTCCTTGAGAAAGGAACGTTGAGTCTATAAACTCCAGAGGTCACAACTGCTTGCTCCCTTCTCTTGGTACTAACTCTATCACCAGAGTCTTGGGTCCGTTCCCTCTCCTCGTACGTAGGGATTTTCGAGTACTGAAGGGTCGTAGATCTTTCCCTCACTGATACATGGTGAGCCTCTTCTGCATGGGATGTTACCCTGTCCCCAGCTCCTCTCTTCTACCGCTTCAACTCCATCAACTCCTCCCTGAGCTGCCTAATAACCTCATCACGAGGGTCAGGGGTTGCCACTGGTACCATCCTTCGAGTGTTGGTGACAGGAGATTCAAAGACGAGTCTCCTCCCAGTCTGCTGATGGGTCACGTCCTCCACATGACCATCAACAAAATCACGTCCATCACCTTCCATTCTGACAACCAAACTTCTACAAAATGTGGGAATAACTCTAACGAGTCCCACTGGGCGTGCCAATGAACTGGTCTGAACCGGGGTCTAGGATCCGGTGTGGGACCAGCCACAAGAGTGCAGGTGAGTTAGGGTTTGTACACCGGTACAATGGGTATCCGGTATTGTAATCCGGTCTCTCAGTGGGAGAACCGGTCTTGTTGTCCTGGAGATCCTTCACACCAACGTTTCGCGTTGAGAGAGGGCGAAAGGTGGTGGCACCTGCGAAGATTCTCCGACGCTCAAGTTAGATGAGTGTATGAACTCAATGAATACTCAAGCAATGCAATAGTAAGAATATGAGATAGAACATGCTATTTATAGTTAAACGTAGGAAATGAATCATTGGATGCAAGTGGGCCCCTTGGTTCTGATAACGTGTAGAGTGTGTCAATCAAGGTGACTCAGTGCTCAGAGTGTGTCACATGGGTAGGTCAATTATCAGAGTACGATCCTGTGATAGGGATGGAGGATAATCACCTTTCCCTATATTTTGCTGACAATTGTACTTACTCTTTGAGATAATTGACATAGACACATTCCGCTATGCAGGGTATCTTCGCTGATAAGTTATAAGGAACTCTTATCTTATAGTGATCCTGAGACAAACGGTTATACACGCCGTGGAAATAAGAACGGATAAGGTAACCGTCGTAGAGAGGACGGAAGAATCGTTTAATGAAGTGAGGACGGATACAATGACAACGGATGTCCGTTGTGGCACTGTCTTCCTGTGATACCGGATGCTCCTTTAAGAGGTCACTCTTACGTCATAACTTTGGGGACCGGTATCCAGACCGGATCACTTATAATTTCAAAAATGCCACTGCGCATGTTTTTATCACTAATCCACTTCAACCCGTGATTATATCCAGTTGTTATATCCAACTTTTACACTAGTGATAATTTCCAAACACTCACCTTTGCTTTTCTTTTTAGTAACCAATGACAGGGAAGTGGAGGATATACCAGAAGGAAGTGTCAAGTGATGTGTGGATGCCAAGGAAGAATATAAACTAATGCAAGTGAAATGATAACTTTAAAATTTTAGTTGCGTAATATGGTTTGATAATGGTGTTGATGGTATTACGAGTTAGGCATGAAACTTGTTCCATGATGTTATACCTAGTAGTTAATGATTATGTGGTGATTTAATGTTATGGAGTATGTGATTGTATACATATACGTGTGTATAAGATTTGAAAGTAAAACGGCATTGAGCCTTATTACAACTAAATGTGTTGGTGTGTTGAAATTGAACTTTGTATGCTTGAATGGTAGCAAATGATTATGGGCGGGTATTGCATAAACATTTACTAGAAGTGTTGTTAAGTAATTGTGAAATATATGTGAGAATTAGGAATGAAATTGATGAGTGGTGATTAATGGGACCTTATGTTGTATTTTGGGTAAAAATAGGCTAAATTAGGAAGTGAGCAGGTGATTTTATGATCCGGCGAGATTAAGGACCCCCGAAGGGGATCAGTAGGTTCCCTACATCATTTAGGACTTGTGCATGTAAACCTTGTGTAGTTTGGAACCCATTTGAATGATTTGGTGCATGGTATTTGTTAGAAATTAGATTTTATACATTTTTGTGAACACCTTATTCATACGATGGAATTTTGGTGAACGGACTACGCCAACAGTTCTAAAATGAGGAAAACATGGGGCCTGTAAAAGTTTCATAGCAATTGGAGTTCAAAAGGGCAAGTTAAGTAGGTCAGAAGTTAGCCAAAGTGTAAAATTCTGTATTTTTCCTTGTTATTGTCCTGTCAGTAATCAATTACCACATTCCAGTAATCGATTGCCAGCTGTCAGAAAGGTGAAAATTACATTTTTTACGCTGGTAATTGATTACCACTTGTTGTAATTAATTACCAGAATCTAAAATTAGGATTTTTAAGCTGTTTTGAGTGGCGTGACCCTTTCCTTAAGACTTGTTTACTCTATTTTTAAGTAGATCTTGGAATAAATTCTAGAAATCCTTAAGGGGACGTTACAATGCATATTTATTTTCTCTTTAATCTTTATCAATCCCTATCATCCTCACCAGGTAGATCCTTCTTTGATAAGTCCTTTGCTCTTAATGCCAAGGTCAAAGCTCCACGGAAGAGTCCTTTACTCTTAATTTCCATATTTTTTTAGTATCAAATATGGAAATTAGATTAAGAAAAATCAATGTCCTTTTTTAATGAAATTCTTATATAGAGAAAACAACTCTTAATAAGTTTGTGTTTCTTCTATAGCTGAATATTTAAACTATATATATAGTTATCTATGTATATACTCATTCTCAAGCCCCTTATCTTCATTGAAATTATGTTTTCTTGAACACTAGAAGTTAGGGTTTGAGATTTAGAGATATAAGAAAATTTGTCATTTTTATCCTTGGACCGTTATAGGGAACGTCGTCTTGTTGCATCTATTGCTACAGAACTTTGTCCTTTGGTCTTAACAGTTGAAATTTATACTCACGATTAAATATATACAACTCAATATATATATATATATATCACATCAACACCCTCACAGGGTTCTAACATTCTTCATCCTTATAACTCTTGCCATATCTCAATTTCTAAAAAATTCCTTTGCCACGGACCCTACCAAGACTTCCATTCATTTTTCATATCCATTTAGTCACACAATACTTAATCCACGTGTAATTATAACATAAACTCATAATAGAATTCACTCTTCTCATACACCACAAACGTCCACCTAAATACTTTCCTTTACTTAACAATTATTTTAACTTATTCATGTATAGATTAAACTCATTTCTTTTTAGAATTCATAATAAAATCCTAACTCAATATCTACATCAAATAGTTATCACTACCATGTATCAAAAATTCTAAAATTTACATGCACTCAAATCATCATCAACAAACATCAAAAACTTATCACACAGGTTAATGCATAACACCAGTTTCCACAAAATTTTACATGCATTATCACAACTATAAGCCATACTAATTCTTATCATTCAAACCAATTTTGTTTTATTCAAGTCCAGCAACAAAAATCTAGAATTTAACACACATAAAAAATCCCACTTTAATACCAATAAAACTTATATTTAGGTGAGCATACAAAACCATTTTCTACAAATTTTTCACATGCATCCTTATGAGCACATGGCATGCTATTTACATAATTCCTCTAATTCAACAACTAAGACATGTATCAAAAATTCAGAATCTAGAACATATGAGAATGCTCCCATTAATTCATCAAGGCTTAACAATTTAAGTCAATCTTTAACACCATTTTTCTTGAAATTATACATGTAACCCTATTATCCTCTACCACATTATTTTTAATTGAATATGCTAAATAATTTTTTTTCAACTTCAATGGCCATTTACTTGAAAATTCAACATTTATATGTTTTTTTAGAGAATCATGCATACAAGCTTAAAATTGCATTTTCCATAATAAAACTTTGCATGTATATAAATTCTTAACATTTTAAATTACTCAACATTATTTTTCACAAAATTCCAACACTCATAACTCATGAAAATATTGACATGCATATTGAAATTTGCCATGTAAACAAGGATACATACATGCAAGGTCAAACAATCACCTTTTTAGTACTTAATCTTGCATGCATGACATTAAATCATAATCTTCCTTCCATTCAACTCTAGACACAAAAGTTCCAGCATTATCATCATATTTATTTTACATGTTAAAATCAACAAAAATGGGAGAGGAATCCATGCGTCTAGGCCAATATCAAGGTAGAAAATACAAGTCTTTTCTTGTAATTTTTTTTCGAACACTTAGAAAAAGTTTTTGGCTTAAAACTTCTCTTTCAAAACTAAATCAAAAACAAATTTTCCACTCACATGCAAAACCATTTTCTACCTTGATTTGGTGATGGGAACCCAAGAGAGGTTCCCACACCTTTACATGTTAAAAATTCCAACCAAGAGCAGGAGGACTCTCCCATTTACTTAGGGTTTCCACGCTGGATTATAGGCAGTATTAGGGGTTGATTTTCCTTGCTCCAATGCTACTCCAAATGATGCCTTGAGTTGTTGGAACTTTGGGTTCAAGTGATAGTTGTTTTGGAGAAGAAAATAAATGCTTTTGGATGGCTATGGTGGTCATGGTTTCGGTGGTGGTTCTTGGAAAATTTTTTCACATGCATGGGTGAACATAGAATATGCATGCATGTTCAATGAAGGATGAAAAGAGGAGGAGGAAAAATGAAGAAGAGGAAGAGATGTGATGGTTTTGACTAAGATAAGAAAAAAAGAGCAGAAATATGATTTGGGAACAAGACTGGCCATGGTGGATGGTGAAGGAGATGAAGAAGTAGGGGAGAGAATGAATTTTTGAGAGAAGAAGTGGAAATATGGCTTTCAGCCTAAGAGAAAAATAAGAGAAGGAATGAGAGAAAATTTTGCCTAAGTTTTTCCACTTAGTGGATAAGATAAAGAAATGAATGGAAATTTCAGAATGATGGCAATTGATATTGAGTTAGCTTAGGTAAGGGCCAAGTGTCAAGCTGAAGTTGTTCATGGAAATGGGCCAATGAAACAAGGATATGTGGCTTGGTGGGTATGTTCCATGGTGACACATGGCCACGAAAATAAAATCATATTATATTGTGATTTTGAGAAAATGGTGAACATGAAAATTGTTCCTTATTCTTTCCTCATTCTAATGGGCAATAAAATGCCTAAATCTGACAACTAGAGCGAAAGTTATGCCTGAATTACCAAATAATGTTCAGGATGGACACATGACTACGAATTAGTGGCTTGTGATGCAAATTGGGACTTTTAGGCTCAAAACTGGCTCTTGGTGTTTTCATAAGAGTTGTAGGAATTTTTGTTACAAAGGTTTTAAGACCAAGATCACTTAAATTAGACGATGGTAGGTTAAGTTATGCCTAAAATAGTGGAAATACACATAATTATCGTGTCTAAGGCAAACAAGACCAAGAAATAGAAACTAGGGTTTTGATTGGTTTTGACTAGTTTTAAGGGAATTAATCAAACAATGAATTTCAATCAATTGGTTCATCCCTATAGCCTTTTCTTCTCCTCATGGTCTTTTAAAATCCTTGGCGTACAGTCTTGAGCCTAAAGCATAGGGTGTCGGTATGATACGCGAGTGATCAAAGGGTGATTTATAGTTTGTAGTAACTACATTATTTTATATCTGTTTACTATTTATTACGACTATTACCATCCTCATTCCCATTATTCATCATATATCTCTTAACCACACACATACAATTAGGGCATAGAGTCGGCCGAAGTCTAGGTTTTTCACAAAGAACACACAACACAACTTGACCTTACAGGTCTAGGAACTTAAAGGTCTGCCCTAAAAACCAGGGGTGCTACACACAATTTCCTCCATGGCATTCAAACAGGGCTTTCACATGATACCATTTGAAGGAGATTTTACATAAAATACAAGAATTTAGGTTTGAACATTGATGTAGGATGCTCTACATGGGAGAGATAGGATCTAGTCTTCTTCTTCTCTCTTCAACCTTTACTTTCTCTTCTTTTCTTCAAATATAAGGTACACATAAGCTAAAGAAATTATAGGAACCAAATTAGAGCAAATTAGGAAAAGGAAAGATGACAATGGTATTTGAGGGAAAGGATGGCTAAGGTGAAGGGAAATGTAAGATGGAAATGGATGAATGGAATTTTATGAAGGAGAAGACTCCACCGTAAGGAAAAGGGTAAGTCTCTTACTCGCCACCTATAGGGGATGAAGCCAAAGGATAGGATCTTGCAAAAGACTAAAGGGTTCTAGCCTAAAGGAGAGAAGCACAACTCAACTCCTCACAAAAAAAAAACTCACTTGTATTCAAAATCTAAGGTAAGTTTACAAATGAAACAAGGCCTTATATAGAGTTAGAGGAATTTGGCCATGTATGGGCTTAAGGCTATTCCTTAGGCCAAATTAGCTAAACTAAGGAAAAGGTGGCCAAATATAAGGCCCTAAAGTGACCTATGAAGCATGAATAACTATGTAAAGCCTAAACCTATGGCCCAATGGGCTTGCTAACCCTAATCCTAAATAAAATGTACAAAAATGATGTTTAAAACACTCAAAGACCTAATTCTCTAAAATACTACCAGTAAATAAAGAAAAGGTCTTCAAGTGGGAATCTTTGGGCTTAGCCCTATGCATGGTAGTTAGAAAGGAAGCTAGGGCTTTGTGGGTGATGTTCTTGGCCTTCTTGGATCTTGACCTTGTTAAAGGCCCATTAAAAGTCTCCAAGCCCTTATCTAAGGCAATGGTAGGTGTTAGGGAATCCTTAGTGCGTAAGCAGCGAAAATACAAGGATTCCCATTGGACTTGCAAAACTTCGTGTTTCAAAGCATAAGACAAACATCAAATTTATTAAGCGTGTTAGGATTACCTCTTGAAGAAAATTGAAGCAGTTCTAGCCTCATCCTTTAGGAGTCCACACGAGCACTCCCACTAGAAATGCTACACCTTCCAAATGCTAGTTTGGTAGCGTGTAGCTTTTATAACTTTTGCATATTTTGTGTCTCTTTTTAGTGAGCCGCCTATGAGCATTTTATGCTCTATTTATAGGCCTAGGTTTGGCCTAATTTGCTCTCTTCGAAGAGTAAGCTCCTTACTCATTCTAAATGAGTTACGCCCAATAGCTTTATTTTAGTCCAACTAAAATAAAGTTATTTTCTGATGGACTTACTCTATGTATGTGACCCTATAGGTAAAATACTCAGTCATATTAATAATAAACTCTTTTATTATTCATATAAAATAAGAGCGGCATCTAACAATGCATTATTATGTCCGAATATTATTTATTATCAACATAACCTATAAGTGATCATTATTTTATATGTTTGTTCCTTTTGTCACGATATCCTAATTGGGCCGAAGGCATGGTCGCGTCATCCTTGTAAGGCCCAATGTATTTTACTTGATACCGGAGTAGACTTTATTCGAATAAAATATCCAATATTTATCCTTTCTAGCATGACCATGCATTTTCTTAGTCTCACTCTATCAAGTGGCCTATAAATATCACTCCTATCACATAGGAGAGACAAATCTCATCTACATTACTTACATCCCTCTACATAATTTGTTCATTGCCTAATCATAACCTTTATAGTCCTCTTGTTACAAAAGACGTTTGATTTTATTAAAATAACAAACTCCTTATGTAAGAATCCTAGTGACTTCAGATTGAAGGACTACATATACCATTATCACATTGAGAATCATTTATGACATTCATGTAACGATCCATGCAATGTTCTCATGGTGGGTCTGTCCAGTACATCATTACTCTTAATGTGTACCCGTGTGCAGACTTAATATCATTTATATCCATGATCTGTGAGATTAGATCATCAGTATACTCATACACTAGTCTTAATGTATTTACATGTCCCCACGTAAATACTTGACTAGGGACATTTTAGGAATAACTCTCATATGACCTATTACTCCAAGGACAAATAAAAGTTGTTAAATTATTTAACAAAAAATGCCTTATTCAAAATGATGTGTCCTATATAGGCTTTTAGTGCATATTTCTAACAATCTCCCACTGCACTTAAAGCCGATAAGGTTAATGCCCAATGACGTTTACATTGCCCTCATGCTTTCGCTACGCAAGCGATTTTACTAGTAGGTTCCCAACAATTTTATTGGTATGCATATTGCATATTTTCACTTCTTCCAAAGATGAAACTATTTAAGTATATGCTGGGATTAATCCACTTCCTTATATTGTTCTATGGTTCCATTATCATTACAGTGGAAACTCATAGGGTACGAAACATTTGGAATGATTAAATATAAATCGACTTCTTTTGTAATTTAACATAGCAAAATACTTAGATTTGTTAGTAGAACCAATGATTGTTTCTTGCTTTAAACCTTTCAAGCATACATCGCAACCATCTTGACAACATATATATATATATATATATATATATATATATTGATTACATTCTTAAGTCATTCATTTTACTCAGAAGGTTGGCATCGATGTAACCTTTACAATAAGCTCATCTTCCATTTATCAAGATCAAATCCTTAGTCATTCTTAAGTGTTTAAGGATATTCTTGACTATAGAATGAGAATACTAGTTCTAGAAGAAGCATGTCTTCTACATGTAATACTAAACTATAATTATGCAGTTATTAACCCTTTTTATAGTCACAAGATTTATCTTCATTCTTTGATGAAGATTCTAGCTTCTAAAAGCTTGCTTTAGTCCATTAATGGAACATTTGTAGTTTATATACCTTCTTAGATGTTTCAAGCATAAAAGGACTTTAGGTTGTGTCATATACACATCCTCAAGATGATTTCCATCTTGACATCTATCTACCATATCTTATAATGGTGGTATACTGCTGCAACAAGCAGGATCTAAATGGTTTTTAAGCTAGTTGAAATTTGTCAATCTTGCTTTTAAAGGTACTTTTATTACCATCCATGTTCAGTTTTCCTTTTGAAAACCCACTTGTATCTTATAGGTTTTACCCTTTGGGTGCTTCAACCGAGGTTCATACCTTGTTAATATACATGAAGCCCATTTCAAATCCCATGGTCTTGTGCCATGTCTTAGAATCTAAACTTGCATTGGCCTCTTCATAAGAAGCTTGGTCATTTAGCAGTATTCCTCCTTCCTGATTTATAAGATATCTATATCTTTCAGATTTGGTAACATATCCTATTTGATCTTACACAAGTTTTATGTTATTGGAGCTAATGATGTCACAACACTTTGTGATTTTTGCTCCAAGTCCATCCTTGACTTTTGAATACTTTGTGATACTTGAATTTCTTCAAGTTCTACTATCCTCCCACTGATTCTTTATGAGATGTACTCTTATTCAAGAATATAACAATCTAAGCAGCAAGCCTTTTGTTATCAGATGGATTGTAAAAATGATAACCCTTAGCTTTCTTTGGGTATCTGATAAATGCTCAAATGTATAGATATTTTGGTGTTATTTGGGCATAATTTTGATAGGTGTGGCATTATCTGGAATATTTTATGCATTGTAACATATAGAAATTGAAAACTAGATATTTTTGATATGTTTAACGTAATTAAGTTCTTAACCTCATTTTTGTTTAAATGATAGGTGAAAAGGATGAAAAAGGAAAAAGAAGCAAGGAATTCCAAGCCATTCCCTAATTCAAAATATAGAAAAATTCAAGTTTTGGTTGTCTCGCTCAAGCAAGACTCAGGTCTACTTGAGCGAGCTACAAGCCTTCATGAAGAAACTATTAGAGGCCAGGTTTCACTTAAATGAATCTCAATTCGCTTGAGCGAATAGCTTAAAGTGGGCATCAGTGAAGAACTCGCTTGAGTGAGTCTCAAACCGCTCAAGCGAGAATTTCCCAGGGAGCAAACTAGAAGGCTTTGCTTGAGCGAAGGTTAAGTGGCCTGAGCGAAATGGATCCAGAAATAGAGGTTAAAGAATTTGCTTGAGTGAGAGTCAAGTCGCTCAAGCAAAAACTCTCCAGAAAAAATCTAATTATTATTCACTTGAGCAAACCAAGCTGGGCTCAAGCGAATGCAACAGAGGCAAGAGCGGACTTTACTTGCTTGAGTGACTCGCTAACCCAAGCGAGCCGAGGGAAAATCAACATGCAAAAGACTTCTTTAAGCTGAAGAAACCTATCTCGCTTAAGCGAGATAGCCCTAGCTTAAGCGAGATGCTTAATATAAAAGCAAAAACTTCAGATATCAAAGGCGGCTTGGAGATTGCATTCTAGGGAGTTTAAACTTTCACCAAAGACTATCTTTTTCCTCTACTTCATCATTTTCTCTTTGCTCTTTAATTATAATGGCTACGATTTGTAGCTAAATCTTTTATTGGGATTGGATGTAGTTGAATCAAACCCTGACATACGCTTGTTCTATATGTATATATTCAATATTTTGTTCTATCGTGTTTAGCTTTCCATTTTACGCTTAATGCTTGACTCTATTAGGAAATAGTTCTTGACTTTGATTTTCATTTGATTATTGGAAAATAACTTGCGAAAATGGATCTAAATGGGGTGCTCGTTACGGAGGATATTAGGAATAATATTCGACGTAACAAACGTCAAAACAATCGCTTATAATGCTGGAATATTCTTAATGTGATTGAGGAATCAACATATTTAGAAGTGTTCTTATAGATTTTGTAGTTGAGGAATCGATGCGAATGATTTAAGATTGTGACGTAAAAAATGATAGTTCAAAAACCGTTTATATAAATGTATGCAACGTATTGAAGGGCGAGATTAATGAAATCCAATCCCAGCTTTTATCATTTGATAGTTTGAATTTCTTACTGTTTGCTTTAGCTTATGGTTGTTTATGTTTATTTCTTTTAGATTTCGGTATATTTATGAGAAGATCAATTTATTTTTGCTATGGTAGCAATGAATCATTACTTAAAACACCGTATCCTAGTGGAACGACACTCTATTTTTACATATACTACAACTAGACAATGGAACTTGCCACAGAAAAGTTTTATCACCTTAAAACTTGTAACAAAGTTTTTAGCATCGTCCGTCGAGGATCGGTGCAGTTTTAGTTTTGATTCTAAGTTACCAAGGCATTATGAATAGCACATTTATGAATAGTTATCAATTACTTGTTCTTTGTTACGCTAACGTCTACTTACAGTGAGTTTTTGCTTTATGCACTTGAGAAGTCAGGGATCCAAAGATCATTTTAAGCTTGACCCTGAAATAGAAAGATCACTAAGAAAAGGAAAAGGCAAAAACAAGCAGAAGCAACAACCACACACTGGTGAATCTTCTTCCACACACATTCCTGATAGTGCAACAAAACCTGAAGAAGAAGATATGGTAAATAACAACAATAACAACAATAATCCTCCTCCACCTAGAAGAACATTTGGGGATTATGCTACACAGCAAGGCCCAAGACACTTCTCCAACATTGCAATACCAACCACTACAACGACCTTAGAAATGAAGCCAGCATTCTTAAGTCTTATCATTACACACCAATTTATTAGAATTGTGAATGAGGATCCTTATACTCATCTTGCAACATTTTATGAGTTAGCGGGAACTATAAGATTTGGACAGGATGACATTAAATAAGCTTACTTGAGATTATTCCTCTTTTTTTTAACAGGAAAAGATAAAGAGTGGTTGCAATCCCATCCTAATCAAAGCTTGCATAATTGGAGCACAGTGGAGGAAAAATTTCTTCAAAGGTTCTTTCCACCTTCTCATTTCATTAAAGCAAAGTCTAATATCTGCACCTTCAAGCAAGGCCCTGATGAACCATTCTGTGAAGCCTGGGAAAGATTTAAATCACTGTTGAGAAAATACCTGAATCATGGATTTGAAGATATTACACAAATTAATATCTTTTATACTAGTTTGAGACCTGATACTAAAATGATTCTTGATGATGCTGCTAGACGTACAATGATAAATGTAGATGTGGACCAAGCAACAAGAATTATTGATGCTCGATCTTCTATAGATCACCAAGCTCAACATGATAGGCAGCAGGTGACTAGAAGGGGTGTGTTTGATCTGAATACTACTAATGCTATATTAGCTCAGAACAAGATTCTAACCCAGCAGATAGAAGCATTGACCCAACAAATGGCAAAGCTACCATAACAATTACATGCAGTTCATTCTTCTGTGGCACCTACAATGAATCATGAGCAACAATTGAAATGTGATTTTTGTGGAGGCAATCATTCAAATGGCCAGTGCTCATATCAAGGAGATCAGCAGCAAGAATCTGTTCATTATATGAACAATCCAGGGCAACAAGGTAATTTCAATTCTGGTAATTATCCTAACAATTTTTCACTGGGTTGGAGAAATAATCAGAACTCAAATCGAGGATGGAGGCAGGAGGTAGGACCTTTTAATAGACAATAACCATATTAGCAACACTATCTTTCTCAGCATGAAAAGACTTCTAAATTAAAGGAGACTCTGGAAAAGTTCATGCAAGCTTCCCTAGCCAACTAGAAAAACATTGAAGCATCAATCAAAAATATGGAAACCCAGGTTGGACAATTGGCATAGCAGTTGTCAAATCAACATGGAGGTTCCTTCTCTGCCAATACTCATCTAAATCCTAAGGAGCATTGTAAGTCAATTACCACAAGGAGCAATAAGGTGATAGATGGAGAGGTTGGTGAGCATGAGAAAGTTGAAGAAGAAGTGTTGAGAGAAAATGAAGAAAAGAAAAAAAATATGTGAGTGAGGAAGATCAAAATAAAAGAGAGAATGTAAATAGTAAGATTGTGAATAAAGATAAAGAAAAATGAAAACAAAAAGAGAGTGAAAAACAGAGAGATAAAAATGAGTCACATCCCATAATTGAAAAATCTTCCATATCCAAAGAACCCTTCTGATCTGTCCTGAACCGGGGTCAAAAGATCCGGTGTCGGGTCAGTCACAAATAGTAGTTGATTACTTCTCTGAAGACCGATTATACGAGTATCCGGTTTATGTATCCGGTTATAAGATTCTCCGACGCTCAAGTCAGTGATGATATTCCAAGTGAGGAATGTTTTTCAGAGAGTAATTGTAAGTTGATAGAGTCAAAAGATCCTCCCCTTCATTGATGAAGAGAGTTCATATACCTGATTGGCTCGATATTCGAGGATCCGTTAGTGGGGAACCACTAACCTCCAATAACACCTTAAATTATTATTTTATTACACACTTACCAGTATGATTGGGTCAAGTGGCCATTTTATATTGAGCGTAGGGAGTTTAGGCTAGAATTAAGGGACAAATTGACCATTCCCGTGAGCAGATTTTGGCTCGTATTGTAGGGAATTATTGATCGGTCCCTGTAGCAATGCCTTTTGTCTTCTGCATAGTGATGTATACGTTATCCGGTGTCATGGTGTTATCCTGGACAACCAGTATAGGGAGAGCGCCTGATACGGGATTAGAGTCCGGATGTATACCGATGACACCAGTTGCACGTTGACGAATTGACAAAGACGTTGAAATATGTCTTGTAGATCGGATATCGGTATCAAGACCGGATCATATGTCCCCTAGCTTGTGTGAGGGACTCTGTAGTTGTTCACATGAGCTACTCAACCTGCGAAAGGTCTAGATGCCGGTATAGCTTTGTAGGAAACTTTTTTATGCATGTGTGCTGTTCAGCATTATTACATCATGAGGAACCGTCCTAGGGTTGAACGTTCCGTTGTCATGATGTTGTTATAACGGTTTCAGACAAAGATTCGCAGCAGGAGAATACCAAAAGTTTTTTTGAAAACTGAAGACCCTTGATATTCGAGTGACGTCTGTAAAGCATAGATTGCGTCGCATGATTAGACATTAAATGCCTTTAATCACGTGTGCGAGCAGTTATTGCGTTTAAGATGGAAATCTCAGTAACCGTTGTTTGGGGCTTAATGGGCCTACAATTTTTAAAACTTCTGGGCCCAGCGGATAGGCCCTTTGACGAATTGATATTGTTTTGGCGCCCATGAATTTAGAACGACTGTGTCGTTTGACTCGTGAATCAACGCGTTTAGTCGTGAATGAAACAACCTCAAGAGTTTGTAACTGAACCCTTTCGTTTCTTATAAAAGAAACACTTAGTGGATTCTGGGTTCCACTCATTTCTGATTTCTTAGCAAAACTCTGCAGAAATTTTGTAAGGACGCTTGCCGCTTGTTTTGAGAAGTTTTTCTCAGTCTTCATCTTCCTTATCATCTGAGGTAACCATTTTCTTTCCCCTGTTATTTTCGTCTTCTTTTGCTCTGCTGTTTTTGCTTGAAAAGAATGTATCTTACTATGGGGAGATTAACTTCTTGCAACCCTAATTATTGCGGGGGAAGAATCCTTGTGATCCTTCCAAGGGCTGAGTCATGTCGCTCAGAAAGGGGATCTTACTCACGGTGGAGAGTGACTTTTCCCTTCTCAGAGTCGTCCTCTGATTGTAGTCGCTCTGAAAAGTAAGATGAGTAATGATTGTTACCCTTCTGACGATGTGACTTTTTATCGTAGAGCAGAGATTTTTGTTCACGCTACTCAAACGATGACTGGAGAAGGAACCTCTGGGGATTAAACTGTTCTGAAAACAGCAGAAGGTCTATACAGCGTAGTTGCCTCTCGACTAAATTGGGAAGAACTCCAGGCTAAGTGGCCCTTCTGCTAGATAACTGACGAGTTTAAAAACATAGCCTCCCATCATGCGAATAAGGACGGAGCTCGGATTCAGCCAAGGTTTACAGTTTACGCTGAGGAGGAAATGAAAAAATGGTTCAGGGTATTTACACCGCTCCCTACAGAACGGATATACCATGTTGTCCCAGATGAGCGTTCGGTATATATGCATGATTTTGTATTTCATCACCTCGGAGTTCGTTTCCCCTTATCCAAGTTTCAAATGGGTGTATTAAGGTTCCTAAATTGTGCACCTTCTCAACTTCATCCGAACGGTTGGGGACTCGTCCGTGCTCTAGAAGTATTGGGAGACTACTTCAACTTTACGCCCACCGTAGTGATGTTGTTCTACTACACTTAGGTAGTTCAGAGGGCTAACAAGCAAGGCGGTGTAGGTCTAATCACACTCCGGACTCTATGTTCCTTCGTGAACTTCGAATCCTACACCGATTCAGCTAAAGTTGATGGGAAGTCATTTAAGTCCTTCTTTACCCAGATGTCAATTAAGAAGAATAGGCCCGTCTTCTGGAAGAACGAAGAGGGTCTTAATAAATTTCCCCTGAGCTGGACTCATGAGCACTTTCTCCAGAACTCTTCAGCATACTTCACTCATCAGTCCGAGCTATCTACTGAAACGGCGACGGTGTTATTCTCCCTTGAAGCATATTCTACACGCTTTAAAGCATTTTTGTGTAGACGTCTTTTAAGTAGTTCAAGTGCAGTCTGGGATGAATATCTCCGTAATTCTCGTTTTATTTTTCTTTTCCTCCTTTGTTAACTGTATTGAGCATTTCTTTGTCGCTAACACGTTTTATTTATGTATATAGGTGAAATAGAGCAAAAATCTTCGGACATGGACAAGTTGAAAAACTTGAAAGCAGGAGGTAAATCTGTAGCTGGCGAGAATAAAATCCTGCCTAAGAAGGATTCTGTGAAGGATTGTTCCGAGTTGATCATTCTGACCTCAGATGTAGAAGGGGAAATTCCGCTGGTAGAGGGCGGCTCGACTGGTGTTGGCGCAACTACGAGTCAGCCCAAAATAACAGAGAGGAGGAGGAAGATCAAGAATGACCCTTCAGGAGGACCATCGAAGAAACATAAACCTTCAAGGAGTCCGAAAAGGGCAAGAGCTTCAAAAGGTAAAGCTGTAGAGACCTCGGATGCAGTTGAAGTTTCTTCTGGACTCTATAAGGGTATTCCTTCTGGGGTCTCTGGATCTAGTCCGATCTCTTTCCCAACTGCTTCATTCCTTACTCTCTTCCTCTCATACCGGGGGACAACTCCAGCAATTCTTCCTCAGCCGTTATACGAACTCCGGTCCACGCTTAAAACTAAAGAAATCAATGAGGCGTGTGAGGCCGGAAAATGGCAGTTAGCAGAACTGACTGGGATGCTTCACTCACTCAGTTTGTTAGCTGATGATGTTGACAAGGTTGATGAGCTGAGTGATAAAGTAGAACAGCTCAACCTCTCATCGGGGAAGGATAAAGCTACCCTAAGATTAATGGAAGATCGCCTTGCCAAGTCTAAAGAGTTCGGAGATATTATGAACAAGGAAAATCTCAAGCTCAAAACCATGCTTAAAGACTTGGAGGGTAAATTGGCGGAGAAAGAGGAGATGCTTGGTAAATCACAAGAAGAACTCCGTAACAGTCAAGGTAAACAAGTTGATCTTGAAGACAAAAGCAAAGCTGCTGCGGAGGATTATTTCAAACAAGCAGAGGAGTGGTCCCAGAAGGAGAAGAAGTTCCTCCTTGAGATCAAGGGACTGAAGGCTAGGAGCACGGAGTCCCAAGGATCGGATGGAGATCTTTCGAGGTTGCAGGAAGAATTGGCTGTAGCAAGAGCTGAGGCGGGGGAAGCCATTGATATATGCAACCAGGTTGCTGAAGAATCCTTCGGCCTGACTATACGTCAAGTCTTCTACCGCAATCCCACTGCAAAACTAAACCTTTATGGAAAGAATCCATTTTACGAATTTCATGGAGGGAAGCTATTCGCAGTGGTTGAAGATCGTCTTGAAGATCCTCCGGAGTCCTTATACGGTTTGCCCCCTCTTCCCAAGGGTCAAAGTATGGGTCCGAATTCTGCTGTTCCTAAACCAGAGGGCATCTTATCTGAAGGAGGTACTGACACACCTGAAGAGAAAGCTCCGGAAGAAATCCCAAAAGAAGGGACGCAAGAACCTGGAGAAGGGGAAGGACAAAAAGAGACAGAAGAGCAAGTTCCCCCTCCGTAGTTTTACTATTTTTTGTATGTAAAGTTGTGTACCGGGATCAACTCCGGCGTTACATGTAATCTTGCTTTTCACGAATGAATAAAATTCCCTTTCAGAAATTTGTCTTCAATACTTCATGAAGAATAATATAACTTAGATGTATATATCGTTTCAGTGATTGATAATCCGTTCAATATGACTAACGTTGAGGTTGGATTGAAATAATCACCTTAGAAAATCATATAATTTTATAACGGAAAGATACATACATGAATATTGTCCCCAAGTATAGGTATGTTAAGGAATAGGTACCTGTCATAGGGTATCATCCTTAATTCTTTGGAGGAGAAAAGAAGTCGATCCGTTGTTCACAAAAACGGTGTCTCAGGACGGATGACTAGCATTAATTGGTGTTATTCTCACAGGATGGTTCACAGAGTCGATCCGTTGTTCAATGTGAGAGTATTGTTCCGAGCTCAGGGAACTGTAAAGATACATAAAGATGATGGTTGGGTCTTCCATCATAGTGATAGTGATGGGAACTTGTTCACGCCAGGAGTTGTGTCATCAAATCACAGATCAAGTGATAGAGAATATCCGTCCTGGGGAAATACCTCTCAATCGTAAGAGTACGGATTGAGCCTTCAAGATCACAGGAGTTTCGTATTAAATCACAGGATAGGTGAATGAGATCATCCATCCTGGGGAGTACACCATGCCAGGAGTTACATCGTCAAATCACAGAATAGGTGATTGAGATCATCCGTCCTGGGGGGTATATCACGCCAGGAGTGGGTACATCACGCCAGGAGTTTCATCGTCAATCCACAGAATAGGTGATTGAGATCATCCGTCCTGGGGGGTACATCACGCCAAGAGTTTCATTGTCAATCTACAGAATAGGTGATTAAGATTATCCGTCCTGGGCAAGTACGTTACAATCGTCAGGGTACGGATTGAGTTTTTGATTTTGTTATCAAGTCCGGTATCGAGATGAGGTCATCATTCTACTTGTCCCCTAGCTTGTGTGAGGGACTAGTAAAGTGGCTCATATAAGCTACGTCGTTTTAGAAGAAGTGTAGATGCCGGATGATACACGTTGTCACGTAGACATCCGTTCTTGGAACGAAGGTTCCGTCGTCATGGCACTCGTGAGGACGGATATGGACAAAGATTCTTTGTGGGAGAATCCCAAAAGTTTATGAAACTTGCAACCCTTGGTATTCGAGTAACAGTTGCAACGTTTCTCATGATTGGACATTTAATGCCTTTAATCACGTGGGCGAGCCATTATTGCCTTAAATGTGCACGTCTTTATAACCGTCACTAGGGAGCTTCATGGGCCTGAAATTTAAATTCTGAGGCCTATTTGAGAGGCCCTTTTGACGAATCGTCGTTGATTTCGCGCCTTAAGGTTTGAAACGACAGCCTTGGATTTACCAAAATGGCGTCGTTTAGTGGAAAACGACATAACCTTCGACTCGTAATTAAGTCTTTTGACCCCTTATAAAAGGTATACTTAGTGAATTCAGAAATCACTCAGTCTTGCTTTCCTGACGAAACTCTACAAAATTTTTGAGAAGACATTGTTTGCTTGTGTGATATTTGATTCTCCACCCTTCTTCATCCTTAGGTAACCTTTCCTTTGTCTTCTCGTATTTTCTTCTAGTTTTTCTAAATGTCTGGGAGAGGTTTCGCTGGCTCGAGCCGCGTTGGCCCTAGGGGGAGAGGAGGAAGAGCGTTGTCTCGAATTTCCTCTAGTCGTGGTGGGAGGATCCCTGTGATCTTCCATTCGAACCCACTTCATCCAGAGAAGGAGGCGTCGCCCTATTCAAGGCGAAGGGTGATAATACCCTCTTCAGAATCCTCTTCTAGTGAGAGTGAGGGGAGCGCTGATTTATACCTCTCTGATGATGTGAGTTTTTATCGCTGAGTGAAGGTGTTTAAACTAGCTATAAAGGAGATGACTGGAAAAGTGCCTCTGGCAGTGGAGGACCATCTCAGCAGTATGTCTTGAAGACTGCCTCCAGGCTGTGCAATGTAGTTGCACACCGGATTGATTGGGTTAAGCTCCAAAAGGAACGTCCTTATTGCTGGGTTGCGGGTGAATTTCTTTCAACACCGTCTATCCATGCTCGGGAGGACGGAGCAAGGTTGGAGCCCCGCTTCACAGTTTTCAGAAATGAGAAATTCAAGAAGCGTTTTATGGTGTTGGCTCCTCTTCCCTCAGAACGGGTTTGTCATACACCGGATGAGAGGTCAATATTCATGTACGACTTCGTATTTTTGAATTTAGGTGTACGCCTTCCCTTCACAAAATTTCAGATGGGGGTGTTGAGATTTTTAGACTGCGCCCCCTCTTAGCTTCACCCTAATGGATGGGGGTTAATCTGTTCTCTTGAAGTGCTTGGGGATCACTTCAATTTCACATTCACGGTGGCCATGCTTTTTTATTTTACACAAGTGGTCCGTCGTGCGGATAAGGAGAAGGGAGAAGTAAGTTTGATAACCCTTCGGACTAACTCCAAAGTCATCAACTTCGAGTCATACACTGACTCCGCCAAAGTAGATGGGCGTTCATTCAAATCTTATTTCACCAGGATTCGTGTGAAGCCCAATGACCCAGTTTTTTGGCTGAATAAAGACGGGATTCAAGAGTTTCCCGTGGCCTGGACTCACGAACACTTTTTGTTGACGTCCCAGGCTTATTACACCGATGAGCATGAGTTAACCCCAACATCGGTCTCCGTTCTTTCTGCACTTCAATCATACACCGCCTCGCACAAGTTTTTCTCTTGCAGGCGTCTGCTAGGGTCAAAAACTACCCGCGAAGAATACTTGCATAATTTTCTATGATTTTTTATTTTTCTTCTTTTTATGTCTTGATGTCTTCTGTTACTGATGATCTTTTCTATCTAATTATGCAGTTGAAATTGAAGCTGAGTCACCAGAGATGGATAAATTGAAGGGCCTCAAAGCTGGAGGGAAATCCGTTGTGGCTGAAAACAATATTCAGCCAAAGCGGAATTCTAAGAAGGCTACTGTCGAGACCATCATACTCACTTCGTCTGCTGGTGACGATATTCCTTTATTGGAGGGCGGATCTGACATACCGAAAACTCAGCCTTCCCCCAAAAAATCAAAGGCCGGAAAGAAGAGGACGAAAGCAGAACATGACTCTTCTAAGAAAACGGAGTCTCAGCCCTCTCCCAAAAAATTAAAGACTTCCGAAGGGGCAGCTGATCCTGGGGCCTCTAAAGGAAAGGGGATTGAAGAGACAACAACGGCTGCCCCCAGCAATGTGATTACCTTTGGCGCCAGGCCAATAAGTTCTTACTTTGCGCCCAAGGTTTCCTGTCCTCCTCCAGGGAACTCCAATCTTGCCCCATACCTAGTGTATGAGGGTCCAGTGCCTCAATGCATCCCTGATTCTCCGTATAAGCTAAAGACTTTAGAGCCTGGAGAAGTAACTCGAGCTTGTGACGCTGGGCAATGGCAACTGGCTGAACTGTCCGGTCTTCTGAGATCGGTTCGCAGGCTGTCAGAAGATAATGAAAAACTTGACCAGTTAACGGGCAAGGTTAACGACCTGAACATTGCCGCAGCTAAGGACAGAGCGACCATTCTTCGCTTGGAAAGTCGGTTGGAGGCTTCCAAGGAAGAAGGGTACAAGAAAGACGAAGAAATCTCCAAGCTGAAATATCTTGTTAAAGAGTTGGAGGCTCAAGCACTTGATCAGAAGAAAGTCAATTCCGACCTCCACGCCAGCCTCTGTACGGAGAAGGAGTATTCAGCCAAGTTGGGAGAGGAATTGAAAGAAGCCAAGGTCGTTTACTCGCAAGGAGTTGAAGACTGGGCCCGTAAGGAGAAGGAGTTGTTACTAAAATTGGCGAGTTCGAATGACGAGGTCAAAGTTCTGAAAGCGGATTTGACTGCTGCGAATACCCGAGCGGAAGAGGCTGTGGATATCTGTGTCCAAGCAGTCGAGGAATCCTTTGGGCTTGCAGTTCATCAAATTCAATATCGGAATCCCAAAGTGGAATTTAATTTGAACGGTATTGATCCGTTCTATGAGTTTCATGGAGGGAAACTCGTAGCTTTGGTTGACGATCGTCAGGAGGAACCGCCAAACACCATGTATAAGTTAGCTCCTCTCCCCAAAGGTCAGTCGATAGTGATGTATAAGTTAGCTCCTCTCCTAACTCCCATCACCCAGCAGCCTAGAAGTGAAGGAACAAGTGCTGATGTAGGTAAAGCTGCTGGTGAAGGGGGAGGCGAGGCTGGAGATAAAGGCAAAGGAAAGGGCAGAGAGACAAGCCAATAGAAATAGTGCCTTCCTTGTCTTATAGTTTTTATTGATTCAAATCTGCTGTGTTCCAGGATCAGCTCCGGATTACTGAATCAATTCTCTAATGTAATTCATGATTTGATCAATGAAAATACAACTTGCTTTTTACGTTTGTCCGTTGAGAGTAATTTCAATAGAATCATTGTATATGTAATGATCCAATCCGGATGTAGACTCGTAAATACTATATCGGATAGCAGCAAACAAGTTTAGTTCTCATGTATAGGTACTTAAATAACCAAAGGCTCGGTTTGATAGAAAAGATAGAATATATTTTGTTGTATCGAAATTGTTTAATCATATGTTTGGCATACATAAGCCTAGTAAAGGGCGCACCTTAATCTTTGATGATTAGGCTTTTCGATTATAAGTACCATAATGGGGGGCCGCCGTTGTTAGGAAACACGTTGTTGTCATGAGAACGGCTTGCGATGTTAATCTTGAGGGGGAATGATTGTGAGAACGTTTTACTAAGTGTTCATCACTCAGAATACTCGTTAGTTGTTTGATACTGTCCCCAAGTATTATTGGGTGATCAGTTCCGAGTTAGGTTGATTCTGAGTGGATGATTACGAGTGAGGCAGGTTCTGGCCATGTTACCTGAAAAATTCCATTACCCTTCGTGTTGCTCGGTAAAAGCATGTACAGTTTATCCGAGTCTTATTTCACGTCGAGGATAAGTACTTTGTCTTGGACGAATTCTGAGTGATACTTCCGAGGGGAAGTTCTCTCGAGTGAGAACACCGAGTGGGAGTTCTTCTGATTAAGAATTCCGACTGGAAGCTCCTCTGAGTGAGAGCTCCGAGTGGAAATTCTACTGAGTGAACCTAGTGGAAGGTTCCGAGTGATCCTTCAGCTGCACTCGGAGTTTAGACTTACAATTTGAGTTTCTATTCCGAGTGGAGTATTTCCGAATGGGCCACTTCAGGGGAAGTGTTTTTGGTTAGAAGAAGGTTCTGACTTTGAACGAATGTGTTTTGGGTTGAAACATTCCCGAGTAAATAATTGCTGATTGGCACTTCAAAGTGAAGTATTTTCGAGCAAATTTAACAAGCATGATGACTGATTCTTCATGAGTCAGATTTCAGTGAAGTATTGCTGATTGAAGAATTTTCAGCGTCTAGATGCGAACTTGAAGTGTTTCCGAGTAAGGAATTTTATGGAAAGGTATTTCCGAGTAGGGAATTCCTAGGGGAAGTACTTCTCAGCAATTTTGAATATTACCAAGTGAAACATTTTCGAGTGGGATATTACCGAGTGAAATATCTCCGATTCCCACGTGGCATGACATTGAGTGGAGAATTCCCGAATGAAATGCTTCGGGTGAATATGCCTCAGATAGAGACATACCTGAGTGAATTATTCCTGATTCGGAAATCATGAGTCGGGCTTCTATAAAATATGACCCGAACTTTGAAGCTAAAATGTTTTCGAATAAGGAATTTCAAGAGAAAGTTTTACCGATTGAAGAATTTCCAAAAGAAGTGCTTCTAGGAAATTTAAAGTTCGGTGTAACTTACTTGTTGTATTTGGAGTTCGGTTTGATCCTACAGTCCAAGCCGTTCGTTGGGGTTCGGTTTTGATCCTACAGCCTGTGTCTTTAACAGCGTTCGGTTTAATCCTACTAGCATGCTTCGATCGGTGTTAGATTTTACATATTCACCGTTCTTCTCAATCTACTCGGGGTTCAGGTGGTATTAAAGAAAAACCAGCTTACTGCGCCCAAGTCTTTATCCGGTTTTGGATTTTATCCATTCACCGTTCTTCACTGACGTTCGGCCAAACCTACTAGTCGTACTCAGAGTTCGGTTCAATCCTACAATCCAAGTCTTCGACACGGGGTTCGGATCAGGGCTAATCCTGAACTTACTGCGCCCGTTACTCGGGGTTCAGCGTGGTCTTGAAGAAGAACCAGCTTACTGCGCCCAAGCCTTCTCCGGTGTTCGGCCATACCTACTAACCGTACTTGGAGTTCGGTTTAGTCCTACAATCCAGGCCTTCAACGGTGTTCAGCCAAACTTACTAACCGTACCCAGAGTTCGGTTTAATTCCTACAATCTGGGTCTTCGAAAGGGGTTCGGTACAGCCTTATATAAAGGTCTGATCCTACTGCGCCCTTTTCCTGGGATTCGGTATGGTTTTTGCAAGAGGACCAATCCTACTATGCCCAGGTCTTCAATTATTCATACATATTCGAGGAATTACATCGTCAACTACAGAATGGGTAGTTAAGATCATCCGTCTTGAATATGTTTGTGCACGCCGGATATACTGAAAATCACAGCATAAGAAAAACTCGAAAGAGTTAAGTTGATGTATGAGATTCTTATTGAGCAAAAATAAGAATTACAATAAAAGCGTAGCTGGGATTATGATATAATGATTTCTCCATTGAACAATCTCAAGTGAGGAGAAAAGAGTGCATGTTGCTCCAGCAGCTAGCTATAATAAATGCGCAAGTTCTGGGTATTCCACTTGTTTCGGATTGGAGTGCCATCAAGGTTTTCAAGGCGGTAAGAGCCTTTGCCAGCAATCTCGGATACCCTGTATGGGCCTTCCCAGTTTGGGGCTAGTTTGCCTTGATGAGCGAATTTATTTCCCACACTTGCTTTCCTTAAAACCAAATCTCTGACGTTGAAAGTCCTTGATTGGACTCGTTTGTTGTATCGAAGAGCGACTTTGGCTTTGATGGCCTGATCTCTAATGAATGCGTCTTCTCTGAGTTCTTGTATGACATCTATTTCTGATGCCAAGTTAGTGTTATTGCCTTCTTCAGAGAAGTATTTGACCCTGGTAGAAGCAATTTGCAGTTCCACAGGTATCATCGCCTCCATCCCATAGGTCAGGCGATATGGGGATTCATTGGTGGAAGAATAAGGCGTTGTGCCATATGCCCAAAGGACGTGACACAATTGGTCTGTCCATCCGCCCTTGGCTTCACCAAGACGTTTCTTCAGTCCTTTGAGCACCTCCCTGTTGGCCACCTCAGCCTGGCCGTTAGTTTGGGGATGTTCGACGGAGGAAAATATCTGGGTTATTCCTAACCCTTCAAGTAAATCTATAAATTTCCTGTCAGTGAATTGGGTGCCATTGTCTGTGACAACCCGTGCTGGGACTCCGAATCGTGTTATGATATTTTCATACATAAAACGACGAGTTCGGGCTGAAGTAATATGCACCACCGGCTCTGCTTCAATCCACTTAGTGAAATAATCGACCCCTACAATGAGATATTTGATGCCCCCAGGAGCAGTTGGGAAAGGGCCCAAAATATCCAATCCTCATTGGTAGAACGGCCATGGAACAGCGGATGTGAAGAGTTCTTCTGCCGGTGTGTGGTGAAGATTAGAAAATTTTTGGCAGGCATCGCATTTCTTGACAAAGTCAATGGAGTCCTGCTTCATTGTGGGCCACCAATATCCCGCTCTGAGGATTTTTCTCATCAGAATTCTTCCTCCAGCATGGTGTCCACATTGTCCTTCGTGCACTTCCTCCATTACTTCATGTACTTCATTCTCTCTCAGACAGATTAAGTAAGGTACTGAGAGTGCCCTTCTGTAGAGGTTACCATCTATCATAGTGAAGTATGGCAGTTCTCTCCTTATTCTCTTCTTTTCCTTCTCATCAGTAGGCAACTGCCCATCGGCCAAATAACGGATGTAGAGGGCCATCCATGTATCACCATAAAGGGAATTAGTCATTATGGCATTTAGAGAAGGGAAAAGAGGAATGCTAGGCGATGTCAGTGTACTCTGGACCAACGTTGTGGTGCTGCCTGGCTTTTTGGTGCTTGTCAATCTGGAGAGTATATCCGCTCTTGTATTCTCTTCGCGTGTAACATGTTTGAATTCTATTTTTGAGAATTTCTCTCTCAACTCTTTGACACAGTTTAAGTACAGTTGGAGTTGAGGCTCACGAGCTTGATAATCTCCCAGAATTTGTGAAATCACGAGTTGTGAATCACTGCATAGCGTCGCCTCAGAGGCTCTGATGCCAATCGCAGCTCGTAGTCTGGCCAAGCAAGCTTCGTATTCAGCTTGGTTGTTGGAAGTTTTGAAATTAAAACGAAGGGAGATCTCCAAGTGTACTCCATCGTCACTTTCGAGAACTACACCTGCTCCAGAGCCCTTTTGATTCGATGAGCCATCGACATAGATGGTCCAATGGACACAAGGTGTATCTGGATCTATCCCTGTCATTTCCATAATGAAATCGGCCAGGACCTGAGCTTTAATAGCGCCTCGAGGTTCATAGGATATATCAAACTCTGAGAGTTCAACAGACCATTTGATCATCCTACTAGCGAGGTCAGGCTTGATTAACACAGAGCGGAGTGGCAGATCCGTTCTTACCAACATTGGGTGTGCGTGAAAATACGGACGTAGCCGTCGAGAGGCCCAAACAACGGCGAGGGCGGCCTTTTCAATTTTTTGATACTGGATCTCAGCACCTTGTAATGCTTTGCTGGTGAAGTAGACGGCCTTTGTCCATCAGGAGTTTCCTTTACTAAGGCTACGCCCAAAGCTTCATCTGAAATAGCCAAGTATAGGATGAGCGTCCTCGGGGTCAGGCTTCGTAAGAATAGGAGGTTTGGACAACACCTCCTTAAGCTCTTGGAATGCTTGTTCTTGTTCCTGTCCCCACTTGAATTTCTTGGACTTTTTCAGCACCTTATACAGAGGAAGTGATCTGTGAGCCATCTTTGGCATGAACCGTGCCAAGGCTGCTACTTTGCCATTCAGGGATTGAACCTCCCTCAGATTCTTTGGACTCTGCATGTTGAGAATCGTTTGGCACTTCCCTGGATTGGCTTCGATGCCGCGTTGAGTTAGCATGAAACCCAAAAACTTCCCAGCTGGGATAGCAAAAGTGCATTTCAATGGGTTTAGCCTCATGTTAAATTCTCTCAAGCGGATAAACACTTGGCGTAGGTCTTCAATATGATCACCCCCAACCGATGTCTTGGCTATGATGTCGTCAATGTACACCTCAACAAGTTTGGTGTGCATGCCCTCAAACACCTTATTGATCATGCGCTGGTATATGGCCCCAGCATTTTTCAGGCCGAAGGGCATAATGGTGTAGCAAAAGACACCACGATCATTGATGAAAGCTGTTTTCTCCTGATCCTCCTCGCACATCAGAATCTGGTTGTAACCTGAGTACGCATCCATGAAGCTCAGGTACTGATAACCAGAGGAATCATCCACCATTCGATCTATGTTAGGAAGAGGATAAGGATCTTTTGGACAGCAACGATTAAGGTCCACATAGTCGATGCACATTCTCCATTTGCCATTGGCTTTCCGGACCATTACTACATTTGAAAGCCAAGAGGAATAACGGATTTCCCTGATAAATCCGACCTTCAGTAATTCCTTGGTTTGTTGGCAAGCTGCTTTCTGTTTCTCTGGTCCCAATCTTCTCTTCTTTTGGGCAACCGGTCTCATCTCTGGGTAGACGGACAATTTATGACAACAGAAAGTAGGATCTATGCCAGGCATATCGGCTGCAGTCCATGCAAAGAGGTCTTTGAACTCCTGTAGGAGCATCAAGAGTCGTTGCTCTATTTCTATATCTAGCTTGTCATTAATATGGGTGACCTTTTCTGGAGAATCTCCCAATACGATGTCCCTGGAACTTCTATCCGGTGTGGGCTTTGATGGGTTGGACGAATCAATGTGCAAATCCACCCTAGGGTCCAGGTCGACAAGGCTCACAGAACCAGCAGTTGTCCCACAATCATTGAGTTTCCTCTTTTTGTTGGAGGCTTCCAACTTTGTCATATTTAGGCTCAGGTTGTAACAGTACCTGGCCATCTCTTCGTCACCTTGGATGGATGAAACGGCATTGTCCTTATCGATAAACTTGATAAAGAGATGTGGAGTTGACACGACTGCCTCCATAGCATTCAGGGTGGTGCGTCCTATGATGCCGTTGAATGGTGACTCGACATCGATTACCAGCACTCGGGATTTAACCGTTCTGGCTCCTGGCTCACCTTCAAAGGAGATAAGGGTATCAAGGTATCCCTTTGTTGGTTGCTTTGCACCATTGAAAGCTGTTAGTTCCTGTGTGTAAGGCTGTAAGTCTGAGTCATTAAAACCCATCTTTTTAAAGCAATTATAAAAAATAACATCACAGGAACTTCCCTGGTCAACAAGGATTCTTCGGACGTCCTTGTTGGCTATGACTGCAATGATGACTACAGCATCATCTCCACCAGGAATGGTAGGACCAAAATCCTCATCAGAGAATGAAATTATTGGAGCTTCAACCCCTCCTCTGTAAGGACGATTGTCTTTAACTTTTCCTTGTACAGACAGAATCATTCTATGATGATTCTTCCAGGCTGTAATTGAAGCTCCTCCCCCAGCGAACCCTCCAGCGATCATATCAATGACTTCACGCCGGCCTTGACACTGTTACTGAGGCATGTCATCTCTGTGTGTTGTATCATCAGTCATTGCACCTTTTTGTTTCTCCGCAGCAGAGAATTTTCTAACCGGATTACGGTTATTATCATCCCCATCGTCTGGATCTCTTTCTCTTTTCTCATTCCAATCTGTCCTGTCAAAGGATTTTTCTTTGAACAGGTACTGCTTTAATTTTCCTTCTCTAATTAACGTTTCGACTGCGTTCTTTAGAGCTTGGCATTCATCAGTGGAATGACTTGTTTGTTCATGAAAGTCACAGTACTTACGGGGATTCCCTGGTCTCTTCATAGGGGCTGGCCTTCTGATACCATAGATGCTGAAGGCTGGCCATCCTACTTCTCTCAGAATTTGAGATGGCCTGGCTGACAGAGGTGCATAATGGCTAAAGGAATTAACACGCCTTTCTCGAGGTCGAGGAGAGGAGTTATTAACCTTGGGGTTGTTGAATGGCCTTTCCATGCGTTCTGACCTCGTTTTCTCCTTATCTCTCCGCGGCTGTGAAGGTGGTGTTGGTGGCTTTTTCTTCGCAGCCATAGCCTCTAGGTGCATCTCTATACCCACATACTTTGAGGCTTTTTTCCTAAACTCCTCAAATGTTGTTGGCGGGCTTTTTGCTAGTGAGAGAGCAAAGGCTGACCCTGGCTGCAGTGCCTCGATAACAATATGCAGCTTAATGGATTCTGTGAGGTTAGGAAGCAGGGATGCTTCCTTGTAGAACCTCTTCAGGAAATCTTTTAAGCTTTCGTTTTCGCCTTGCTCAATTTGAGCCAAAGTATGAGATGTCCTGGGTACATCTCTAGAGATGACAAAGTGAGTTTCAAAAGTAGCTGCCATTTCAGCCCAAGAATCTATGGATCCATAAGGTAAACCTTTAAACCAACCGAGGGCCTCTTCTGATAATGTCCGTGGGAACATTCGACACATCACATCTTCATCAGCCCCTAAGTACATGGCTTCAAATACGTAAGCATCAAGATGCTTAGTAGGATCAGTTTCGCCATTATACTTTCCAATGGAGAGTGGCTGAGTGGTTTGAAGATGTTTGGGGATATGGACACTCATAAGTCTCCTTGAAAAAGGAACTTTGAGTTTGTAAGTTACAAGGGGTGCTGTAATTAGCTCTCTCCTTCCCCGAGCGGCTCCATCATCAGAATCGTGGGTCTGTTCTCTCCCCTCAAACGTGGGGATGTTTGAGTATTGAAGAGTTATGGATTTTTCTCCATCGGTTGTATGGGGAGTGTCTCTTGTGCGAGATGACTCCTTGTCCTCACTCTGCCTTCTCTCTCTTCGTAATTCTGCGAGTTCTCTCTGGAGTTGACTGATCAACTCATCACGAGGATCGGGGTTAGACACTGTTACTATCTTCTTTGCGCTGCCCCCATGAGAATCGAAGTTAAGCTTCCTGAAAACGTTGGGGTTAGTCCTGCCTTCAGGTTGACTTTCCACGAAATCATGTGCCTCGCTTTCCATTGATGATTACTTGTTCTTTCACAGGATATGGGAATAACTTTATGGGCGTGCCAATGATCTGTCCTGAACCGGGGTCAAGAGATCCGGTGTCGGGTCAGTCACAAATAGTAGTTGATTACTTCTCTGAAGACCGGTTATACGAGTATCCGGTTTATGTATCCGATGTCTCTGTATGATGAGAGTGGATTGGGCGTCCTGGAGGTCCTTCACACCATCCTTACGCGTTGATGTGGGCGAAAGGTGATGTCACCTGCAAAGATTCTCCGACGCTCAAGTCAGTGATGATATTCCAAGTGAGGAATGTTTTTCAGAGAGTAATTGTAAGTTGATAGAGTCAAAAGATCCTTCCCTTCATTGATGAAGAGAGTTCATATACCTGATTGGCTCGATATTCGAGGATCCGTTAGTGGGGAACCACTAACCTCCAATAACACCTTGAATTATTATTTTATTGCGCACTTACCAGTATGATTGGGTCAAGTGGCCATTTTATATTGAGTGTAGGGAGTATAGGCTAGAATTAAGGGACAAATTGACCATTCCCGTGAGCAGATTTTGGCTCGTATTGCAGGGAATTATTGATCGGTCCCTGTAGCAATGCCTTTTGTCTTCTGCATAGTGACGTATACGTTATCCGGTGTCATGGTGTTATCCTGGACAACCGGTATAGGGAGAGCGCCTGATACGGGATTAGAGTCCGGATGTATACCGATGACACCGGTTGCACGTTGACAAATTGACAAAGACGTTGAAATATGTCTTGTAGATCGGATACCGGTATCAAGACCGAATCACCTTCAAAGCAAGATAAGGAGAGACAGTTCGCTAGATTTATGGATATTTTCAAAAGGCTGTAGATCAATATTCCTTTTGTAGAAGCTATAGAGCAAATGCCTACTTATGCCAAATTCATGAAGGAGTTACTGACAAAGAAGAGAAAGTTTTCAGAAGAAACTGTGGAGTTGGAAGCAGGATGTAGTACTATCATTCAAAAAGTGCTACCATTGAAGACTAAGGACCCTGGAAGTTTTACAATTCCAGTTACCATTGGCACTTTACCTGTGGGAAAAGCTTTACTGGATCTAGGAGCTAGCAGTAATTTGATGCCTTTATCTATGTTGAAGAGAATAGGAGACTTAGAAGTTACGCCTACGAGGATGACCTTGAAGCTAATAGGTAGATCAATGAAATTTCCTTATGGGGTAGCTGAGGATGTTTTAGTTCGGGTTGATAAATTTGTGTTTTCGGTGGATTTTGTGGTGATGGATATAGAAGAAGATTCTAAAGTACCACTGATCCTGGGGAGACCATTTATGAAGACTGCCAAAATAATTATTGATATGGACAACAGGAAGTTAAAAGTAAGAGTACATCATGATAAGGTGAACTTTGATGTTTTCGAAACAATGAAGCATCCCTCAGATAAGCAGCATTATTTTTGGATAGATGTAGAAGAATAAGCTATTGAAAATGAATTATGCAAGTTGAATCATTCTAGCACTCTTGAGAAAGTTCTAGTGAATGTTGTTGATGAGCTCAGTGATGATAAAGCCAAAGCTGTAAAGGAGATTTTGAAAGATTTTGATTTAGATAGATTCATTTCACCAAGCCAAGTATCCATGGGAGACTTACCTGTGAAAATAGAAGGTAAAGCCCAGAAGCTTGAATTAAAGGCTTTACCTCCTCATTTGAAATATGTCTTCTTGGAGGATGATAGTTAGAAACCAGTGGTGATTAGCAGTAGATTGACCAAGTCAGAGGAAGCAAAATTGATTAAAGTCTTGAAAAGAAACAATGAAGCAATTGGATGGACTTTGCAGGATCTAAAAGGAATCATTCCTTCATATTGCATGCATCGGATATTCATGGAGCAAGAGTACAAGCCAATTACACAGCCTTAAAGAAGATTGAATCCAACTATGAAAGAGGTAGTGAAGAAGGAAGTGATGAAGGTACTTGAAGCAGGCATGATTTACCCCGTTTCAGATAGTGCTTGGGTAAGCCTGGTTCAGGTAGTGTCTAAAACAGATGGCATGGTTGTAATTCAGAATGAAAAGAATGAATTGATTCCAACAAGAACAGTCACCGGATGGAGGATGTGTATCGATTACAGGAAACTCAATCAAGCCACTAGAAAAGATTACTTTCTTTTGCCTTTCATGGATCAAATGCTCGAAAGGTTAAGCATACTATTGTTTTTTGGACGGATACTCAGGTTATAATCAGATAGTTGTTGCTCTAGAGGATCAAAAGAAGACCACTTTTACATGTTCCTTTGGTGTTTTTGCTTACAGAAAAATGTCTTTCGGACTATGTAATGCTCCAACTACCTTTCAAAGATGCATGTTTTCCATATTTTCATATTTGATCGAGAAATGTATTAAAGTATTCATGGATGATTTTTCTGTGTTTGGATCATCGTTTGATCATTGCTTAGCTAATCTGGATACCGTATTAAAGCGGTGTGAAGAAACAAGTCTGCTTCTTAATTGGGAGAAGTGCCATTTTATGGTCACAGATAGGTCACAAAATTTCTTACAGAGGCATTGAACTGGACCCAGCAAAAGTTGAAGTGATTGAAAAACTCCCACCGCCAGTAAATGTTAAAGGAATCAGAAGTTTCTTAGGTCATGCAGGCTTTTATCGACGATTCATCAAAGATTTCTCAAACATTGCAAAGCCACAGAGTAACCTCTTGAATAAGGACACTTCCTTTCATTTTGATGACTCATGTTTAATTACTTTTGATTTGTTGAAACAAAAATTGATTTCTGCTCTTATAATAGTTACTTCTGATTGGAAACTTGAATTTGAACTTATGTGTGACGCGAGCGACTATGCTATAGGAGCAGTTCTTGGTCAAAGAAATTTGAAGATTTTTTATGTTATACACTACGCTAGTAAAGTTCTTAATGAAGCACAAATAAATTATGCTACAACAGAAAAAGAACTTTTAGTAGTGGTGTATGGTTTAGAAAAATTTCGACCTTACTTGATTGGATCTACTATTATTATTTATACTGACCATAGAGCTCTGAAATATCTATTGAATAAACCTGACTCAAAGCCTAGATTGCTTTGATGGATTTTACTATTGCAGGAATTTGACTTGATTATTAAAGACAAGAAAGGAAGCAAGAATTTTATTACAGATCATCTTTCCAGACTTTCCAACAAGGCAGTTACAAATACTCAGCCTAAATTAAATAATGCTTTTCCTGATAAAAAATTGTTGCTGGTTCAAGAGAGACCATGGTTTACGGATATTGCAAATTTTAAGGCAGCTGGAATCATACCTGATGATCTTACCTGGCAACAGAAGAAGAAATTCTTGAAGGAAGCTCAACAGTATATTTGGGATAATCCATCTTCGTTTAAGATTGGATCAGAAAATATCTTAAGAATGTGTGTATCTCAGGAAGAAGTAAGGAGCATCCTATGGCATTGTCACAATTTAGACTATAGAGGCCACTTCAATGGAGAAACAACTACAACTAAAGTTTTGCAATCTGGTTTCTATTGGCCTTCATTGTTCAAATATGCCTACATTCATGCTAAATCATGTGATAGTTGTCAGAGAACAGTTGGAATTTCAAAGACAGATGAAATTCCTTTAAATATTATCCTAGAGGTGGAGGTATTCGACTGCTGGGGGATTGATTTTGTTGGACCATTTCCCGTTTCATTTGCTAATGAATATATTTTGGTTACTGTGGATTACGTATCAAAGTGGGTGGAAGCTACTGCCAGTCTTAAAGTTGATGCTAAAATAGTAATTAAGTTCTTAAAAAAGAATATCTTTTACAAGTTTGGCACACCCAAAGTATTGATAAGTGATAGAGGTTCTCACTTTTGTAATGCTCAGTTGCAAAAATGTTTGGAGCATTATGGTGTCAAACACAAAGTGACATCTTCTTATCATCCATAAGAAAATGGGCAAGTAGAGGTTTCAAACTACAAGATCAAGCTATTCTGGAGAAGACAGTCTCAATCAGCAGGAAGGATTGGGCTCAGAAGCTTGATGAAGCTTTGTAGGCTTACCGGACAACATACAAAGCATATATCGGTCTTTCTCTATACCAACTTGCTTTTGGCAAAAGTTGTCACTTGTCGGTGGAACTTGAACATAAAGGTTATTGGGCAATGAAGCTTCTAAATTTTGATCAACAAGCAACTGGTGAAAAAAGGAAGCTACAGATGTAAGAGCTAGAAGAATGGAGGCTCAAAGCATATGAGTCATCCTGTATCTATAAGGAAAGGATGAAAAGGTATCATGTCAAGAAGATTCTTCAAAAGAGTTTTTATCCTGGCCAATCTGTGCTCTTATTCAATTCAAGGTTGAGATTGTTTCCCGAAAAGTTGAAATCGAAATGGTTTGGACCTTTCTTGGTCAAATAAGTCAAATCTTATGGAGCTATAGAGTTTCAGGACCCTGTTTCAAAAAGAACTTGGACTGTCAATGAGCAAAGACTGAAGCCATATCTTGGTGGTGAGGTGGAGAGGCTTACCATGCTCATCCACTTGCATGATCCTTGAAAATTTTAAAGGCGTCGAGCTAATGACATAAAACAAGCGCTTCCTGGGAGGCAACCCAGTGTTTTATTTCTTTTTGTGTGAATTATGTATTTTTGTGTGTGAGTTATAGGTTTAGTCATGTTTAAGATTTGTTCAATGTATTGATGATTAGTTGAGAAGTGATGAGAAGGAATGGAAAATTTTTAGTAAGATGATGTTTAAATATTGGTTTGCATGATTGTTGAAACTGTTGCATAATTGATGATAATTGTGATGGATTATGAAAATGATATGAAAATGATGAGAAACACATGCAAATTTGGGACTAAATTGATGCATAGTTGAACTTAGTGACAAAGACTAACAAAAATATGATTGCTTGTGTGGTTAGGATTGAAGTCATGATCATTTTGGTGTGAATTTGTCAAAATGCAAGATTTGATTATATAATCATGAATGAGTTTTACAATTGATGATGAATGCAATGAATTGTTAGTTGAGTTCATAATGATTGCAGGGATAGGATTGAATATTTCAATTCTCCTTTGATGGTATTTCAATTAATGATTCAAAGTTACTAAACATTGGTGAATGGTCAAGTCTTATCCATCTTGAAGAAACTCAATCAGATATATTGTTAAAAACAAAAAAGCGAGAAGTGACTATTTCGCTCAAGCGAAACTATGTTCACCAAAGTGAATTTTGTAGAAAAATACATTAAATGTTATTCTGCTAAACTCGCTCAAGCGACGTGGTCATTCGCTCAAGCGAAATTGTTAAAGTTTAGTCACGCTCAAGCCAAGTTTATTTCGCCCAAGCAAATCTATGTTAGATGTGTTCTGGCCAAAAATCACCTAAGCGAAATACCATCGCTCAAGCGAGTCACAAGTGAATTTGGTTCTGTTGAAATTTGGCTTAAGAGAATTATCTTGGCTCAAACGAAAAAGAGAGGAAGTAACAGGGGCTAAGTTTTATTTCTTTCGCCCAAGCAAACTCTGCTTTACTTGATCAAGTTTAAGGAATAATGATTCGGTTTAAATTTTGCCCAAGCAAAATGGGAATAGCTTAAGCGAATACAATTAAAAAGGTTTCTGCTAATTTTTTGCTTAGATGATTTCTATTCGCTCAAGTGCAAAAAGTGATGAAGTATCAGGGGGTGTTTTTAAGGTAAGTTCGCTTAAGTGACTTTTAGTTTTCTTGAGCGAGTCCCTTTTGGAAAATATTTTGTGAAAAACTCGCTTAAGCGATTCGTTGCGCTTAAGCGAGATAACTAAACAATTGATTTTGTCTAAATTTTGTCTAAGCTAATCTAAATCGCTTGAGCGAAAAGGCGACCCCTAACGTTCTACGCGTAAACTTGCACAAGCAAATCAGTGTCGCTTAGGTGACTAGTTGTGAGATTCATTTTTTTTAAAGCTTTTTAAAACAAAAGGAAGGGTTATACTTTCATTTCTTCAAAAAGAACCGTTCCCCTGTTCTTCTCCCCTCTAGAGCGTTTTTGCCTTAACTCCATTGTTCTCTTCTTTGGAGCTTTTTCTTTCTTCCACATTGTGCAAGTAAGTTTCATTCTTTCCCTCTCTTTCTTCTCTCTTCTATTTTATTCGTGCATTATTCTTCTTCTCTTTTTTTCTTCTTCTTCTTTTTCTTCTCCGTATTGCTCTGTTTTCCTTAGATTCTCAAAAGTTAACATGCATGAGCCTATACATTGTTGTAACTTCTTCATTGTTGCATGTACAGTGTTTGAAACTATGATAGAGAGGTGTTGTTGTGTTTATTATTTTTCATAGTTGTATTTTGCAATGGTGAAGGAAAATGGTGTGCCCTGTTTCTAAAATTCTAATGGTGTTGTTGTTAAGTGAAATGTAATGTAAATAGATGGTGTTGTCATTAAGTATGCTGAAGTGTTCTTGAAATTCTAAAACGGAATCCATGTTGTATGTCAAGTTGTTTTTCTTGAACTAAAGTTTGAACCTTTTGTAAATTGAATGGTACTTGAGTGCACACATTTTTCTCATGATTGAAGCTAGATGATATAGCTTGTGTTACAATTAAGGGCTGTTTTCTACAAAATATTGGTTCTCATTCTATTAGATAATGAAGTATCCATGTTTCTTTAGCTTGTGTATAATTTCTAATCTATATATATTATATTGGGAATTTTTGTTACATTTCAGGATGGTGCGTATTAAAACTACTGGACCACCTCCCACTTCCACCAACCCAAGTTCCTCCAATCCACCACGCAAGGAGCATACCAAAACACAACGCACCTCTGAGCCTTTGCCACCTAGAAACCAGAGATTCAGATACAAAGATAGAGCAAAGAGGTTTGAGGAAATTCAACACTGGAATTTCATAACTAAGCAAAGAGTTGATTTGAGGTAAGCGAATGCGATGATTTTATGAGAGTTCTTCAGGATAGGAAGTGGATCAGGTTGGCCAACCCTGGTCCTTAGTTTGATCCTGATATTGTAAGGGAATTTTATGTAAATACATGGCCAAAGGATAAATTTGGTGATTACAGAACATTTGTCAGAGGTGTTTGGATTTCATATAACAAGGAGACCATCAATGAGCATTTAGGGAGGCCACTGACACCATAGCAGGCAGAGTCCTATAGTTACCATTTTATGAGAGAACATAATGAGTTCTACCAGACTGTAGAGTTAGAGCGAACCTTATGTCTTCCAAGATGACACTTCTAGATGGGCCAAGGAAATCATAATCCTCTCCAACGAGAAGGATATGAACCTTCTCACTACCGTTTGGACTGCATTTTTGTTAGCCAATATGAACCCTAGTGGTCACATCTCCAATCTCACATATCAAAGGTGCTATCTCTTGAAGACCATTTTGTCTCCTCGCTCTCCTGTGGATATAGCTCGCGTTATTCAGGATAAAATTCACAAATTTACCCACATGGATGTCAAGACTACAGCATCAAGACAGAAGGTGAAGGGAAGCTTGGGTTTCCCTGCCTTGATCACTGGATTTTGCATGGCCCATGGTGTTGATGTTCATCCCACCATCCCTATCTGACCTTCCATTTACAGACGCTTCATCCAGCAGTTCTGCACTCCACCAGGCCCTGCTCAGCCAGATGCACCACCACCACCACCACCACCACCTCCGCCTCCCCCTCCACCAGCATCTACAGTACCACCCGTAGTACTAGTGGCACAACCATCACCGCCCCCACCACCTACTATTGATCCTCTTCTCCTAGCTCATCTCACTCATATTCAACAGCAATAGGCTGCCATCCACCGAGGCCTAGTTCATTTGTACAGAGTTAGTTATTACAGCCATCTAATTGGCCCATTCATGGCTCCGTTTGAGTTTATGGATAGAGTTGCTTGGCCTTGGGACAGGCCTATTCTACCGGAGGAGGCAGGACCATCTGAGCCAGTAGTAGCCGCACCTGCACCCACAATGACTGAGTCAGCTGCAGAGGCACCTGCTACTATACAGACCGAGCCAGTGACAGCTACTGAGGTAGCTACTGAGCCAGTACCAGTTAAGACAACTCCTCAGGACACTCCACAGCAGCAAGAGGGCGATACAGAGTTTGAGGCACAGTTAGATCGAGTTGTTAGCAGCATTGTGGCTGATGACTGATGCATACTGTAACATCCCAAATTTTTAGAAAAATAAATTATTAGTATGATATTAATTAACTATTTGATACCCAAAATACATAAGAAAATTTATTATATAGTAATTGTGATTCATCGGTAAATTAAGATCTACTAAAAATGGACAATTTAACAGATGGTGTGGGACCCATTAAGTCAAATTGGATATTTTATGAGTGTAGAATAATGAGGGATTTATTATGGTTATGGTGGTATATCCAAAATAATTTTTGGTGTTTAAGAGATAATTATTCGAGTACAACGTATGTCAATAAACGGTAAAATTACGAGCGGAATAGGATTTAAGAAAATTTTAAAATTCCCTTTTCTCTTCTCCTCTTTACCGTAGACCCCTTTTCCTATTTCTCTAATCTCTTTTGTCCATTGGACAAAACGGGTTTTGATAACCAAAAAGCAAAAGGCAAAGGTATGGCATGGACCAATGGATAAAGGAACAACTTTTGGTTTTTCTCTCCCCTCCCTCTCCTCATTTTTGGTGGCATCTTCTCCATTTTCACTCTCCTTCAGTTTTTCATCTCATCCCTCTTCTCTTACAAGCAAAACCGTCCACACCTCTCTCCATGCCTACTTTCCACTAAAAACAACTTTTAAGCTTGGATTTGTGTGGCAAAGAAGACATTGGAGCTTATCCTCATTCATCTCTTCCTCTCCCATTCTCATTTTTTGATTTTCACATAGCCTTGAAGAAGAGGTATGTGTTTCTTTATTCTTAAAGGGTTTTCTTGGTAGTTTTGGAGTTCTTGAAGCATTATAAGGGATTATTAAGTATTGTTTTAATGGATAAATGCATGTGGAACCCAACCCTAGGCTAGATGACCATTAGGAATTATTGTTGTTATGTTGAGGATTTGAATGAGATATTGATAGCTTGAGAATGCTTAAAATGACTTATTTGCATGATTGAAATTAAGGATTGGTGGGTTAAGTGAAAACCCTAGGATTTATGGAATTGGGGCTTTTGGAAAGACTTATGAAATGTTGAATTTAATTGCCATAGGATTATTTTTGTATGTAGAGATACATTTTTGAAAGAGTAATAATAAATGTTGGTGTTGAAAAATTAAGAGGCCAAAGAAAAATGTTAGTGTTATAAGTGTTGGAATTGATTGTAGTGTGTTTTAAGAGTAATGGCATGAATAGGATTGATATAAGGTGTTTGGACATTAAAAACCCATTAAGGGTGTCGTGTAAGAAGTTTGGTAGGTGTTGGTAATTTAGGTGTTGTGTCATAACCCTTTAAATATAATGAATTTTGGTTAATGGAAAGGAATTCCCGAAACCTAATGAAAGGGGAAATAAGACCTATGAATGTTTACAACATGATGAGAATCATGTATATATATATATATATATATATATATATTTGTATAACAAGAATTGAGAATGATAATTAAAATGAGTGATTGATGTGGTCCTATATGTATTTAATGTAGGGTTTGATAATTCTTGTGAAGCGGGATCATCTAACCTAGAGGAATACTTCTCTTGATATAGGAGAGGAGTATATTTTTTAAATGCGTGATTAATTGTATATTGATAATGTATATATTGACACATATTTGCATGTCTTTCCTTGAATGGATATACTACCTCTTGTGTGTGATATAAATTGAGATTGAATCATGTCGATGATTGGATGTTGGATTGACACATTTGAATAAGATATGAATTTGGAGTATATTTGTTGACATGTTCTTTGATTTCCATATGCGGATTGACATCGATATGAATCCTTGGCTAGAATAATCTTGAACCCTATAAGTAGTATGCCTTGGAGAATGTTATATATGATTGTGTGCCATTAACTATAATGTTAAGTGCAAATTATACCCCTAAGTGAAAGGGTGAGGAATCCTTGTAAAGCCAAGGCTAGCATGTGCATTATTGCATTCATAACATGCATGACATAGCATCTTATATGTGGTTGTGATCACATGACAAATTGAAACAATAAAGGTCTTGTGGGATCTTGAGAAAAATGACCTTTGCGTACGGGACTAGTATTCGAATGACTATAAGTGGTGGTGATCACTTGACATATTGAAATGATAAAGGTCTTGCAAGATCTTATGGAAAATGAACCCTTGCGTGGGGGATATATATTTGATTGATTATAAGTGGTTGTGATCACTTGATGCATTCAGATAATAGAGGTCTTGCGGGATCTTGTGAAAAACACCCTTGCGGGGGACAAAAGCTTAAGCAACTATACATGTATTTGATGAATCATGTGCACATGAGCTATGAGTAAATGTTTGAACTCGGATCCGTTGCCTATGCATTTTATGGTATGGTATATGCATTAGCCATAGGGATATGGCATTTGAGTTGGAGAAGATCAAGAAAGATGACACCTTGTTAAGAATGTTAATTGAGATATAAAACCCATTTTTAGTCACTAATTAATTGTGTATTGTTGTTGGTATGACCTCTTTATGTTGCTTATGGATTGTGACAATAGGTGTGGTAATATTGTGATTTGGTGACTTGATTCTACTTGGGAATGTCCTTGTTGATGGACTTGTTATGTATGAATATGCATGCTCAATGGAAATTGATAAGATATTTGACATTACTATTTGATTGAACTTCCTTGATAGGAGGATATGTTAATTTGCATTCATATATTTATGTTATCACATTTTGATTAATTGTTCATTATTGAGAAAGTATGCTCACTCTCCATGTTGTCTACTTTTTAGCTCTTGTGTTGTAGGGCATGACCATGGAGTAGAGCTCTTCAAGAGATGAGGTATGGTATGAAGGAAGAATTGGTAAAGATACCTTGGCCGGCATGTTTTTGAATTGATAGCTTTTGTACATCCTTTTTGGAAATGTTTGTATATGGCATTGTTTTGTATAGCCATGTTATAGTTAAATGCCTTGTGAGTATGATGATGAATAGATATTAATGATTTGACATCCTAGAACGATAATTGATACACTAGGATCATTTGAAATAAGCTTGTGATCATTTTGTATCACCAAGTAATGTATCATGATGCTTGACATTGAATTTGTTAGCCATTTTGATGGCATTGAAGCTTTTGTTGATGAAAATCCATGGATGGATGAATTATTAAAGTATGAGATTATGATCATAATGTTCATGCATGATTTAGAAGTATATATGATGATTTAATAATACTTATAGTTGATATAATAAGGGGTTAATGGATTGATGTTATGTCCCTTTACGTCTTGTGCCATAATAGGATTGATTCTTGATGGTTTTGTGCTTAAGAAGGTCTAGGCATTGCATGATCAAAGGTTCCAAGGCATGGCATGATTGAAAAAATGGATTTTGGAGCATCAGGGAGTGATCCACGGCCAGTGGATCACACTGTTTATGAAATTACGTAATTTGGATCATGGAAACAGCAAGTTCCATGGTTAATGGGAATTTCCCACTGCCAGTGAGTTTTTCCCACTGCCAGTGGATTTTTCCCACCACCAGTGGATTTCTCTATTTGCAAAATTTTGAAATTTTAGGCATTAGGCAGTGAGTTCCACGGCCAGTGGGAATTTCCCACTTCCAGTGGGTTTTTCTCACTGCCAGTGGGTTTTTCCCACTGCCATTGGGTTTTTCCCACTCCCAGTGGGTTTCTCCAATGTTGGATTTTACATACTTTTATGCCTTTTTGGGTTATGTTTTGCACTTCCTTGCTCCATGGAATGTTTTTATAATTGATTGTACATGTTTTTATCAAGTCTTGGTAATCACCTTGTATTTTCTTGGATTATTTCTCATTTCCACTCTTGACCTTGGATTAACTTACATGTTTCGCAAACACTTGTATAACGACCACGTAACTGATTTTCCCAAGTAGACATTTGTTTAAATTACATACCTTCTCATATCTTCAAATATAAGATAGGTCTTTAAAAAGGTCTGGGGTTAATTATTAAAGTTTTTAACTGTAGTGTTCTTATTCCGATAATTGTTTAAATCGTGACAAATTTATTCTCACTTTTAATATCTAATTAATAATATCTTTAATATTAGTTACCGGATTAAGGGCACCACACATACTCCATATGGATGCCTTTGTTTTGATTAGTTTATTTACTTTCAGTCCTTTACTTTCAGTCTTTACTTTCAGCATCTTATTTCAGTTGCATTTACATTTACTTATAATAGTTTATAGCTTTTGGTATACATCTCATTTTGGATTATATGAGTACCCGCTAGTGTTATATATATATATATATATATAGGTATTTCTTTTGATATTATGTGAATACATCTTTCTTTTTGCTTTTAGTTAGTAGTTAAAAAGCACTAAGTGGACTAAAGATGGTAAATAATCATAGGATGCATAAGTTAAAAAGCAATTTTATTTTGAAATGACTAGTATCATGTTGATCTTAATTGAAATCTAGTGAATCTTAAGTTGTGAGGTAACTGAATGATGTTTGAACCTTTTGTTGTTTAAATAAAGGAATCAAGCCTTTTAACTGGGAGAATGAGTGAATCTAAAATACTGAGAGATCGCTGATTATTGTGTGGTTGTATTGCATGATTTTCTTTCAGAAAGCATCACTGAAATAAGCAAGGAGATGATAGAGGCAATTTTGTGTAGAAATAGGTTAAGCCAGAGGCAAAAAGCTAACATGTACATAAATTGAAATCCATTTTGTTGTAACCCTATTGAGCTGAAAAATTTTGTTTCAAAACGCTTATCTATAGCATGATTAGAAATTTAAATCCTTACCTGTATAGCATGCTAAAAGAATAAGGAACATGATATGTTGTATATAAAGAGGGTTATGTTATGTTTGATGGATTCAATTAGAAAAAATAAATGACTAATGAGAAAAGTAAAAATGAAAAGAAAAAGAAAATTTCTCAATTGAAATCAATGAAAATATAAGAATGTCATGAGAAGAGGAATTTGAAAAAGAAATGAAAAACAATGCATGAGCTAGAGGAAACAAAAGTTGTCATGACTAGGAAAGCTAAGTATGTACAAATATCATGATTTTTGCTCTTCTTAGCATGCTTATTGAATTCATAGAAAAACCATGGGTTTTATTATTTAGCCCAACCACATTATAACCCTTTTGAAGACTTTTAGATCTTTGTTGTTTAAGTGTTTGTTCTTTTAAAATGAAATAAAATGCAATACTGACTAACATGTGATCAGTGATAGTAAGAAGGAAACACTCACCTGTGAGATATTGAATGGATTCCTTGTTTTCACAACCATTGGTTACTTTCAATTGTTTAGTGCTTTACAGGCTTGAGTATTTGCTTAGATGGATTCTAATTGAAGCCAGGATCTGTCATTTGTAAATATGTGTTTTAATGTTTCTTTTCTTATGCATAGTTATGATTAAAACAAATCTTTATTTCCGCTTTAATGTTTTGTTACTCTTGCTTGAGGACAAGCAAAGTTTTAGGTCATGGAGAGTTGATAAAGGCTCAAATGTATAGATATTTTGGTGTTATTTGGGCATAATTTTGATAGGTGTTGCATTATCTAGAATATTTATGCATTGTAATAGATAGAAACTAAAAACCAGATATTTTTGATATGTTTAACGCAATTAAGATCTTATCCTCATTTTTGTTTAAATGATAGGTGAAAGGGATAAAAAGGAAAAAGAAGCAAGGAATTCCAAGCCATTCCCTAATTCAAAATATAGAAAAATTCAAGTTTTGGTTGTCTCGCTCAAGCGAGACTCAGGTCCGCTTGAGCGAGCTACGAGCCTTCATGAAGAAACTATCAGAGGCCAGATTTCGCTTAAGCGAATCTTAATTCGCTTGAGCGAATAACTTACAGTGAGCATCAGTGAAGAACTCGGTTGAGCGAGTCTTAAACCGTTCAAGCGAGAATTGCCCAGGGAGCAAACTAGAAGGCTTTGCTTGTGCGAAGGTTAAGTGGCCTGAGTGAAATGGATCCAGAAACAGAGGTTCAAGAGTTTGCTTGAGCGAGAGTTAAGTCGCTCAAGCGAAAACTGTCCAGAAACAATTCTAATGATTATTCGCTTGAGCAAACCAAGCTAGGCTCAAGCAAGGGCAACAGAGGCAACAGGGGATTTTCATCGCTTAAGTGACTCGCTCACCCAAGCGAGCCTGCGAGGGAAAATCAAGATGCAAAAGACTCCTTCAAGCTTAAGCCAGATACTTAATATAAAAGCAAAAACTTCATATATCAAAGGTGGCTTAGAGATTGCATTCTGGGGAGCTTTAAACTTTCACCGAAGACTATCTTTTTCCTCTTCTTCATCTTTCAGTGGCTACGATGTGTAGCTAAATATTTTATTGGATTGGATATAGTTGAATCAAACCCCAACATACGTTTGTCCTATGTTTATATATTCGATATTTTGTTCTATCATTTTTGGCTTTCCATTTACGCTTAATGCTTGACTCTATTGGGAAATAGTTTCTTAACTTTGATTTTCATTTGATTATTGGAAAATAACTTGCAAAAATGGATCTAAATGGGGTGTGAACATCAAAACAATTGCTTATAATGCTGGAATATTCTTAATGTGATTGAGGAATCAACATATTTAAGAATGTTCTTGTGGATTTCGTAGTCCAGGAATCGATGCGAATGATTTAAGATTGTGACGTAAAAAGCGATAGTTCAAAAACCGTTTATATAAATGTATGCAACGTATTGAAGGGCGAGATTGATGAAATCCAATCCCAACTTTTATCATTTAATAGTTCGTATTTCTGTCTGTTTGTTTTAGCTTATGCTTGTTTATGTTCATTTCTTTTAGATTTCGGTATGTTTATAAGAATATCAATTTATTTCTGCTAAGGTAACAACGAGTCATTACTTAAAACACCATATCATAGTGGAACGATACTCTGTTTTTACGTATACTATAACTAGACAGTGGAACTTGCCACGGAAAAGTTTTATCATCTTAAAACTTTAACAGTATCTCACAAAAGACATTTATCCAATTTGGATCTGACTTTGTCAAAGTTGGATGCTCTATAGAAGCATCATAGTTCCAAATTATTAGTAAAGACATACTAGGTTTATTCTTAGTCCATATCATATATGGTTTCTTTAAGAAAGTCTAAGATGGAACATGGTTAAGTGTGGAAATTTTGTTAATAAAGGAACATTGAAGGAGTTAGAGATGTTTGATTATAATCAATAATTAAACTGTCTCCAAAATAGTTTGACTTTTCCCCATAGATATGCTATTATGGCATTCCATGAGGAATAAGTTAAGAGGTAATCTTTTACTCTATTAATTAATTATCAAACTTGTAGCTCAAATTATTTGCTATGTTGATCTAACCAAGAGCTTTAATTGTCTTGCCAATTTGGTTTTTCACTTCATTCTGAATTCTTTGAACTTTTCAAAGAATTTCTAACTTATGTTACATAAGTCCATACTCATTCACTTTTCAATTAGTATGTCGAAGTATTGAAAAAAATATCTAGTTATTGTTCCAATAGGCCCACATACATCGATATGTATTAGATAATAGATTACTCATCTTTCACTTTTCAATGAATAAGGTCTCAACTATCTTTCCAATAAATAAGATTTATATGTCTCAATTGATTCCAAAATAAAAAAAGTCTAGATAACCACATTAACGATATTTAGAAATGTGTTTCTCATTCATTTGCCTTAGGAGACAATACCATGTAAGTAAGGTTATAGATGGGTGTTTTGAGATTTAGGATGTGGAATCCATTACTCAATTATGCATCAACATCCTTTTGAAGAAATAAAGTTATTATATATATAGAAACTTTTCTTGTCCAACAAGAAACAATATGCACAATGTCTGGTTCACTAACTAGCCTAATAGGTGAAGATCTTATCTTTATTGTAGCAATTTTTGCTCAATTTTACACAGATTTCTCCACCCTTAGAAAGTGATCTACTTCCTTGATCTTTCAAAATGTAAGATCTGATACTAGTATCTGATACTAATGTTAGTGAAGTAAAATAATTTGACTTCTACAACATGACTTATAGCAGGAGTCTTACTTCCTTTTCTTTTGAACTCCTTCAAGTTCTTTAGACAAATTATTTTTGTGTCTTATTTGGCTAAAATTGAAAACAATTTCCTTTTATGATCACCTTTTAGACTTCCAAACCAACTCAGCCTTAATAGAGTCTGCATACGATCATATCATATATTTCTATATATTCATATTGCCTTCTACAGCTCAGAGTTTATGCAAACTCCATAGGGTATTCAATACCCAACGATAGATGATATTGAAATAAGCTAAACATGACACACTACCGTTTCCTCTTTATTGAAGATAATTCTCAAGTCTCGATACTTATCTAGGTATTTTTCAGATAGAGTGTCCTTCCAAAGGACAAATTGCAACAAAAACAATATTTGTTTTATCATGGTTATTCTAAAACAAATTATATGCAAATCTATCACTTCTATTTAAAACATACTTAACTTTTAGTCATTAAATAAATATGTTGTCTCCCACTATTTTGATTCCAAAAATACCCTCACTAAATTAGAAAAATCTCGTTGGAAGATTTTTCTAATGGGCCAAGATCCATATCTAGCCTAATGTTGAGTCAGCTTTGGCCGATCGCTCAACCCTTTGTTATTTAGGTCGGAAACATATTTCCAATTGTATCTCATGCAACTCTTGGATGATTGAGTGAGAAAATCTTTACCCTTATTTATCTTATGAATTTAAGCTCAATCATTACGCCTCTAAGTTATTTTCAATCCAATTGAAAAACTTAGTTAAGTTAAGGCCCAATAAAAACAATTTGGATATTACAATTATCCCATCACGCCTTACTAATATAAATGATAGCACCTTGCTTTGGCAGGCCCACTATTTATTGACATTAGTCTTAACGAGTGTTACTTATTACAAGGCGTTTAAACTTAATATTAATGCTTCTAGGTTCTTCAATCTGTTTAAAGTTACCTAGATAAGTCCAATAACAAATGTTAGATAATCCAATTATCCATCATCCTTTATTAATATCAATAAAAGCACTCTACTTTGGTAGAACCTACATTTTATTGAAACTAGCATTGATGAGTGTTGCTTATTGGAACACGTTTTAGACTATTCATACATTTAGGCTATTCCAATCCAATTGAAAAATGTCTATTTGAATAAAACTTAATAAGTTATACTTGGATAATCCAATTATCCAATCATGTCCTACTAAACATAAATAAAGGCACCCAACTATGACGTGACCTCCACTTTATCTATATCAAGTTTGACGTTATTACTTATTAGAGGGTATGATTGTCGGACTTAAGGGATTTTAATTTTCTTGTTGTTCATTACTGACTTTCATGAAACGCTTTAATACAAAATAAACCCCAAAACATGCAATAAAAAATATGAGATGGTTATGGTCTTCCTAGAAAATAAAATAAAATAAACCTAAAGGAACTATGGTGCCTTGACTTCATGAAGTCCTACTTCTTGAAACCACCATCCTCTTGGAGTCACCACTCCTTTGTTCCTTCCAAGGTCATATCCATCAAGAGTCACCATTCTAGGTTTCTTCTAGGTCTTCACCTTGTTGGTTTCTTCAAGATTACAATGTAATAAAGAAACTCGTTTTACATACGAGCGAAGGGTTGAGAGAAGAAATTCAAGAATAGAGAAAGGCACAAAACGTAGGCTGTATTTAAAATTAAATAAAAAAATCTAAGACCATAACCATTCACCGTTGAACGTGTTAGTTAATCAATTAATAGAGTGATCAATTATATTTAAAATAAAATAAATTTTAAAACACATAATTAAACACGCGGGGTCACAAAAGGAAAACTATGCAGCGAAGTTTGGCGGTTTTGTTGACCGTTCAACAGACAGAGTCAAGGGGAGGCTACCCTTTGTAGGGTGCCAAGTAGCGTTCCAACCCAAAAATTTAGTACTGTAATCAGGTTAATTCCTAGGAAAAAGAGGTGGTCTCTAGATTTCAAGATATTTTATTTTAAATCCTATTAAATTTGATAAAGATCTTATCTTTAATTTACAACTTTTGCAAATCCTATCAAATTTATTAATGATTAAATATTTGATTTTAAAAATTATTAAATTTGATATATATCTTATCTTCTATTTGTAACAATTGCAAATCATATATTAAATTTAATAAATATGAATCAATTTGTAATTCTTACAAATCACATTAATTTTAAAAAGATCACAGACGATGCAAACCCTATTAAAATTAATAAGAATAAATTACTTAAATTTGTAACTCTTACAAACTTTAAATTTAACAAACATTTTAAATTTTATTTGTAACTTTGACAAATCGAATTTAAAATATATTATTAAAATCAAATATTTTATTTGTAACTTTTACCAATAAATAAAATACCATGATGGCTAGGTTTCAACTTTTGAATCCTAGTTTTCATTACGGCTAGGGTTTAACTCTTAAACTATTTAAACATAATCTTGTCCAAACAATTCATATTAGAAAGAGGAAGCATATAGACATGCATTGCATACAACCTTTGGTTTCAATTTAATTAAACGAAGATAAAATTATGTTTTATAATTAGAACACATACAAAACAATCACCATTGCAACATACAACGTGTTCATATAATAAAGCACATCCAAAAAACATGTTCTTTAATTAAAATGTTGAGAAAAGCAATTAATATACACGTAACAAAATTAAATTGATACTAGCTTTCAAAAAGGTGTAATCTTTACAACATGTTTCATAAAAAATGCAACCTTTGCATAATATCTCATTAAAAATGCAACCTTTGCATAATATCTCATTAAAAATGCAACCTTTGCATCATATCTAATAAAAGATACAACCTTTGCAAAAAGATTCAACATTTATAATTCTTTTCGTAAAAGAATTTTTTTTCACATGTTCTTTAAACATACATTTACCTAAAACACGGTTTTGCAACCAAGCTCTGATACCACTGTTAGGGAATCCTTAGTGCGTAAGCAGTGGAAATACAAGGATTCCCATTGGACTTGTAAAACTTCATGTTTCAAAGCATAAGACAAACATCAAATTTATTAAGCGTGTTAGGATTACCTCTTGAAGAAAATCAAAGCAGTTCTAGTCTCGTCCTTTAGGAGTCCACACGAACACTCCCACCAGAAACGCTACACCTTCCAAATGCTAGTTTGGCGGCATGCAGCTTTTGTGTAGTTTGCGTCTCTTTTTAGTGAGCCGCCTATAAGCATCTTATGCTCTATTTATAGGCTTAGGTTTGACCTAATTTGCTTTCTCTAAAGAGTGAGCTCCTTACTCATTCTAAATGAGTTAGGCCCAATAGCTTTATTTTAGTCTCTGATGGGCTTACTCTATATGTGTAACCCTATAAGTAAAATACTCAGTCATATTAATAATAAACTCTTTTATTATTAATATAAAATAATAGCGGCATCTAGCAATGCATCATTATGTCCAAATATTATTTATTATCAACATAACCTATAAGTGATAATTATTTCATATGTTTGTTCCTTTTGTCACGATATCCTAATTGGGCCCGAGGCATGGTCGTGTCATCCTTGTAAGGCCCAATTTATTTTACTTGATACTGGAGTTGACTTTATCCGAATAAAATATCTAATATTTATTCTTTCTAGCATGGTCATGCATTTCCTTAGTCTCACTCCATCAAGTGGCCTATAAATATCACTCCTGTCACATATGAGAGACAAATCTCATCTACATCACTCACATCCCTCTGCATAATTTGTTCATTGCCTAATCACAACCTTTATAGTCTTGTTGTTACAGAAGACATTTAATTGTATTAAAACAACAAACTCCTTATGTAGGAATCGTAGTGACTTCAGGTCGAAGGACAACATATACCATTATCACATTGTTATGACATTCACATCACAATCCATGCAACGTTCTCATGGTGGGTCTATCCAGTACATCATTACTCTTAATGTGTATCCGTATGAAGACTTGATATTATTTATATCCATGATCTGTGAGATTAGATCATCAGTGCACTCATACACTAGTCTTAATGCATTTATATGTCCTCACATAAATACTTAACTAAGGGGCATTTTAGGAATAACTCTCATATGACTTATTGCTCCAAGGATAAATAATGGTTGTTAAACTATTTAACAAAAAAATGTCTTATTCAAAATGATGCGTCCAATATAGGCTCTTAGTGCATATTTCCAACAGTAGGATCCTCCTGGTTCATGTCCTCATTACTTGAAGTAAGAGAAAGGTGGGAATCTGTGATAAGGGAGACTCACTTAATGTTTGTCTGTGCGTGTGAAATCCGTTAGGCACACGATGCACTTTTGCATGTTTGTCCAACAAGGCTAGAGTGAGATAAACTCACCCTTTTATTTTATGGTTATGTTGTGTATATTTATATATTGACACTGGCATTAGCCATATAGAAGCCACAGAGCCCACACAGAGCTTGGAGGTTGCCTTAGAGAGCTTCAGTGGACCTTTGACTAGGTCAAGGGTCAAGAAAGCCAAGGAGACACTCTAGAGACATTTGGCTTCATTCATGACATCCATAGATGGGCCCAAGCCCAAGGAGAAGTTCTTAAAGGCCCTTATTATTTCACTTGCACTATCTTAGAGTAAGAAGCCTTCTTGTTATTTTTGGACCTCCTTTAGGCCATCTTATTGGGTATTGACTTGCTTTTGTATATATCTTAGTTCATTTTAGTAGTTTAGGAAATTTTTAGGATCAAAAAATAGGGATTAGTTCAGGCTTTGCATAGCCATTGTTGTTTGGGCCACTTTTGGGTCTTGTACTTAGTACCTCTTTTATTTTGGGCGTGTATTGGGCCATTTCAATATGCATTTAGGATTGGGCCTTGGAGATTTCCCAAGGCCCATAAGAGGCATAATGTGATTGAAAATTAGGTGGAGGTATAAATATCTCATATGCCTTGTAATTGTTCATAATTAAGTTTTACTGAATTTTAGTGAGATAAGTTCTCACTTCTCTCTAGAAAAAGTAGAGCATTAGCTCCTTCTCTCTAGTTCTTATCCTTTGGACTCTCGACCTAGTTGTACTCCCAAGATTCTCTCATGAATCGGAATGCTCATGCCCTTCAACATACCCCTCGTTATATGCTCTAGGATTGAGTTCCAAATCATAACTTTCCAATGCATATAATGCATGTCAAATACACATTCTCAATATCTCATCTCTTATCCATCCTTATTGTTGTCACCATGTAAGGTCCTGCCTTGATAAGTCTTTTGTCCTTAATGTCATATTAAAGTTTTACCAAAATAAATCTTTCTCACCAGACTCCCTTACATATGCTTAACTTTTTGACCCACCTACTCATATTTCATTATAAACTATCCTAGTGACTACAAAATACACAAACTCATATATATATTTATTTACTTAATGCCTCTTTGAAAACTTCGTTAGCCATATTTGCTTTCGAAATAACGTTACATGAATATGATAAACCGTGATAGATTGATATCCTTCATAGGTCAAATCTTTGAAATATTTAATAGTTCATATGTATATTATATATATATGTATATTATATATATATATATTCATCCTCAATCCCTAGTCCTTATTAGGAGCATGTACTGCTCGAGGTTGGGGTTTGTGGCCCGAAGATATCCAAAGCTTGTTGTTTTATACATGGACCATTATGACGAACACTATCCTGCAACATTGGTTGTTACAAAACTTTATTCCTCAGTTTTTAAGGACCAAGACTTTCAAAGGTAGTTATACTTTCAAATGATCGTCTAGAAAATACTTCTTTGAAACTCGGAGGTGGAACTCTTTTTTAGTAAAAATCATTGATTTGGTTAAAATTATAATGCTTTGCCATAAGAGGTCAGAATTTAATTATTTTAGAAGCCCAACTTGAATATCCTTCTTACATTCATTTATCAATAAGAAATACTTTAAAATATTGGTTTAGAATTGCCTTCCGATCTAGTTACATTTCAATCTTCCCTTATTCGGCGATTAAGGACAGGGTCTTATGAGTTGTGTGGATCTATAATCTCAATCATCATAAAAATTCACAGGGCTACATCCTTATTAATACAAATACTGGTATCACACATTGTCAATTCCCATTGTTCTCATTCGTGCTAGTTCCATAAGCAATCACCCATTCCGGACCCTATCAGAACTTCAGTTCATTTAAATCCATTAAACCATACGTATTCAATTTATCTCCATAAATCATTCACATTACTCAGCATTATTACTATGGCTTAATCTCACTCAAGTCATCAATAACATAGAAATAGATTCTCACGCGGTAACACAACATAGTTTCACAAAATCAAACCAACATTATTATAGACACAAACACGACCTCTATAAGTTATCTATCACAACATTCAACTTAATCATTCATAATTTACCCTTATTCCAATCCTAAGCAACAACATAACAAATATTCATATAGTGCACACAACTTACAGAAACCTTCATGCATCATTATAGCATAAATTATAGTATTACAATTTATTCAATATACCGTCTAAATTTATTAAATTTATCATCTAGTTCAAAATATACATATGCACCATTTCCATACTAAATTTTACTTAAATACTATTTCATGCTACATAACACCAAATGCTCACAAAATACGAACCATTCATAATCAGAGTATCACACGGCTAATCTCAATACCTACACAACTATAACGCATTGGAATTACCAAATTAAAGCACACACACAAATACATGATTGTACTTAGTTACCGAGTGTAGTCGCTTAACTCATTTTCCTTTTAATTCGTCGTTTATGTTATTAACTCATTCTTACTCATTACTTCCTTAGCAACCCAAATTAAATCTCGTATTAGTCCATTTATTTTTCTCCATCACCATCACTAGATTAGTTACGCATTATGTCCCCTAACGCCTCTTCCTTACTTTACTTATTTCTTATTCTTTTAATTTCTTGCCTTTTTCCTCACTAAGCATCCTGATTTATTTTCAAATTCAATATAACGCAGTCGCACACACATATACACACACCAGACTATTTTCTTGTATCAGTCCAACCAGGAGTATAGATAAATATACATATATTCTTACACATAAATTTAAGTTGTTAAAATATTGTGTGCATAATCTAGCCAATCGTGAGCATAAAAACTTAATTTTTCTCAAAAGGATAATTACATACGAAATTTAGGATTTTTTGTAATTATTTTTTCTTTTCTTTTCAAATCATATTTTTCCCTCCTTTCACATGAAATCACGGTTTGGCCCAGAACCCAAGGAAGGTTCCCTCACTTATGCATGTCAATATTCCAACAAAGACATTGAAGAACTCCCCCTTACCTCGGGTCCCTAAGCGAGGTTTCCCGGGCAGCGTTTTAACTCTTTGTTTCTTCTCATTCCCTGGCCCCGACGGAAGCTCCGAAACGTACCCCAAGCATCTAAAATAAAAAAAAAGGACAATGGCTTCTTAGAGGGTTATGGCCATGACCATGATGGTGGCAACATGAGACTTTTTCGGCTTCCTAATCTACATGCAAGATACTACATATAACATGCAAGCGATTGGCAACGGAACTTAAAGGAAAAAGGGACTGAAATCAAGGGGGAAAGAGCATTGGTGTTCTCGGCCAAGACATGGAAATAAGAGAGCAAGGATTTTTTATATCAAACTTTATATGCTTGGCATTTTTAAATCATAACCAATACACACATGGCTTCTAAAGTTACATGAAACGCTTGAAACATAAAATGCATTCATTAAAGAATAAAATCAATGGGAACAATGGCCCTTAACCTTCCGGCCTAGACAAGAAAATAAGAAGATAGGGATCTTCACCTCAAACTTTATATGCATGGTATTCTTAAATCATGATCAAGACACACATGGCTCTAAAATCACTTGTAAGACATTAAATATAACATGCTTAGTGTGGAGAATGAAAATCAAGAAGGAATAGTTAGGGGGTATTTGGCCATAATAGAGAAATTAAGGGAAAAGAGATTTTACCTTACAACTTCCACATGCATGGCATGCATAGACAAGGATCAAGACATGCATGCCTCCAAAAATGGTGACCATGAGGTAGATGATGAAAAATGAAGGGTCTTTATGATGGTGATGGTCTCGGGTTATAAGGATGGTGAAGGAAAGGGAAAAGAAAAAGAGAGACAGTTGGCCAAAAGAGAGTAGAAAGGAGAATGACTGAGAAAAAGCAAAAATGTAAGGTTGGAGGGGCTATTTAAAGAGGGAGTGGTGGATATTGGTGTTGACACTTAGAGGGTGTAGGTGACAACATTCTGAGGTGCTTGAGTGAGTAGGAGATAAGGTGCCAAGGTGTGGTGGTGCATGGGGCATGCATCGTGACATATGGCTTGTCAAATTCGTATCTTCTTTGGCACGAATTTATAATTGAGTTCTGAGAAGAATTATGCAAAATGGACAACCTAAAAGTTGTGGATCTTTTCCTCCCCTTTCCAACGAGTTAAAGATCATCCAATTCAGATAACCGTAGCAACAGTTATGGCCAAAATATAAAGAAGCCCAAATTGGATGTGAATTTAGAGGAAACAACTTAAAATAAAAACTGGAATTTATTGGTTGGGAATTAGCTTTTGGTGTCTTCACAAGAGTTGTAGAGGATTTTATTATGAAAATTATGGAACAATAATCATTCAATTCTGATAACAATAGATGAAGTTATGAGTAAAATTTTATACGAGGTTCGGGTAGTGCGTGAATTCTAGGAGCGACATGAAGAATTAAAAATAGGGAACACTTGGCTTAGAATTGGCCTTTCAGTTCTTCACTAGAATTGTAGATAATTACATTATGGAAATTTAGGGACAAGAATTATTCGATTCAGACATTGGGTGACAAAGTTACGTTGAAAATAACGAAGAATGCGCAGAATTTTCTACACAAGAACAGACAGAATCAAGAAAACGGGGTCAATAATCTGACGAATTTAGGCAGATTATTTAAACAAAAGATTTAGGCCAATAGGTTCGCCCTATAGCCTTCCCTATTACTCAAGGCCTACCAAAACATTTGGCACTCATGCCGAGCTCAAATAAAGAGGGTTGGTATGTCACACAGATGTTCGAAAATTAATCTTACGTCTGCCGACACAATCACGCTACTCCAATTTTATTTATTATTACTAATATCATCTTTATCCTCACCGTAACTCCCAATATTAAACATTTCCCCACAAGTTATAATCGTTTCTCTTGAAGCCACACACATGCAACTATAACACAGGACTAGTCGAAGCCCAAACGTCACCATTGTCAACTGATACAGGCACGTTATAGCATAGGCCGAAGCCTCATATTTTTCATAGAAACGCACAACATGACACACTCAGGCAAGATTAGGGTCCGGAGGTTTACCCCAAAGATCGGGGATGTTACAAGTTGGGTGTATGTGTATTATATAAAGGGTAGTGTGATACTAAGAGTTTTGTAACAATCATTTAATAAGACTGGAATTTATTGTTTTCTCCTAATTTCCTTTGTGTTATTAATCCATTTCCTAAACATCATTAAGAAATGTGACTTTCCCTAGCCTATTGTTTTGGGGTGGCCTTAAATGTGATTTGGGCTAAATGAAACAACATAGTATTCGAAGAAGTTAGAGAAAACTTGCAAGCTATTTTGAGAAATGTTATGTGAGGTCTATGGGTTAAGCAAAGGATCCAGTCCAGCAAGCTCACATGGTGGTGGGTTTCCTCGGATGAGCCGTGGGAGAAAATGAATTATGATGGAGCAGTTAATGTGTCATATGAAGGCTCGATGTGTGGAGGTGTAACTTGTGGATGTCATGGTTAGTTCATCATTGTTTTTACCTTATCGCTTAGACCAACAACGACCTAGTAAACTTGTAGAGCTCTCAGCAATCTAGTATGGCTTGGACCTAGTTGTGAGGTGTGGCTTCTCCTAAAAAATGGTTAAATAACCAGATTGTAAAAATGTTATCACATTGGTAGAGAAAGAATGTTTGCCTCAACACCCTAGTTGTGGCTTAGTGAACCAAATATAGGAGTTAGTAGTGATGGAATGTGCTCAAGTTTTGAAAGATGGTAATCGATTATTTTATAAAATCCGACTCGACATCACCAATCCAACCGAAAACAGGAGACTTGGCCAAGCCGAGTTAGTAATTGGATCATCCATCAAAATGACCTAGTGAAAAACAATTGACTTGGTCGGTTTTAAGGTAAATGGTCAATCCCAACGACTCCAATGATGAAAAATCGAATCTTTGTCTCTGCTCGAGATCCCACACCACGACATTTTGCCGCCATTATTAGTTATCCACCGTCGTTTGAAGCCATCAACCACTGTTTGAACTTTTAAAGGCTTCGTTTACAAGCACCACACAACCAATCGATGTATTGTGTTGTCGTTCAAAGCACCCACTATTGATGAATGATACCAATGTCCCACTGCTAAAAGTGTAGTTTTGAAAACCAGACCGGAACGGCCACTTCGACCGGGAATCAGTCAGGATACCGATACAGACAAGGGGAAGAACCGGGCATCTCAAAACCGGTCAAAACCGATTGAAATCCGGTATTGAAAACCGTTTGAACCAGTCATATTTCTAAAATTGTTTTTTTTCTATTTTTTAAAAAATTTCTATTAAAAATATTTTTAAATAAATAAAAAATTATATATAAGATTTACATATTTTTATTATAATTTTTTAATCCTATAAAACATGTAAGATGATCCTTAGTTAATTTCATCTTTATATAATTTATTGTTAATATATCTATAATTATATTATATTATATTCAAAATATATTTTATGATGACCGGTTCGACCACAGTTGAACCAATAAACTGTGAACCAATACCTTCATCGGTTTGATCACCGATCCAATTTTTAAAACCTTAGTTAAAAGTATCACACTATCGTTGGGGAAGTCAAAGACATTGAGGCACCATTATTAGAGAAGTCGGGGCGTGGTTAAGAAACCTTTAGGTTTCTTTTTTTGTCACTTTTTTTATAACAAGTGTGGATTTATTTTAGGTAGAGTTCTTTGATTGTTGGTTGTTTGAGTCTTAGACTTTTTATCCAAAAAAAAGTTTGAAATCATGCATATTATTTTTCTTTTATTTTAATAATTTAAATATATAATTTTAAATAAATTTTATACATATAACTATTACATTGTAATTAAAATAATGCTACAAGTTCCTCTATATAATCATGACCAAAAAAAAGGATTGAAATCAATATCTTAAAAATAATATCAATTCAATTTTTATTCCAACATGATCATAATATTAAATTAAATAATTAAAATAATTGAATAAGTATAAATGAATACATTATTAACATAAATCTTACCATGAAAGATATAAAGGAAATTTAATAATTAATGTACTTAAAAACAATCTATATTTCTAATTAGGAACAAAGAAAAACACTTTTATTTCTTATATAATAGTATATAAAAGTAACATAACTCATAATTATATAAATCATTATTTCCATCATCTATCTTTTCATTAAATTTTAAGTTAAATTTCTAATTCTTTTTAACCAGTGAAATCCTCTCATTTAAAATATTCCAATTAAATTCCCTTCATCTATTTCTTACTAGCTTCACTAACATAGATCAAGCATATCATTGACCTTGCCACATGACTATTCCATATGTTAAATATTACATCCTCATATCAAATATTCATTAGATAATAGGTAAAATTAAAAATAAAAATAAAATAAAAATAAAGTATATTGTATAGAAATCAAACTTATCACTTATTACACAAATAATTACTTACTTGGCAAGACCCATGTAGTTAGTGACATGTGATAATATTACATAATTAACAAATAAAAGCACATATATGATATTCATCTATCACACCATAACTTTATTATCAGAGGTGGTAAAATTTAGATAAAGAACACTTAACCAAAAACTTTTAAAATAATAGAAAATTTAATAAAAAGATAAAATATTAAAATTATAATTTGGATAATTATATTTTATAAAAATACATAAATATATCATTTTTATTTAGCTATTATTATAATTAAAATAATTGAGTTATAATAAACAGATTCCGATAAATGGTCGATGTTTTTTTTATACTTGTAACCTCCAACTCATCCAGAACAGGACAAGTTTTTCCTGTTAAGATCCAAGTGAGACAAGTAAATAATCCCCGTATGTTGGAGTATAATTATCATGCCTTCTTCAATGTCTCAAATTTCATAAAATGACTTGGGAACCAAAAAAAAAAAAAGCTTTCAAAATATGACTTGTATTAAAAGCCATCATACACCAGTTTTTGACCCTAACTGAATAATTAACTTAACAAAAAGAATGAAATTTAATCCAAAAGAAGAGAATAAATTCAAGAATAAAAATAGTTGATAGATAAACTAAAACTTTAAGCAAATGTAAGAAAAATGAATGTACTTTTAGCCTAAAACTTCCGCACTCGTTTTGAGTCACATAATTTACAAGTGAAGAATAAACTACAAACCTCCCTACCACGTTTAAAACGCAAAAGGCCCTCCCCTCCCTATATAATGGAACATTAGGAAAACTGGGACAATCTCAATTGAAATCATGTCCAAGGATCAAGCAGCAGCATCTCTAACACTCATTGTCACAAGGTTTCTCTACAACTAGCCTTGAGCAATAGCCAGAACTTCATCCGGCTCACAGTCCGCTGCAGAGATTAAGGAAGCAGACTGAATCTTTCCGGCATGATCAAGTCGCATCAAAATAACTCCCCTGAATATAATTAACAAAAACAAGTCATTAAGAGGCAGGTAACACAATAAGACAGCATTGTTCTATAAAAGCTTCTGTTATGGGGTGTCAAGAGATGACGTCAACAGAAAGTAAGAATAAGTTTTACAAGAGTAGGGGGAAAACCATCCTATTATTTACAGAATTTAACACAAAGTCACAAACACTGTAAAACTTAAAGGGTGTATACTTCCCAATGCCTTCAATTTGATGTAAAAAAGTTTCTCTCCATTGTAACTCGCAATTTTGATGGAGCAACTACAAAGTTTTGTTGCTAGGGGAGTAAGGATTGAATACATAAACATCGTAACATAGACCACTTAGGGAGTGTTTAGTTCTCAGTTGGGGTTGGTCAAATCCCAAAAAAAGATCTTACGATCAAAGGAGTTTTAACTGACTCGAATGGCGTGAAAATCAATATTAACTTTAAGATTTTTCTATTTTCATAACTTTGTTTCTCAGACTGCATACCAAACGGACCCTTAGTGACACCAAGCCGTTGAATTTCAAACTGGGGAATTGTACTGCAGATGTATTTCATATGTGCTCTCTAGTACTCCATGCTCTTTAATCTCAATTCCAGACAGAAGACTTGGGTACGTCATATTCATAATACCTTTTGGATTAAGGTTGCAAAGTGAAGATAAGGAATGCATTTTTCTAACACACTTGTTAAAAACTAAAACGTATGAAACTCCAATCATTCCCATTGTTAAGCCCCCTACCATAGGACTGGAAAATGTTCTGAAAGATCAACGGTGGTCAGAGCATAGTAGTCAATACGCGAATTCACAGCTGCGATCACACCGTGTTTTCACAGCCCCTCTGCACAAAACAGTAGTCACGCCACATAAATCACTTGTCACACTCTGACAGCCCACAGCCCCTTCTGAACAATATTTGTCAATCATGGCATCATCGTGTGATGCGGAGTCGGCCACCTTTGTTGGTGAGCTTTTCTGCAGTTTGGCCTCTTAAGCAGGGCCAGCGTTCATAATGAAGATAAAAGTTGTGACCCAAAATTTGCACCCCAAAACACAATGTTTTGACCCTTTCATTAAGGGTAGAATTGGAAAATGGACATTTTGTCCTTAAATTAAAAAACAATATAATAAAGAAACAATAAAATAACGAAAGTTGGGTTCTCGTGTATCATTTCTCTCCACCCCACATCCCTCTCTCCCCTGCTCACACCTCGATCACCATTTCTGCCGAAGGAATCGTCTTTCCCAGTCAGTTTCCGATGACTGTAACTCTGGTAGATCATCCTTTGTTGGACTCCGTTTTTTAAACCATGTTTTTTTTCCTCCTTTTCTCTCCAAGCCACATTCTATTTCCACTGTTCCAGTCCACTGCCATCATTTTCTACTACATGGACCTGAAGAGGAAGATGAAGAACACATCTATGGAAAAGGGGACTTTCAGTACTTCACAGAAGAAAAGGGGTCCATTTGTGACTTAGTTCTATATATCTTTGCTTCCTTTATTTGTGTCTTTTTAATCTTTTAAATTATGAATTCATGGATTTAGACAAAGTTTTGTGTTGGATAATATGAGATTTTTAGTTAAGGATTACGAATTTGGAATGATTTTAGTTATTCATCTGTTTTACGCCACAATAATGTAAAATATCATCTGGGATTTCCTCTGCTACGCCACGATCCCAGTTTTTGAGTCTCTTGTGACACGACGCATTTTGAGATTGACTAATATGAGTCAGAGGCTGGATGGGGAATTGATTTAACAGTAACTCGGTCACATTGCAGACACTTCCTTCCCAATGAAGGTGATCAGGTTCAGTCAAACTATGTCATCTCCTAGATCCTAGTGCTCACCATTTGCATACAATGATATTCTACATAACTAAATTTTTGATAGAGCAAAAGGAAGTGGTTTTATTCACTGAAATTTCTAATCCTGACTAATACAATGATATTCTACATGACTAAATTTGAGCAAAAGGAAGTGGTTTTATTCACTGAAATTTCTAATCCTGACTAAGTCATGCCCAAGAAGGTCAATTTCAGGTAATTGTTTTTTTCTGTAACTCATATTCAATCAAGGTTGTTAGACTCACGACTCGGGACGTAGAGTCGTACGACTCTACGTCTCGCCGAAGGTCCACCGTGTCACGACTCGTGCAGAAACAGTTCCTGGTAGAGACGACGTGGAGACGCAACTCGCGACATCAGAACGTGGAGTCATGGCCGTCTCTGTCTCGCGCGATTAGGGCAGGAAGAACTGGGTCAAGCGAGCAACCCAGTTTTAAAAATTACCTGGCCCACTGAAAATCCTAAATTTCAGTCTCTCTCCTTCGATCTCCTCTGTTTTTGCGATTTCTCCTCCGTCAGAGCTCGCCCCACTGTGTCGCACCTTTTCCCCTCTGTCACAGCTCCCTCCAGCTCCGTTGCACCCTGCAACTCCCTCCTTCGCACTCTGTTTCTGCGTCGCACACTCTGTTTCTCCTCTCCCTTAAGCTCTCAAGCAGTGCAGTGGTGGCCCTCTCCCCTCTCTGTTTCTGTATTGGCGTTTCTGTATTGGCTTCTGCTCTCGGGTTCCTCTTCTCTATATTTCTGTTGGCTTCTGCTGGGCTTCTCTCTTCTCTCTGTTTCTGTTGCCTTCTCCTCTCTTCTGCTCTCTGTTTCTGTGGGCTTCTCTCTGTTTCTCTATAATTAAAAATATGTTAGATGCCTAGGCAGAACTTAATTAGTGTTTAGTGTTTATGTTTGACTTGAGTTTTATGATTAATGATTATGTTATGACATTGAGTTTAAGTTTTTTATGTTTATGACATATTTGGTTTAATATTATGAAGTTTATGAGTTTAGTTTGATATTTGTTGCATTTATGTATACTTTAGTATTTCTGGTAGACTCTTCCGTCTCGTCTTACGTCTCACGAACGTTTTGCAAATCCCTTCGTCTCAACAATAGGCTTATGATATAAATATAATGATTTAAAAATAAAATAAGCTGAAAATACACTGATTATAATTCAAAATTACCTTGCAAATCGAGATTGAATTGAAATATCCCGAACTTTAATTCTGTTGACTGTACCACTTTGGCTTACAAGAACCACTTGTTCATCACTTTCACCATCCTCTGGTAGAGACAATCATATTTTACAACAAATAAATCAATACTATATCATAAATTAACTGTGTGTAAATTAGTACATATAATTATCAGAACTTTAAAAGATTTTAAATGTTGAACAAAGCTTAACATTGAGAATATACCTGCTAATGAAAATCCTACCACAAAAACAGCAGCCAATCGATCCTCAGCAGAAAACTAGATCAACAGGAAAGGATCACAACGCATTTTAGAAGAAAATAAAAATTTTATTGCTTTCAAGAAAAGGGCTTCTTTTTTACATCAAAATTCAAAATTACCTTGTATCCTCTCAAACCAACTCGATTCAAAGATGATATTCGGAAACTGCTTAAAGGAACTCGTTTCCCATAACCACTCTCAGACACAAACAACAACCATGGGCCATTTTGGCCTTTTGCGCTGTAGGCATATATAGTAAATAAATATATTAAGGCCATGTCACAAATTGCTCCCATACAGGCAGCCTTCACAAGACAATTAGTCATATTTAAGAGCTAAAAGCAGAATAAAAGATGCTATGTTTTAATTGTAACCTTCACATAATTTATAATCAAAAAGGGAAAACAAATAATAAAAGAACAATAAACAAAATAGATCTCAACCTTTTCGGTATAATATTTAATAAGCCCATTCAGGTCAACTAGAATCCTCAAATGTAAAAACACTACACCATTTCAAAACAAAGAGTTTCAATTATAATTTAAATATATCTTTAAATCTTCCAAGAAACTCCAAATTTGCAGTTTATGTTTAAGGATCATTCAAACAAATACACCCATATTACTGAAATAAATTTCATAAAAGACCAAACCATATATTATAAAACACATTACTAAACTAAATTTGATTTTGCTGTACTTTAAATGTTCTCATAAAGGAAATACACATAAGAAAGTATAACATGATGCACACACAATTACGCAGTTCTAAGACAAAGTTCTCTGTAAGATAATAGTTGAACAAAGACATTGCCATATAAAGGAAGTTGAAAATAATTTTTAGCAGATATCATTCTCTACCAACAAAAAGCGTGCAAGATCTTGTCATTATTACTTGCTCCCAGGAAATGTTGACGATGTTTCCAAATTATTCCGCGTGGTTGCTGGAATAATGTCTACACTCGCCATCCTATCTCCTTCTTTGAGTCTCATTGCCAATGCCCCTCGTGTATTTCTTCCAAGTGTGCGAATCTGAGTTAGAACCAAGACAATGGGGATTGGAATAAGAAAAACAATAAAACATTATGATAACAAGCTGCAAATAGTTTTGAAAATCAAATACTAAAATTCTCGGCAATTCATTTTGATGTTCTTCATGAATACAGTGCATAAGAGACTGTCTACGAGGTTTGCAAACAAGTCCCTCTGGCTTTAACTGCTAAGTTCCCAAAATTCCATAACAAATTAGTTCCAACATCCAAAAGCCTAAAACTGTTTTCAACACCAAGTTACTCCAAAGAGATCACACCATACCAGTAAAATTCAATGCTTTTATCTTAAATGAATGCATTCACAGATATAATGATTCAAGTAACTCATATTTCAACGTTTATAGCATTTGAGAAATAAAATTTAACTAAAATATAAATATAAATAGTAACATATAGCAACTTGCCTTACTGCATTGGCTCACAATGACCATCCCATTGTGTGAAGCCATGGCCACAGAGTCATCATTTGTGCAGCATCGGACCCATTTTAGCTCATCACCAGGAACCTTCAAGGTTAAATGGTATGCATTAATAATACTCATAGTAGCAGCAGAACTAGGAAAATAGTATGGAGAAATAGTAATGTCTATATACATAGAGAACTTAAATAAGAGAACAAACCAACTGAATAGCAATGATTCCGGTAGACCTGATTGATGAAAACAAATTCAATGATACTCTTTTGATATACCCTTGCATTGTCAGCATCAGCAAAAATTGATCCTCAGTGAATTCACTCACAGGAATAATGGATGTTATTCTTTCACCAGCAGATAACGATAAGATCTGGCTCAAATGAGACAAAGAAAAAAGAGTACTATTTTAAGCAACTGGTGTTTGATCCTTGTTCAAGAGTTTTAAAACTTCCAATAAAAAGAATGCATGGTTAAAAGAGAAATATAAAATTAAAATATTTCTAAAATTATAAATTCTCTATTTAAGGGAAGCCTTGGTGGCTGGTGCATGAGTTAGAGTTACTGTATTAGCCTCCTGCAAATGGGACAGGTAAGGCTGCCTGCAGCCTACAATAGAGTCAAACCTTTCACCAGATTCCACCAGCATTGAAGCACCATGTTGTCCTTTCCTATCCAAATCCCAATTCTCTCTAGTTCCTTGTTCTTCAAATAGGTATCAGAGCGGGCTTAGTCCCGCTTTTGTACTTGTCCTTCTCAGTTCTGTCATCAGGTCCAGCCAGTGTTATGAAAAAACGGTTATGGCGGCACTATAACAGTATGGCGGCACGGTTTCCAGGCCTCCCGCCATCCGCAACGCCAAAAAACAGTTGAAATAGTGGTTTCCGCTATTATGTGAATGGCGGCCATTACGGCCATGGCAGTATGGCGTCTATGGCAGGCATTGCAGCGCTATATGGGTTTCTTGGGGATTGGGCCCTGTTGCGTCGGGTTGGGTCACTTAGGAGACCAAAAAATTAGGTTTCGCAGCAGTCCCCATTCTATTTTCTATTGTTATTTCCTTTCCCCTTCTCCCTTGCGTCCACCCTCCACTGTCAGTGTACCATCAGTCTCTGGTGACCATTTCCAGCGAGGCAGAGCAGCGACAGCAGCAGTGGAGTCTCCGGCGACCACGTCTGCAACTATTCAAGTAACTTTTTTTCAACCAGGTTTATCATCTCTCTGTTTTTAAACTGTTTTTCTGTAAAAACAGTTTTCCCCTTCTGACTGAAACTCTTTTCTTATTGTTTTCTTAAACTCAATACTGTTTTTTATAAAAACTTTTTTTGTGGTTCTGATTCTGTTTTTTTAATGGTTCAGGTTCTGTTTTTTTCTCATTTATTAAATATTTAAATATTGTCATTTACCTCCTTTTATGATTTTGTTATAGTTCAATTTGATTTTCATTGACGATTCTGTTTTTGCTTTTTTTTTTACTTTCATTTTTTTACATGTTATGGTTCTGGTTCAGTCATGTTTCCTTCCCCCTCTTTGTTTCATATTAATTTCAGTACTATTAAACAATGCTTCCTTCCCTTTTGTTCCTCCAATTCTGTTCCTGTCACAGACTCACAATACTAAATGGCAACAAATACCAACCCCATTGATGGTATTGCCACTGCCACTACTGCAAGTCGAAGGAGTAACAGAAGTGATATTGGGCGGAAGTACTGTTCTACTGTGAATGATGATGATACAAACATCATTTGATGCAATTTTTGCAAAAAAGTGATGAAAGGGGGCATTACAAGGGCGAAGGAGCACTTAATTAGGAAGCCGGGAAATATTGCACCTTGCCCGACCTGTCCAATTGAGGTTAGAGAAGAGTTGAAAACTACAATGACAAGTAAGAAGACGAAGGGAGAAGTAGCAGTGCCATTGATGATGAAGTAGATATATTCAAAGAGTTGGAATCCCGAAGTGGTTCCCAATCCCAAACCGGTAGTAATGCCATACCAAACAAGAGGTCTCAATCTGAATTGAAGGGTTCAATTGATCTATATTGCAAAAGGCCTAAACCGGTCATTGCTAAGAATCAAAGGGGAAAATTAACGCAGAAAAACATAAGGCGAGCATTTGATAAGGAGGTAGTGAAAAAGGTGCATCAGTACTTTGCCCGGTTTTGGTATCAAGTCGGTCTATCTTTCAACTTGATTAAGTTGGAAAGATTTCATGATATGTTGGTAGGTGTTGGCAATTTTGGACCTCATTTACCTCCTCCTAACTTTCATGATATTAGAGTGCCACTTCTCAAAAAGATGGAGTATACAAAGGAGTTGTTGAAGGGCCATGGGAAGTAGTGGGCTAAGTCTAGCTGCTCTATTATGTTTGATGCATGGACTGATAGAAGGCAAAGGTCAATCATCAATTTTTTGGTGAATTCTACAGCTAGGACTATGTTCTACAAGTGTATTGATGCCTCAGGTTTTGTGAAGACGGAGGAGAAGTTGTTTCACTTGCTTAAAGCCATTGTAGAGGAGGTTGGACCGGAAAAAGTTATCCAAGTCATAACAAATAATCGCAGCAACTATGTTCGTGTCAGGAAATTGTTGGAGGAAAAGTATCCTAAGCTTTTTTGGGCTCCATGTGCAGCCCACTGCATTGACTTGATACAGGATGACATTGGAAAAGCTTCCAAGGATCAAGAAGACCCTCAAAAGAACTATTTCATTGGTTGGCTTCATCTATAGCCCTTCAAGCACATTGAGCTTAATGAGAAAATATACCAATGGAAGAGAACTTGTGAGGCATGCGACAACCCGATTTGCTACATGTTACCTAACATTGGAGAGGATTCAAGAAGAGAAAACAAACCTAAGAAAAATGTTTGTCAGTGAAGAATGGCAAGAAAACAAGTTGTCAAGGGAGGCAAAAGGAAGGGAAACAACAAAAACTGTGCTAATGCCTTGTTTTTGGAGGAATGTGGTGTACATTCTCAAAGTATTGGCTCCATTGGTGAAGGTGCTACGGCTTGTTGATAGCGAGAGAAAGTCAGCCATGGGGCTACATTTACGAAGCCATGGAGAAAGCAAAGGAGGCGATTATGACATCTTTCAAAAAAGACGAAAGAAAATACACTCATGTTTTTAATCATCATTGATCAAAGGTGGAATTGTCAGTTTCGTCAGCCATTACATGCAGTCGGTCACTTATTAAACCCGCAGTTGTTATGTCAACCCCAAATTGGAGTTTGATGCTAAGGTAATTCCGGGGTTTTATAATTGCATGGGTATGTTGGTGGGAAACCTAGAGCTACAAACACAAATCTTGGTGGAGCTGCATTCATATAAAACATCAGTTAGGATGTTTGGTAGTCCTATGGCGAAAGAAATAAAGAATAGAACCGCACTAGGTAAAAGACTACTTCATTGCTTTATAATCAATTGGTCATTCAATAACACTTGGTCCACCGGGAAGTTTTTTGGTGACCGTCAGTTATGATTTCCTATATCTCTTCTTAATTTTGGGTATTGGGCCTAACTTAATCCTAAAAGCTAGCTCATTGGATGAGGATTATCTTCCACCTCATATACTTTTGATTGATCATATCTCTAGTCAATATGAAACTTTTTAACACACCCCCTCCCTCACGCTTAGGAATGGAGCGTGAATGAATACAGGTGGCCTACAGAACTTATTAACACACCCCTTCACACTAAGGAATGGAACACGGATGAATATAGGTAGCACGTAGGACTTATTAACACACCCCTTCACGCTCAGAAATGGAGTGTGGATGAATACAGGTGGCCCATTGGACTAATAAAACACCTCTACACTCAGGAATGGAGCGTGGAGAACATGGGTGACCCAACAATGAATCTAGGATAGGCTCTGAGACCATCTTAATTTTTGGTATTGGACCTAACTCAATACTAAAAGCTAGCTCATAAGATGAGGAATACCCTCCACCTTATATACTTTTAATTGGTCATAACTCTAGTCAATGTGAGACATTTTAACATCCTAAAGCTCAATCTGCAACCGAGGAATTAAAACTGTCTTTAGAAGCTGAAACTCCTGATGAACTAAAAATCAAGCTTGATAACGAATACATAGTGCTAATTCTTCATGGAATGCATCCAGATTTTGACCATATTTGTGGTCAAGTTTTAACCGAGCAAGAAGTCCCCTCCACGGAAAACTTGATTACTCATCTCCTCCACTTGACAATGATGTGACTAATCGTCTAGAAACTTATGTTATGATATCTAATCGTGGAGGAAGAGGGAGTTCTAGAGGATGAGGTGCAAGGAGAAATCGTCCTGAATGCACATTGTAAAAGAATTAGTCACACTCAAGACTCTTGATACTCCCTTTACGGCTGTAAATAAGTTTGGTACATCAAATTCAAAATTTTTAGAAGCAGGTCATCAAGAATACCTGCAGCTAAAAGCTACAAAGGAATCACAAACCTCAACAAGCACTAGTAACTCTACTGCTTGCATTTCCCAATTTGGAAATGATCAAAATTCATGGATAATGGTAATAATTCCTTATTTTCATTTATCTCTTATCCTAAAATTCCTCATTTTATTACTTTGGCCAATGGTTATAAAGTCATAGCCAAAGGAATTAATCATGCATCCCCCTTTTCTTTATCTCTAAACCCCGTTTTGTTTATTCTTGGTTGACCCTTCAATTTAATCTCCCTCAACCAACTTACTCAGGATTCGTTTGGTTACCCCTGTTATCTATCACCATTCTACCTCCGAGTGTATTCACTTGGTTGTGTAAGTTGATGACATTGTCATCACAGGCAGTGATCACACTGACATTGTTCTTTTAAAACAACACTTGCATTATCATTCTAATTTGCTCATTGTTCTTAGAAAAGGTACTCAAATAGTTGGATTTTGTGATGCAGATAGAGTAGGTTCACCAATCGATTGACACTTTACTTAAGCATATTATGTTTCTATTGACAAGGGGGTTGTTTGAAAGCTCTACTTGTGGCAAAATGGTGCATACAAGTATACGGGTTAGGCTACAATGACACCTTTTCTCCCATAGCAAAGATGGCCTTGGTATGGATCTTTCTATCTATGGCTGCATTGAAGCATTGGCTTATGTATCAATTAGATATAAAGAAAGTTTTTCTTCATGGTGAACTGAAGGAGATTTATATGCTACAACCTCCTGGATTTATTTCCCAAGAGGGATCAAATCTTGTATGCAAATTGCAAAATCTCTTTATGGTCATAAGCAATCACCTCGTTTGGATGACTTAGCACTGTTGTTCAACAGTTTAGGATGACCTGTTGTGAAGCTGACCACTTAGTTTTTTTTCGACATCCCCCACTAAATATATACATTTATCTTGTTGTGTATGTTGATGATCTTGTGATCACGAGTGATGAGCAAAAAGGCATCAAGGCTCTTAAACAACATTTATTCCATCATTTTTAGACCAAGGACTTGGGGCATCTACACTACTCTCTAGAAATTGAAGTGGCCCAATCAAAATCTAGCATCGCTATTTCACAATGCAAATATGCACCATTTTGGAAGAAATTGGGTTAGTAGATTGTAAACCAACTTCTACACCAATGGACCCAAACATCAAACTTGTGCCTAACCACAAGGAGTCCTATCCTAATCCAAGGAGATATCGAAGATTGGTGGGCAAATTAAAATATCTTACCATGACAAGGCCAGACATATCCTTTCTAGGGAGTGTTGTGAGTCAATTCCTTAACTCTCCTTGTGAAAGCTACTCGGATACAATTATTTGAATCCTTCAGTACATCAAAAGGTCCGCAGGGAAAGGTCCTCTTTATACTAACAAAGGTCATACTGATATTATTAGTTACTTCAATACAATTGGGCAGGTGATGTGAGTGACAGGCATTCCACCACAAGCTTGTGTTTTTCTAGGAGGAAATCTTGTTTCATGATGGAAAACTAAAAAACAGAATGTTGCCACCTCAAGTACAGAGGTTGAGTATTGAGTTATGGCTAATACTACACGTGAACTTTTATGGGTGAAACAACTAATACAAGACTTACAATTTTGTCCAGTTGGTCCTATGGGATTAGAATGTGACAATCAATCTACATCATACCTAGTCTCTAATCGAGTTTTTTCACGAAAGAACTAAGCACATCGAAGTGGACTGTCCTTTTATTCAGGAGAAAATTCTTTCTGGTGTTATCAAGACTTCATCAATTTACTCCAATGATCAGCTTGCCAATATTTTTACTAAATCCTTACTTGGGCCTAGCTAGATGCATATGACATATATGCTCCAACTTGAGGTGGAGTGTTGAGATAATGATATCATAGATTATAGATTAATGATAATGATTTCTGTTTTATCTATAATCTTTAAGAGATTAGTTTCCTCATTTGTTGTAATCTTATCTCTAACCTTTAGGGGTCTTATCTTCCGTATCTTATCTATATAATGATATACACTCTTGTAAATCAATACAATACAATTATTCATTACTTTCTAATATTTCCATTGCCATACTTCCTATCCAATTTTTTGTTGTTGCAATATAGGCAAGGACCATATCAATTTTTTCTGGTATATGTATATGAAGAGTGTAAGGAAAAAGAATTACATGAACAAGTGGTGTGCCCGTGGCAGTACGGCTACATTCAGGAATTTTATACGCACGAGCTGAGTATACCGTTCCCTTGTCACTGGAAAACAAGTTTCATATGCCATGCCATATTCAAATGTAAGATCAGCTGCAGTGCAATTATTGTAGATATACACTAGAATAATTAACCACAACTAAAAAAAAGAATAAAAGTTCCGATTGATGACACCCACATTATGCCCTGAATAGATAAAGAATAACTGTCCATATCTCAAAAAGCCAGGCCAAGCCAAACAACAACGCTACTTAATATCTTTTAGAGAGAGGTGCATACCAACACAACTTAGTCCAGGTTCTACATGCATCAAGATGAATAATAAGGCCAGAATATTTTTGTTAAGTATATTAAGAGTACTTATATGCTCTTTGACACTGGCTTCCAACACTATTATTGAGTGAAATCCCAAGCTAACGACCTCACTAATAAAAAGTGGATAAAGGTTAATCAGAGGGATCAACATGGTTTTGGATGATTATCTAATTTGGATTTCTGGTCTAACAATAAGTCATGTGTTTAGGAATCCACACTAAATAAATTTAGGTTAAAGAGTCTTCTTCATCTCCATTCTGCATTAACCTGAGTCTGAAAATTTTAATATGCAAAAATTATTTCACTTAAGGTAACAGAACAAAAAAGAACCTGAAATAAAGGACATGATCATGTGCATGACAAACAAGAAAATCAGACATCGAATCATTCACTCGAAGTTTTCCCACAGATTTTCCAATAGTTCCACGATTTTGAAGGTTAAAAGTGCTTGGCTTCATCCGCTTCACATAACCTTTTTCACTGAGTGCCTGAAAGTAACACAATAGTATGAACTATGAACACAAGAATCACTTTGGAGAACTATTGATTGAAGGAACTGCAATAAGGTTTACACTGCCACATACCAACAGCATCTCTTCATTTGGAATAACATCAATGTCATCAAGTTGACCATTATCTGTGTCCTCCAACATTGAACGTCTTGGACTGGCATACTTATTTTTCAGTTCAATTGCTTCATGTTCTATAAGCTAAAATATGAGAAAGAGGTCAAAACACCAGGTAAAAATATAGCACTGTTAATGGCACATCTAATGTGTCACAGAAAAACTAGACCCTAAAATATAAAGATTACAGTTATCATAAGATCTACTGTAAAGTTTAGCTGTAAGAAGTTGCAGTCAAACCAAGAAACTTCAAACTTGTGCGTCAAGTTGTTATGAATAATAAATCACATTTTTGGCAATGTTAAAAAAACACAATAGGTGTTCAAAACTATGAAAACAGTGATAATATTCATTGTAGATGTAAACAAATCATGTCCAAATCACTGTACTGCTACAACCATTAAGTTACTGCTGTGTAATACTAACAGGGTTTTCAGCACATGCCTTTCTTAGAGGTTGAAACCTCAACTGTGTATACCTAGTGAACATTGCCTAGTAGTGACTTTTTTCTGGTAACCATGTTTTCACTTCAGTTAGCCACTCAACCAATGTTGTATTATCTTTCATTAAGTATCCCATCCTCACCACTGCCAGGCGATTTACCAGCAATATTTCAAGCCTGAACCACAGCATTCTTGCTCTATACCAAATAATTTTATCGGTAAATTTTTTTAAGGGGAGGGGGGAGGTGGGATTCAATCTATGGACCTTCCAGTGAGATGTCCCCCAGCACAAGCTACTCAAGGGGGGACTTGCTCTGTATCAATTGACACGTTGACAGAATTTCAGGTACAGCTTCTTAGCAACAGCTATATTGCATTCTCTCCCCATACATGATTTATTGCACCCGTATATATATTAGTTCCTTTCTTTGAGTAAATATGCTCATAGCAACAGGCCTAGAGCTCAGTAAGCTTCAGCTTGATGGTGAATGTTAGAATACTAGACTCCTAATCTAGATTCCTTAACAGTTAACATAGCAGTCAAGATGGATAGCTAACATGTTACTTAGAGTATTCATATTTATATATACATTATGATTAAGACTGCATCTAATGACTTTCTCTAACATCACTCCTTTATTTAATTAACTTACCAAACATTATGTTTCTCCCCTATTCAATTTAGTGATTGAGATTTAACCCTTCGGATTTTTTATTTAATCAGATACAAATGGTATTAACTATTCAAAGTAAATGCAATTTCACACATTGCCATACAAGCAAAGTAGGTAATTTCAGTTCCATACAGAACAAATAGACTTGGGTGCAAACTCAACAGTTAGCCTCTAAGCAACCAAATTTTTAAGCAAGCTGTAAGCTATAAATGAGACAAACACAGATTCAAAGTGAAACCATACCTCAAGTATATTTTTCCTGCTAGACAACAGTTCCTCTAACTTAGAAATTTGTTCCATCAAAGATTTACGTTCAGACTCAAAGTTCCCACTCTGCAAAGCACACAGCTTATAATTGCACTTATCTCTTATCACATATTTACAGCAACCCTCATAAAGAACAACATCAATTACTCTAGTCTAATTATAGGTATGATTCTATGCACCTCACGAAGGTTCAGTCTTCTTAGGCTAATGTCCAAAAGAGCTTCAGCTTGTTTCTCAGATAGATTGAGTGCTGCAAATAGAATAGATATAACTTATACATATTAAGCTGCAAATAGATTGAGCATCAGCTTGTTTCTCAGAAAGAAAGAGAATCTGAAACCATGATTACATAGATTTTATGTCATTAACAATTAGAACACTTAAAAATATATGGATGCTAAATGAAAAGCTTCCAACTAAGTATCGGCATCAATTTAAAGCAGTATCTTCATATTAAGTCTGAAAAATTATATTGGTGGAGAAAAGAACTGAAGTCAAGAAAAATCAGTAAATAAGCAAAAAACAAAAAGGAAGTTTACCAGAACGTAAACCAGCTGCTGCAGCATGGTTACTTGAAGCTTCCCGTATTATTTGAATCACCCCGTCCAGATTATCAAACCCAATGAGAATACCCTGAGTTTTTTAGAACATACAGTTAAATCAAAAAAGCTCATGAAAGAAAACATGTACCATCAATAATTACTCTCACTCAATGGTCAAGCATAAGATTGTCAAAATCTGTTTCTTTTTCTTTTCTTATTGAATAGGCATTGGGTAAATTAGGTTGGCTGAAGTGAACCATTTGGTGAAAGCTGAAAAGCACTGAACTATGAGCTTATATTTAGAGTGAATATATACAATCTATACACTAAGGAAAAATTGATCCCATAGTCCATATGCAAAAATAATGTGCCAAGTAATCAGAGTGTGCAACAGCAATACATAGTGTTGAAAATAAGGAAACCGAGAGACCTTGGATGAATTCCGTGTGTATTGGATCACAGCGGCCTGACAAGACTTGATATTTCACCTGACAAGACTTTCTCTCGAACAAAGTGATAGTCAATTTCAATATATTTCGTCCTCTCATGGAATACTGGATTCGATGCAATATGCATAGCGGCCTGATTATCACAGATAAGTGTCATCTGTGCAACCTCTCAAAATTGAAGTTCTTGACGTAATTGTTTGAGCCATATGAGCTCTTGATTGGCTATAGCCATAGCACGGTATTCTGCTTCCGCACTAGACTTGGCTACAACATTCTGCTTTTAGCTCTTCCAAGAGACAAGATTACCTCCAATAAAAACACCATATCCAGAAGTGGACATTCTATCAATGGGAGAGCCGGCCCAATCAGCACCAGAATATCCCACAACTCGAGTGTGTCCTTTATCTTCATATAACAGGCCCTTTCCAAGATCTTTCTTGATATATCGAACAATACGAGTCACGGCATCCCAATGTTCCTTACAAGGAGAGTTTAGGAACTGAATTACCACACTAACTGCAAATGAGATGCCAAGACTTGTGACAGTAAAGTAATTTAGCTTTCCAACTAGTCTTCTATATCTCTCTTGATCTGAGAGAGGCTCCCCCTGTTCCGGTATAAGCTTAATATTGGGATCCATGGGAGTATCTACCGGTTTGGCCCTCATCAAATCAGTCTCCTCCAAAATATCCATCACATACTTTCTTTGGGAAATCACAACACCTGAACTAGATTGTGCCACCTCTATCCCCAAGAAGTAGCGAAGCCTCCCAAGATCTTTTGTTTGGAAGTGATGATGCAAATGATGTTTTAAGAGAGCAATGCTGGTGTGATCACTGCCTGTGATGACAATGTCGTCAACATATCCAATCAAATAACCACATCCAGAGGTAGAATGGCGAAAGAAAACAGAATGATCCGCCTCACTCCGAGTCATGCCAAATTCTTTTACCACGGTGTTGAATCTGCCAAACCATGCTCTTGGGGATTGTTTAAGACCATAAAGGGACTTCCGAAGTCGACAGACTAATCCTGAACACTCCCCCTGAGCAACAAAACCAGGTGGTTGCTCCATATACACTTCTTTAGTCAGATCACCATGGAGAAAGGCATTCTTGGTATCTAACTGGAAGAGAGGCCAATGACGGATGGCAGCGATGGAGAGAAACAGGTGTACAGAGGCCATCTTAGCCCACGGGGAGAACGTATCACCATAATCAAGGCCAAAAATTTGAGTATAGCCTTTGGCCACCAAGCGAGCCTTCAATCGATCAACAGAACCATCTGAGCCAATTTTGATTGTGCAGACCCACCTACATTCGACCACTTTCTTACCAGAGGGAAGGGAAACAAGATCCCAAGTTCCACCAATTTGTAGTGTACTCATTTCCTCAATCATGGTTTGTTGCCATCCAGGATGAGACAAAGCTTCACCTGTATTTTTAGGAATGGCAACAGAAAACAAAGACACACCAATATAATAGGAAGGGGACACACGATGATAAGACAAAGGGAGACGCAGCTCGACCTGAGACTCGATTATTAAAAGAAGTACGACTATGTTTACCTAATTGACATGGCTCACAAGATAATGTAGACAACTTGGAAAGGGTGGGCACCATTATTTGAAATTTGTGAAGACATGGGTGACCCAACCGAGCATGGAGGAGACTAGATTCCACTGCTGACCCAACATGTGCAGAAGGTTAAAGTTGATAAAGTCCATGTGACTCACATCTGGTTCCAATCATCCGCCCCGAACTCTGGTCTTAGATGAAAATAGAATTCTTAGTAAGTGAGACAATACAATCAAGAGAACGAGTCAAACGACTAATGGACAATAATTTAAAAGGAGACCCGGGCACGTAAAGAACATTGTCAAAAGTCAAAGAAGGAAGAGGATGAACAATACCAAGACCTTGAGATTGAGTTTGGGACCCATTAGCCATAGTAATGGAAGGTAAAAAACTAGAGTTAGAAAGGAAAGAGAACAAGGACTTGTTACCAGTAATATGATCGGTGGCCCTAGAGTCAAGAACCCAAGGACCAAGAAAGTGAGAAACACCAACAAAAAAATTACCTGTTTGCACTACAAAAGCCATGGAACCTAAAAGCTTGTGTTCCTATAACCACTGAAGAAAGTCGTCGTACGTAGGTGGAGTCACAGTCCGCGAGCCAGAGGAGGTGGAAATGGGTGGCTCAGTTATTTCAGAAGGTACTTGCACAACATTCGCCATTCTCGGGGGGCGACCATGTAATAGAAAACATCTATCAATAGTGTGTCCAAGCTTATGACAGTGCTTACATTTTGGGCGGTTTCTACCAGAACGAGATTGTTGTTATGGTCCTGAGCAACCAAAGCAGAAGAGTTAGCCTTAATAGGAACCGGCATCAAAGGAGCAATCATAGGAATGGGAGACTTGGGCTTGGCACGAATTAGAGTTGACCAAGTACAATCCATTGTAGGGACCACAGGAAAGCCAAGAATTTACTCACAAACAACCTAATACTTGGAAAGAAGACCATGTAATGCGAGTGCCATAAAAAGTTTGCAACGGTTCTCAAGATTGGTAGACGGATTGTCGGCCAAGGGAAGAACCTCATTCAAATTATGAAGAACACCATTGACTTTACCCAAATAATCAGAGATAGGACCAGTAATCTGTTGAGTAGTAAGGAGCTGCATAAGAGTTTCACAAACCCCATATAACCGTTGAGTATCATTGATATAAAGGAGTTTGGCTAGCACCCCAAAGAGATTCACAGGTGTCATAAAGGTGAAAAGTTTGTTTAAGTAGGGGACAAAGTAGACTTCAAAATGCTACAAAGTTAGGCATCAAGAGTGCTCCATTTGAGACGGTCAGTAACAACAACAGTCTTCTTTGGTTGTGAAATGATCAAGATAGCCATGTCCCTTGAACCAAAGTTTGACGTCGAAAGCCCATGTGGGATAGTTAGTGCCATCAAATTTGTCAACATTTGAAGTATCGAGAATCATAACAGTACTGGTAACAGTGGCATTAGCCTTCGAGTGAGCAACAATAGCAATAAGGAACACAAAGGAGAGAGAAAAACAAAAACAAAGGAGAGAGAAAGTGCAAAACGAACTTTAACAGCGTCAAACGATCTCTGAAACAAGCAACCAGTAGCAAAAACAGAAGCTACAGAGGGAGGCGAGCACGTGGCTGATAGGAGTAGCCACACGCTGGTGGTGGTGTGGCCAGGAGAGAGAAAGTCACAAACAAAAAGGCCGCGCAGAGGAGCGCGTGCAGCGGTCGATGGGGTTGGGGTTCCAGGGTTCAGCCGATCAAGAGGCAGCGGTCCTGATCCGGGGGTGGTCAGCCAGAAAAGTCGCCAGAAAAGGGTAGCTACAGTGTACGCGGTCCTGTTCACTGGGGGAAAAAACCGAAAAAAAAGTGTAGTCGGAGGGAAACACACAACCGAAAAGGAAGGATGTTGCAAGTTGTTTGGAGGGTGCATATCCTTTAGTGAAGGTTCTTTGCTTGGTTGATTCTGATGAAAAGCCGACGATGGGATTCATTTATGAAGCGATAGACCAAGCTAAAGAGAGGATTCAAGAAGCTTTCAAGGGTGTCCAGAAGAAGTAAACACAATTTTCATTTAAATTGGATATAGTTATATTATGAAAACAAATTCAATGAATTATTTTTTTTAGTTATCAACCTTTGTGGGATATCATTGACAACAGGTGGGATAAACAACTTCATAGACCTTGGCATGCTACTAGCTATTTTATTAACCCTTAAATGCGTGATGGATTTAAGGCTGATTTAGAAGTGAAATGTGGCTTGTTTGACTGCTTGGCAAAGATGGTGTCGGATATTGAAGAACAAGTCAAAATTGATCTTCAGTTTGATTCATTTAGGAAAAAAGAAGGGAGACTTGGCTGTTCTTTAGCCAAAATAAATTTGTTAAAGAAGACTCCAACAGATTGGTGGAATACTTATGGAGATGAATATCCAGAGCTGATGCAGCTTGCCATTCGCATATTAAGCTTGACATGTAGTTCTTCAGGATGTGAGCGTAACTAGAGTGCTTTCGAGATGGTAATTTTTATAAACATCCACTGTTTTTTATATTTAGCGAGTAGCTTATAAGAATTTATTTGCTTGTGTTTAGGTAAACACAAAGAGGAGAAATCGATTGGCTCCAAAAAACAATGAATGATCTTGTTTTTGTCATGGCCAATTCAAAATTGGCCAAAAGGAAGAAACCTAGGAATGCATCCACATCATTAACTATACATGAGGTTTCATCAGATGATGAGTGGATTATGGAAGATGATGGGAGACTAATGGTGGATGTAGATGACTTGGATTTAGAGCTGCCCGATGAAGAAGAAAACTTGGTTGAAGAGAACCAAGACCAACTTAGAGAGAATTTGGAAGATGAAGTTGATGGACTTGAAGATGAGGATGCATCTATGGATCCTCTTGATCATGATGATTTTGTTCTGAATTTGTTGGATTAGATTATTAGAGCTCAATTCTTGAACTTTGGATTGTTTATATTTAATTTCATGGATGATCATGTTTGTGTTTTATGGATGTTTGTGTTTTATGAATGTTTATTGACAATATAAATTATGAATTCACTTGCATTTATGGGAATTTTTATGCATATCATAGTAGTCAATCCCAAATCACGGCGCGACGCGGCTGACCCATAAAACGGGATCGCGTGTTGCGGCGCAAATCGCCGACGCAATTTAATACTATCGCGTGATAAATCAGTCTAACATGTAAGTATGCACAAAAACACTTAAAAAACCCAAGATATATAACTAAAAATACTCCAAATTCATAAGTGATAATTAAAAACCAATATCATCCAAATGGAACATAGTAACATGGTCTAAAACATTAAAAAACAATGATTCAAGCATTCCAACAGCATTAAATTTAAAACCAAATACATAACAAATAAGAAACATAAGCTATGAAGTGAACTAGGAATCTATAAATCATATTCATCTTCTTCGTCATCTTCATCTCCTAGTTCCAACTCTTCCTCCCCTCCAATTAAGCTCTCATGATCACTTCTATATATTTCTTCCTCTTCAAAAGTCTCTTCATCACAAAGCTCTTCTTCCTCTTTTTCCTCACGCATAACATATTTCCCTTTCCCCTTTTTCCTTTGGCTTGAGGAAGGCCCGGATGCATCACTTTGCTTATGCTTCCTCCTTGTGTAATGCAATGGCTGTCCAGCACCTGTCCAGCACCGGTAGTACGTGCCACTTGCTCCCATACCAATCCATCACCCTCATCAAACACAAATTCTTACTCACCCCCATCTTCATCACCATTTAATTCTCCTAACAACCACTCATTAGTGGCAGTATCATCAACTTCCTTTAGGAGAATGGGATCAATGATGTTCATAGCCTCAAACCTCTCTTTTAAAGTTTGGTTGTACTTGATGAAAACCAAGTCACACAACCTTTGATGCTCAAGACGGCTTCTCTTCTTAGAATAAATATGTTACATTGTAAAAAAATGTTAGCCTGCAGCCACCAGCAATCCAATTTGTATTTGTGCAAAACTAATAATCTAAAAAAGCTATTAAAAGCTTACATGCTCAAAAGTGCTCAAGTTCCGCTCACACCAAGAAGAGCTACAAGTTAAAGATAAAACTTCAATAGCAATCTTCATCAACTCTGGAGTAAATGTCTCATATAGCTTCCACCATTCAGCTGCAATGCAATTAATTACATCAATTGTCATTGTTATCAAATATAAAACAAATGACAATTAAATCGAGATAGAAACTCTTACCGGGGGCTAAAGTGGTCCTTTGTCTTATAGCCCCACCTCCACTAAAGAGTCCTTGAGAATATTTGTAAGTGACCAATTGTTCACAAGCCTTATCTTCATCAATAGAGTTATGGGAGAGCCTCTTAATGGTCTTCAAGAGGCCAGCTTTCACCCCCTTATCATTGTCAACACCAACAGGATCCTTAAAAAAAATGGGGTTAAGATAATACCCCGCAGCATGCAATGGATGGTGCATCTGACAATCCCACCTTTTATCAATGATAGCAAATATGTCTCTATATTTGCTTTCATCTCCTTTGAAAGTCACCTGAATGTTTTCCTTAGCCCTGTCCATAGCCTCATATATGTAACCCATTGTTGTCTCTATAAAGATGAATGATTACCAGCTGCAACATAATTGCTTCCATTATTTGTTATCACTTAGACAACTTTGGACTCTCCAATCTCCTCCACAAAGTTATCCAACATCTTAAACACTTTATCCCTCGTCTTCATGTAGGAGGAAGCATCAAGGCTTTTGATGAACATAGATCCACTAGGAGTATTGACTAAAAAATTGATGAGTGTTCTCCCCTCTCTATCAGTCCAGCCATCTGACATGATAGAGCATCCTGTGTTTTCCCTCCAAACCTCATGATTCTTCATGAGTTCCTTGATGTACTCTAACTCCTTCAAAAGAGAAACCTTACACTCATGATAACTTGGAGGCTTTAGATTAGAACCATATTCTCCAACCGCTACCAACATGTCCTTAAAACTCTTGGCACGCACAACATTAAAAGCAATTCCATTTCTGATTAGAAATCACTCTATGCATTGAACTGTTCTTGCTCTTGCCTCCTTGGTACAATAATCCTTCATGTTTGTTTGTTTCATATTTTTCCCCATTTTTCTAGTTGTCTCCAGATCTCTCATCATCCACAAATCAATTGGCCCTTTTGTATTCTTTGATTTCTTCAAAAGCGATGTTGAAGCATGACCTGAAGAAGATGGAATCCATTTTCCGTGTTTCAAAGGTCGGATCTCTTGAATCTCTTCCTCCTCCTCCTCTTCCTTATCCATCTCTTCATTCAAGCATGTCATCTTATCCGCGGCCTTCTTGGCCGCAAGTTCTTTCAACTTCTCTCTCACACTTTCAGGGGTCTTCAAACATCTACCAGCATTCCCCTTTGCACTCATTTGGTGCTCTTTAGCTCTAGTAATACCACCTTTGGTGGTCTTCCCACAAAAATTACATGTCACCATCTTCTTGTTAGGGTCTTTCAATGAGTTCCATTCCCAACCCGGATCAAGGTTGTTTCCGATGCATTTGAAGAGTTGAACACATGATTAAGGGGTTGGAGTATCGCCTGAATCTCCACCTGCAGTTGCCATTGATGGAGTAAAGAGGTGCTGTTGGAAGCAAATAGCGATAAAAATTGGGAACGGTGGTGGCTGTTGGAGCTTGCAGGTGGTCGGACTTTTCAAAGGCCAACAGCAGCTGTTGGAGACTGCAGCTGTTGGAAATGAAGGTGAGGTTGCTCACTGGAGACAGAAATGGGGGTGGGGTTGTTTGTTGGAGAGAGAAAAAGGAAGGGGGAGCTCACCGGAGATGGAAATGTGAATGGGGGTGCTCACCGGAAAAGGAAATAGGGGCAGAGAGCTCGCCGGAGACAAAACACCGGTTCTGTGGTGCTCGCCAGAGACAGAACACCAGTCTGGTGGTGCTCGCCAAAGACAAAAAACAGTGGAGCGGGACTTGCCGGAGACGGAGGGGTGATCGTCGGTGGTCTTTGGTGAAAGAGAAGATGAATAGAAGAAGAAGAAGAAGAATAGAAGAAGAAAAAAAGGGTTCTTCAAAAACCCTAAAATAAAAGAGGGAAAGGGAAACTGACCATTTTACCCTTACTTAAACCCAAAACGATACAGTTTTAAGCATGGCTGTGAATCGTGTCGCGTTTCCCCACGATTTCACCACGACACCCGATGCCGAGATTGCGCTGTTTCAGCCGCGATTCTTCAAGTCCCGCAACAGGGGCCGCGACAGAGGTGATGCGGCGAGGGTCCGCGACACGACGTTGCGCCGCGATCGCGATCCCGCGATTTGACTGCTATGATGCATATATATGAATCTCTATGATTTTTTATTTATATATAGGAATTTTTAAAATCTTACGATACGAATTACGATTTTTTAGACCCTTAACGATTTAACCTAGAATCCCGATTTTAACTACCTTGATGAAAAGGATTAACTTTCAGAAACTGAATCCAATTCTAATCATATTAAACCATTAGGGACTCACATGCATCGTATAGATCTTTACAGATATTTTTTGGCTAGTTGACCTAACAGTCTTATGAATTTATTAATATTTGTTTAGCATTTTTTTTGTTACTCAACTATGAAAAACATGTACAATAGTACTCATCCCGCTACCATTATCTGGGATTAATAACTATGGGATGAGGAAGGACCTAAGACTTCTAGCCCAACTAACACTAATACACAAGAATATTATATTTTCTCACTATCAAACGCCAAGCTATAAGCTAATACAACTTATGAAGCACGGAAACGCCAAGTGGTCGTCGTACCACAAACGTCCCAAACGGGAAACAGCCGGAAACGGCGAGGAAACATTTTCGACAGCTTCTCTGTTTTGGGCCTACAAGTGTAGACTTCAAAGGCCTTCTTGGTCCCACCTGGACACATGTTTGGGTTTCCAATTTTCTGACAGTTGTTTGCTTAGTAAAATATAAAGTAAATAGTCAAATTGATTATCGAAAGATAAAGTGGCAGCCAATTAGGTTCCCAAAGATAATGATCACCAAATAAGTCCTCCAAAGATTGATTTGACAACAACATTGATCAGTAGGCCCTTTCTTAACGGTTAGAACAGCTAAAACCACTAAGAAAAGATTATTTTAACCATTAAGAATGGGTCTATTGACTAATATGGTGGCCAGCTCAATCTCTGGAGGACTTATTTGGTGATCACTATCTTTAAGAGACCTAGTTGATAGTCACTCTATATATTGAGGACCATTTTGACTATCTACTCTAAAACATAAGTTCATTATGAATGTAAGTAGTGCAATAATAATTCAATGAAAGTGAAGTCCAAATTCTCCCATCATGTCAAAATAATAGAAATGTAAGTCAAATAACTCTAACAAGCTGATAAATCTTATTGACTACCATAACCACCATAAAAGCATAAAATAGGGATGGACATAAGGAACAAAGCATGCTTGAAGGTGTGAAAATACAATGTGGGCATTACACTGATATTTACATCAGCCACTATCATAGTAAATTAGTATTTATAACTCATACTGTCACAAAAAAAAATATATTATGAATAAATTTACAACACATCCAACAAGGGAATATGCTTGAGTTGTACATCCAATACACACAACAAAAGAAATATACACAAATAAACCTTAAAGTATTTGTGGCATACCTCAACAATATGCCTTCTCTCTTGTGCTTGTAATAATTTAAACCTTGCTCGTCTCTCAACAACAGAGCATCTGAAATCTAAGAATGCCTGAAGGTTGAATATTTAAGCCAAGAAAATAATTAGTACATTCTAACTCAATAAAAAAAACAGCCACTAAATAAGATTATGAGAAGTTTACTAACAACTAAATAAATAAATTACATGAAACACTCCCTTAAAAGATGGTAAAAACCACAATGACTCATACAGAAGAAAAGGTATCACTTTAAGGAGTTGGATCTTGTTAAAGGTTCCATCCCAAAACCAATTGGCTATGGTTGGAGTAACCCAACAGATATTTAAACCATGTGAAATATTATGAACCAGACAATGTTAGACTTCCAACATGCCCCCTCCAAGAAGCCTACTGGACCAGGCAAAAGGTAACTTTTGATCCATAACAAAAGGGCAACTTTTGGTCCATAACAACCAGAAAGAATGCTCCTTTTGACCCATAACGAAAGAGTAACTCTTGGCCTATAAGAATCGAAAAGAATACACTAGCTCTGATACCATGTTAAAGATTCCATCCCAAGACCAATTGACTATAGTTGGAGTGACCCAACAGGTATTTAAACCATATGAAATATTATCAAGCAGGCGATATGGGACTTCCAGCACGCCCCCTCCAACAAAGTCTGCCGGACCAAGCAAAGAGTAACTTTAGACCCAAAACGAAAAGGCAACTTTTGGCCCATAACAACCTGAAAGAATGTTCCAGCTCTAATACCATGTTAAAGATTTCATCCCAAAATCAATTGGCTATGGTTGAAGTAGCCCAACAGGTATTTAAATCAAACAAAATAGTATAAGTTGTGGAACTTCCAACAAATCTTGGATATAATCAGTAATTTGTAAGCTTGGTTTGACTGTAATATAGGTGAAAATGAAATTAATTGCATCTAAAGCTTGTATACATATACTTACAGGCCATTCATATTATGAACAAAAACCAATACAATCAGAAAAACAAAAAAAATGTGGACAGACAGCCATGACAATGCCTGAATTTCCACTAGTGACTATGAAATCAACCATAGTACATAATACCAAGGTTGTTAAAACGTAGACTCTACGTTGAGACGATGAAGATTTGCGAAACGTAGATTCGTGAAACGTAAGACGAGACGGAAGAGTCTACTAGAAATGCTAAATATTATATAAACATAAATATATTAAACCAAACATCTATATTAAACATGAAGTACAATATTAAAATTAAAGAAACTTCAATAATAATAATAATAATAATAATAGCTTGTAAAACAAAAAAATACAATGCTCTAGAAGTCTTCCTCCCCAATAATCTAACAAAATCCAAACTCTTTTTTTTTCATTCTCCAAACTGTTTTTTTGGTGAAAAGGGTTAAATACAGCCCCTAAAAAATTATAATGGGCCTGGTAACTAAAAGTTAAAAATAACAGGGTCCTATCTTGACAAAAACAAAACAGGCTCTAAAAAATTCTAAACCTAAACCTAAAAATAAAAACAAAAGACCTTTCTCTCTTCCCTTCATCACTTCATGCGCCGTCACCATCCTCCCTCCCTTCAGCACTTCATGCGGCGTCACCTAGAGGAGAATGAGATAGAGAGAAGACACAGAGATCGGCTCAAACAGAACAGGGAGGGCTTGAGGGAGAGGAGAAACAAAGGGCCACACACGTAGAAACAGACGCAGAAACAGAGGGACACGCATGCAGAAACAGAGAGCCACGGAGGGTGCGACGGTGCCGGAGGGAGGTGCGATGAAGGGGGAAAGGGTCGACAACGCAGTTGGGCGAGACGGAGACGACCACGAATCCACGTCCCGCCGTCCCGATGCGCGTCTCTACCTGGAACCGTTTCTGCAGGCGTCTCAGCACGGTGAGCCCCGGCGGGACGTAGAATCGTACGATTCTACGTCCTAAGACGCGATTCTAACAACCTTGCATAATACCCAACTGGGCATACAGGCAAAGGCAATAAACAGTCAATCAAGCTAACTTCTCAATAATAGATAATTATGATTGATTGGGACATAAAAAACCGAACAAAATCTTATCCCATTATGTGTGGGCTAAATGGATCAATTGATGCAATTGATCTCTGTCAAACATTACCACCAATGACTCAGATGAAAAATAACATGAAAAGGAAAACTGCAAATCTAACACATTGCTGAAGCCATGCATTAAGGAATGTATTTTGAACATACATGAAAGTTTTTAAGAAGATCAATTAGTCTTAACAAACAAAACAATTTTAAGCTATGTTGGACCCAGAGAACAAGAACTTCTCATTAAAAATAACAATTGAAGAGATGAAGCCAACACGGTAGACTAAAGCCAGCAAGTACTCACCTGCAACAGTTCCTTCAGCCCCATTTGTCTAGGTTGTCCATCAAGAATGCTACAAAGAAATCAGACAAAATGACATGTTCGAATTAGGACATGAAGCATAAAAGCATCAAAAATAAACAATAAAATGACAATAAATTAAAACAAATTGGATCATAGAACATGGAGAAACCATATGTGTTAGCCTATTAGGTAAATATCTTTGCCACTATTGATACTGATACATACAGATTACAGATACCAGCATTCAGTAACCAGAAACTAACCAATTATTAACTAAAACAGAAAATATACATACTTCATTGCTTATAGTCTCTCCCACTCAATTATCTCTTCCCCTGAAGTCTTCCCAACTTCACTCATTTTCTACCCATCTGTTACTCTAAAAATTTTCCCACTTATATGTCCTGCATCCCCAACCAAGTGGCTGACTGTTATTCCCACATTTCAGGCTTGTCAAGCACACTCAGGGCCCTGATTTTCTGGTTTTGAGTCTTTTCCAAGCCCACACTTTTGATATAGCCATTAGCAACATGTCCAGGAAAAATTAATCAAAACACAAATCTTATATTTCATATATCATGAGATCAAAAGAACATTATGTCGAGGTTTTGTGAGATGTAGACTGAGCTATGCTGGGATGAGCTAAGATTGTGCTAGGATATTGGACTGACTTCATTGTAATTATTTGAAGGGGAGAATAGAGTGAGAATTTGACTGAGAAAAATGCTTTTTACTCTGAATTTTATCATGGTGAACTGATACAACGAACACTCTATGTATAGAGTATAGAGTGGAGAGGACTCCATTCAGTTACAACTGAAACTAATCTAGAAGCTTCTTTTGATGTTACAACTTATACAACAAAATGACAGCAACAAAACTAATACGTTAACTCAATATTTTAATATATACTCTAACAGATAGGATTAGATTTTTAACTTCGAGTGTATTTTAATATACACTGAATATTTTTTAACTTGTCTTGGCTTCACTTTGGAGTTTGACTTTCATGCTTATGTTTTGAGACTTCGCCACCTGAGGCTGTAGTATGTTCCAAGGGTTGGGCTGTTCGCCCATTAAACGTAAGCTGAGTTCAGAACATCGTGAGACAGTTCGGTCCATATCCGGTGTGAGCGTTAGAGCATTGAGAGGATCTTTTCCTAGTACGAGAGGACCGGGAAGGACGCACCTCTGGTGTACCAGTTATCGTGCCCACGGTAAACGCTGGGTAGCCAAGTGAGGAATACATTTTGGGTTGCGCTGTTAGTTTTATCATCGTATTTTGCAGATATTTTTATGCTTTTTTCATTAATTTTATATATTTTTAACTCATTTGACATATGTCCACCATTTGCCATAAACCATATTGTATTGTATGGCAGATAATTGACTTTCCGTCATGGTCCACCATCCCATTCATAACACTCACGGAGCTGCACAGTAAACCTCACATAACCAAAGACTGGACAGAACATTCAATAATTGTTCCTTGTCCATCAGAATAAATACAGAAGCATTTTTCTAATGGATTAACTCTATCCTTTGGATCATGTAATTCCAGAATTTATAAACAAGCTTTGGCAACAAACTTATCCAAATCTGTAAACATAAGTTCTATGCCAGTGGAAATGTTGATGTCTATGAGGTGGATGCCTCAATTGATATTGTTATATTGAAAGCTGTCGTGTCAATTGTAACTACAGGCAATTAGGAGTTTGTTAGATTGATTGGTCAGATTTTCTAGCTTTCTCAGTAAGTCTTTGCTTGTGTATATAAGGCTCTAGTGCACCCATTCTGAACTTAATGAAAAATAAAAATATTCACTTTAACACTTTGTAAGTTAGGGGTAAAATAGGAAGAATGGAAATATGGAGGTAACTAGAGAGGAAATAATCTATTTATACTAAAAAATGGTGGGCCTAAATCAACCCAAAAACTAGCTCAGGAGTAAATGGTTGCCTCAAACCTCATGAAATGTATTCTAACCATATTTGTAACTGATGTGGGACTTATCTTAACCCACCTCCCTCACACCCAAGACTGGACACCTGGTGCGTGAAGTCTGCAGTAGTGGACATCTATAGATGACTCAATATTCAAACTGGTCAGAGACTCTGATACCATGTTAGAAAATGGCGGGCATAACTCAAAAACTATCTCTTGAATTAAGGGTTGCCCTAGGCCTTATAAGAGTATCCTGGTTATATCTCTAACCCGTGTTGGACTTATCATAATGATTTCATCATTTGAGTGGAAAAATAAAGGAATTATAAAATGTGGAACACACTAAAAACAATTCCCCTAATTTGGAAGGAAATTTGAGAGTAGAATTTTTACTCTTTGGATTTAAAAATTAAATAATTTTTTATAATATTAAAAAATAAATATTAAGTAATAAATAATTTTATATTAATAAAAAATCAGAAATTTTTTCAAAGTTTTAATATTTATATATAATTTTTAATTAATTTTATTACATCATTTATTCATTTCATTCCACTCTCTTTTCTTCTCATCCAAGCAAGAGAAAAATAACTTTTCATTTCTTTCTCCTTCACTTTTATTCATCCAAACAACATATTTTTCCATCTTATTTCCAGTCTATTTCTTACCCTTCTATTTCTTTCCTTCTTATTTCTTTCTATCTTATTACCTCTCTCTATCTAAAGAAGGCATTAGAGTCAATTCCTAGTTTCTCGATCTAAAATTCAAGTAAAAAGTCACAATCACCAATGCAAGAAGTCTTTTCTACTCATCCAAGCAAGAAAAAAAATAACTTTTTCACTTCTTGCTCTTTCACTATTATTCATCCAAAGTCCAAAAACAACATATTTTCCATCTTATTTCCAATCTATTTCTCACTCTCCTATTTCATTCCTTTTTTCTCTTTCTATCTTATTTCCTCTCACAATCTAAAGAAGACATTAGAGTTAATTCCTAGTTTCTCAATCTTAAATAGAGTCACAGTCACCAAACCAAGAAGTGTTACTGAGAGCAGAATCAATTCCAAAAGATATTTATTTATCAAAATACCATAGATGTCGGTTGGTTGGGGGGGGGGGGGGGGGGGTACCAATCAATCATCAGAATTGTCACCAGAAACTATTTCATATCTTACCCCACCATGTTGCAGCTAAATGTAGACTGTAGAGATGTTAAGCGATAAAGATTATTCAAAACAATCAATGGGTCTGATCCCCGCTTCAACTGCAAAATGGATGAAATCAGTCATGGTCACTAACTCAACAGTCTCTTCTCTCCTTGTCTTGTTTTTCTCAGTTTATTCTGTATCAGTCTATTCAATAAGATAAAATAGGAGTAAAGCCATATTTATGCATTTTACCTCAATGACGATACGCATTCCAGAACGATCACTCTCATCCCTGATATCACTTATCCCATCTAAACTCTGTTAAAAGAACAAAAAGAATTAGGTTACATGATACAGATGCTAGCTAGAAACAAGTTGAACAAAGTTAAGCACCCCCACACGCACACAAAAGTTTGTATTGACGAATTGGGAACATAAAATGTATCAGCAAAAGTTGAGCTCAAAGCATGTAATTCACCCAGTGGAAGTATGAGGAAAAAATTACAACCTTTCTGGTTGTTCAATTATATAGATGGATAACCAATCTAACATAAAAAAAAATAAAAAATCCAAGCAACAAAATCCTGTTCCAACACTTGAGTCATTATCACTAACAAGATCACCTTTTAAACACAAAATATAGAACAACTTCACATTTCACAAAGCATAACTTGGCAAAAAGGTTAAAGTGACAGTTTAGCAAAAGAAATGATGCTTGAGTAGGACTGTTGATGCTCTGCCATTCAAACATGGGTTGAGAAAAAAATATTCAATATGTTATGTTTATTAGAAAAATATGTTATGATATGAATGATGGAAATATTTGTAACTAATTTTTTTTGTTATCATTACACCCATTGTTTTTATAAATTTCAATCATTATCCACTAATATAGTTTGTAACTTTGTAATCTTTGTATTGATAAGAACTAATCAATGCCTAATAAAAAATATTTATGTATTATATAAAATGCATGTTATGTATTAGGTTGTATTGTCTCTTGAACCCTCTTAAGATTTTCCACATTGGCATACACATATCTACCAAGTATTCAAGTTTCATTGCTATAAACTGATTTAAAATTAAAGATAATCTTGTCATTTGAATCATTTCATATTATCTCATACCTTAAGTTTAGTTTGGTTCAAATCTACTTCAAACCAATTCAAATCTACTGTTTTTAAATTAGTTAAAAATTCAAAAAACTTAGTATGGCTATTGACCATTTAGAATAATTAATTACTATCCCTAGAAATATATCTTATCCAGTTACCATCACTATATAGGGAGAGAGATGCAATAATATTGAATAAGGCTTCCAAGATTTTAGACAGCACCATACACCTTAAATTTAAAAAATGGCCTTACAGCACCACCTACAGGTCCCTCAATATCTTATTTACATACACACAAGTGAGTGGACATGCAATTTTAAGAAGACAATTGTAAAATGAGAATTCCACTAATTTGAAGGGGAAAGAAAAAAAAAGAACTCGCTGAAACACAGTAATACCTTGTTTTCTACAAGTTCGGCAATCTTCTCAACTAAGGCTGCTTTGTTCGTCTGGTAAGGAATCTATTCCAAACATAAAACAGAATTTGTAATAAAGCAACTATTTCTGATTTTCTAATGTTAGGATCTGATAGAATCTAGAGTTCACCTCTTTGATTATTATTGCAGACCTAGTTGTCTTAGAATCAAGTAATTCAATATCAGTTTTCCCTCTGATAACAACACGTCCTCGACCAGTACGATATGCCTCTAAGATCCTTAAAAAAAATGAGTATATATCAAACCATACATCGTATAGTACAACATTATCAGAAAGGCACAATGTAGAAGGAAAGGAAAAGGATGCATTACCGAAAAATTGATACAATGAACAAATTCTATAACACTAATTCAAGAAGGTTTTAACATCTAAAATAACTGTAGTAACCAACTTTCTTCAAGGACCATTTTGCTTTATCGATGACTCTCAAATTCTATCATGTAATCAACAATTGTTAATTAAAAGAGAGCAATAAATGAATGTGCAAACAACTCACCAAGTCACTAATACTATGAATCATATATCAACAATCACCACTACCAATGTATACCCCTGTCTATTGTCGTTGCCACACACTAGTAATACATATTAAATCACCAGTCTTAACAATACAGTGTATAATATAATTACAAAAATAATTTTTAAATTGCCACCCAACATAAAATATATAGAAAAATCAATAACATGAAAAGTCCATCAGATGTTAATTTAAAAACAGATACTGGCAAAAACATTATAGACTCACCCAAGATTACCCATTATAAGCCCCCCTGTTGGAAAGTCAGGTCCAGGCATGTATTCAAGCAATTCTTGCAGCTACAAGCCATAAGTAGTCAGAAATTTTCATTAAAGATGGAAAAGAGGAAAAGAACATTGAGTTTACAAAGCATGTACAAAGTGAGTGAAAATTACTTATCAACTCTGAATTACCTACATTGAGAAATACATTACTTATCAACTCTGAATTACCTATAGTAATGTACCCAACAAAATCAAGCATAACAGTGTTATAAACAAATTAATTGAAGACAATTGAATTGTTGGAAAATATGTAAATAATGTACAATGCGTGTAACTGCCACTTATTTTTGTTGCACCAACAGGATATTATAAGTTTATCATGTTGCCTATTTTATCTTCTTGGTAGTGTAAATTATATCATCCGAGGATGGATGCAATATGGTAAGCTTATTGGTATGAATCCAAATGGTATGAATCATAAAATGCAAGGGAGGGAAATCATTCAGAAGCTCGAGAGGATATTAAGGGGAAAGCAGGAGTTCGATTGTAGGGATAAGAGATATCTAAATGACCAAAACATGTCATAACTCATTCCCCCCAGAGAAAAAATTTAACCATGATAAGAAATTTTGAAAATCCAAAGATCCTAGGAATAGAATGATGGCTTTTGTCTCTGCATTGCAGTTCAGAATGGGGTTAATATTTGTGATTTGTTGCAGATTCAAAACATTCATCGCAACTGTTTTGCATTAAAAATCAGTGAAATGAATTAGGAAAGCGAAATGATGCCAGGACCCCTGGGACTGTATTGTTGATTCCATTCTGTAGTGCATCTGATTGCATTCTATGTATCTCATTTCTTTCTTCAGATGTTTCCTTTTATATTAAAAAAAAAAGACTCAAGATTTGACACTTACGGTAGCTTCAGGATTATGTATCAACACACAGAGCACATCAACTACCTCCCCAAGATTATGAGGAGGGATATTAGTCGCCATGCCAACCTGAGGAAGATAGAAAATGGACAGCTCTACATGAGAAGATGCATGATTTGTGTTTAAATAACAGTTGTTTCAAGTATGCAAAAGGGAACCCAAAATCACCGCGATTCCAGAAGAACCATTCAACAATAAGGTTGGAAGACGAGCAGGTAGAAGTGATGGTTCTTTCTGTGAATTATCAAAATTTGGAACAAAATCAACCTGCAATCATGAACATATGGACATAAAATGCACTTAGTTACTGATGTTAAATTAATTCAGAAAAACCATAAATCACAGGGCAAAGAACAGCAGCAACTAACCGTATCTTGCTCTAGATCTGTCAACAACATTGCTTCAGTCAGTTCCTGCAAATTCAAACCACAAACCAAATACCGTGCATCAAAATGTCTGCCAATATGTCAACTCAATTCAATAAACATGGGAGAACACAAAATAAAACTCCTACATTCTGGATAAATACATTAAACAAACAAAGCATCACACTGATCCATCAACATCAAATGCTATCGATCACTAAATTAGCACTCAAAGTGCATTTCCAACAAACCCTGCAAAAAATACTTCAATGATGATGACTTGTTATCACTTATTAGGTTTTACACAAGGTTCCTAAGTCACATTCTTTTAAAACACCTTCAAGAAATAGAAGAATAGATAAAAGACAGAAATTAGAGTATACGACTCTTTAAACATAAAATTTCAATCATAATTAACACTTAAAAAATGACAGAGCTTAAAAAAATAAGACACCTTATAGCTATATCAAGTCCATGCAATACAAATTTACCAAGCAACAAAGCTCAAAAATCGAACCAAATATATACAATGTTAAGTTTTGAGAAAGCCAGAGATAGGAACCAATATTCATGTTTATGAAACCAAAAAGTTCATATTTCTCCGATGTTCCTCGTTACTTCAATCCTACATGACTCAATTTTAATAATTATTTTTAGCGTCCAAAATACATCCAACAGTAGTTTCTGGAGACCAAACCCCTCAGACTTCAGATCATTGGACCCGAAGTGAGCGAACCTTATTATTTGGAAAATCCAAACATTCCTTACGTATTATTTTTTTACATATATATCAATCATCAATCATGCAAATATACAATTTACATGATCCTCCAATTTCTTTTACCTTCTTACACTTTAGAAAAGGGAACTGATTTCATGAATATAATCTTGCAAGTCCAGCACCCTAAATGTCAAATATGTTAAAATAACCCAACTAACAAATATGAATAAAAAAATCAATTGTTTGTTCCATGCATGACTAAAAAATAGTGTATAACTTCTTTACCTAGCAGTAATAAACAAGCAGAAACAATAGATTGATTGAAGAATACGTTGTATCACACTTTTTGGTATAAAAATGAAGGTGATACAAAAAGTAGAGTTTTTTTTTTTTTGCTGACTAAACAAACAGTAGAGTTTAGATTCAAAGACTAAATTAGTTGTTAAACACATACATCCAGTCTGCACTCAGTGTAACGCATGGCAGCAGCAGGGTCAGCATCCATTGACCCAAAATTTCCATGACCTTGGATCAAAGGACAACGCAAGGAAAAATCCTGAAAGAAATTGGAAGACACTTAAGAGACAATCCACATGATACTACAGACAAACATTCATTGACCCAAAAGATTTTAGCATGTCTTAATGGGAATATTTTAGGAGAAGAAAAGGCATTTTATATAAAAGTTCTTTCCTTTTAAAATTTGATATATTTGATAAAATTATAAGGTGATAAAAAAAAGCTCTCTTATCATGAGCAAAATTTTGGACTATAGAATTAAAAGCTATCAAATTATTTCTTATCTAACTTTTCTTTTCCCATTTTATTTACAATAATTAATTATTTTATATACAAAACTAACACATACAACCCATACCCTTTTCTTGGTCCAAACAAAATACATTATCTTAAAATCACTTTTTACCAGACATGGAGCTGATTTTGTATGATTAATTGATCATAATAGAATCAATTATTGAGATAATCTTTCTTCCACAGCTAACCCTGATGCATGCCACATTAAGATGAGGCTCAAATAACATGAATGGTAAAAACCAATGTTTTACCTGGGCCATTCGAACCAAGGAATCATATACAGCATTGTCTCCATGAGGATGGAATTTCCCCAATACCTAGAATAATGATGTCATATAAGAGTGCATCAAACCATAAAAATGACAATGGATAATAAGTAGTCTAAACATGTTTCAAGATAAAATTAAGAATTTAACATCAATGGCTAGATATTAACCTCTCCAACAACTCTTGCACACTTCTTGAATGGTTTTTTGGATGAGAGGCCAAGCTCATGCATTGCAAATCTGCATTCAAAATAGTAATTTGCTTTGCAATTACATTATACCTCAATAAGAATTGTCAAATTTCAGCAACTCAAAATGCCAAAAGGGATTTAACATCTGAATTAAGATCTTCATAGTAAACCTATATCTTTTATCTTAAAAGGCTTAATCTTGATTTCATGTATCTATAATGGTACCCTATTTGTGAAATAGTAACTTAAATTATTCTGCTTAAAGAGAAGCCTTTGGTAAAGTTATGCAATCCCTCCTCCACTGAGGGCCAAGCTCAGCTTTCCCACCAGTGGACACTGGTTAAGAACACGGAATTTCTGAATTGATTTTGGAAGCCTCCTTCTCTCTCTTCCTAATGAGTCCCTTGCCTGAAACAAGTACGAGAAGAATGGCCTCTAGCCCGCTTTTAGGTTTCTATGCCCCTAAATGCTTTTCTGATAAAGCGCTTTGTTTCTTATAAAGCGCCCTTGCCTTGGGGTATTATAGAGCTAAATTCAGAAATACAGTATTCCATGGAGCTATTCCCAGCTATCTATTCAGGATTCACACTAATTACTTTTGAACGTAAGTTCATAAACTTCCCTCGTGAAAGAGACAGAGAAAATAAAAGTAGAAAGACATTTTAGGACAGTGTTCTTCACCATGCGAAACTACATTACTTCTTCCCTTTTTTTCCAAATGCTATTAAATTAAAATGAAATGGTTTACACCAAATTCGCATAAGTCTGGATTGAGGAAAAGAAAAGCAAAAATTTTTGAAAATCGCCGACCTTTCTAAGTTAAATAAATAGAAGGATAAAAAAACTCAAATCCAAAATGCTGAGAATCTCCGGTGACACATAAACAAAAAGATTTCAAAATTTCCACTAACGCTCGAATAATAAAAGTAAAAACATTTCCACGCTTCATTTCATAAATTTCTGTAACAAAAACCCAGCGACAGCAACGATACTAACAGAATCCTTCGGTGGACGGGCTTCAACCCGTCACGGACATCCGGTAAGGCGCGACCAAGCAGCACCGACATAGCATAAGCCATGTAAGCCTCCGTCGCTTCTTTGTGAAGCTCCGTCGTCAAAATCCTCCCCTCACTTACGTTACCGTTACCGTTATCCATAACGGCGACGCTTCCATTTGCGTCTCGCACGGGCTCGTCACGGCGCCTGGCGGCCCGGACCACCGGGGCACGGCGCCGTGACAGGCTTTGGGAAGAAGCGGAGACGAAGCGGAGCTCAGAGGGGCTGTGGCGGAGCCAGGGGAGGCGCGTGGGAGTAAGGGGGGAGAGTCTGAGGGTTCGGAGGATGGAAGATAATGCCATGGGGGAAGAAGAAGAAGAGTTGCGGAGTTGGGAGTTTTGGAGGGGAGAGGGTTTCATAGGGTTGATGGTGACATTTGAAAGTGTGAGAGTGTGGGGTTTTAGGGATTTTGGATGAGGTAAAAGAGGGAAAGTGGTAAACCCTTTGCTTCCAGTGTGAGTGTTGTTGCGCGCCAAGTCGTGGATTTCTAGTGAACGGGCACCATTTTTCTTTCTGGTCTGCTTTTTTTCTTGTTCTTAATTATGCTTCCAAACAAGCTATAACTACTATTTCTACCCGGGGATGAAATATTTCTATCATGTGAATCTTTTATATTTTAAATTATATTTTTTATTTTATAAAATGAAGTTAAAAAAGCTAAATTTATTGATAGAAAATATTCATTAAAGAAAAGAAGTATTAAAAATAAATTTTGAGTTGAAAAGTTATTATGATTCTAACTTACTTCATAAAATATAATTCTAATTTTAGTATGGTGTAACTTCATTTATTTTTTAATAACTATAAACCGCATAAATAATTATGCTTAAATTTAATATTACAACTATATTATTAACAAACCTAATATAATGGAATATTAAACGTAAATGAAAGAAAATATAAAATATAAATAAACAAATGAAAAAGTATATATTTACTTAACTTTAACAATAATTTTTTTAAAAAATGGGTATATGTTTTTGTTCACTCTAAACGTATAAGGTACTAAACCCTAAAGAATTACTTTAGAAAAATATGATTTATTTGTTGAAATATCACTTGAATTACATAGGGGACTCTGAGGCCTTATTTATATACCAAAATAAGGGCTTTGATTTCAGCTCAATATCTATTAGATAATGATAATCTCCTAAGATATAGTAGAGATAATTTCCTAAAATAAAAGGGTATAAGGGATTTTCCCCAATCCGGAAGGGAGCAAGAGTCCCTAATCATGAGCTCTCGGCCAGTGGGCGAGCCGAGTGACTTTGTATTGAATACTTTTCTATCAAGTGGATGTATACCGAGTGGAAGTATGTCGAGTAGTAGTGATCATATACCGAGTGATTTTATGTCGAGCAGTAGTGTGCCGAAATTGGGGGAGGTCGTTTTGTTTATTTATCAGTGTTAATGGGTATTCATAAGTTTTTCGATGAAGGGTTAGAAGGGGACATGTGTATAATTATGGGTGGTTGTCGTTTCATTTTTCAAGGTGATGTTTGAACAGAGCAATTTCTATAATGATGAGGCGTTTGCATCCCTATGTCCTCGAATGCGCCTCTTGGGGTTAAGTGTATCGTTTCATGTGTGGGTGAGCTTTTTGCCACGTGTCAAGGGTAGTTGCTCTTACGAGTTCGTCATGGCATCGTGACCGTGAAATAGGTGATGTCTTTCCTAACTATTGGATCTATGTTTGGGCTATACATTCCTCTTGCGTATTTATAGCCTAAACCTTTTTCATTTTCTACTTTTTAGTTTTACAAACTCTCTATTTGGACTCCTTTGCTTATAACTTCTCCCTTCATTGTTTTTGCTTGGCTTTTGGGCCTTCCCTTCTCTTCATCTCTTTTCACCATCTTGAACTTTGTGGTCATTTTGTTCCTATTCAAAGGCCAATCTTTTCTTCTCGTTTTTTCCTCTGCATTTTGTGTTGTTAGGTTGTAGTGTGTTTTTGTCTTTTTGTTTCCTACTTATTCTCATGTAGAGATGGCTTCCTCCTTAAATGCCTTTTCTTGGGTTAAGGAAGAGGTTTTGGTTTTTCCATCCTCCATTTGAGATGAGGATCTTGTTGCTAGGATATGGCAGGACGGGATATTTAATGGGTCAGTGTTAGCCCCCCAATGTCGAGTGTGTAGGTTGCTTAGAGGATAAAAGGGTTTTCCATACGATGACAAACCCTAGGGAGTTAGATTCCATGTACGTGTATGAGACCTTCTTCTTTCATCTCTATCTATCTCTTTCTGATTTTGAAAAGGGGTTTTGAATGCTCTCAACATTGCTTTAACTCAGCTCCATCCATATAAGTGGCCCTTTATGAATTCGCCTTCAAGGTCTTTTGTGAGTTTTTTGGGCGTGTTCCCTTAGTGCCTATTTTCTTTTTCTTTTTTTAAGCTAAGATTTTCAAGGTAGGTTAAGGCAGGAAACTGACCTATATACGGTGAAATAAGTGGTGTTGGAGGACTCTAAGGCAGCTTGGAGAGAGCTTGTCGTGAAGGTTATGGATGCCGATACATCTTTGAAAAGGGTGTATGAGGCGCTATGTGTAACACACCTATTTTTATTTTTATATTAAAATTTTGAAGGAATTAAATTATGGTTTTTTAGAACTTTTTAATCTACGTATTATTTATGATTTTTTAGAATTTTTTGGAATTTTTGAATTATTTTAATAAAATAATATTTTTTAAATAATTTTAAATTCATATAAGTGACTCAAAATTAAAAATATTTATAAGAAAGTAAAGTTAAATTATAAGAAAATTTTCTAAAATCTATTTCAAGTAGACTTATCTAAAAATGATCAGTTTGAGAAAAATATTGATTTTTTCCAATCGTTAAAAAATTAGAAACGTATCAATAAATTTTTATTAACAGAAAATTTTAGATTTTTAAAATTTAAACTTTATATTACTTATTATAAAATTAGTGAGGACTGATATAATATCGCTAAATTTCAAAAAGGACTGATTTTGAATATTTAAAATATACCGAGTGAAAGGTTACTATTTGGCTTAATAATTCAGTCGACATTTACTATACAAAACACTGTGCATGTACGAAATTTTCGAAAGGTACACAGTAACCAGGAATGAATTTTTCAAAAAATGCACAGTACTTTTATATTAAAATAATAGAATGTATAGTAATTTTCCTTCCTATAAATACCGAATGAATTCTTCTTTAGAATTCACAATTTCAGATTAAGTTTTCTTAATATAGTAGTGCTAGTGAGATAATGGCGGAAGTAGGAGAGAGAAATAATTTTTTTTTAGAAGAAGGTTCTACTAAAATCCTAAGGTAAGAATACCTCTTTTTTATATTTTTTAGGGTTATTTTCATATCGTTTTTAGAAATCTATTATTATACTGGAAATAATATTATTTTAAGTTACTATTCTGAATAATAAAATACTATTTCAATAGTAAATTACTATTTTCAATAGTAAATTACTATTTACCTTTACTATTCACGTTTCACTATTTACTGTTACTATTCACAATTTACTATTTACCGTTACTATTCACGATTTACTATTTATTGTTACTATTTATGTTTTACTATTTACTGTTACTATTCACGATTCACTATTCACTATTCACTATTCAAAATTTACCATTTCTGCTTTAAGTAGTAATCTTAATTTTCATCTTGTAACTATGTTAAAATGAAATTGGTATGTTTTAGAACTCGGAGACGATGCGCACATGGATTTTCAATAACGAATCAGTATACAAGAGGTAAGGGGGAGTGAGATAAGAGTATAATATGAAAAGACATAAGAATAATGGGAGGAGTCCCCTACTCCTTTTAAATTTGATAATATTATTATTTTAAAATATTAACATTTTTAACTTAAAATTTTTAATAAATTTTAAATTAAATATTTGATGTAACTAACTCTAACATACCTATGCAAGGACTTGGACCACTATGACCCATATGGACTGAAGTATACCTATGTAAGGACTGGATTATATGGACTTACATAGACCTATGCGAGGAATTAACCAAAAGGACTCAAATTGACTATATTAATAACAATTAGACTTTGAATTATAATATTTATAAATGATGCTTTATTGACTTAATTTTGATTGATTATTTTTGTGATTGTTAATTATTTATGATTGTTAATTGTGATGGATGATCTTGTGATGTGGAGTTTGAGCATATAGCAAACATGACGGAAAGCTAAAACCCAGTAAGAATTTTCTTACCTTACTTTTAAAATTTTTATTCTAAGAAAAAGTATTATTTTATTTTTTTTAGTCTTTTATTTCTTCTTATAAATTATTTTCATTGATTTTACTTTTAATCTTTAAAAATCTAGTATTTATTTCAAAAGAAGCCATTTTATGAAAATTAATTTATAAAAGCTTGAATTAATTAATTCTTGAATTAAAGAAAAATTTTATAATTTTAAGTTTTTTTTAAAGATTATTATCTTTAAGTAAAATAAAATTTTCAAAAGTAAATTATTTTGTTCCAACATAAAAACTAAAGATATTTGGAAATAATTGAGATTTCTAAATTCGAGATTGTTAAGATTCAATTTAAAAAGAAAATATGTAAAGTGTTTTATGAGAAGTTTTAAGATATTTAAGGCTTGGAAACTCAATTTTGGTGAGAATTAAAAACTGTACCAAATTTATTTCTATATGACAGAAATTCAGTGAATTGAGAAAATGTACAGTTTATTAAGATGATGTTGTAAACCTTTATGGTATTTAATAATTGAGTTTCTAAAAGCCTTAACTAACTAAATACGCGAGTAGTTCATACATCATGAATCATTAAAGTGAAACAAAATGATATTATCTGGCGACGGATTATAGAAACCGAGGATACATTAGAGGAGGCTTAATTACGAGCCTTGGGATGAGAGGGTATGAAAGGGTGCTTCAGGGGACCTGGGGTAGCTCCCTAGTGTCGGTACTTTCACAATAAAAACTTTCTCAATTTGACTAGTCTCTAAGTGTTTCCATACCCGTTGAGCTGTTCATATTATTATTATCCGGACTTATGGAACAGTGTAAACTCCTGGTTGGCCCAGTGCAAATTAAAATTTAAGGGCCCACATATATAGGTAAGTTATGATGAAGATATTGCATAACATCCATGCATTCATAATTGATTGTGTATGTGATTGTGATTGATATTATTATATATTGGTTTGTGAAAACCCTTTTGTTGCTTATGTCTTATTCGAGAATATTATATTCTGTTTCTCACTCCTTTCTCCGTGTTTTTGTTTCATATGTTTTAAATTGATGGTTCAGAGAGAAGGATCGAGGAATCTCAGTAGTGAATATAGCACGTTCTAAAAAGGAAGCTCGGTATAAATACCGTGGTCCAATAAATAAATAAAGTTATTAAGTAACTGCTTCTGGGCCATGGAGTTTCCTCTCCTTCTTATAATGTTTAATATTTATTTTCTTCGGATGAATGTAAAAATTACTTTATAAAGTTTTAATAATATTTACGAGGTATTTCAGAAATGATGTATGTAATTTATTCTGATATTTTCTTTTTAATAATCATATCTTTAGTAAAAAACAATTTACAAATTTTTATAGAATTTATTAAAGTGTAACAGAGAGCGTTACACTATGTGACACCCAAAACCCCAAATTACAAATTCAAATTAATTAACCCAAATTTTTGTAATAAATTTTTCGTGTTTAAAGAATTATTTTGAAATTCGTAATTTAAATTATGAGGTCACCTCAAAATTGAAAATTGCGAAATATTATCATGTATACTAGTCATGAATGATTAAAACATAATACATTTATATAGCGAAAATGATTGATAAGATTGCAGTATGAGGTACATAATAATATTATTACAACACATTAAAAGTCAAATAAGGTCAAAGTCTAAGCAATAAAACATAAAAGCTTCATCAATTTCACCACTCGTCATTCTGTGAAGCATGCACTGTAAAAATAATGTAAGAGTGAGATAAAATATAGAATAAATATAAAATAAGTAAAATTGCACAAACACAATCAACAAACAATTATGATATGATGAATATATCAAACAAGATCATTTACATTTAATAATCTTTAATTTAGCCAAATGATGTCATGCTGGATCCATTTTGGTTTAGTAGGAATACTGCAGTAAAAAGTCTCATAGAGACACAAGTAGGACTTAGCATAATGCCACGAATCCCTACCCTTCGTAACGCTCAAGTACCAAAGTATACAAGTAGGACTTAGCATATACCATAAATCCCTACCCTTCATGGCGCTCAACGAAAATAAGGCTTTAACTCATCATAGAGTAACCCCCCACCAGGGTCGGCAATCATGGAACCCTTAAATTCCATGGTGCTTCCAAATACTTATGATGCATGAATGCCTTTAATTCTCTTTATCAATTTAACATACTATGATATCAATACTTCTATAATCACTTGGAAAGCCACAAGTCCTTAAAGGACAGATCACATATATCAATTATCAAAATCATGGATTTACAGTTCAACAACATATCTCAATAAACCACAAGACATTTATATATACATTAATTTAGTTATTCATAATTATTCATCACAAAAATATACATACTGTATGACATTCATAGGACACTCAATAACATCCATATTAATCAATAATCCCTCAATAATTCATAAATAAATCATTACCCACATGGAATATATCATTTTCATCCATAATAACCATCATAGGTAAATTTTAGAAATTTATAGCAGCAACATACATTAGTAAAAAGGCTATAACGTGAGCAAATCAAATCCTTTTTGAGTAATTCCACTTTCTGTAGTTCCATAAAAAAAATTATCTACAACATTCATGCAGACCAAAAATTCTAATTCCTTACAGAATTTACTCCACGTTACAAACAACACACTGACTTTTCAAATGTTTACTGCATGTACACAGTTTGGTAAAATAGGCATATCTCATTGTAAAAAAATTATTTTAAGATAAAACTTGTGCCAAATTTTCAAAAATAGAATTATCTATAACTTTTATGAAGACCATGTGTCCTAATTCTATAAGTATAAAATGCAGTTTCAAAATTACTTTCTGACTTTAAAACAGTAATTTTAGTATTACAGATTCAGTTACAGCTTTGACAACCTTTGGTAAAAATTATAAATCTCTTAATAAAAAATTTATTTTTACTTAGGACTAAATCCTACATATTCATAACTCAAATATCTAAAACTTTTATGAAGGGATCAATGATTAATTCCTTATAAATTATTCTCAAACAGCTAGATAAACATTGACTCATACATAGCTTCTAGAAACGTCATACTTTAATAAATAATTCATAACTCAAGTTTTACTTATCATTTTTAGAAGATTTTGGTCTCTGAATTTAGAGGACACAAAGATCTAGAAATTTCATGAATATATCATTTTCAATTTCGAAATATATGAATTATCAAACTTTAATTAAAGACACTCATTTTCAGAAATAATTAAACAAAATGAGCACATGAGAGTAATTTAAGCATAAATTTCATATTACTTAGAAGTTTGATATAAAACCAAATCTAACAGAATCATAACATTTATATCTACAACTTTTATGAAGATAAAGATGGCTAATCATACTCACAAAATTTACAATCTCGACATATATCCAGAACCAAGTCATGAAACATTCAAAAGAAACATACTTTAGTATTTTGGCCATAACTCATGCTATACATATCCAAATCAGTTAGTTCAAGTCTCCAAATTCACATAACGAAAAGATCTACAACTTTAATGAAGAAGTAAAAGTTAAATTCACACATTTTTAGCTTTGAAATTAAGTAACAAGTTACGAAAATAAATCTGGAAATCCTAGGACGGCATACAATTCTACCCATTCCAGATTTATTCATAACCCTATCCCCTCTTACCATAATGGAGGATCCTAGAGTGGTTGAAAGTATTCTCTTATTGTCCTAGCTTCAGATTAAAAGTGACTTTGATAGAGAAAATGAAAGAAAATAAGAGATATGTCTTCATTAACTTAGCTTGTTATAAGATTTCAGACTTGAGAACAAGATGTAGTGTTGATTTAATCATGCAAATAATAAGTGGGGGATAAGTTTTTCATAATGGGATTGTAGTGGGATGTTAGGTGCATTATGTATGGTGATAATGGAGGTTTTAGGTGAGAAAAATAGGCTGCATTGTTGACCATTCCCACAGCCTATATAATGTAGCTTTTATGATTGAAGTAAATATCAATTCTGACATAGTTTCGATATTTTAGGCATATCTCTCTCATATCTTAATGGATTTTAAAAAATTGGTCTTGTTGGAAAGATAAGACAATGAAAAACAACTTTGTAGTTGATGACTTTTTCAAATTTGGACTCTAACTAGGCATTAAAATATGTACAAGATTATATGATTGAAGTAAAATACCAATTCTGAAACAGTTTCAGTATTTTGAGCATATCTTTCTTAAATCTTAATGGATTTAAATAAATTTGGTCTTGTTGGAAATCTAAGAAGAAGATGAATAACTTTGTAGTTTACCATATTTTCAAATTTGAACTCTAACTAAGAATTAAAATATGTACAAGATGACGCATTTTGAGTGGAGTATGTAGTAATTTGATGGGAGTAAATGGAAAAGGCAAAGAAATTAATAACTAAGGAAATAGGTAATAAGTTATTTGGTTAACTTTTACCTAAGTTATAAAGTTAAAATTATTTACAATGGTAAAAGGTTAAATTGAAGATATTGTCCCAACCTAAATTTATGTAGAAAGTTGAGATAAAATAGATAATATCATTGATGATCTAAATCAAAATGATTATACATGAGAATGAAATTTTTGGGATGTTACATGCTAGAGTCAGCTAGGCAAAGGGCCCAGGAAGCTGAGTCCTGGCCTAGAACGTTGAGCCTCGGGCTCGGCAAAATGCTTGGTGTGGGAGGCACAATTGGAGACTCTAAAGGGAAGGGGTGGCAAAGAAGTTTATTTTAGGTTTTGAACTTTGTGGCGAGCAAGTTTTGACTTTGAAACCTTTTTTTGCTATTTCTTGGGAGGGTGTAGACCTCTTCAAGGTGGTGGTGGATGGTAAGGTTATAGATCCCATAAATTCTGAGAGCGAAGATCCTGTTATTGATCCTTCCACTTCCTCTCTTTAGGTCAAAGTTAGAGTTCCTCTTCTTCCTTTTCTAGACCAAGATAGAGTTCCTCCTCCACTTCCTCAGGATGATAAATAGTTGCCTCCTCCACCATCTGCTTAATTTGTCTCTTGTGTTTTTTTTGTTTTTGCTTTCTCTGATGTATAGGCTTGTTTTTGTATAAACTCGGTTCTTCTTTATGAAATATGGCTTTTACCGCTTTGACATAATTGTGCCTTTGTTTGCTCGATCTTTATAATTTTTCCTTTGTTACCTTTGGACAAAATTGTTGTTTTATAAACAAATGTTAACGCAACTTTCTCGCTCAAGATATTAAAGTTTTGTGAATAAATCTTAATGTGACTTCTTCACTCGGGATATAAATGTAATCGAGTCTTGTTTCTCCCTTGGACTTAAGGTAAACAAATTTGTCATTACTCCTTCGGTTGGGATTTTAGGACTTAACGTGAATAAATTTACTATTACTCCCTCGATTTGGATTTTAGGACTTAACGTGAATGGTTTTGTCATTACTCCCTCGATCTGGATTTTAGGACTTAGCATAAATAAATTTGTCGTGACTCCCTAGGTCAGGATTTTAGGACTTAACATAAATGAATTTTTTATTACTTCCTAGGTCGGGATTTTAGGATTTAACATAAATGAATTTACCATTATTCCATAGGTTGGGATTTTAGGACTTAACGTAAAAGAATTGATAAATTAAATTGTACTTGTATTATTGTTATTTTGATGGGCCCTGTTAAAACTTCTTAGGGAAAACCCAGTGGAAAAAACCCCTCGAGTAGGAAAAAGAGTGCCCTCGTAACTGATTACATTCAACTATAGTACATCTTTAAATGTGTAGGTTCCATGTTCGGGGGATGCTTCTTTCTTCCAATTCTTCATATCAATATACTCTTTTCTTAATTACTTCTCGAACCTAGTATGAGCCTTCCCAGTTGGCTGCTAGTTTCCCATCTTTTCTAATTCTTCTATTATTGTCAGCCACTCTTAGAACTAGATCTCCTCTTCAAAAAGGTTGTGGTCTGAGTAGGGTGTTCCATTTCTAAACGGATTTCTATTTAGAGGTTTGTATCTTGATGTAAGCTGTATCTTGTTCTTCCAGATTAAGGTCTAGGTCTTCCCTTCTGTTTGTGTCATTTTATTCTTTATCATAAGAGGTTCTTCTAACAGAGGGTTCTCCCAACTCCACAAAAATGTCTACGTCATAAGTGAGGTAGAAGAGTATTTTGTAGGTCACCGAGTGAGGGGTTGTATGGTAAGCCTAGACGGCTCCAAGTAGTTCTTGTTCCTACCTTTCTTTTGCTAGCGCCAGTCATCATTTTAGTTCTTAAAGGATGACTTTGTTGGCGACTTCAACTTGTCCATTTGTTTGAGGATGTTCTACTGATAAAAATCTATCTTTTATCCCCCAAGTTTTTGCAAAACCCAATGAAGTGTTTATCTATGGATTGTCACCCATTGTCTGAGATGATAGTGTGGGGGAACCCATGTCTACAAATTATGTTTCTCCAGGTGAAGTTTTGTACCTTAGATACGGAGATGGTGGCGAGAGGCTCGGCTTCTACCCATTTTGTGAAAAGGTCTATAACGATGAGTAGGTATTTTACTTGTCCTTTTCTAGGGGAAGGGTCCCAAGATGTCCATTTCCCAAGTATTAAAAGGTCAGGGGAAAAGAATTCCATGCAGCGGCACGGGGTGGCTATGTATTCTATTAGTATTTCTATGGCAGAGCTCGCATCTTTTGATGAAATCAGAGTAATCTAAGTGCAAGGTGGACCAGAAGTATTGTGGCATCCCTCAGCTAACTAAAACAATCATTCCCACTAGATCATCCTACTTAACTAAGGTGTCATGAGTTCATAAAAAATTATGTAAGATTTTGTTTGTATTGTAAAACATGGTGGATCAAAACATCATTAAATCTCATTCATAACATGGCCTCAATAATGCTTTTACATACTCTGAATAAAACAAGGGCACACAGGCTCCCATAGATAAATACAGACTCGATTCAACATGACAACCTATATATTCTCTAGGAAATTAAAATCCTAACACTACTCCTCATCAGAGGAGGAAGCCTCAGAACTAGAAGGCTAACCCTTTTCGAAGTTCTTACGATGTTACTTATATTGCACAGCTCGAATCAAGCCCTGTCGAGTGGGTTCGCCTTGAGTTACTCCCAAAACTTGTTGTGGATGGAATGACAGTACACGTATTGTAGGGAACTACAAGGCTAGTCATGCTCGGCCTTGGTGACTGAAAGATCTAGAACACAGACTCAAGGTTGTCCTTTTCCTCCCCCCTCATCTTCTTCTTCCAAAGATTCCATAGGCATGTCTAGAAATTCCTTAGGATCTTCTTCGAGGTCTTCCTCCCTAGCCACTTTTATAGTCACTTCCACATCATCCTTTCCCTATGTTTCCTTATTAAGAGGGCGTATTTGGGAGTGGGAGAGCGGGTCTTTATCCTTAGTATGGGAGGTTTTGGTTCTGGGTAGAGGCTTAACTCTCTGGTTGTAGACAAAGGTACATCCTCTAACATATACTCGTGGTCTCTTCCTTGAAACACACGAGACGGTCTATAATACTATTTACAACCCTCTACCACTCTAATAACTTTATCGAAGGGATATGGATCCATTTGTAGATCAACAGGCTGAACATCTCCTTCTCCATAGACTGACTCAATGATGCAAGGAGCTTCCTCTACCAGGACTGGTATCTTTCTCCTAAGCGTTGTAGACATACTGCCTAACTGAGGTCTCTTCGAACATTCACTGGTAGTGGCTTTTCCCCTTAGATCCATCTAGCCTAAAGGGTTTTTCATACATAACAATAAACATTATGCCATATATGACTTTTTATGGCGTTTCCACACAACATTTAACAACGTTTTTAAATGCTTTCGTTTCACGTGTGGCAATAGGTAGAATGTATAAAAACGTTGGTAGAAATACTGTAAAACATGTTCTATTACAACGTTTACAAAATGCGAAAATACCATAATATGTTCATGTTTTATTACAACGTCAAATAACACGGAAACGCCATAATAGGTTCATGTTCACACAAAGTCATAACAATTTGTCTTTGTAGTCTAGGTAAGTTTTTAGGATTAATGACTTTGCTACAAATTGCCTTAAAGAAGAAACATAATTTTGTAATGCTTCCCCTAACTTTAGTTGGCAAAATGGATCGTATACCAATTGGTAAAAAATGCTTCATTAGAACATGACAACCATGAGACTTAAGTGCTTTTATTTTCAGGTCTTTCATTGAAACAATGTTCTTAATGTTAGAACAGAACCCTTCCAGGATTTTGATTCCATGAAGGAACCTACAAAAATTTTCTTCTCATATCTTGAAAGAGGATGGGCTGCTGGAGGTAGATATGTCCAACTTTTCTTTTTTTATCTGCTTCAACTCTTTCATTATTCCCATATCAACTAAGTTTAACCTTGCATTGACACTATCCTTAGTTTTCCTTTGTACATGAAGCAATGTACCGATGAGACTATCACAAACATTTTTTCAATATGTATCATATCAAGGAAGTGTCTTACATACAATGATTTCCAATATGGCAAGTCAAAGAATATTGACCTTTTCTTCCACCCACTAGTGACAAGCTCTCTTGAGAAAGGTTTACCAAACTTGATATTTATATCCTTTACTTTTTCAAAAAGTTCAACACCTGTCAATGGTAAATGAACTCTACCTTGTTCAGTGTTCCCATCAAATGCTTTTCTCTACCACTAGTAATGATGATTTGGAGGTAGAAATCTACGATGTCTTAAGTAGACATGTTTCCTACAATGCTCTAACCAATTCCATTATGTATCTTCCTCACATATAGGACATGCACATTTTCCTTTAACACTATATCCTAACAAATTACCATAGGCTGAAAAATCATTAATTGTGCCAAACAGGCTTTTAAGTTGAAGTTTTCTTCCTTATGTCCATTAAACACATCAACACTTTTTCCTATATTTGCTTCAAATCTTCTTTCAATAGAGACAAAAATACATCTATGTTATTTCCTGGTTGTGTAGGCCTAGAAATTAACATAGACAACATCATATACTTACGCTTCATACACAACCATAGCGGTAGGTTATAAATCACCAATATTACTAGCCATGTACTATGGGAGCTACTTTGAACACCATGAGGATTCATAGCATCAGTGGATAACACGAGACATAGGTTTCTTGGTTCATCTCTAAATCAGGGTATTCATCATTGATTTTTCTCCAATGAGGAGAATCTGTTGGATGCCTAAGCATTCCATCTTTAATCATTTCATCTTCATGCCAAGTCATGTGTTTTGCAGTTTCTACGCTACGAACATACGTCTAAACCTTGAGATTGTAGGGAAATACCATAAAACCTTCGCTGGAGTTGACTTTTTCTTCTTATATAATGAGGTGTTGCACTTTGGACACACATTAAATGCTGCATATTCATTTCAAAATAAAATACAGTCATTTGGACATGCATGTATCTTTTCATAGCTCATTCCAATAGATCGTAGCATTTTTTTGCCTTATATGTATGACCAGGAAGCACATTATCCTTGGGTAACATGTCCTTTAATAGTCTAAGTAACTTTGTGATGCTTTTATCAAACCATCCATTCCTTGCCTTCAAGTTATACAACTTCAACAATGCTGAAAGTCTTGTGTGCTTAGAGCAACCATGATACAATGGCTTTTCTGTATCATTTACTAGCGCCTCAAACATTTAAGGACAATCTCGAAGGTCTTCTTCCAGGATATTTGGAATATCTTTAGTTCTGTCTACCTCTAATTTATTTTTATTTCCATCATTTGCTATAGACCTTCCACTATAGTCTACACTACCACCATTAATTGTGTTTTCAATGTGTCTTGTCCAACATGTATAGCTTCGATCAATTCTATTGCATATTAAATGTTTTTCCATCTTCAATGTTGTAACTCATTTTGCAAAACAACATTGTAAACATGGGAAATTAGTCTATTTAGATGTTTTGCATTCATAACTGCAAATCAAATAAACTCTTTCATTCCATCTTCATATTCTTTGGTCAAATGGTTGGCTAACATCTGTTTCTAATCCATACTATCCTATGCAACGAAGTAAATGATAAACTAATTAATATAGAAGGTTGTTGTTAGACCTTAAAATACTGTTAGGTCTTTTAATTGGCAAGCGCACCAATCATTTGTAGTTTTCAAATTTAGATATCATTCCACTGAGATTGAAAGTTTCAGTAATTCACAGTAATTTCTATTTACTATGGCAAATTTATCAAAACTTATTAACAAAAGAATGATTTATAAATAATATATACAATTTTCACAGAATTTGATGATTGATTTGTTCATAAGGTAAAAAGGTGGTAAAGTTAAAATTTATCTAGAAAGTGAGATGTAATTCAGAATAATCTCAGATACTTGAAGTAAAAACACGATTGATAAATTATGTTGGAATTAGGATCCTCGCACTAAAATATAATGAAATGATTACAAACATACATATTTAATTATCAAGTTCATGTCATCACAGCTTAAAATCATTATAACTGATCCCTCGTGATATAAATTCTAAGTGGTCACCGTAAAGTTTGATCCCTCGTGAGCTTTCTCAGTAAAAACTTGCATTAAGTCTTAGCCTTATGGCAACAATAATCACCAATTCTATTCCTAGTAATTGGCATATTAAGGGTATTTCAACTTTTACTTTCATTAAAACATATTTTAATTGGCATGAATAATCATTCTCCCATTTGACATTCACACTAATAAAACAAGTTTCAATATGCATGAAAATCATTCTCCCGTTTGACGTTCACACTAATAAAAGATTGAAATACTAACATGGTACTTGAATCATAAACATGCAAAGGTCATAATTACAACATCATATAGATTGATTCACCAAATTCCAACATAAACAATTTAGTTACACATGGTAAAAGTAAAAATAACACTTACAGAGGTTGACATTACGAAGGCGTGGAAACACTTTACGATACAAGAGTTCATAATACTACACAACACTCTCAAGTATCTAAAAACCACTATAGACTTACAAACTCACAAAAGAACACTCAAAACTTGAAAGAAAGGAAAGAAGTTCTGAAACTCAGAGTTGAATTGGATGCCTTGAATGCCTTGGAAGTGGCCTATTTATAGGGCTGAGGAAGGGTCCTGACGTGTAGCGTCAACCTGGCGCGTAGCGTCAGGTTCCTGACTCGGCCCTCATTAAACGTACATGATTAAGGCCATTATTGATATTAATTAATTAAAATCATCAACAGACATTGGGCCAATTGTCTCCCACTACGATTTGGCATCTGGTGTGAGTGGGTTAGCCATTATTTGGCCACTAGGCAGAGTGCTTGGCCACCTGGAAGTGGAGTCCACGTAGCTTCTGACGCTACGCGTGTAGTTGATGCTACGCGTCAGCTCTCTAATTTCTTCTATTTTCTCTTGAATTTCTTTAATTTTTCATTGCACAACTAGAGAAATTTGATCAAGGCAGATAATTTCCAATAACTTCCATTTATTATAATTAAAACCTAAATTTATAACAAATTAAACTAATTATTATTATTTTTTTGACACAATTTTATTAAGAAATTTATTGTAAATTTGAGGACTAACAAATACCCCCAACTTTGAGACATTGCTCGTCCTCGAGTAAGAGAAAAACTTAAAAATAAATTTGAAATCAAATTTCTAAAATAGTTCAAGAATTTACCATAAAAAGTAATTTCATAATTTACCATTTGAAATAATCAAAATAGATATCTTATGTAATAAAGGCTTAAAGATAAAAAAATTTACAATGTCTTATTAACAAATCAAGTATAATTTCAGGCTTACCTCAAGTGTTTATCTGTATACAAAGGTAATTTGTCAGCTCAATCGATCATAAAATCAAACAAATTTAATTTTGATTTTCATCTAATCAATGGTTATTAATATAGAATTAAACAAGAATCACTAGGTCTTTTTAAGGGTTATAATAAGGCTTGGCTACAAGAATTTATGGTTTTTCTTGAAAGTAGAAACCTGAAATCATAAAAGAGCATTTTACAATTTTTAGGCTTTCTCTTGGCCTAAATCTCATTTCCCTTCTTGGTGAATACCCCCAACTTAATCCTTTTCATTATTCCTTTTTTTTGTTATGCATATATATTTCTTTTTTATTTTTATTTTTATTTTTCATATACATGCATTATGATAATCTTGAAGAGAACTAAGTTATAATTTTCACTCCCTTTTTATGTAAGAACACTCAAACATTTTTGTTCAAAAAATGCTCTTTTGTTCAATCAAGTAAAGGGAATGGTTAAAGATTATTTATGGGTTAGGGGTGCCAAAGAAATTACTTTTAAGGCTCAAAATTGGCTATCAAAGGATAAATGTGATTTTACCATGGTAAGCTTTTTGGCCTTAACTTGTGTTTACCAAAAATTTTGCCTTGATCATGCTCTTGGATCCTTTGTACAACAACACAAATCAAAGAATTGAGCAAAATTAATTTGAATGAAATTATGTTGAAACCCTCAAGTGTTTAGAGATCTCTCAGCTCGCCGGTTTTTCAAAATTAGCTTGATAGTTAATAAAATCATTATAATTAATTTTATCAAAATTCCTAAATTACAAAAAAAATGATAATTGATTTTAAAAATGGTTTTATTATGTAAGAACCTTAAGTGTATAAATTTCTTTATTTTCAAAATTTTAATTAATTTATTTAAAAGATAAAACTTATTTTTGATTTTTTTAAGAAAATATTCAAAAATTAAATACACTACATAAAATAAAAACAAACCATAATATAATCCAAATCAAATATATCAGACCAATAAAGAAAATATCAAACTAAAAATAAATATGTAAAAAGTAATGGAAATACGTAAAAATAATGAGATGGTCCTCAGTCCTCATATATGATCATCCTCCTCTTCCTCATCAACATCACCCTCAGTGTCATCACGAGCTCTAGAAGATCCACCTACCTCTGGGTATGTGGGTTGGTCACTAGGCCAAGCTACATAAGCAGCAAAATCGGCTAGTGTCATGAATGGTGCCCCTTCTCCCTGTATCCTGTACTAATAAAAAGAATCATGTAAGTGTACATAGGCGCGGTGAGAAACAACCATCATCTGTATCATATGCTGATGCTCTACACTCATCCTAACAAATCCCTCAATAATGGCATCAGCAGATGGTGGCTGGACTGGTGGTCTCCTCCGTCTCTGTCTGGGCTGAGCCTCATACTCAAGAGGTGGAAGCTCACACTAATGAACAAAATAGTCCCTGTTCATTGAAACCTTGAGGTCTTTCCCCGAAGAGCTAGTGAACTCAGGTGATGGTACTTGTACTCCCTGCCTCCTCAGTAAGGCAGAAATGATGAGAGGGAAAAGAACAAGCCGATTCACTTTATACCCAAGGGCATATAAGTGAATCTTCTCAGAGATAAGATCAGCAATATCAATGGTGTGGCCCTGAAGGATGGAATAAAGCAGACAACAACGATTAATAGGTGAACTGGTCTGAACCGGGGTTAACGATCCGGTGTGGGACCAGCCACAAAAGTAAATATATTTTAGTGTTTATACACCGGTACAGTGGGTATCCGGTATTATAATCCGGTCTCTCAGTGGGAGAAACCGGTCTCGTTGTCCTAGAGATCCTTCACACCAGAGTTTCGCGTTGGCATGGGTGAAAGGTGGTGTCACCTATGAAGATTCTCCGACGCTCAAGTTAGGAGAGTGTGTATGAACTCTGTGAATACTTAAGCAATGCAATAGTAAGATGTGAGTTAGAACAACGTAACCTTGCATGTGTATTGGAATATGTTATTTATAGTTGGACGTAGGAAATGAATCGTTGGATACAGGTGGGCCCATAGGTTTTGATACCGTGTATAGAGTGTCAATCAAAGTGGCTCAGTACTCAGAGTATGACAGGGGGTAGGTCAATTATCAGTGTACGACCCTGACACAGGGATGAAGGATAATCACCTTTTCCGTACATCATGCCTGCGATCGTACCTACTCCTTTCTGTAAGTGATATTGGCACATTCCGCTGTGTAGAGTATCCATACTGATAAGTTATAACCCTTCTTATCTCATCGTGACACTGAGGCAAACGGTTATACGTGACGGGGAAGTGAGGACGGATGAAGTATCCGATGAAGTGAGAACGGAGAAGTGAGACCGGATAACCGGAGTAAAGATACTGCCCTGTGATACCGGTTGCCCCCCTGGAACAATCATGCCGACGTCATAAATGTAGGGACCGGTACCCAGACCGGATCATTTGTCCCCTAGCTTGTGTGAGGGACTGTTAAGTTGCCCATATAAGCTACATAGTCTTTAAGAAGTCTGGATGCCGGTAAGGTACTCCGAGGATGCCCATTCAGAAATCTTGTCAACTATGCATCGATATTCTGCCAACGCAACCGTTATACAGATTATGTAACCGCCCTCTTGATGCCCTTATAGCGGATTTGGACAAAGATTTACAATGAGGGAAATCCAAAGAGTTTTTGGAAACCGTAACTCTTGGTATTCGAGTAGTTGTTGGGATGCATTTAATGCGCCTAAAATGATTAGACAATTAATGCCCTTTTAAAACATGAGCCATCATTATCCTAAAAATAACCGTTGGTTGGGCTTATTGGGCCTGGACTTTGGCTTTTGTGGGCCCGTTTCACTTGAAACTTCTCATGAGGCGTTACCATTTTCACGCCTTAGGCTATGAAATGACGAAGTCGTTTGAATTCGAACAGCTGCGTTTTGGGGTATACAGCGTGACTCTTGGTTAATCACTATGCCCCTTCATTACCTATAAAAGGGTAACTTAGCAAGTTTCGGAACTTACTTTCGCCTTCAAGCTTAGTGAACCTCTACTCAAATTTTGAAGACTCTGTTGCTGTTCTTTCCTTTCGCAAAGTTCTTTCTTCCATTATTCCTTCCTAAGGTAACCTCCTTATCCCTTACCTCCATATTATTTTCAGTTGCTTCAACTTCAACCATGCGCCCTAGGCCAAGCAGCGCTGGTACCTCGAACAGGGGGAATTTGAGTTCACGTGCCCCCTCTAGCCACCGTGATGGGAGGATTCTGTGAATCTTCCTGTGGCTGGGCCTCGTCGCTCAGAGAGGGTTGAAACTTCCTCCTCGTGAGCGCCAGTGGTTTGGCGCCGCCCTGAGGTTTCCTTTGACTCGAGGGCTTCCAGTCGCTCTGACAGCGGGTCAAGTGCTGAAGGTTACCTCTCTGATGATGTTGCCTTTTATCGTAGTACAGAGGCGTTTCAACACGCATCAGACAAGATGGAAATTCCTAGGTCTGGAAAGACGTTGATTCTGTGAACTGCGGAAGGGTGTGTCAACGTTGTTGTACACCAGCTAAATTGGGAAAGGCTAAATAGAGAGTACCCGTACTGCTGGGTCGAAGAAGAATTCTTGAACATTGCTTCGCACCATGCAAGAGAGGACAATAATCCTGTTGAAGCTCGATTCCCTGTCTACTCAAGAAAGAAATACAAGGACCGTTTTCTCATCCTTGCACCCCAGCCTATGGAGCGAGTCTGCCATCGAGTACCAGATGAGAGGTCGGTATACATGTATGACTTCGTCTTCCAGCACTTGGGAGTTCGTTTCCCCATTACAGAATTTCAGATGGCCGTCCTTTGTTTCCTTGACTGCGCCCCCACATAATTGCACCCTAATGGCTGGGGCCTGGTGCGTGCTCTCAAGGTTCTCGGGGAGCACTTCAATTTCATAGCCACTGTGGCAAAATTTTTCTATTATTGCCAAGTGGTCCGCCGTGCCAACAAGAAGGGCGGCCTTGGGTTCATAACGCTCCGTTGTGACTCAAGGATAGTAAATTTCAAATTCTACACTGAATCCGCGAAGATTGATGGACGCTCTTTCAAACACTACTACACGCGGATTTAGGTGCAAACGAGTAAGTCGGTCTTCTAGCTTAGCAAGGAGGTATTCACAAAATTCCCCCTCAGCTGGATGCACAAGCATTTTCTGTTGCTGAGCCGTGCCTACTACACCGAAGAGGGTGAACTTTCCCCTCACTCTGTGGAAGTTCTGAGTGCCATGCAATCGGCCTCAAAAGCCCTTAAGGGGTTCTCTTGCAGGTATCTCCTTGGGAGTGACGATGTCAGGAAGAAATACCTTCGTAATATCCATTCTCTAACTACACGTGTTACATGTTCATTCTGTATTTTCTGCTTTGCCTTCAGTATTTTAACTCAACTTTTCTTGTTTTGCAGAGCAAATCGAAAAAGCTTCCACCGATATGCTTTCCCTCAAGTCTATGCTAGCGGATAATGATTCCTCTTTTGAAGAGAACAACGTTCAAGCCAAAAGAAATTCTTTCAAGGCTGAAACTCCCACCATCCCCTTGACATCCGCTGTGGGGGACGATGTACCTCTCCTTGAGGAAAAGGATCCTGAGGAGCAACCTCAAGTTGAAGAGGAAAGCCAAGAGCAGCCCGTCCCTAAAAAGAAGAAGAAGAAGAGGGTCCTGATTAAGGCTGCTGACAAAAAGAAATATTCTGCTGGGGAGTCTCCAAGGAAGCGTCAGAGGACTCTGGAAGAGACTGGCATGAAGAAAGACAAGGGGAAGACACCAGTTCTCTCTTCCTCTGCCCCTCCTTCACACACCGGCTCTGAAACGGAGTCAGAGAGCGGGCCTCCCCCGATTAGTGATCCTCCGAAAGAATCCTTCCTTTCTCTCTACCTCTGGTTCCAGGGGTCCATGCCTCCCACACTTCCTAAGGCAAGGTATTGCCTCCGCCCCTCTCTTGAAGCTGCTGAAGTTAGGGGCGCATGCAAGGCCGGTCGTTGGCAACTGGACGAACTCTCTGGCCTGCTGGACTCCTTAAGTGAAAAGGCGGACTATATGGAGCAAGTTGAAAAACTTGAAGCCGACATCGCTGTAAAGGAGGCCTGGGCAGCCAAACAAGCGGAAACTACCAGGGGGGTTGAGTCAAAGCTGAAAAAGGCTAAGGAACCGCTGGAGAAGAAGACCGAAGAAATAAGCCAACTTCACTTTACCAATAAATCTTTGGAGTGGTAAGTTTCTGAACTTCAGCAGCAAAACAAGTCTATTCCTCTCCTGGAGGAAGAACTCCAGCTTGAAAAGAAGAAGTCCGCCAAGCTAAGTGAGGATCTTACAGCAGCGGAGGCCGGCCACAATAAAAGCCTGGGAGAGCGGGAAGCCCTTCAGAAGGAGTTGCAGGCTCAGATTGAAGAACTAAAGAAGGGGAGTGTGGGTGCTGGGCCGTTGGAGGAAGAGGTTACCAAGCTTCAGAAGAGGTTGGCTGCTTCCAAGGCCAAGGCTGTTAAGGCTTTGGAGATATGCAAAAAGGTAGCCTTTGAATCCTTCGGCCTAGCCCTTCGTCAGGTCTTCTACCGCAATCCTGATGTGAAACTCAACTTGTACGGGCTGGATCTGTTCTACGAGTTCCACAGAGGGAAACTTGTTGTGGTGAAGAGTGACGGCTCGCATGTGGATCCTCCGGATTCTCTTTATGAACTGCCCCCTCTTTCGGAGGGCCAAAGTATGGAACCACCACCAGTTACTCCAGGCCCTGAAAATGTTATTCAAGAGAACGTTCTAACTGGCCAGGAGGCCGGTGTTGATATGACCTAAGTTGAAGGAGCCAATGAGGGGGAAACGGATGTACCCATAGCGAAGACTTAGAAATCTGCTTCTTAATTTTTTGCACTTTAATTTTACAGCTGTGTACTGGGATCAGCTCCAGTTTCTATGAACTCACATGTATAAAATTTTTCTTCAGATAAATGAAATTTTCCTTCACTTTGCTTTTATCATTTGTGACAAGTGTAAGGTTATCAAATAACTTAGACATACATGCTATGCTTTTACCTTTGTATTAATCGCAAGACCGCTCTGTTTAGCTATGTTAACGTTAAAAGCATAGTTTGCACCCTGGAGAAAATAACAAACATCGTAACAGATAAGCAATATTACGTTGGATTATTCATGCGTTCTTTGTCCCCAAGTATAAGTGTTTTGGGAAGCAAATATCTATTGTGAAGTGTTACCTTTAACTCCTTGGAGGGTGAGAAAGTTCATTCAATCTCTACAATGTGATATCGCAGTGTTTGCCGTCATCCGCCCTGTGAAAATTATTTCAAAGATGAGGACAGCGATTGTACTTGGAGTTTGGTTCAATCCTACAATCCAAGCCTTCATGTGGGGTTCAGTACAACCTTGAAAAAGGTTAGATCCTATAACCCATTTCTTGAGGTTCAGTTTAGTCCTACAACTCAAGTCTTCAAATGAGGTTCAGTTTAATCCTACTAACCGTACCCAGAGTTCGGTTTAATCCTACAATCTGGGCCTTCAAATGGTTTTCGGTTCAATCCTACTAACCATACTTGGAGTTCGGTTTAATCCTACAATCCAAGTCTTCAAACGGGGTTCAGTTTAATCCTACTAACCGTACCCAGAGTTCGATTTAATCCTACAATCTGGGCATGGCGTTCGGTTTAATCCTACAACCCGTTTCACCCTTTAAGGAGTTACATCGTCAATTCACAGAATATGTGATTGAGATCATCCGTCCTGGGGGTCCTTATGCACAACGGCCTATGACTATGAATCACAACATAGAAAGGAAAAGGTGAGAGTGATAAATTCATGAACTGCATTCTCATTAAATTGAATGTATATTACAAAGGGAGCGTAGTTGGGGATCATGCCTCATTAAAACCTTCTTGAGAAAACCCAATGGCAAAAAACTCAAGTGAGGAAAAAGAGTACATGTCATCTTACCAACTAGCTGTAGTAAATACGTAAATTCTGGGTGTTCCACGTATTGCGGATTGGTGTTCCATCGAGCTCCTCAAGCTGGTATGATCCCTTTCCAGTTACCTCAGAAACTCTGTAAGGGCCTTCCTATGTTGGCGCCAATTTTCCTTGATAAACGAACTTATTCCCCACACTTGCCTTCCTCATAAGATCTCCAGTATTAAAAGCTCTGTATTGCACACGCTTATTGTACCGGAGGGCTGCCTTCGCCTTTATCGCTTGGTCTCTGACAAAAGCCTCTTCTCTTAACTCATGGAGGACGTCTAGCTCTGATGCCAAATTGGCGTCATTGTCCCCAGCTGAAAAGTATTCCACTCGAGCCGATCTGGTCTGAAGCTCCACCGGAATCATCGCCTCGACCCCATAAGTCAGCCGATGTGGGGATTCGTTAGTAGAAGAATATGGCGTAGTACGGTATGCCCACAGAACATGGCATAATTGATCAGTCCATCCTCCTTTTGCTTCAGTAAGGCGTTTCTTCAACCCTTTCAGCACCTCTCTGTTAGCTACCTCCGCTTGGCCATTTGTTTGGGGATGCTCAACAGATGAAAAGATTTGGGTTATCCCCAGTCCTTCAAGTAAATCTGTAAACTTCTTATCTGTGAACTGGGTGCCGTTGTCAGTTATAATCCGCCCTGGAATGCCAAATCGAGCTATGATATTCTCGTATACAAAACGCCTTGTCCGTGCTGATGTGATATCCACTTGGTGAAGTAATCAACTCCCACGATCAAGAACTTAATGCCTCCTGGAGCGGTTGGGAATGGACCTAAAATATCAAGGCCCCATTGATAGAAAGGCCACAACACCGCGGATGAAGAGAGTTCTTGGGCCGGTGTGTGATGAAGATTAGAAAACCTCTGGCAAGCATCACACTTCTTCACAAAATCAATTGAGTCCTGCTTTATCATGGGCCACCAATACCCAGCCCTGAGGACTTTTCTCATTAAGCTTCTTCCTCCTGCATGGTGCCCATATTGCCCCTCGTGTACCTCTTCTATTACTCCTTGTATTTCACTCTTTTTTAAACAGATGAGATAAGGCACTGAGAATCCTCTTCTGTATAAAATGCCATCGACCATAGTGAAATATGGCAACTCCCTTTTCACCATTCTTCTCTCTTTTTCATCAGTGGGAAGCTGTCTGTTAGCCAGATAACAGATATATGGGATAACCCAAGAATTCTCGTAGGGGTAATTAACCATTATAGCATTAAGAGAAGGGAACAAAGGAATGCTAGGCGATGTCAGCGTGCTCTGAACCACCGTCGTTGTACTGCCAGGCTGTTTTGTGCTTGCAAGTCTCGATAAGATGTCCGCTCTGGTATTCTCTTCTCTTAGCACATGCTTAAATTCTAGCACATCGAATCTCCCCTTCAACTCGTTCACACAATTCTGATACAATTGAAGTTGGGGCTCGCAGACCTGATATTCGCCTTGAATTTGTGAAATCACCAGCTGTGAGTCACTACACAATGTCACCTTTGTTGCACCGATATCGATTGCTGCCTGAAGTCCAGCCAGACATGCCTTATATTCAGCCTGATTGTTAGAGGTTTTGAAATTGAATCGGAGAGAAATCTCCAAATACACACCGTCGTTGCTCTCCACAACAACACCAGCTCCACAACCTTTATTGTTTGACGACCCATCAACATAAATAGTCCAATGTGCTCGAGGTGTGGCTGGATCCATCCCCGTCATTTCTACGACAAAATCCGCCAAGACTTGGGCTTTAATGGCCCCTCGAGGTTCATAAGAAATTTCAAACTCAGAAAGTTCGATAGACCACTTAATCATCCTTCCAGCGAGGTCCGGTTTACTAAGCACGGAACGGAGTGGCAAATCTGTTCTTACCAAACTGGATGTGCATGAAAATACGGTCTCAACCGTCGTGAGGCCCATACAACTACAAGAGCGGCCTTTTCTATTTTCTGGTATCTGCCCTCTGCTCCCTGTAATGTCTTGCTAGTGAAATACACTGGCCTCTGTCCTTCTGGAGTTTCCTTGACCAACACTACGCCCAAGGCTTCATCAGAAATCGCCAAGTACAGGATGAGGGTTTCACCAGGGTCTGGCTTTACTAATATTGGTGGACTTGATAGCACGGTCTTGAGTTACTGGAATGCCTGCTCTTGCTCCTCTCCCCACTCGAACTTCTTGTGCTTCTTCAATGCTTTGTACAAAGGGAGGACCTATGCGCCATTTTGGGCATGAATCGAGCCAGAGCGGCTACCTTCCCATTCAACGATTGTACCTCCCTCAAGTTCTTAGGGCTTTGCATATCCAGTATCACCTAACATTTACCAGGATTGGCCTCGATGCCGCGCTGGGTTAATATGAAACCCAAAAACTTCCCAGCAGGGACTGCAAAGGTGCATTTTAATGGGTTCAACCTCATGTTGTATTGTCGCAACTGAGTGAACACTTAGCGTAAATCTTCAATGTGATCACCTCTCGCGGGAGTCTTAGCGATAATGTCATCAATATATACCTCCACCAACTTGGTGTGCATGCCTTTAAACACCTTATTGATCATGTGTTGGTAAGTAGCACCAGCGTTCTTTAACCCAAAAGGCATGACGGTGTAGCAAAAGACACCGCGGTCATTGACGAAAGCCGTCTTCTCTTGATCCTCCTCCCACATCAGAATTTGGTTATACCCTAAATAAGCATCCATAAAACTAAGGTATTGATAACCAGACGAATCATTAACCATACGATCGATATTTAGGAGTGGATAAGGGTCCTTCGGGAAACACCGATTGAGATCTACATAATCTATGCACATCCTCCATTTGCCGTCGGCCTTCTGCACCATTACTACATTGGAGAGCCAGGATGAATAACGGACCTCTTTAATGAAACCAGCCTTCAACAATTCTTTTGTTTGCTCACATGCTGCTTTCTGTTTTTCCGGTCCCAATCTTCTCTTCTTCTGGGCAACCAGTCTTGTCTCTGGATAGACAACTAATTTATGGCCGCAGCAGTCCATGCGAAAAGGTCTTTAAACTCTTGAAGGAGTGCCACCAAGCATTGCTCCATGACCAACTCCAGCTTATCATTAATGTGCGTGACCTTATCTGGGGAATCCCCTAAGACGATGTCCCTGGAACCACCATCCGGTGTAGACTTTGAGGGATTGAGAGGGTCAATCTTCAATTCCACTCCGGGGTCTAGATCAATCAAACTGATAGACCCAGCCGCTATTCCTCCATCGTTCAACTTCTTCTTCTTGTTAAATGCTTCCAACTTCACCATATTCAGGCTCAGGTTGTAACAATACCTGGCCATCTCTTGATCGCCATGAAGGGATGATACACCATTGTCCTTGTCAATGAACTTGATAAGGAGATGTGGGGTAGATACGATTGCTTCCATCGCATTCAGAGTGTGACGGCCTATGATCCCATTGTAGGGGGACTCCACATCAATTACCAGGATTCTGGACTTCACCGTTCTCGCTCCAGGTTCACCCTCAAAAGAAATGAGGGTATCAAGATACCCTTTGGTGGGTTGCTTCGCCCCGTTGAACGCTGTGAGCTCTTATGTATATGGTTGCAAATCTACATCATTAAAGCCCATTTTTTTGAAATAATCATAAAAAATTACATCACAAGAACTTCCCTGATCAACAAGAATTCTTTTGACATCCTTGTTGGCTATGACTACGATGATAACCAATGCATCATCACCTCCTGGGATCGTTGGGCCAAAATCGTCATCTGTGAATGACACCACCGGTGCTGCGACGCCGTCCCTGAAAGGGCGGTTGTCTGTGGGCTTCCCTTGTACTGACAGGATCATTCGGTGGTGATTCTTTCTGGCTGTGATTGACGCTCCTCCTGTTAGGGAATCCCTAAGCATAAGCAGCGGAAAAATAAAAGGGATTCCATAGGATTTGCAAGGTTCCGTGTTTCAAAGCACAAAAAACAATTTCGAAATTCATTTTGGATTACCTCTTGAAGAACTCCGAAGCAGTCGTAGCCTCGTCCTTTAGGAGTCCACACGAGCACTCCCACCAGAATCGCAACACTTGCCAACTGCTAGTTTGACGGCGTGTAGCTCTTGCAACTTTTGCGAATTTGTGTCTTACTTGAGTGAACGGCCTATGAGCATCTTATGCTCTATTTATAGGCTTAGGTTTGACCTAATTTGTTCTCTCTAAAAGTGGGCTCCTTACTCATTCCAAATGAATTAGGCCTGATCCGGTCCTAACACCGGCCCCCAAGAGCATGGCTTTAATGCCTTGCCAGATCAGCATTTTGAATAAAGAGAAGTACTCTTCAAATACACTACAAATACTATACGGAGTGCATACCGCCAGGGCAAGTAACGCCGCCAAGGCTCATAACTCTGCCCAGGCACGTTACCCCGCCAAGGAATGTAATTCCGTCCAGGCATGTTACTCCGCTAAGGAATGTAACCTCGCCAAAGTTGTTACTCCGCCAAGCCATAGGCTCAATATTTGCGGAATACCGAATTTCCCCTACTGCGTAGCGAGCCTATACTCACAACCCCGGCACGAGATTGACTCTGTCTTGAGAGGTTAATAATGGGAATCACGCTGTCACGCATAAAGGGAAATAACAATAAAATATTAAAGCACTAACGCTTTCCAGACAAGTTGTGATACCTACTACAATAATGGTGCATGTAAACGGCGCAGGGACCCACTACCTTTTCAGCATTATGCCTGAAGACAAGGAGCGGGTCCTACCAATAATGGAGCACCAGTAACAGGTATATAAACCTCTCTCGAAAAGGTATAAGGGATCTCTTTTCCCATTCTCTGAACCTTACACTCTCTTACTTGCATAATTCTCTCTGACTGTCTTTCTAAGTCTCTAAGTATTCTGAAATACTGACTTGAGCGTCGGAGAACGATTGCAAGTACCACCCCCAATCGGGTCAAGGCAACGAAGATCCCGTCAGGCGGACTGTGACACCACCCAAAAGTACATTGCACTCCGCCTCAGCATACAAAGACTCTCCGTATTTACATTTATACGCACATTGCTTTGTATCAAAAACATATTTATATGTATATTTTGAGTTGTTCTACAAGCATATTTCTACACCCCCTGTAAAGAACAGTTCAAGGCCCAATAGCTTTATTTTAGTCCAACTAAAATAAGACAACATTTTCTGATGGGCTTACTCTATGTGTGTGACCCTATAGGTAAAATACCCGGTCATATTAATAATAAACTATTTTATTATTAATATAAAATAAGAGCGGCATCTAGCAATGCATCATTATGTCCGAATATTATCAACATAACCTATAAGTGATAATTATTTAATATGTTTATTCCTTTTGTCACGATATCCTAATTGGGCCCAAGGCATGGTCGCGTCATCCTTGTACGGCCCAATTTATTTTACTTGATACCGGAGTAGACTGGATCCGAATAAATATCTAATATTTATTCTTTCTAGCATGACCATGCGTTTTCTTAGTCTTACTCCATCAAGTGGCCTATGGATATCACTCCTGTCACATAGGAGAGATAAATCCCATCTACATCACTCACATCCCTCTGCATAATTTGTTCATTGCCTAATCACAACCTTTATAGTCCTCTTGTTACAGAAGACGTTTAATTGTATTAAAACAATAAACTCCTCATGTAGGAATCGTAGTGACTTCAGGTCGAAGGACTACATATACCATTATCACATTGAGAATCGTTTATGACAATCATGTAACGATCCATGCAACGTTCTCATGGTGGGTCTGTCCAGTACATCATTACTCTTAATGTCTACCTGTGTGAAGACTCGATATCATCTATATCTATGATCTGTGAGATCAAGTCATCAGTACACTCACACACTAGTCTCAGTGTATTTACATGTCCCCATGTAAATACTTGACTAGGGACATTTTAGGAATAATTTTTATATGACCTATTACTCCAAGGATAAATATGTTTTAAAACAATTTTAAACTGAAATATTTATTCTATTGATAAGTAGAAAAATGATACAAATGAAGAAGCATAAAAGCTCATAGTGCATACACCAACACCTCCTCCAGCAAATCCTCCAGCGACTATCTCAATCACCTTGCGCCGACCTTGCCTTTGCTACTGAGGCATACCGTTCTGCTGAGCTCCTCCAGTGATCACTACTCCCTTCTGTTTCTCTATGGTTATGAACCTCCTGACCAGATTACGGCTGTTATTACCCTCATCATTCGGATCTCTTCCTCTCTTGTCCGTCCTGTCTGGCTCATCTAAGGACTTCTCCTTGAACAAATACTGTTTCAGTTTCCCCTCTCTAATAAGAGTCTCCACCGTGTTCTTCAACGCCTTGCACTCATCTGTGTGATGGCCAACCTGCTCGTGAAAGGCACAGTATTTTTGCGTGTTCCCAGGTCTTTTCACTGGAGGTGGCTTCCTTATCCCATAGACGCTGAGTGTGGGCCAACCAACTTCCCTCAGGATTTAGGAATGCCTGGAGTTCAAAGGGGCGTATTTGCTAAAGAGGAGACGCGTCTGTCTCGCTGATGAGGTCGAGTGCTCATAAAATCTTCCCTTAGGGCATGCTTCTCTGGCCTTACCCTCTCTTTATCTCTCCGTGGTTGCTATGAGGGTGCTAGCGGCTTCATTCTAACTGCAGTAGCTTCCAGGTGCATCTCTATGCCAACATATTTTGAAGCTTTCCTTCAAAACTCCTCGAAGGTTGTTGGAGGACTTTTTGCCAAAGATAAGGCAAAAGCAGACCCAGGTTGCAAGGCCTCAACCACAATATGGAGCTGTATAGCCTCCGTGAGGTTAGGCACCAACGCAGCCTCCTTATAAAATCTCTTCAAAAACTCCTTAAGAGTTTCACTTTTTCCTTGCCTTATCTGGGCCAAGGTATGAGAAGTCCTTGGAATATCTCTGGAGATAACAAAATGGCTTTCGAATGCAGCTGCCATTTCTTCCCAGGAATCTATCGACCCTGAGGGCAAACTCTTGAACCAACTAAGGGCTTCCTCTGTTAGCGTTCTTGGGAACATTCTACACATAACATCCTCATCAGCTCCTAAATACATAGCCTCGTACACATAAGCATCAAGGTGCTTAGTAGGATCAGTCTCTCCATTATACTTTCCGATCGAAAGTGGCTGGGTTGTTTGTAGGTGCTTGGGGATAATGACACTCATGAGCCTCCTTGAGAAAGGGACACTGAGTCTGTATGCTCCTGAAGTTACCACTGCCTGCTCCTTCCTCCTTGTACTGACCCTATCTCCAGAGTCTTGGGTCTGTTCCCTCTCCTCATAAGTAGGGATCTTCGAATATTGTAGGGTTGTGGATCTTTCTCTTATGGATGCATGATGAACATCCTCCGCCTGGGACATCGCTCTGTCGCCAGTTCCTCTCTTCTCCCTTCTCAGCTCCATCAACTCCTCCCTGAGCTGCCTTATAACTTCGTCTCGAGGGTCAGGGGTTGCCACAGGTACCATCCTCCTCATGTTGGTTATAGGAGATTCAAAAACGAGTCTCCTTCCAGCCTACTGATGGGTCACATCCTCCACGTGACCATCAACAAAATCGCGTCCATCTCCTTCCATATTGAACTACCAAACTTTTACGAAAAGTGGGAATAACTCTATCGGGTCCTACTGGGTGTGCCAATAAACTGGTCTGAACCGGGGTTTATGATCCGGTGTGGGACCAGCCATAAAAGTATATATATTTTAGTGTTTATACACCGGTACAGTGGGTATCCGGTATTGTTATCCGGTCTCTCAGTGGGAGAAACCGGTCTCGTTGTCCTAGAGATCCTTTACACCAGAGTTTCGCATTGGCATGGGCGAAAGGTGGTGTCACCTACGAAGATTCTCTGACGCTTAAGTTAAGAGAGTGTGTATGAACTCTGTGAATACTTAAGCAATGCAATAGTAAGATGTGAGTTAGAATAACGTAACCTTGCATGTGTATTGGAATATGCTATTTATAGTTGGACGTAGAAAATGAATCGTTGGATGCAGGTGGACCCATAGGTTCTGATACCGTGTATAGAGTGTCAATCAAAGTGGCTCAGTACTCAGAGTGTGACAGGGGGATAGGTCAATTATCAGTGTACCACCCTGACACAGGGATGGAGGATAATCACCTTTTCCGTACATCACGCCTGCGATCGTACCTACTCCTTTCTGCAAGTGATATTGGCATATTCCGCTGTGCAGAGTATCCATACTGATATGTTATAACCCCTCTTATCTCATCGTGACACTGAGGCAAACGGTTATACGTGACGGGGAAGTAAGGACGGATGAAGTATCCGATGAAGTGAGAATGGAGAAGTGAGAGCGGATAACCGGAGTGAAGATACTGCCCTGTGATACCGGTTTCCCCTTGGAACAGTCATGCTGACATCATAACTGTAGGGACCGGTACCCAGACCGGATTAATAGGTATAGAAGAGAGATGAGAAACTAGTGTGATATTATGGAGCATCAAATAAGACCACGCCTGAGCTATAGGGATCAGCCGGGTCTTAAAGAGGTTTGATGGAGATCTTCCAACCTTACTAAGGTTAAAGAAGATTCCATCCTTGCTCAAAAAATGAATAACCTGATCCAGGAAGTATCCTAGATCACCATCCTCAGTAGCAACTTTGTTTATGTTTTCCTTTCAGAAACAAGTATCATCCTCAGGAGTAGGCTCCCAAGGATTACCCAGTAGGGTACTAATAGTGTCTCTATCATATGTAATGTGCCGACCCCTCACTAAACTCGTCCTCTGCTGACTGATGTTCGGTGAGTCCTGGCGTGTCCTATAAGCATTAGCATAAAACTCCATGACCAAGATAGGATCCCCCTCAGTAGGTAAAGAAAATAAGGGTCCCCACCTCCTCCTCTCTATCTCATCCTGAAGCTCAGGATAGTCTCCAGCACTAAGATCAAGGACCCTCTCCCAGATCAGTTTCTGGCCCTTAATCTGATGAAATCTCACCCACTTGGCGTCAAACCTAAACTTGGTGGGATCTCAAGGTCCTAACTGCTCCTCTCCTTGAAGATCAATATCTTTAGAAGTACTATCAATATCTGTGGCAGAAGTGGTGGCCCTTCTTCTTTTAGGACCAATGGAAGGAATAAATTTCCTAGGACCCATTTACAAAAGAAAATTTATTTAAATCAATCAATAAATCACACAAACAATAAATCACATATCACATAATATATTTTTCTTTTTTTTGGATATTATAAATTTTAACAAAGTAAATCATGCATTTAAACAAAAATTAACATGCATATTTTTAGATTTTTAGTATAAATAAATTCACACAACATGTAATACAAAAATTAGAATTCATAAAACACATATATTTACAAAATTTAACAAATTTATTTATTTTTAACCAAGAAAGTATAACAAACATACAATTTAAATTTTTTAATTAATTTTAAAAGAAAAACAAAATAAAACAAAACAAAAAAACGAGATAAAGAATATTTTATTTGATTTTAAAAATAATACAGATAATAAACAATATATACATTCAACAAAAATAAAACACAAAAATCAAAAACAAATTTAAAACAGGGGCTGACACTACGCGTGTATGGGACGCTGCGTGTCAGCCCTGTTCTGCCCACGCTACGCGTCAGTGGGATGCTACGCGTGGGCTTCTGTTCTGCCCACGCTACGCGTCAGTGGGACGGTATGCGTGGGCTTCTGTTCTGCCCACGCTATGCGTCAGTGGGACGCTACGCGTGGGCTCACAGAACTAAAACATGAAAACAGGGGTTACGCAATAGCAACCCCTTTCAATATTCAATCACACATTTACCTATTTCTAATAGCAAACAAATCCCAATGGTCTTCTAATCCTAATCTTAACCACATGCAATTCTAAGAATTGAAAATAAAAAATAAACAAAGGAAAAAGGGAGAAAATCACTTACTTGGAATCCTTGCAAAATTGAAGAAAGATGAGAGAATGTGGGTGATTGAGAGGTTTGGACTTTGAGAAATAGCGTTTCTGAGAAAAATGAGGCAAAGAGGGAAATTTAGGTTTTTAAAAACCTAAATTGGGCCTCTTTGGTTCAGTTTTGAAAATTGAATGCAGGCCCTGATGCTACGCGTGGCTGAGACGCTATGCGTCAGGGCAAAATTTTTACCTCCACGCTACGCGTGGGGGCTCTATTTTTTATTAATTATTAATTAATTTTGAAAAAAATAAAGAAGAAATAATGGGTTGCCTCCCATTGAGCACTTGATTTACTATCTCTTGCTTGACACCCTGCATATCATAGATCAGTTAAATAACAAATAGTGGTGAGTCTGTTGATCTCACCACCTAGATATGGTTTTAATCTTTGCCTATTAACCATCCAACTTCTTTTGGAAGTTGGATCTTCAATTTCAACTGCTCCATAAGATTTAACTTCCTTAATTACAAAAGGGTCTGACCACTTAGATTTTAATTTACCAGGAAATAATCTTAATCTTAAATTAAACAATAAAACTTGCTGACCTGGTGTGAAGTGTCTATTTTTAATTTTCTTGTCATGGTAAGCTTTCACCTTATTTTGTAACTTCTAGATGACTCATAAGCACTGTTTCTCATTTCCTCTAACTCAAGTAACTGCAATTTTCTTTTGTCAGCTGCCGCGTTTGGATCAAAGTTGAGGAATCTTAAGGCCCAATATGCTTACTGGAAGATGACAAACTTTTCCATAAACCATTTGGAAAGGAGAAAGGCCAATAGGAGTTTTGAATGCAGTTATGTATGCCCAGAGTGCATCATCAAGCTTTTGTGACCAATCTTTTCTGGAGGAAGACACAGTCTTTTCCAAAATTCTTTTCACTTCACGATTTAAAATTTCAGCCTGTCCATTGGTTTGTGGATGATATGTTGTGGCCATTTTATGTCTCACTCCATAATGTTGTAACACCTTCTGAAGAACTTTGTTACAAAAGTGTGATCCTCCATCATTGATCAAGGTTCTTAGTGTTCCAAACCTACAAAAAATGTTTTTCTTCAAGAAATTCACTATAGTTTTGGTGTCGGCATTAGGTGAAGCGATTGCTTCTACCCATTTTGAAACATAATCAACTGCCAAAAGGATATATTGATTGAATTGAGAGTAAGGGAAGGGTCTCATAAAATCAATACCCCAACAATCAAATACCTCAACCTCCTGAACGTTTATGAGAGGCATTTCTTACCTCCTATTGGCATTACCTATTCTTTGGCAGTTATCCCAAGCTTGCACAAATGAGTAAGAATCCTTAAAAATGGAGGGCCAATACAAACCTGATTGAAGAATTTTTGCAGCAGTTCTCTCTCCATTAAAATGTCTTCCATAAGGTGATTTGTGGCAATGCCACAACACATCTTTCTTTTCCCAATCAGGTATACAACGACGTAGCAAATTATCCAAACTAATTTTGAATAGATAAGGGTCATCCCAAACAAAGTATTTTGCATCTTTAATTTTTTTTTCTTTGCTGCCAAGTTAGATTATTTGGAAGAATTCCCGCTGCTTTAAAATTGGCCATATCAGCAAACCATGGCCGTTTTGTTATTTCAAAAAGTTTTTCATCAGGAAATTCTTCCAAGATGTCTTTTTCTTTGGCAGTAACCTCATCATTCATTAATCTAGAAAGATGGTCAGCGACCATATTTTCACTACCATTTTTATCTTTGATGTCAAGATCATATTCATAAAGGAGTAGAATCCATTAGATTAACCGAGGTTTAGAATCAGTTTTGGTCAAAAGGTACTTGATTGCCGCATGATCAGTGAAAATAATTATTTTTGAACTAATCAAGTATGATCTAAATTTTTCTAAGGCATATACTATGGCTAGTAATTCTTTTTCAGTAGTTGCATAATTTATTTGATTTTCATTTAAAACTTTACTAGCATAGTGTATAACCCTAAAAACTTTTTCATATCTTTGACCTAAAACTGCTCCCACAGTATAATCATTTGCATCGCATATAAGTTCAAATGGTAAATTCTAATTAGGAGCAATAATTATAGGGCCAGAAACCAATTTCTCTTTCAAAGAATTAAAAGCTTTAAGACATGCTTCATCAAACTTGAATTCAACATCTTTATTTAGAAGATTTGTTAAAGGTTTAGCAATTTTTGAAAAATCTTGAATAAACCTTCTATAGGATCCAGCATGTCCTAAGAAACTGCCTTTTACATTTACAGGAGGTGGGAGTTTAGAGATTACCTCAATCTTGGCTTGGTCTACTTTAATACCTCTAGAAGAAATTTTGTGACCAAGTACAATTCCTTCTTTCACTATGAAGTGACATTTCTCCCAATTGAGCACCAAATTTGTTTCAATACACCGCCTCAGTACGGTGTCCAAGTTGGTTAGACATGATTCAAATGAATTCCCAAAGACTGAGAAATCATCCATGAAAATCTCAATGCTTTTTTCAATTAGATTTGTAAAAAAAGCTAACATGCATCTCTGAAAAGTAGTAGGTGCATTACACAATCTGAATGGCATCTTTCTATAAGCAAATATGCCAAAAGGACATGTAAAAGTAGTCTTTTCTTGATCAAGGGGGTCAACAACAATTTGATTATATTTAGAGTATCCATCAAGAAAACAATAGTAAGCCTGTCCAGACAATCTTTCAAGTATTTGATCCATAAAAGGGAGTGGAAAATGATCTTTTTTTGTTGCTTGATTTAATTTTCTATAATCAATACACATTCTTCAACTAGTGACAGTTCTTGTTGGGATTAATTCATTTTTATCATTAACAATTACTGTCATACCATCCTTTTTTGGAACAACTTGTACAGGACTTACCTATGCACCATCAGAAATCAGATAGATAATACCTGCTTTTAGCAATTTCAAAACCTCCTTTTTGGTTACCTCTTTCATGGTTGGATTGAGGCGCCTTTAAGATTGAGCAACAGGTTTAAAATCATCTTCAACAAAATCTTATGCATGCAGTATGATGGACTTATACCTTTCAGATCTTCAAGTGTCCATCCGATTGCTTCTTGATTTCTTTTTAACACTTCTACTAGTTTTTCTTCTTCTGTTTCACTTAACAAATTACTAATAATTACTGGTTTTAGATTACCTTTTTTCAAAAAGATGTACTTTAGGTTGGAAGGTAGCACTTTCAATTCAGGCCTTTGGATTTCTTCAACAGGTACTTCTTAGATTTCTTTAATTTTTATTGATTTAGGGGAAATTTCTTTCCCTTGATCAAGGTCTTCAAAATACCTGTCCACCTGTCTCTCTTCTTCTTCACTCAAAGATTCCACAAAGTTAGTTAATAACTTATTTAAAGGGTCAGAAGTTGACGTACCTTTGGATATGGAAAGGCAAACTTCGTCAAGAACATCCACCTTAAAACAGTCTTGTTTTGAGTTGGGATGTTTTATGGCTTTGAAAACATCAAAGTTCACCTCTTCATCATGTACTCTTACTGCCAGTTTCCCATTATCTACATCAATAAGTACTTTAACAGTCTTTATAAATGGCCTTCCCAGGATCAGGGGGACTTCAGCATCCTCTTCCATATCTAAAACCACAAAGTCAACAGGGAAGTAGAACTTATCAACTTTTACAAGTACATATTCCATAATACCGTAGGGTCTCTTGATTGATTTATCGACCAATTGCAGAATTATTTTTGTTCTCTGTGGATCAAGATCACCAATTCGCTTCATCATACTTAGAGGCATTAGATTAATGCTAGCCCCTAAGTCTAACAAGGCTTTCCCAATATTTATACCTCTAATGGAGACGGGAATGGTGAAATGTTCAGGGTTTTCAACTTTTCTGGCATGTTATATTGCAAAATAGCATTGCAACCTGCTTCAAGTTCAACAATTTCCTCATTATACCTCCTTTTTTTGGTAAGATATTCTTTCATAAACTTTGCATATGTTGGCATCTGTTCCAATGCCTCAGAAAATGGAATGTTTATGTGTAATTGCTTAAAGATTTCAAGGAATCTTTTGTATTCATTTTCCTTATCCTTTTTTATGGTGCATGTTGATAAGGTAGATCCTTAACTGGAAGTGTTTGACCCAAATACTGATTTTTTTTATTTTTTCTTTTTCTTTTTATCTTCTTTTTCATTTTTTTCATCATTTTTTTCTTCATTCTCTTTTTCTTTTTTTCTTTTTCTTTTTCTTCTTTTTCTTTTTCTTTACAATCATTTCCTATAACTTTACCAATTCTTGTAAAAATAGCCTTACATTGTTCTCTTGGATTTTGAGTATTTGCAAAAAAATCAGAGCTTTTTATATCAGCTACTTCTTTTGCTAACTGTTCCAATTGCATGTCTGATGCTTTACATGCGGCCTCATTTGTTTGCATATATTGTAGCAATTGTTGGATAGATTCCTCTATCCTAGTTGACCTTGCTGTTTGATCAGATTATGGTTGTTGTTGTTCGAATTGATTGTTAGGAGGTCTGTTAGAAGGTCCAACATCTTATTTCCAGCCAAGATTCTGATTCTTCCAACCCTGCGGGTAATTTTAAGAAAAGAATTACCAAGATTGATAGGAAAATTACCTAAAGGTATTCTTTGGTAAATCAAGAAATTAGCTTGTTCTTGATCATTTCCATCAAGGGCACAGTAACCACATGGTTGTTCGCCCATACAATGCACACATTGTTTCAATTGAGCGGGTGGTGGTGATGATACTTAAGCAATTTAAAGTTTTTCCAATTGTTTGCTCATTGCTTCCATTTGTTGTGTTAGCAATTTTTGCTGAGCTAAAACTGCATCATTTACTCCCAACTTAAGCATACCTGGTTTCCTTGATGTACTATCTCTTTCATGCTTTGCTTGACGGTCACTGGTTGACATAGACTCCATGATTAATATTGCTTCTTCAAAGTTTTGTTCATTAAAGAACCACTTGCACATGCATCTAACATCATCTTGAACTAAGGCAATAAACCATGATAAATGATTCTTACCTTCCCAACATCATCCAAATTATGGTTTGGACATTTCCTAAGAATCCCTTTTGAATTTTTCCCATGCTTCACCAAGTGATTCATCATGATTTTGTGAAAAAGAATGTATGGCTGTCATTGCTTCAAAATATTTTGAAGGTGAATAAAATCTTTCCAAAAATTTGGTTTCAACATCGGATCAGTTTGTAAAACTACTGGGTGGACAAGATTTAAACCATTCTTTAGCTTTCCCAATCAAAGAAAAAGGAAACAATCTCATGTAAACAAATTCTTCTTGATTGGGTTTGAAACCAATTGTGCCGCATAACTCATAAAAAATAGTTAAAAATGTTTATATGGTTCCTTATTATTTAAACTAGCAAATTGATTATTTTGAATAATGTTTAGAGTAGCTAGTTTAATCTCTACAACAGCAATAGGTCCTTGGTACATCCCCGAAACACGAGGTGAACCATTGATAGCAGCAAACTGTCCCAATGTTCTTCTTTGTTCAGCAGCCATGTTAGAATTTTCAAAATTTTCAAAAGAAGATGAAGTTGAAGAAGAAGAAGTTTTTGTTTTTTTAAAATTTAAAGCTTTAAGTTTCTTTACAAACTTCTCGATCTTAGGATCAAAGAACACTTTCCCTGCAGAAGATCGAGTTTGCATAAACAAACTAAATACATAAAGTTAGTGTAACAATGTTAAGAAAAATGAATAAATGAATGAATAAAATAAGATTGAAAATTTAACTAAGGTAAAAAATATTTACCATGGTAATTAAAAATTTACTGTTTTACTCAATCACTTCAATCCCTGACGACAACGCCAGAAAACTTGTTAGACCTTAAAATACTGTTAGGTCTTTTAATTGGCAAGTGCACCAATCGTTTATAGTTTTCAAATTTAGATATCGTTCCACTCAGATTGAAAGTTCCAGTAATTCACAGTAATTTCTATTTACTATGGCAAATTTATCAAAACTTATTAACAAAAGAATGATTTATAAACAATATATACAATTTTCACAGAATTTGATATTTGATTTATTCATAAGGTAAAAATGTGGTAAAGATAAAATTTATCTAGAAAGTGAGATGTAATTCAGAATAATCTCACATACTTGAAGTAAAAATACAGATTGACAAATTATCTTAGAATTAGGATCCTCGCACTAAAATATAATGAAATGATTACAAACATACATATTTAATTATCAAGTTCATGTCATTGCAGCTTAAAATCGTTATAGCCGATCCCTCGTGATATAAATTCTAAGTGGTCACCGTAAAGTCCGATCCCTCGTGAGCTTTCCCAGTAAAAACTTGCATTAAGTCCTGGCCTTATGGCAATAATAATCACTAATTCTATTCCTAGTAATTGACATATTAAAGGTATTTCAACTTTTACTTTCATTAAAATATATTTTAATTCAGCATGAATAATCATTCTCTCATTTGACATTCACACTAATAAAACAAGTTTCAATATACATGAAAATCATTCTCCCGTTTGACATTCACACTAATAAAAGATTGAAATACTAACATGGTACTTGAATCATAAACATGCAAAGGTCATAATCACAACATCATATAATAGATTGATTCACCAAATTCCAACATAAATAATTTAGTTACATATGGTAAAAGTAAAAATAACACTTACAGAGGTTGACATTATGAAGGCGTGGAAACACTTCACGATACAAGAGTTCACAATACTACACAACACTCTCAAGTATCTAAAAACCACTCTAGACTTACAAACTCACAAAAGAACACCCAAAACTCAAAAGAAAAGAAGGAAGTTCTGAAACTCAGAGTTGAATTAGATGCCTTGAATGCCTTAGAAGTGACCTATTTATAGGGCTGAGGAAGGGTCCTGACGTGTAGCATTGGCCTGGTGTATAGCGTCAGGTTCCTGACTCGGCCCCTATTAAACGCACATGATTAAGGCCATTATTGGTATTAATTAATTAAAATCATCAACAGACATTGGGCCAAATGTCTCTCACTGCGATTTGGCATCTGGTGTGGGTGGGTTGGCCATTATTTGGACTAGGCAGAGTGCTTGGCCACCTGGAAGTGGAGTCCACGTAGCTTCTGACGCTATGTGTGGATGTGACGCGTAGCGTCAGCATTAAAACTTCCCACGCTACGCGTGGAGTTGATGCTACGTGTCAGCTCTCTAGTTCTTCCATTTTCTCTTGAATTTCTTTAATTTTTCACTGCAAAACTAGAGAAATTTGATCAAGGCAAATAATTTCCAATAACTTCCATTTATTATAATTAAAACCTAAATTTCTAAAAAATTAAACTAATTTTTACTATTTTTTAACACAATTTTATTAAGAAATTTATTATAAATTTAAGGACTAACAGTTGTCATTGTGTGAATCCTTGTTATTATCATAAATAGTCATAAAGGGTATATTCAAATCTCTAAGTAAGTTACAGAGAGGGGTTGTTGGAGGAACATATATGTAAGAACAAAAAATTATGTGAAGATTTAACATAATGGTGAAGTTGTAAAAGTAAGCAATGATATATGCTCAAATATATATATATATATTGGTGTTATTTGTGCATAATTTTCTTAGGTGTTGCATTATCTGGAACATTTTATGCATTGTAATGGATAAAAATTGAAAGCCAAATATCTTTTAATATGTTTGATGTAAATATGTGCTTATCGTTATTTTTATTTTTGTTTAAATATCAAAGGAAAAGGATGAAAAAGAAATTCCAAGCCATTCCCTAATTCAAAATAGAGAAAAATTTAAGTTTTGGTTGTCTCACTCAAAGGAGACTCAAGTCCGCTTAAGCGAGCCATGAACTTACAAGAAGAAACAATCAGATGCAGATTTTGCTTGAGCGAATCTTAATTCGCTTGAGTGAATAACTTCCAGAGTGCATCAGTAAAGAACACGCTTGAGCGAGTCTCAAACCGCTCAAGCGAGAATAGTCTAGAGAGCAAATTAGAAGGAGTCGCTTAAGCAAAGGGGAAGCAACCTAAGTGAAAAGGATCTAGAAATAGTTGATGAAGAATTCGCTTGAGCGAGTCTCAAGTCACTTAAGTGAAAATAGTCCAGAACCAAATCGAAGGCTTGTTTGCCTGAGAAAATCACCATGGGCTCAAGCGAATGGAACAAAGGCAAAAGGGGAATTCTACTTGCTTGAGTGACCCACTCGCCCAAGCGAGACTGCAAGGGAAAATCTAAACGCAAAAGACTCCTTCAAGCTGAAGAAACATATCTCGCTTAAGCGAGACAACCCTAGCTTAAGCGAGATAACTAATATAAAAGCAAAAACAACAAAAATCAAAGATGGCAGGGGAAGGTTTTTTAGATTACATTTTGGGGAGCTTCAAACCATCATCGAAGACCATTTTTTTCCTCTTCTTTATCTCTTTCTCTTTGATCTTTGATTGTAATAGCTATGATGTGTAGCTAAATCTCTTATTGGGATTGGATATAGTTGAATTAAACCCTGACATACGCTTGTTCTATATGCATATATTCAGTATTTTGTTCTATCATTTTTGGCTTTCCATTTTATGCTTAATGCTTGACTCTATTGGGAAATAGTTCTTGACTTTAATTTTCATTTGATTATTGGAAAATAACTTGCGAAAATGGATCTAAATGGATCTAAATAACTTGCGAAAACAATCGCTTATAATGCTGGAATATTCTTAATGTGATTGAGTAATTAACATATTTAGGAGTGTTCTTATGGATTTTGTAGTTGAGGAATCGATGCGAATGATTTAAGATTGTGACGTAAAAAATGATAGTTCAAAAACCGTTTATATAAATGTATGCAACGTATTGAAAGGCGAGATTGATGAAATCCAATCCCAGCTTTTATCATTTAATAGTTCATATTTCTTATCGTTTGTTTTAGCTTATGTTGGTTTATGTTTATTTTTTTAGATTCTGTATATTTATGAAACCATTGCTTTATTTCTACTGAGGTAACAACAAATCAATACTTAAAAACCGTATCCCAATGGAAGGACACTCTGTTTTTACATATACTACAACTCGATAATGGAATTTGCCACAGAAAAGTTTTATCACCTTAAAACTTGTAACAAAGTTTTTGGCATCGTCAGCCGAGGATCGATGCAGTTTTAGTTTTGATTCTAAGTTACTAAGGCATTATGAATAACACATTTATGAATAATTATTCGTTACTTATTCTTTTTTATGCTAACGTCTACTTGCAGTGAGTTTTTGCTTTATGCACTTGAGAAGTCAGGGATCCAAAGATCATTTTGAGCTTGACCCTAAAATAGAAAGATCATTGAGAAAAGGAAAAGGCAAAAACAAGCAGAAGCAACAACCACACACTGGTGAATCTTCTTCCACACACATTCCTGATAGTGCAACAAAACCTGAAGAAGAAGATATGGCAAATAACAATAATAAGAACAATAATCCTCCTCCACCTAGAAGAACACTTGGGGATTATGCTACACAACAAGGCCCAAGACACTTCTCCAACATTGCAATACCAACCACTATAAGGACCTTAGAAATGAAGCCAATATTCTTGAGTCTTATCATTACACACCAATTTACTAGAATTGTGAATGAGGATACTTATACTCATCTTGCAACATTTTATGAGTTAGTGGGAACTATAGGATTTGGACAGGATGACATTAAATAAGCTTACTTGAGATTATTCCTCTTTTTCTTTAACAGGAAAAGCTAAAGAATGGTTGTAATCCCATCCTAATCAGAGCTTGCATAATTGGAGCATAATGGAGGAAAAATTTCTTCAAAGGTACTTTCCACCTTCTCGTTTCATTAAAGCAAAGTCTAATATCTGCATCTTCAAGCAAGGCCCTGATGAACCATTCTGTGAAGCCTGGGAAAGATTTAAATCACTGTTGAGAAAATACCCAAATCATGGATTTGAAGATATTGCACAAATTAATATCTTTTATACTGGTTTGAGACCTGATACTAAAATGATTCTTGATGCTTCTGCTAGACGTACAATGATGAATGTAGATGTGGACCAAGCAACAAGAATTATTGATGCTCTATCATCTACAGATCACCAAGCTCAACATGATAGGCTGCAAGTGACTAGAAGAGGTGTATTGGATCTAAATACTTCTGATGCTATATTAGCTCAGAACAAGATTCTAACCCAACAGATAGAAGCACTGACTCAACAAATGGCAAAGTTACCATAACAATTACATGAAGTTTATTCTTTTGTGGCACCTACCATGAATCATCAACAACAAATGAAATGTGATTTTTATGGAAGCAATCATGCAAATGGCCAATGCTCATATCAAGGAGATCAGTATTAGGAATCTGTTCATTAGATGAAAAACCCAGGGTGACAAGGTAATTTCAATTCTAGAATTATCCTAACAATTTTTTGTAGGGTTGGAGAAACAATCAGAATTCAAATCAAGGATGGAGATAGGAGGTAGGACCTTTTAATAGACAATAGCCATATCAGCAACACTATCCTTCTTTGCATGAAAAAACTTCCAAATTGAAGGAGACTCTGGAAAAGTTCATGCAAGCTTCCCTAACCAACCAGAAAAACACTGAAGCATCAATCAGAAATCTGGAAACCCAGGTTGGACAATTGGCACAATAGCTGTCAAATCAACAGGGAGGTTCTTTTTCTGCCAACACTCATCTGAATCCTAAGGATCATTGTAAGTCAATTACCACAAGAAGCGGTAAGGTGATAGGCAGAGAGATTGGTGAGAATAAAAAAATTGAAGAAAAAGTGTTGAGAGAAAAGGAAAAAAAAAAAAGAATGTGTGAGTAAGGAAGATCAAAATAAATGAGAGAATGTAAATAGTGAGATTGTGAATAAAGATAAAGAAAAAGGAAAACAAAAAGAGAGTGAAAAATAGAGAGATAAAAATGAGAGTCATATTTCGCAGTTGAAAAATTTTCCATATCCAAAGAATCCTTCAAACCAAGATAAGGAAAAGCAGTTTGCTAGATTTATGGATATCTTAAAAAGGCTTCAGATCAATATTCTTTTTGTAGAAGCTATGGAGAAAATTCCTACTTATGCTAAATTCATGAAGGAGTTACTGACAAAGAAGAGGAGATTCTTAAAAGAAACAGTGGAGTTGGAAGCAGGATGTAGTGCTATCATTCAAAAAGCACTACCATTAAAGACTAAGGACCCTGGTAGTTTCATAGTTCCAGTTACTATTGGCACTTTACCAATGAGAAAGGCTTTGTTGGATCTAGAAGCTAGCATTAATTTAATGTCGTTGTCTATGTTAAGAAGAATTGGAGACTTGGAGGTTAGGCCTACAAGGATGACCTTGCAGCTAGCAGATAGATCAATGAAATTTCCTTATGGAGTAGCTGAGGATGTGTTGGTTCGGGTTAATAAGTTTATGTTCCCAGTGGATTTTATGGTGAAGGACATAGAAGAAGATTCTGAAGTACCATTGATCCTAGGGAGACCTTTTATAAAGACTGCCAAGATAATTATTGATGTTGATGACGGGAAGTTAAAAATAAGAGTGCATGAATTTGAATTTTTTAAAGCAATAAAGCATCCCTCAGATAGGTAGCATTGTTTTCAGATAGAAGTAGAAAAAAAGCTATTGAAAATGAATTATGCAAGTTAAATCATTCTAGCACTCTTGAGAAGGTTTTAGTGAATGCTATTGATGAGCTTAGTGATAATGAAGCAGAAGCTGTAGAGGAAGTTTTGAAAAATGCCTTTTGGTGTTTTTGCTTACAAAAAATGCCTTTTGGACTATGTAATGCTCTAGCTACATTTCAAAGATGCATGTTCGCCATATTTGCAGATTTGATTGAGAAATACGTTGAAGTATTCATGGATGATTTTTTTGTGTTTGGATCGTCGTTTGATCATTGCTTAGCTAATCTGGATACTGTGTTAAAGCAGTGTGTGGAAACAAATCTGGTTCTTAATTGGGAGAAATGTTATTTTATGGTTACATAAGGTATAATGCTAGGTCATAAAATCTTTTACAGAGGCATTGAAGTGGACCCAATAAAAGTTGAAGTGATTAAAAAACTCTCACCGCCAGTAAATGTTAAAGGAATTAGAAGTTTCTTGGGTCATGCAGGCTTTTATTAACGATTCATCAAAGATTTCAAAGCCACTGAGTAACCTTTTGAATAAGGATACCCCCTTTCACTTTGATGACTCATGTTTAATTGCTTTTGATTTATTGAAACAAAAATTGATTTCTGCTCCTATAATAGTTGCTCCTGATTGGAAACTTGAATTTGAACTTATGTGTGATGCGAGCGACTATGCTATAAGAGAAGTTCTTGGTCAAAGAAAGTCGAAGATTTTTCATGTCATACACTACACTAGTAAAGTTCTAAATGAAGCACAAATAAATTATGCTACAAAAGAAAAAGAGCTTTTGGCAGTGGTGTATGAATTAGAAAAATTTTGACCTCATTTGATTGGATCTACTATTATTGTTTATACTGACCATGCAGCTCTGAAATATTTGTTGAATAAACCTGACTCGAAGCCTAGATTGCTTTGATGGATTTTACTATTGTAGGAATTTGATTCGATTATCAAAGATAAGAAAGGAAGCGAGAATTTTATTGCAAATCATCTTTCTAGACTTTCCAACAAAGTAGTTACAAATACTCAGCCTGAAGTAGATGATGCTTTTCCTGGTGAAAAATTGTTACTGGTTATAAAGAGACTATGGTTTACGGATATTGCAAATTTTAAGGCAGCAGGAATCATGCGTGATGATCTCACCTGGCAACTCAACAGTATATTTGGGATGATCCATATTTGTTCCAGGTTGGATCAGACAATATCTTGAGAAGATATGTATCTCAGGAAGAAGCAAGGAGCATCTTGTGGCATTGTCATAATTCAGCATATAGAGGCCATTTTAATGGAGAAAGAACTACAGCTAAAGTTTTACAATCTGGTTTCTATTGGCCTTTATTGTTCAAAGAGGCCTACATTTATGCTCAATCATGTGATAGTTGTCAGAGAACAGGTGGAATTTCAAGGAGAAATGAGATGCCTTTAAATACTATCCTAGAGGTTGAGGTATTCGATTGCTAGGGGATTGATTTTGTTAGACTATTGCCCGCTTTATTTACAAATGAATACATTTTGGTTACTGTGGATTATGTATCAAAGTGGGTGAAAGCTACTGTCAGTCCTAAAGCTGATGCTAAAACAGTGATCAAGTTCTTGAAAAAGAATATCTTTTGCAGGTTTGGCACGCCTAGAGTATTGATAAGTGATGGAGGTTCACACTTTTGTAATGCTCAGATGCAAAAATGTTTAGAGCATTATGGAGTCAAACACAAAGTGACATCTCCTTATCATCCATAAGCAAATAAGCAAGCAGAAGTTTCAAACCAGGAGATCAAGCATATTCTGAAAAAGACAGTCTCAATCAATAGAAAGGATTGAGCTCAGACACTTGATAAAGCTCTGTGGGCTTACCAGACAGTATACAAAGCACCTACTAGTTTTTCTCCACACCAACTAGTTTTTGGTAAAAGCTGTTACTTGCCGGTGGAACTTGAACACAAAGCTTATTGGGTGATGAAGCTGTTAAATTTTGATCAGCAAGCAGCCGGTGAGAAAAGGAAGCTACAGATGTAGGAGCTAGAAAAATGGAGGCTTAAAGCATATGAATCATCTCGTATCTACAAGGAAAGGATGAAAATGTACCACGATAAGAAGATTCTTCAAAAAAGTTTACATCCTGGCTAATCTGTGCTTTTATTCAATTCAAGGTTGAGATTATTTCCCAGAAAGTTGAAATCCAAGTGGTTTGGACCTTTCCTGGTCAAAAAAGTTAGATCTTATGGAGTTATAGAGTTACACGATCCTGTTTCCAAAAGAACTTGGACTATCAATGGGTAAAGATTGAAGCCATATCTTGGTGGTGAAGTGGAGAGGCTTACCATGCTCTTCCACTTGCATGATCCCTGAAAATTCTAAAGGTGTCAAGCTAATGACGTAAAATAAGCGTTTCCTGGGAGGTAACCTAGTGTTTTATTGCTTTTTGTGTGATTTCTATGTTTTTGTATGTGAATTATAAGTTTAGTCGTGCTTGAGAGTTGTTTAATGTATTGGTGCTTTGTTGAGAAGTGATGAGAAGGAATGGATAATTTTTAGGAAGATGATGTTTGAATATTGATTTCCATCATTGCTAAAATTATTACATAATTGATGATATTTGTGATGGATTATGAAATTCATATGAAAATGATGAGGAACATATACAAAGTTGGTGCTAAATTCATGAATAGTTAAAGTTAGTGGCAAAGACTAACAAAAATGTGCTTGCTTGTGTAGTTAGGATTGAGTTCATGTTTATTTTGGTGTGACTTTATCAAAATGCAAACTTTGATCATGTAATCATGAATTTGTTTAAAAGTTGGTGTGGAATGTAATGAATTATCAATTGAATTCATGATAATTGTAGGGATAGGATTAAATCTCTTAATTCACCTTTGATGGTATTTCAATTGATGATTCAAAGTTGCTAAATATTTGTCAAATGGTCAAGTCTTTGCCATCTTGAAGGAACTCAATCAGGTACATTGTTAAAATTTAAAAAAAACAAAAAGTGCCTCTTTTGCTCAAGCGAAACTATGTTTGCCCAAGTGAATTTTGCAGAAAAAGGCATTAAATGTTATTCTACTAAACTCGCTCAAGCGACATGGTCATTCGCTCAAGAAAAATTGATTAAGTTTAGTCACACTCCAGCCAAGTTTATTTCGCCCAAGTGAATTCATGTTAAAAGTGTTCTGGATAAAATTCACCTAAGTGAAATGTCATCGCTCAAGCAAGTTACAATTGAATTTGGTTCTGTTGAAATTTGGCTTAAGCAAATTACCTTGGCTTAAGCGAGGGAACTAAGAAAGTATTTGGGGTTAAGTTTTATATATTTTGCCCAAGCGAACACTGCTTCGCTTGAGCGAATCCAAGGCAAAGTGATTCTGTTTAAATTTTGTCTAAGTGAGATGGGAATAGCTTAAGCGAATACAATTAAAAAGGTTTCTGTCAAAGTTTTGCTTAAGCGACTTCTATCCGCTCAAGCGAAAAAGTGATGAAGTATTAGCTGGTGTTTTTAAGGTCACTTTGCTTAAGCGACTTTTAGCTCGCCCAAGCGAGTCTTTTTTGGAAATGATTCTATAAAAAACTCGCTTAAGCAAATCATTGCGCTTAAGCGAGATAACTAAACAATTGATTCTATCCAAATTTTTCCCAAGCTAGTCTAAACCGCTTGAACGAAAAGGTGACCCCTGTCATTCTGTGCATAAACTCGCCCAAGCGGATCATCGTCGCTTAAGCGACTTGTTGTGAGATACGTTTTTTAAAATCCTTTTAAGACACATTGAACGATTACACTCTTATTTTTCAAAAAGAACTTCTCCCCCGCGCCCCTCTGTAAAAGCGTCTCTGCCCTAAATCCATTACCTTTTTCCTTGGAGGTCTCTTTTTCTTCTACATTGTAGAGCTAGTAGTTCGGGCGGGCGACCCTAAATGGGCAGGGCTTTATCGGGTCGCAGGCCACTTAGGGCCGGGCCAAAAAAGGCCTATAAAAATTCGGCCTTAAAATTAAAGGCCCTAGCCCGGCCCTCAACGGGCTATGGGCCACTTCGGGCGGCCCGCTTTAAAAAAGTTACAAAATTAAATTTTTTAAAAAAATTAAAACTTTATTGAAAAGAATTAAAACTATGTAACATTTGTAAAAAAATTATAAAACATTTCATAAATATTTATAAAAAAATATGGGAGAGGAAATAAGATAAAGATTTACATTATTAGATCTATTATCTATAACATATAATCCAATAATGTTTAACTATGAATTTATAGTTTATTTGAAAAAAACTATGATATTTTCATGCATGTCTCAACCACACCATTCAAGTAAGTAAGTTATGTTACAAGGACATAAGAGCTTCTTTCTATATTATGCTTTTTATTAAAATATACAAAATCAATCAAAGAAAACATTATGGAAGAAAACAAAGTGCACAAAGCTGAATCATATATTTCATAAAAGTCTATAATAAAAGTCTAAAAAAGTTTATATTCCATAAAGAGTCCATATTCCATAACATAACAGTCCATATCAAAAGTCCATATTTCACAAAACTCTATAAAACTAATGCATAAAAGTTAATAACTAAAATTAAAACAATAAATTGTTTCACTTCAAGTAATCACTAATTAATTAGTATTTGAATCTCCTTGAGAGAACTTTGAATCCACCACTTCAATCACTTCCATTGGATTAACATCTAAAATGGAAAAAAGTGTAAATATTAATTAATAATGAAGAAGACTACATGATCAAAGTTATATATTGATATTAACTCACCAACAAAACCATGCAACCAACTTCTTGTGCATAAAAGAGCTTGTATTGTTTCATCCCGCAAAGAATTTCTATACTTGTTAACCACTCGGGAGCCAATGCTAAAAGTGGATTCTGATGCCACAGTGGTGATCGGAATGCTCAATACATCACAAGCCATTCTTGCTAAAGTGGGAGATTTACCCTTTCTTTCCTTCCAATATGCTAAGACATCAAAAGTACAACCTGGAATTAGTTGTTGTCTTGGTTCCTCTAAGTAAACATCAAGTTTAGATTTCCCAATGCTTGTTGTCCTTGTGCTTTCACATGCTTCAAACTCCTATCAAATAATAACAAGTGAAATAAAGAACACACATGTAAAAAATAAAAGAAGTGAAGAATATCACAACATATTATGAAAAATAAAATTACTTACTTCATATAAAGCGTCAGAAAAGACTTTTTTCCCCTTTCTTTTTATATCTTCTAATGAAGATGAACCATGCACACCACCTTGTGGTTGTGATTGACTCATAGTCAAAGTAGCATTATTATTGACATACTCTTGATAAAGCATTTCCAAACTCAACTTAACCCTCTCTACCTTGTCTTCATAGTTGTTTGGATCAATCTTAGAGTAGGTAAACATCAAGAAATTAAGTTTTTTGGTTGGATCAAGGATAGCTCCAAATACCAAAACAATGCTATAATCACTTCAATACTTGTCAAATTTGTCCATCATCTTTTGAGCCATGCCTTGAATCAAAGGATCTTCATTTGTCAAGTTTGACCTCAAAAGATATTCAATCCTCCATATTTCTCCAAAATATAAATTTGATGTAGGGTAAGAAGATCCGTAAATTACGTTGGTGATGTTGAAAAAAGGTTTTAAGAATTCACACATCAACTCCCCTCTATACCACTCATCACTAGTTAGATTCCATTTATAATGTGTATCAATCAAGCTCAAGCTTTGGAAAGCATGACGGTATTTAATTGCACTCTCAAGCATTACATAAGTGGAATTCTATCTAGTCACACAATCTATCCTCAAACCAATTGATGTATCTATACATCAACTTGCCTCACACAATTAAAAAATTGTCTTGTTCTAGCCTCTGATGCTTTCACATAATGCACACTTTTCCTAATCTTCTCTAATGCATCACTAGCCACCTTCAAACCATCTTGAATAATGAGGTTTAAGATGTGTGCACGACATCTAATATGAAAAAACTTCTTATTCAATAACAAGCTATTTGAAAAATTTAAATGCTCTTTCAAAATGTTTTGCATGTTATCATTTGAGGATGATTGTCTAATGTGAGGGAAAAAACCTTTTTCTCTAAACCCCAATCACTTAAAAATTCCAGCAATTTAAGTGCCAACTCTTGCCCCGTATGTGGGGGTTTTATATGAGCAAATGCCAAAATCTTACTCTTTAAAGACCATTTTGAATCAACATAATGAGCAGTCAAAGATATAAAACCATGGTTCATGCATGCAGTCCAAACATCAGATGTCAAGCAAACTCTTCCAGAAATTTGTGCTAATTGTGATTTCAATTTAACCTTCTCAGCCAAATAAGTTTTCATCATATCAGATTTCACAGTATTCCTAGAAATGAACCTACATTCCTCATTCAAGAATTGTTGATACTTCCTAAACACCCTCTACTCAACAATATTGAAGGGAACATCATGTGAGATAATCAATTCAGATATAATTGAACGATTAGTTTGAGGATCAAATTTTCTTTTTTGCAATCTACCTTCAGCATCTATTAACATGGCCCCAACATCATAGAATTTAGGAATTGCCTTACAATTTTCCTTACGACGACTTAAATACGTGGTTCCATTTCTTGGATTACAAGTCAACTCTTTTCCATATCCCTTACATTTGCACATTTCCTTACCATTCTCATTAGGACCAATCTTAACAAAAAATTTCCAAACATCAGAAGTTAAGACTTTGGGTTTTTTAGCTTGTGAGGTAGGTTCGAAAGTCTCAATGCCACTGCCTATGTCTACTTTAGGTGGTGAAGGAATTTGTGGAGTTTCCTCATCAATAGAAATAACACATTTCTTATAATCAACACTAACAGAAGCATCCATTATGATTTGAATTAAAAAAGTTATAAAAGAAATTATCAAGTCAAGATTCTAATTGTACAAATCTAATCCATTAATAATAGTCATAGCAAATTACATGTTACAAGTTGTTTATTACTTTTTATATAAGCCATAAACAATTAAATATAAATTAAACCTTGCATCACTCTCTAAAACCCTACACCACTTTGAAGCTATTACGTGAAAAGATGATGGAACATAATACTGTAGCTTTTTCAATAGCTATTACGTGAAAAGAACATGATGGAATATAATTCAATAGCTTATTCAATTTTAACATTGGATAATTCATAAATATCAAAATTAATCCTGTAAATTTAGTTTAACACTTGAAGCAATTCATTTCTCATAAGACATTAGACCTAATTGATAATTGACCCACTTTGAAGTGCAAATCTATTATACAGATTAGAATAAGGCTACAATATCAAAAGCTTACCTACACTCTAATCTGATTTCACAAGTAAATTAAGAGTTTGTTTAGTGAATATGATAAGAAAAGACACATTATGGTATGATAAGTAAATAGTATAAGATGAAATAAAATAAGAATAGAATAAAATATAACTTATTATAGGTAGTGTTTATTATATATTAGGATAAAAGCTACATTTTACTGTTTGTAAATTTTGTATGGCTTATGCCTATAACACATGTCCTACACGACACGAGCGCCAGCAGCAAGTTGAGAAAGCCTTGAGACTGCAACTCAAACCAACTCATCCAATTTACACTTTCTTTATACACACACGTCGCCATTACTTTGCTCAGAAGGACCACCACACCCAAGGCAAAGTTTCATACGAAATTGGTTTTGTTTTAATTAGATAATCACCTCACTCTCTCGTTAGTGATTAATTCAAGCTTAATTATTTGATTATGTCTCATGATTCGATTTTTATAAATTTACACCATAAATTTACACGGATGAGATATATAAAAGTTTATTATCATAAATTTTCACTGGATGTTCTTAGTTCAATTTTGAAATTAATTTTAGTAGTTCACTAATATGATATATCCTCCCTGTGAATGTTTGACATACTCCACTTTGTTCAATATAAGGAGTTTTAAAAACCTTTAGTGTATTGCAGTAAAACAGAGTAGTGTATATTATAGTAAAATAGAGCATCGTATATATTGTAGTAAAAATATATAAAATATAGGAAGAATAAATTTGATCAAGAACCACTAGAAGAAACTAAACAAAACAAAATCTGAAACAAATACCAGCTAACATGTGAGCAGAGACACCATGAAACAATAAAGTAACAATGAGCAGAGACAACCCTTACGTGTGAGGGAGGCACCATGACCAACTGAGTGAGAGAGAGAAAGAGGCACTTTACGCGAGAGACCACAACCACGAGTGTAAGTGAGTGACACAAGAGACCACAAAACCGATGGGAAGAGGCAGGTGATAAGTGTTCATTGAGTATTGATTTCATGCTTCAATTTAACCCATTTTTGATAAAAATTCAACTGAATTTGTACATAATTGAGCATGAAAACTCTTATGAATAATTCTTTGTAAAAAGGCAAACTCTTCAAACTCTTAAGAAAAATTGCTTCAAAATCCTTAACAAGTTACAGGAATTCAAGGGGGCCAATTTAAGCAACGATGAGTCCTAGTCACAAGAATCCACAGCATGAAGAAATAAGCATCAGGTCTCCTCACGCTTAAGCGTGAAGAAAGGGACGCTTAGGCAAGGGACACAATGACAAAATAAGCATCAGAACCCCTCCACGCTTAAGCGTGAGAAGGGGGCGCTTGAGCGTGAAAGCCAAGAAGAGGAAGCCACGCTTGAGCGTGACTGAGCGTGACAAGGCAGCATCAGACTTTCTCCTCACGCTTGAGCTTGGGCACTACACGCTTGAGCGTGAGCCCGAGCAGGCTTGAGCATGACTCTGGGCGTGACCAAGCACAGGTAACATAAGAACTACAAGAAGGCATCAGGTTCCTCACGCTTTAGCGTGACCATTAAGCTCAAGCGTGACTCATGCAGTATGGAGGTTGTAATTTAATATTGACCAATGGTGCGATACCAACTCAACCACCTTGAAGTGTTTCTACATGTCTCTGAATATTCCTTCATGGGCATTATGCAAGTGGGCAAAGGAAGCTGAAGCATAATCACTATAAATCTAGCAGAAAAGATTATTGGAATACATCTCCTTTATATCATCAAACACATCTCTTGTATCCCACCATTCATTCTGTATTCATTTTTAAATTTTCTTAAGTGAAAATGCATAGCATGAGTAACTAATTTTCCTTATTGGGATTGGTTGTAATGAATTCAAACCTGAAGTAATGCTGCTGTAAGTTTTCATGTATCTTAATGAGATTTGATACTTTCTGTATTTTATTCTGCCATTAATGCCTGAAGGTACTTGATCACTATTTTCTTGTTTTAAGTTTTCTTAAGTATACTGGGAAGTAACTTTTGAAAGTAGATCTAAATGAAATACTCGTTGTGAGTAGCTGACCAGGGATGGCATCTAACGCAATGAACGTCAAAATAATTGATCGCTAATGCTGGAATGATTTTAAAGTGACTGAGGGATCAACAGTTTGAAATCATTCTTATGAATTTTGTAGTCGAGGGATCGATACAAATGACTTTGATTGTGACGTAGAAATTATCATTTTAAATTACATACATGCAATTTATTCAGCTTATGAAAGGTGAGATGCGATGAAACCAATCCCAGTTTTCCAAATCTGATTTTTACCCAAACACTTTACTGTCATTATTTTCACTCAACACTTGTTGTTTCTTTTGTATTCAATCTTTTGCACAACAAAATCAAACCAAATCTTTTGTTAAAATCAATTCAAGAAATAAGATCTTCAAACCAACACCTCCTTAGTGGAACGATATCTATACTATACTACAATTACTGTGTTTAAACTTGGCACAAACATTCCATTGAGTTCATATTATACAAACTTGATTCTCTTTCCTTGAACACTTTATTTCTTTGTATGATTTATAAAAATATCTTACAAGTTTTGGCACCGCAGCCGAGGAGGTGATTCAAGTTTGAACATTTTAGCATTGAATTAACTTTGTAAATAAAATTCATTTATTTATATTTTTTATTTATTTGTGTGGTAACCTTGCTATAGTGAGTGCTTGATTTATGATCTTGAGAGGACAGGGACCAAAAGACTAACTTGCATTTGATCTAGAAATAGATAGGCTCCTCAAGAAAATCAAGAAAGCCAAGTAAAATCATAACTTACACACAGGAACAACTTCCTCTGACAGAATGGCAGATGTCAATAGCAACAATCAGAATCCACCAAGAAGAACACTGGGAGATTATACGTTACAACAAGGACCCAGACACTACTCAGGCATTGCTATTCCTAACACCATAAGGGCTATAGAAATGAAACCTGCTTTTCTTAGTTTAATTAGTTCCCACTAATTCCATGGAATGACAAGTGAAGATCCATATACTCACTTGGCCACATTCTATGAATTAGTTGGAACTATGGGTTTTGAACAGGAAATAATTGAAGCTGCATATTTAAGACTATTTCCTTTTTCTCTAGCAGGTAAAGCTAAAGAATGGCTCTAGTCCCACCTAAATCAAAGCCTGAATAGTTGGGACACTGTGGAAGAAAAATTCCTACACAGATTCTTTCCTCTATCTAGATTCATCAAGGCCAAGTCAGATATTACAACATTTAAACAAAGCTAAGATGAACCTTTTTGTGAGGCATGGGAACGTTTCAAATCTCTCCTGAGAAAATGCCTAAACCATGGACTTGAAGATATTGCACAACTTAATATCTTCTACAGTGGACTCAAGGCTGATACCAAAATGATCTTAGACGCAGCAGCTGGAGGCACCATGATGACAATGGATGCAGAACAAGCCATAAGAATCATTGAAGCATTATCATCCACAGATTACCAAGCCCAGCATGATAGAACGTAAGTCCACAAGAAGGGAGTATTAGAACTAAATACAACAGATGCCATTTTAGCTCAAAATAAAATTTTGACTCAATAAATTAAAGCTTTAACACAGCAAATGGCAAAACTCCCTCAGTAGTTACATGCAGTGCAAACCTCTATAAACAATCAGCAATCACAATTGAAATATGATTTTTATGGAGAAGAACATCAGAATGGACATGATAAATCAATTTTAATACACTTCTTATAGTTTTACACTTGGGGTTTATTATATAATTACTATGTTTAATAATAGTATTTTAATTAAGTTTTATGTTGTTTAGTTAAATTGAAGTATTATGTATAAATGTTTCAATTTTTGTTTTTTGTATGTATCTTGAGTATCTTGCCTTATTTTGGCCATAACTTGGGTTTTTGTGATCCAAATGGGCTAATCTTAGAGCCCATGGAAAGCTAAGACAGAGGGCTACATCATGATGATCAGATTTGGTTATTTTGCATCTGAAAAAAATAAAGAAATGGAGCTTGAATCAATCAGCCCTCATGTGTCCTACCAGCATTGACATAGTTCACCAAAATACACATATCTGGAGCTCTAGGTATCCAAATGACCTTATTCTTGTGCCAAATTCTCAATAAGACAGAGATCTACAACTTTCATGTTGAAGGTTTTTCAAAATTCGGCCATCTAGAAGGTCATATTGGACTCACAAGGTGCAGAAGATAAAGAGGAGAATGAATTTCAACACCTACCATTATCTTCTTTGAATTATTGTAATTTCAAGCCCACCAATGTTGAAAAATGCATTAATAATCAGAAAATGAATGTATAGTATCATCATATCTTGCCTATAAATAGATGCTTGAAGTTGTAAGGAAGATACACAAGAAATACATAAGAAATACATGTTTTAGTTTTCATTACATTTCTATATCTTTGCTTTAGTTTCTTAAGTTTTAGTTCTTTCTCTTGCTTTAATTCCTTGTTCTATATTTAATCCCTCAAGTTATGGTTTTCATTTCCCTTCCTCAATATCAAGTAAGTTAATTTTATTATTTGTTATTTACTTTTATGATCAAAGTTATAGTTAATTTAATATTAGTTTTCATTGTTAAAAATTATCATGGAAGCTTAATCTTTTAAAATCAACTCAAGGAATTTAATTTTTCTTTATGTTAACTTTGAGTTCTTGATCTTAATATTTTTATTGAAGATAATTACTTTTCTTTGTTTCTCAAACACTTATGATGGTAGATTATTTAAGTGTATAACCGATTGGTATATAATTAAACAATCTATAATCTAAACTAATGTTGGTTGGTTAAAATAATCAATTTGAGAACAAAGATTAAGTCACTAAATAAGAGATTTCTATTTAGTTTCTTAACTAAATCAAATTATAGTTTTAAAGTTATTTTAGTAATTAATAAGAATATATCGATTGATTATTCTTATTAGTTCATTAATTCAATTCTAGAAGATTTCCTAGAATATAATCATTTAGGGATTCCAAATGATTCAAGGTTGAGAAATTAATTATATTTAATCATATTTGTGATCAATGATTAGTTAACTAAAGATTTATTAATTCCTTGGGTTGGTTGTTTCTAAATTTGATTATTCTTACTCATAAATTTACTTTTTGCACTATTATATAATCACTTAATTTTCTTTTCAATCTCAACACAAACCCCCTTTTATTATAATTAAATTGAGTGTAACTAATTAAACTAAGGTCCTTGAGAGACGATGAAGGTTGTTCACCTTATACTATATTAATCTAACTTTTTATTTGACCCGACAATGACAGCGTGTCAAATTTGGCGCCGTTGCCGGGGACCTTTGGTCCTAATTATTTGCATTCAATTACCTAATATGTTTTACATTTTTTTTATAGGTGTGTTGAAGATATTCAGGTTTGGTTGAATGTGAGCATATAAAAAAAATTGAAATTTTTTTTTCCACTTTATTATATTCTTATTTATTCTCTAGTAATCTCATTTTCAACCATTGAAAAAAATATAAATATAAAAAAATCTTTAAATTTTTAAACATATGTTCTAAGCATTTCATAATTAAAATGATAACTTTTTCCTTTTATTACATAGTTGTAGTATTTTGTTACAATATATGTAGATGTATTATGTATGACTAGATCTAATCCCGAACCACTATATTCTTTTGATCCTGAAATAGATAGAACATTTCATCAATTAGTTAGATCATCTAAGAAACTATTAAATAATAATAATAATAATAATAATAATAATAATAATAATAATAATAATAATATTCTAGCTAATAGCATAAGTAGTGAAACTAAACCTTCAACTTCTGAGTATTTGTATAACATGGCTGAAAAGACATTAAAAGAACTAGCTACACCAGATGTCACTAATCAAACATCATGCATCTTATATCCTGATGAAGATGTTCCTTTTGTGCTTAAAACTGGTTTAGTTCATTTGTTACCAAAGTTTCATGGTCGTGCAGGTGAAGATCCTCATAAACACTTAAAAGCATTTCATATCCTTTGCTCTACCATGAAACCTGAAGGGGTTTTAAAAGAACATGTAAAACTTAAAGCTTTTCCTTTCTCCCTAGCAGATATCGCTGAGGATTGGTTATTTTACCTTCCTCCTGACTCTATTACAAGTTGGGATGACTTAAAGAAAATGTTTCTTGAAAAATTTTTCCCCGCTTCAAGAACTTCCTCAATTAGAAAAGAAATATGTGGCATCCGGCAACATGACTGGGAAAATCTTTATGAATACTGGGAAAGATTTAAAAGATTATGTGCTAGTTGTCCCCATCACCAAATTACGGACCAACTTCTCATACAATATTTCTATGAAGGTCTTAATCCAATGGATAGAACTTTAGTTGATGCAGCTAGTGGTGGTGCTTTGCAAAATAAAACTACAAATGCAGCAAAAACTTTAATTGAGAACATGGCTGCTAATGCTCAACAACATGCCACCAGAAATAATTCTGTAGTAATTAGAGGAGTCTATGAAATTGAAACTACTAATGATGGAGATAAAAAAATGGGAAAGTAAATTTGCTGAACTAGCAACACTTATGAAAAATATTATTGTGTCTCAAAAACAACAACCTGCAACCCCTGCTAAGGTATGCTCTATCTGTACTTCATTAGATCATTATACCGATTGTTGTCCTTCACTGTAGGAAGCTAAAATTCCTGATGAAAATCCTCAAGTATATGTTGCCAACTTATACAATAACAGACTGCCACAATAACAACATAATAATTATGATCTTTCTTCTAATAGATATAATCCTAGTTGGAAGAATCACCCTAATTTAAGATGGGGTAATTCCTCACAACAACCTCATGCACCTTTTCAGGCAAATACTGGACCAAGCAGACCATATCAACCTCCTCATGTACAACAACAAGCTACACAAATAGCTGCACCTTCCACTGAGAAATCAAATTTAGAGGAATTGATAAAGCAAATGTCATTAGATAATCTGAACTTCCAAAAAAGAACTGAGGCTACAATTCAGACTCTTGAAAATGAGATTGGTCAATTGGCTACATCTTTAAACCATTTGTAGTCTCAAGGTTCAGATAAGTTACCCGCTCAGACAATTGTCAATCCTAAAAATGTAAGTGCAATTACTTTAAGATCTGGTAAAGCTATCCATGGACCAGAAAAACAACAACAAATTGAAAATACTATTGTCACAGAAAAACATGTAGAAGAAGTTTTAGATAGTTCAAGTAATAATAGTAATGATATATCTCTCACAAATCCTCCTTCTGCAGCTGGTCCTGATAAGCAACATATCCCTCTTCCATTTCCACAAAGACAAAAATCTATACAAAATAAGAAAATGGATGAGAAGATCTTGGAAACATTTAGAAAAATAGAGGTAAATATACCTTTATTAGAAGCCATCAAGCAAATCCCAAGATATGCCAAATTCCTTAAAAAACTATGCACTAATAAAAGAAGACTAAAAGGCAATGAAAGGATTAATATAAGTAGAAATGTGTCTGCATTAATTGAAAAACCTTTGTCACACATACCAGAAAAATGTAAAGACCCTGGGATGTTTACCATTCCATGCATAATAGGCAATAACAAATTTGAAAATGCCATGCTAGACTTAGGTGCATCTATTAATGTTATGCCTATGACTGTATTTACTTCACTTTCCCTTGGACCTTTGCAAACTACAGGTGTGGTTATACAATTAGCAAATCGAAGCTCTGCATATCCTGTAGGAATTATTGAAGATGTCCTTGTTAAAGTTAATGATTTAATTTTTCCTGTAGATTTTTATGTTCTAGATATGGAAAGTGAGAATTCCACCAATAAAGCTCCAATAATTCTAGGTAGACCATTCTTAAAAACAGCTAGAACAAAGATAGATGTGCATGCAGGAACACTTTCTATGGAATTTGGAGATAGTGTGGTTAGATTCAACATTTTAGATGCTATGAAGCATCCTAATGAGGATCATTCTATTTTTCAAATTGACTTAATAACTGATTTAGTTGAGGATAATATTATTAAGTTGTCTGATAATGTTGATTTTCCTGTATTGTCTGATTTTTATGATTCATTTGTTTGTGATTCATGCATGGATTCTCATCAATGCAATGTGTGTGCTGAAATTGAGAAATATTTGCTTAATGATAATAATGATCCAAACTCCCTTAAAACAGAAAATATAGTTCTAGATGTTGTTTCAAAAGAATCAAAGTGTGATAATTTGATTAAAGTAGTTACAAATACATCTGATTATGTTGAAGTACAAGTTGCTGAGACAAATTCAACCAAATTGATTCCTTCAATAATGCAGCCTCCTATGTTAGAGTTAAAACCTCTTCCTGAACATTTAAAGTATGCATATTTAGAGGAAGATAAGTAGTTTAATACACTTCTTATAGTTTTACACTTGGGGTTTATTATATAATTACTATGTTTAATAATAGTATTAGTTAAGTTTTATGTTGTTTAGTTAAATTGAAGTATTATGTATAAATGTTTCAATTTTTGTTTTTTGTATGTATCTTGAGTATCTTGCCTTATTTTGGCTATAACTTGGGCTTTTGTGATCCAAATGGGCTAATCTTAGAGCCTATGGAAATCTAAGACAGAGGGATACATCATGATGATCAGATTTGGTTATTTTGCATCTTAAAAAATAAAGAAATGGAGCTTGAATCAATCAGCCCTCATGTGTCCCACCAACATTGACATAGTTCACCAAAATACACATATCTGGAGCTCTATGCGTCCAAATGACCTTATTCTTGCGCCAAATTCTCAATAAGACAGAGATCTACAACTTTTATGTTGAAGGTTTTTCAAAATTCGGCCATCTAGAAGGTCATATTGGACTCGCAAGGTGGAGAAGATAAGGAGGAGAATGAATTTCAACACCTACCATTATCTTCTTTTGAATTATTGTAATTTCAAGCCCACCAATGTTGAAAAAATGCATTAATAATCAGAAAATGAGTGTATAGTATCATCATATCTTGCCTATAAATAGATGCTTGAAGTTGTAAGGAAGATACACAAGAAATACATAAGAAATACATGCTTTAGTTTTCATTACATTTCTATATCTTTGCTTTAGTTTCTTAAGTTTTAGTTCTTTCTCTTGCTTTAATTCCTTGTTCTATATTCAATCCCTTAAGTTATGGTTTTCATTTCCCTTCCTCAATATCAAGTAAGTTAATTTTATTATTTGTTATTTACTTTTATGATCAAAGTTATAGTTAATTTAATATTAGTTTTCATTGTTAAAAATTATCATGGAAGCTTAATCTTTTAAAATCAACTCAAGGAATTTAATTTTTCTTTATGTTAACTTTGAGTTCTTGATCTTAATATTTTTATTGAAGATAATTACTTTTCTTTGTTTCTCAAACACTTATGATGGTAGATTATTTAAGTGTATAACCGATTGGTATATAATTAAACAATCTATAATTTAAACTGATGTTGGTTGGTTAATCAATAATCAATTTGAGAATAAAGATTAAGTCACTAAATAAGAGATTTCTATTTAGTTTCTTAACTCAATCAAATTATAGTTTTAAAGTTATTTTAGTAATTAATAAGAATATATCGATTGATTATTCTTATTAGTTCATTAATTCAATTCTAGAAGATTTTCTAGAATATAATCATTTAGGGATTCCAAATGATTCAAGGTTGAGAAATTAATTATATTGAATCATATTTGTGATCAATGATTAGTTAACTAAAGATTTATTAATTCCTTGGGTTGGTTGTTTCTAAATTTGATTATTCTTACTCATAAATTTCCTTTTTCACTATTATATAATCACTTAATTTTCCTTTCAATCTCAACACAAACCCCCCTTTATTATAATTAAATTGAGTGTAACTAATTAAACTAAGGTCCTCGAGAGGCGACTAAGGTTGTTCACCTTATACTATATTAATCTAACTTTTTATTTGACCCGACACGACAGCGTGTCAGGACATTGCCAAGGAGAGCAATCTAACCAATCCATACTCTACATGAGTAACCAAGGTAAGCAGGGTAATTTCAATAACAATGCTTACTCTAACAATTTTTCACAGGGATGAAGAAGTAATCGGAATAGTGGATGGAAGCAGGAGGCAAGCACTTCTAACAGACAACAACCTTACCAACAAGGTTCTTCTTTGATGGAAAAGACATCCAAACTAGAGGACACTCAAGAAAAGTTCATGCAAGTTTCAATAACCAACCAAAAAAATACAGATGCCTCAATTAGAAATCTGGAGACCCAAGTGGGGTAATTAGTTCGTCAAATTGCAGAACATCATAATTCACAATTTAGGGCTAATACCCACCCGAACCCAAAGGAGCAATACAAAGTAATCACCACAAGAAGTGGAAAAGTCACTGGACAAGAAGAGAAGAAAGGTAAAAAGGTAGAAGAAAAAAGTTATGAAAAGGAATCAAGGGAGGAAGTTACTGAAGAAAAAAATAAAAAAAATGAGGATGTATATATGGAGGAGGATGTAGTTGAAAAAAATAAAAAGAGAGAAATAAAAGAATGAAAGAAAAAGGTAGACCATCCAGCACCACAGCAGAAAAGTTTACCGTATCCAAAGAATCCTTCGAAGATAGACAAGGAGAGGCAGTTTGCAAGATTCATGGACATTTTCAAAAGGTTGCAGATAAACATACCTTTTGTGGAAGCTATGGAGAAAATGCCAACATACGCAAAGTTCATGAAAGAGCTATTAACAAAGAAGAAAAGATTCTCTGAAGAGACAGTGGAGCTCATAGCAGGATGCAGTGCTATTATTCAAAAAGCATTGCCTCAGAAAATAAAAGATCTAGGGAGTTTCATAATTCCAGTAACTATTGGTACTTTACCAGTAGGAAAGGCACTCTTAGACTTGGGAGCTAGCATTAACTTAATGCCTCTCTCAATGGTAAAAAGAATCGGAGATCTTGAGGTGAAACCAACACGAATGACTCTTCAACTCGCTGATCGATCTATGAAGTTTCCATACGGCATAGCGAAGGACATGCTGGTACAAGTTGACAAGTTTGTGTTCCCTGTAGATTTTGTCATCATGGACATTGAAGAAGATAAAGAGGTGCCTCTCATTTTGGGCAGACCCTTCTTGAAAATATCAAAGGTAATTATTGATGTGGATGATGGGAAGCTCAAGGTAAGAGTGCAAGATGAGGAGGTGAACTTCAATGTGTTTGATGCAATGAAGTACCCAGCGGAGAAGCAACAGTGCTTCAAAATTGACATTGAAGAAATAACTATCAAAGAAAAATCCAATGAATGTCTCAACAAAGATTCACTGAAGGAGTTAATAGCAGAAGCTGAACCAAATGGAAAAGTGATGGAGAATACTGACATAGATGTGAAGGACTTGGAAGATGAAAAGTGTGACACCCAGGAAGAAAATCATTATGAAGAGCTACTAAAGAAAGCAAGAAAAGTCACAACATCAAAAGTGGAGCTAAAAGTTTTGCCTTCACACTTGAAATATGTTTTTCTTGACGAGGAAGGACAAAAACCTGTTATTATTAATGGGCACTTGTCAGAATCCGAGGAAAAACAATTGATTCAAGTATTGAAGGAAAACTCAACAATAATCGGTTGGAAACTAGAAGATTTGAAAGGCATAAGTCCAGCCTATTGTATGCACCACATTTACATGGAACAAGGATTCAAACCAGTTGCTCAGCCGCAGAGACTCTTGAATCCAACCATGAAGGAGGTTGTCAAAGGGGAGGTAATTAAGTTACTAGAAGCTGGTATAATTTATCCAATCTCTGATAGTTCTTGGGTAAGTCCTGTGCAGGTTGTTCCAAAGAAGGGAGCAGTAACTGTCATACAAAATGACAAGAATGAATTAATCCCCACAAGAATAGTCACAGGATGGAGAATGTATATTGACTACAGGAAACTAAACACAACAACTAGGAAAGACCATTTTCCTCTACCCTTCATGGACTAAATGTTGGAAAGGCTCACAGGACAAGCCTATTATTGCTTTTTGGATGAATACTCAGGATACAACCAAATAGCTGTTGCACCAGAAGATCAAGAGAAAACAACATTCACATGTCCCTTTGGGGTACTTGTATATAGAAAAATACCTTTTGGGTTATGTAATGCTCCTGCAACATTCCAAAGGTGTATGTTAGCTATTTTCTCAGATTCGGTGGAGAAATGCATTGAAGTCTTCATGGACGATTTTTCTATTTTTGGGCCATCATTTGATTAATGTTTGGAAAATTTGAGTGTAGTATTAAAAAGATGTGTGGAAACCGATTTAGTTTTAAATTGGGAAAAGTGCCACTTCATGGTTACTGAAGGAATTATGCTTGGACATCAAATATCCAAAAGAGGCATCGAGGTGGACAAAGCCAAAGTGGAAGTAATTGAGAAGCTACTACCACCAGGGAATGTGAAAGGTGTTAGAAGCTTCTTGGGCCATGCAGGATTTTATAGAAGATTCATCAAAGACTTCTCCAAAATTACAAAGCCCTTGAGTAATCTCTTGAATAAGGACACTCCCTTTATTTTTGATGATTCTTGTTTATATGCATTTGAAACTTTAAAACATAAATTAACTTGTGCACCTGTGATAATTGCTCCTGATTGGGAGTTAGATTTTGAAATAATGTGTGACGTGAATGACTATGCTGTTGGGGCCGTATTAGGACAAAGGAAGGCTAAATTTTTTCATGTCATTCACTATGCTAGCAAAGTTTTAAACCCTGCCTAAACAAATTATGCAACAACAAAAAAAGAGCTGTTAGCAATAGTGTATGGCCTGGAAAAGTTTAGACCTTATCTGATTGGTTCCGAAGTCACTATTTTTACTGACCATGCTGGTATTAAATATCTGCTAAACAAACCTGACTCTAAGCCTAAGTTAATTAGATGGATCTTGCTGTTACAAGAATTCAATCTAGTAATCAAAGACAAAAAGGGTAGTGAGAATTTTATTGCAGATTATTTGTCTCACCTTGTCAACATCACACTACTACAACCGAAAGTAAATGAAGAATTTCTGGATGGGAAGCTATTGATGATACAAGAAAGGCCATGGTTTGCAGACATGGCAAACTTTAAAGCTGCAGGAGTGTTACCTGAGGATCTTTCATGATAACAAAAGAAAACGTTTCTGAAAGATGAAAAGTAGTTTATATGGGATGATCCATACTTGTTTAAACTTGGATCAGACTATATTTTAAGGAGATGCGTGTCTCAATAAGAAGCCAACAACATTTTATGGCACTGTCACAGCTCCCTATATGGAGGACATTTCAATGGGGAAAGGACTGTAGCTAAGGTCCTCCAATCAGGTTTTTATTGGCCATCATTGTTTAAAGATGCTAATGTTTTTGTGCAGCATTGTGATGTATGCCAGAAAATAGGTAGTATATCAAAAAGGAATGAGATGCCATTAACTATCATTCTTGAAATAAAAGTCTTTGATTGCTGGGGCATAGACTTTGTTGGACCTCTACCTACTTCATTTTTAAATGAGTATATTGTTGTAGCAGTAGACTGTGTCAAAGTGGGTTGAAGCCTTGGCCTGTGTTAGTTGATGCCAAAACCGTGATCAAATTTCTCAAGAAAAACATTTTCAGCAGGTTTGGTACTCCAAGGGTACTGATAAGTGACGGAGGTTCTCATTTCTGCAACACTCAACTTCAAAGGTGTCTAGAACACTATGGAGTAAAGCATAAGGTAACCTCCCCATACCACCCTCAAGCCAATGGCCAAGTAGAAGTATCCAACAGAGAGATCAAGAGGATATTAGAAAAGACAATTGGCCATAACAGGAAAGATTGGTCCTTAAAGCTCGATGACGCTTTATGGGCATATAGAACAGCTTACAAAGCACCAACTGGATTTTCACCTTACCAGTTGGTGTATGGAAAAAATTGCCACCTTCCTGTAGAGCTTGAACACAAGGCATTTTGGGCAATGAAAGTACTGAACTATGACCCAAAAGCATCAATTCAAGAAAGAAAAGTTCAGATGCACAAGCTAGAAGAATGGAGGAAGGAAGCCTATGAATCATCAAAAATCTATAAGGAAAAGATGAAGGCTTACCATGACAAGCACATTATGAAAAAAAGTTTTTATCCAGGACAGTTTGTGCTCCTATTTAATTCAAGGATAAAATTGTTCCCAGGAAGACTAAAATCCAAATGGTCAGGGCCATTCATTGTGAAAGAAGTAAGGTCTTATGGGGCCATTGAATTACAAGACCCTAAATCTGAAAGAACCTGGGTTGTAAATGGTCAAAGACTCAAACCTTATTTGGGAGGAGAGGTGGAGAAGGTCACCGCCATCATTCAACTAAAGGACCCATGATCAAACAAATCAGATGTCAAGCTAATGATGATAAACAAGCGCTTTTTGGGAGGCAACCCAATACTTTGTGTTTTCTTCATTCTGTTGATTTTACTTTAAATATTATTGAAGTTCTCGTTTATTTTATAGGTCACTCATCAAACCACTCCAAGTGTGAGAAATAAGTTTCAAACATTGCCAGACATCATGAACGCTTAAGCTTGATTAATCACGCTCAAGCGTGACCAGTTCAAGGGATCAAGCGTGATAAGATACGCTTAAGCGAGGAGAAACAGGTAGGAGAAAAAGCATCAGAGTTATCCACGCTCAAGCGAGCATATGATTGCTTAAGCGAGCAAGAAAAATTTTCTGTTCTGTCTTGAATTCGCTTAAGCGAATCGTGTTAAAGCTTAAGCGAGGCATGAAATTCAAGCATCAGGTATGTTCACGCTCAAGCAAGCTCTCACACGCGCAAGCGAGCCAAGGTAAGTCACACACTGTTCAAATCATGCTTAAGTGCAAGGATCAAGCTTGAAGCGTGGCAACACTATAAAAGAAGTTTCCCTAAACTCAACCTCGATCACGCTTAAGCATGACCTTTCACGCTTAAGCGACAGGGTTTGTAAACTGGTAATGGATGCCACGCTTAAAGCAAGGGAACTCACGCTTAAGCGAGGAGTAAAAATTGCATCAGGTATTAACCACGCTTAAGCGTGGCAATTACACGCTCAAGAGAGAACTTTAAAATCTCAATCATGCTTAAGCGTGAATTATCCAAGCTCAAGCGCAACCTTTCTCTCATATCACGCTCAAGCGTGGTGTTTTCAAGCTCAAGCGATCTTTTATGTGAAGCGGGAACAGGTAAGCACAACCACACTTAAAGCACAACTACCTCACGCTCAAGCGTGAAATGAATTTCATAACATTGCACTCAAGCGAATCTAAAAGCGAACACTGGTGGACAGTCACGCTCTCACGCTTGAGTGAGAGTATTTAAAAAAAACTACCCCTGATACTAATAAGTGCAGCGTTTTGTAACTTCCCACTCTTATAACCGTCCATTATCTGGTTTTTCAAATTCTTGTAACTGACAAACCCATTTTCATTGCTTATCCCATCCCCTCTTGATTTGCATTAAGCATTCTCACTGCATTTCATTGAACAAATCACTAAAGATAATTGTATTTTCTCTCCTTTACATCCATTTCTGATTCTTCCAGGTAACCACTGAACTTTTCTCTTCTAAATTCCATCATGTTGTTAAGTTGTTAGGAAGAATTGATAGACTTCTTCTAGGAATACATGAGTTAAAATTGTAACACCCTCTGTTACACCTTAATAAATTCTAGAAAAATTCATAATTTTTTTTAAAGATATGATTGTTAAAAAGAAACTATCGGAATAAATTATATACATTAATTCTGAAATACCTCACAAATATTATTAAAACTTTATAAAGTATTTGTACATTCATCCGAAGAAAATAAACATTAAACATTATAAGAAAGAGAGGAAACTCCATGGCCCAGAAGCAGTTACTTATTAACATTATTTATTCATTGGACCACGGTATTCATACCGAGCTCCCTTTCTAGAACGTGCTATATCTACTGCCGAAATTCTTCGATCCTTCCCTCTGAACCATCAATTTAGAATATATGAAACAAAAACACGGAGAAAGGAGTGAGAAACATAATATAATATTATTGATTAAGACATAAGCAACAAAGGGTTTTCACAAACCAATACATAATAATATCAATCACAATCACATACACAATCAATTATGAATGCATGAATGTATGCAATATCTTCATCATAACTTACCTATATATGTGGGCCCTTAAATTTTAATTTGCACTGGGCCAACCAGGAGTTTACACTATTCCATAAGTCCGGATAATAATAATATGAACAGCTCAACTGGCATGGAAACACTTAGAGACTAGTCAGATTGAGAAAGTTTTTATTGTGAAAGTACCCGACACTAGGGAGCTACCCCAGGTCCCCTGAAGCACCCTTTCACACCCTCTCATCCCAAGGCTCGTAATTAAGCCTCCTCTAATGTATCCTCGGTTTCTATAATCCGTCCCCAGACAATATCATTTTATTTCACTTTAATGATTCATGATGCATGAACTACTCGCGTATTTAGTTGGTTAAGGCTTTTAGAAACTCAATTATTAAATCCCTTAAAGGTTTACAATATCATTTCAATAAACTGTACATTTTCTCAATTCTCTGAATTTCTGTCCCACAAAAATAAATTTGGTACAGTTTTCAAATCTCACTGAAATTAAGTTTCTAAGCCTTAAATATCTAAAAACTTTCTCATATAAAACTTTACATAATCTTTCTCAAATTAAATCTTAACAAAATCAAATTTAGGAATCTCAATTATTTCCAAATATCTTTAGTTATTAAGTTGAAAAAAAAATAAAATAATTTTCTTTTAAAAAATTTTGTTTTATTAAAAGAGAATAATTATTAACCAAAAATACTTAAAATTACAAAATTTTTCTTTAACTCAAGATTTAATTAATTAATTCTCATAAAATGTTTTCTTTCTAAAATAAATACTAATTTTTTTTATTCTAAATATTGAAAATAAAGTTAATAAGAAGAGAAGATTTAAAGTAAAAATTTAAAGAGTAAGGTAAGAAAATTCTTACTGAATTTAGCTTTCCGTCATGCTCGCTATATGCTCAAACTCCACGTCACAAAATCATCAATCAAAATCAAGCATTATCAATTATAACTAAATATCATCAATCACATCAAATATTATTAATCACAATTAAATATCAATCAAAATCAAGTCAACAAAGCATTATTTATAAATATTATAATTCAAAGTTTAATGGTTATTAATATAGTCAATTTGAGTCCTTTTGGTCAATTCTTTGTATAGGTCTATGTAAGTCCATATAATCCAGTCCTTGCATAGGTATAGTTCAGTCCATATGGATCATAATGGTCCAAATCCTTGCATAGGTATAGTCCAGTCCATATAGGTCATAATGGTCCAAGTCCTTGCATAGGTATGTTAGAGTTAGTTAAACCGGATATTTAATTTAAAATTTATTAAAACTGTTAAGTTAAAAAGTTAATATTTTAAAAATAATAATATTATTAAATTTAAAAGGAGTAGGGGACTCCTCCCATTATTCTTATGTCTTTTCATATTATACTCTTATCTCACTCCCCCTTACCTTGAGTTGTTACCAAAAAGAGATTTGCTTTGCACCTCCGATTTCTAGAAATATTAATACCAATCTTATTTCAGTATAAGCATAAGACGAAAATTAAGATTAATACTTAAAACAGAAATGGTAAATTTTGAATAGTGAATAGTGAATAGTAAATCGTGAATAGTAACCGTAAATAGTAAAACGTGAATAGTAACGGTAAATAGTAAATCGTGAATAGTAACGGTAAATAATAAATCGTGAATAGTAATGGTAAATAGTAACAGTAAATAGTAATTTACTATTTGAATAGTAATTTACTATTGAAATAGTAATTTACTATTGAAATAGTGTTTTCTATGCAGAATAGTAACTTAAAATAATATTATTTCTAGTATAATAACAGATTTCTAAAAACGATATGAAAATAACCCAAAAATTATAAAAGAGAAGTATTCTTACCTTAGGATTTTGACAGAACCTGCTCTCCAAAAACATTTCTTCTCTCTCTCACTTCCACCACTATCTCACTAGCACTACTATATTAAGAACTTAATATGAAATTGTGAATTCTAAAGAAGAAATCCTTTGGTATTTATAGGAAAAAAATTTACTATGCATTCCATTATTTTAATATAAAAGTACTATGCATTTTTGAATTTTTTATTCCAGGTTATTGTGCACCTTTTGAAAATTTCGTATATGCACAGTGTTTTGCATAGTAACTGTCGGCAGAATTATTAAGCCAAATAGTAACCTTTCACTCGGTATATTTTAAATATTCAAAATGAGTCCTTTTTGAAATTTAGCGATATTATATCAGTCCTTACTAATTTTATAACATGTAATATAAAGTTGAAATTTTAAAAATCTAAAATTTTCTGTTAATAAAAATTTATTAATACGTTTCCAATTTTTTTAACGATTGGAAAAAATCAAGATTTTTCTCAAACTGATAATTTTTAGATAAGTCTACTTGAAACGGATTTTAGAAAATTTTCTTATAATTTACATTCACTTTCTTATAATTATTTTTAATTTAAGTCACTTATATGAATTTAAAATTATTTAAAAAATATTATTTTATATAAAAAAATTCCAAAATTCCAAAATATTCCAAAAAATCATAAATAATACGTAGATTAAAAAGTTCTAAAGAGCCATAATCTAATTACTTCAAAATTTTAATATAAAAATAAAAATAGGGGTGTTACAGAAATCTTGAAAAAATTCTTTACACTCATTCCTATTGTATGTCAAGCATGGTACGAAAATACTTCATCAATTTATAGGTTGTTAAAAAAGGGGTTTAGTGCTATCACTTCTCAAACTCTTGGTAAGTGCATGTTAATTGTTTATAAAAAGTCCTGTAAGAACTTACTTTGCATAGTGGTCATGATCTCCATCATACATGATAAGCAATGGTATGGTCCATAATTTTGACACAGGATACTGCACTGATAGGTTTTCCTTGCCATTTTTATTATAATATCATCATTTAAAGTTTTACCTTTTACACAGATGGCAAGAGTTAAATAAACCACCCCTCCTTCTCCACCAAAGAACACTACAGGATCATCAAGAAGAAAGAAGGGAAAACGGCCAAGGATAGATGACCAAGACAGCGCCCCAAGATTCAAAAACAAAGATAAGAGTAGGCGCTATGAAGATTTTCTAACTGGACATTCATTCCTGAAAGAAAAGTGGACTTAGCACTGGGGGGAATATGATGCCTTTTTACAAGTTGTCAGAAGGAGGAATTAGCTCAAAATCTGCTATCCAAGAGAAAAATATGACCCGAAGGTTGTAAGAGAATTCTATGCCAATGCTTGGCCAAAGGGGGGAAAAGGAGATCGAAAGACATATGTAAGAGGCCATTGGCTCTCTTATGGTAGAGACGAAATCAACTTCTACCTGGGTAACCTTATGGAACTAGGAGGAGAAGAGACCTGTCAATATGTAAGCATGAGATTACAGAACCAAGAGATCTCTGCACAAGATATAGAGGCAACCATATGTATCCCTGGTTACCACTTTCAGACTGGCCAAGGGGAACAACCAATGCGTATCCTGAGAAAGGATATGACTACCCCTTCTCAAGTCTGGACATCCTTCTTGCTTGCCAATGTGGCCCCAAATGCTCACGTTTCTGATTTAGTTTATGCCAAGTGTTATTTGTTATATTGTATTTTACAGGAAGATATCACCATTCATTTGGCACAAATTATCTCAGACAAAATCCATAAATTTACCACAGCCGATCAAAAATACTCCCAGGTATGTCAAAAGGTTAAGGGAAGTTTGGGATTTCCAGCTTTTATTACTGACTTCTGTGCAGGGCATGGCATTGAGGTGCAGGACCTCAAGCCTATCAGGCCACCAATTGATAAACGCTTCATTAAGCGTCATTGTAGTGTTCAGGATTCACCTCCTCCACCTACCTCAGAAGCACAATAGCAAGCACCACCACCACCAAGATCAGAACCTGCCCTCTTAGCTTAGAATCATTAATAATCCTACAGGGAATCCACCAGCTTCAGCTCCAGAATAGTCATCTTTTGTTACAACAAAATGCCAATCATCAAGGTTTGATGCATATACATCATGGCTTATATCATAATATTCCTGCAGGACAACCTAATCCCTGGATGGACCCAATTCAATTTGAAGTCCTCATTGCTTGGCCTGGGAACAGGCCTCCTTTCTTGGGAGGGGGTGAGACTTCACAGGCTGGACCAGGACCCTCCTCACAGGGACCTCCAGTAAGGGAAGAAGAGACAGAGGATAATTCTTCAGAGGACGAATGATGAGTTTTACTACTTTAGTTTTATCTGCTTTAGTTTTATCACTTTAATTTCTCCTTTCTAAACTTTTCTGATTGACATTTTATGGTTTTTACAGTTTGACATTACTACAGCAATTTGAAATTTTTCTATGATTATGCGTTATGAATTTTTGGATGCAACCTCATTACATGCTTACATGCTTGTAACTGAAACATTTTTTTTGAAAAAACCCAACCAAGAATAAATTTTTGAGATAAGAAAAGTTTCTAAGCAACAAAAAATTCTTTTAGACAGTAACACTAATTTTTAAAGGTAGAATGACTGAATTAAGAACCAGGAAATTGAAATGAATGTATTTTTGATTGTTTACATGCTCGAACCTTTTTCTGTTGGAATATGGAAGTATGCCTTATGACCCAGTGAGTAGTGAGAAATTTAAACACTGAGAGTCTCATTAGAATTTGTCAAGTTTGCGTTGCCTAATTTTTTGATTAACATTTTTGTAAGAAATTAAGTAAAGAAATAATCAAGGAATTTTGAAGATAAAATTAGCCCAGAGCCAAAAAGCTACCCCAAAATTATACCTTATTCTTTGGTAGCCCATTTTGAGCCAAAATTTTCTTATGTTATAAAAATACCCTCACCCAGGCATGAGAAATAAATTCCTACCTCATCAGCATGCTTATTTTTGATAAGAGCATAGAATAAATTTTTCAAAAGGTGATAAATAAAGCTAAAAAAAGAAAATGCTAAAAATAGTTCTCCATCTAGAAATTTATATAGAAGAACCAGAAAAATGACTGGCAATGTTAACTAGGCAGTTCTCATGATGGATGTGTGAAACATACACCTGGTAAGAGATAATGAGAGTTCCTTATTCTTACAGCAATTGGCTACTTGCTTTGTAAGTAATTAAATGGTGCAATACATTTTCAAAAGGAATGGGTATTAAGGATGTTATTTTCCTAGAAATAGATTACTGTCTTAAAGATTTTGTTTGCAACTAAACCTGATCTTCGTAAATGTTGTCAAAATCTAATTCTTTTTACTTGAGGACAAGCAAAAATCTAGGATGGGGAGAGTTTGATAAGTGTTCATTGAGTATTGATTTCATGCTTTAATTTAACCCATTTTTGATAAAAATTCAATTGAATTTGTACATAATTGAGCATGAAAACTCTTATGAAAAATTCTTTGTAAAAAGGCAAACTCTTCAAACTCTTAAGAAAAATTGCTTCAAAATCCTTAACAAGTTATAGGAATTCAAGGGGGCCAAGTTGAGCAACGATGAGTCCTAGTCATAAGAATCCATAGCATGAAGAAATAAGCATCAGGTCTCCTCACGCTTAAGCGTGAAGAAAGGGACGCTTGGGCGAGGGACACAATGACAAAATAAGCATCAGAACCCTTCCACGCTTAAGCGTGAGAAGGGGGCGCTTGAGCGTGAAAGCCAAGAAGAAGAAGCCACGCTTGAGCGTGACTGAGCGTGATAAGGCAGCATCAGACTTTCTCCTCATGCTTGAGCTTGGGCACTACATGCTTGAGCGTGAGCCCGAGCACGCTTGAGTGTGACTCTGGGCGTGACCAAGCACAGGTAATACAGGAACTACAAGAAGGCATCAGGTTTCTGATAGATGTCCAATTTATCTATATTTTGCATGGATAATGAAGCATAAATTGGATATAATGTGCAATGTTTGTCAATTTTGTAAGCTATATAGAACATAAATTGTGATATGTACATTGTACAGGTTGATTGGTTAATTTTGTTGCAATTCCAGGAAAAAGTGAAGAAGAAAGAAGAAAAGAAAAGAAAAGAAGAAAATTCATCAAGTTTTGAGCAAATAAGTGATATTCGCTCAAGCGAAGGCTATCTCGCTTGAGCGAATCAAGGTCGCTGAGGCCAAATTGAAGGGCTCGCTTGGGCGAACAAGGACTTTAACAAATACAAGTATCAGGTCAAGACTCGCTTAAGCGAGGAGCCATTCGCCCAGGCGAAATCAAGCCAGTACAGAATGATAAAGAAGTCGCCCAAGCGAATAAAGTTTGCTTGAGCGAAATTGGTACAGAATGGAATAACATTAGCCTCACTCAAGCGTTTGGATTAAACCATCAGGCGAAATTCTTCCAGTGAGTCACAATGTGAAACTCGCTTGAGCGACCTGATTTCGCTCAAGCAAAAATTATCCAGAATCTAAAACTACAATACTCGCTGCAACGGAAACTAAGTGAAATTGAGACAGAACCTCATCATTTTAAGTTTCGCTCAAGCGAAAATGGTCGCTTAAGCGAATCAAACATATAAAAAAGCAGGACGTGGATTTCCTTCATGATGAAGCACACATCTCGCTTGAGCGAGACTTAAACTCGCTTGAGCGAGTTAATGCAGTACAAAAGAAAGCAGAGGCAGCTAAGAAGAAAAGGAAGGGAGATGCGGAGGGAGAATTAGAGAATGTAGGAGACATTTCTTCTTAAAAACATTGTATCCTAGCTTAGGTTTTTTTTCTTCATTCCATTGGATTTGTAAGATCATGACCACCATGAGTGGCTAATCCTTTCATTTAGGATTGGAGGTAACCAATCAAACTTGATGTACACTTGGATAATATTTATGTGATTCATGTGTTGTTTTATGATTCTTTGTATTCCATTTTATGTTCATTGCCTGAATCTACTTGATCACTAGTTTCTTGATTCAAGTTTACGATTGTTGTTGGAAAATGACTTTCGAAAACGGATCTAAATGGAATACCTGTTGTGAGTAGATAACCAGGGATGGTATCTAATGCAATGGACTTCCAAACAATCGTTCTTAATGCTGGAATAGATTTGAAACGATCAAGGGATTGACGTTATTAAACCTATTCTTATGGATTTCATAGTCAAGGAATTGATATGAATGACTGTGATTGTGATGTAAAGAATCATATTGCGAACATTGATTACATGAATATTAACAGTGTATCGAAAGGTGAGAAAGGTGAATCCAATTTCCAAACTCTATACTCTGTTATTTCACTCATATTTCTTGTATTGCTTTCGTAGACTTTTAGATTTATGAAAAGTATGTTAATTCATTACCATGAAAACTACAAATTATTTCTGCCGTAATAGTTTGAAATTGATTTAAACCGATCCGTAGTGGGAACGACATTTGTTCTTCGAAACATATACTACAACTGACAAAGTGGTGCACTTGCCACGAGTCAATTTAAAACTAACCATCTGAGTGTTTTGCGAATATATTATACCCAAACAACCAGCAGTTCCTCACGCTTGAGCGTGACCTTTAAGCTCAAGCGTGACTCATGCAGTATGGAGGTTGTAATTTAATATTGACCAATGGTGCGATACCAACTCAACCACCTTGAAGTGTTTCTGCATGTCTCTGAATATTCCTTCATGGGCATTATACAAGTGGGAAAAGGAAGCTAAAGCATAATCACTATAAATCTAGCAGAAAAGGTCATTGGAATACATCTCCTTCATATCATCAAACACATCTCCTGCATCCCATCATTCATTCTGTATTCATTTTTAAATTTTCTTAAGTGAAAATGCATAGCATGAGTAACTAATTTTCCTTATTGGGATTGGTTGTAATCAATTCAAACCTGAAGTAATGCTGCTGTAAGTTTTTATGTATCTTAATGAGATTTGATACTTTATGTATTTTATTCTGCCATTAATGCCTGAAGGTACTTGATCACTATTTTCTTGTTTTAAGTTTTCTTAAGTATACTGAGAAGTAACTTTTGAAAGTAGATCTGAATGAAATACTCATTGTGGGTAGCTGACCAGGGATGACATCTAACGCAATGAACGTCAAAATAATCGATCGCTAATGCTGGAATGATTTCAAAGTGACTGAGGGATCAGCGGTTTGAAATCATTCTTATGAATTTTATAGTCGAGAGATCGATACAAATGACTTTAATTGTGACATAGAAATTATCATTTCAAATTACATACATGCAATTTATTCAGCTTATGAAAGGTGAGATGCGATGAAACCAATCCCAGTTTTCCAAATCTGATTTTTACCCAAACACTTTACTGTCATTATTTTCACTCAACACTTGTTGTTTCTTTTGTATTCAATCTTTTGCACAACAAAATCAAACCAAATCTTTTGTTAAAATCAATTCAAGAACTAAGATCTTCAAACCAATACCTCCTCAGTGGAATGACATCTATACTATACTATAATTACTGTGTTTAAACTTGGCACAAACATTCCATTGAGTTCATATTATACAAACTTGATTCTCTTTTCTTGAACACTTTATTTCTTTGTATGATTTATAAAAATATCTTACTAGCAGTTTAGCGTTGTCGAGGAAAGAGATAGGGAGAAAGCAGAATCAGTGTCATGGAGGTGGAGGGAGGGAGAACGAAAGTAGATTTAGAAAGTGTGAGAGAAGGGCAGAAATTAGAAACCCTAATGCAAAAGCAAGCAACACCTAACCTAATTAATTTTTTTTATTTTTAAAATTAATCGGGCCACCCATGGCCCTCACGGGCCAGCCCACACTCGGGCCATTTTTTAGGCTTTTTTAGGGTCGGGTTTTTCTTTCACGTATTGGTTTTGATTTTTTTTCTAAGCCCACGTACTACATTTTTATGGGCCGGCCTATTTTGCCAGCTCTACTACATTGTGCAAGTATGTGCCTTTCCTTCCCTCTCTATTTTCTCTCTTCTCTCTATTCATGCATTTCTTTTCTTCTTTTCTTCTCTTTCTTCTCTCTATAGTGCTCTATTTTCTTAAGATTCTCAAAAGTTAACATGCATGAGCCTATAATCTGTTGTGATTTCTACAATGTTGCATGTATGGTGTTTGTAATTTTGATAGGAATGTGCATTGTGTTTACGGTGCTGTTATATTTATTGTTTTAATAGAAATATTTTTTCGATGGTGGGAGCAATTAGTGTGTTTTGTTTTTGTTTGAAATTTCCATAAACCTGATGGTGTTGCCATTTAATGTAATGTACTGTGAATAGAGAGTTACTAAGTATTTAGATGCTTTCATGAAATTCTGAATATAAGTTCATAGTTCCATTACATATGAAGCTGTTTTTCTTGGACTTACAGTTTGAACCCTTTGTGAATTGAATGGTGCTTGAGTGCATACATTTTTCTCATGATTGAAGCTTGATGATAGACTTTGTTTTCCAAGTAGGGACTGTTTTCTTAACAATGTTAATGTTGTTAGATAATGGCCTTATGAATTATTGGTTGAATATCCATGTTTCTTTTTCATTTGTGCCTAAATTCTGAATTGTATACATTGTATTAAGAATTTTTGCTGCGTTTCAGGATGGCACGAACTAAGACTACCGAACCACCTCCCACTTCCACCAACCTAGGTTCTTCCAATCCACCTCGCAAGAAGCGTGCCAAAAGACAACGCACCTCCAAGCCTTCACTACCTAGAAATCAGAGATTTAGAGACAAAGATAAGGCGAAGAGGTTTGAGGAAATTCAATATTGGAATTTCATAATCGAGCAAAGAGTTGATTTGAGGCAAGGCGACTGCGATGATTTCATGGGAGTTCTTCAAGATAGGAAGTGGCTAAGATTGACCAATCCTGGTCCTCAGTTCGATCCTGACATCGTAAGGGAGTTTTATGCAAATGCCTGGCCAAAGGATAAATTTGGCGATTATAGAACATTTGTCAAAGGTGTGTGGATATCTTATAGCAAGGAAACCATCAATGAGTATTTAGGGAGGCCACTGACACCAGAGTAGGCGGAGTCCTATGCGATATTACTTCATAAGAGAGCATAATGAGTTCTACCGGACTGTAGAGCTAGAGCAAACCTTGTGTCTTCCAGGACAACACTTCCAGATGGGCCAAGGTAATCATAATCCTCTCCGTATTCTCAGGAAGGATATGAACCTTCTCACCAGTGTCTGGACTGCATTTCTATTAGCCAACGTGACCCCTAGTGGTTATGTCTCTGATCTCACAGATCAGAGGTGCTAGCTTCTGAAGGCCATCTTATCTCCTTGATCTGTTATGGATATAGCTCACGTTATTCAGGACGAAATTCATAAATTTGCCTGCATGGACGTCAAGACTACAACATTAGGACAAAAGGTGAAGGGAATCTTGGGCTTCCCTGCCTTCATCACTGGATTTTATGTAGCCTATAGTGTTGAGGTTTATCCCACTAGCCCTATCCGACCTTTTATTGACACATGCTTTATCCAGTAGTTTTGCACTTCACCAGGCCTTACCCAACAAGATGCACCACCTCCACCTCCCTCTCCACTAGCAGCTGCAGTACCACCTGTAGCACCAATTGCACCACCAGCACCGCCCCCACCACCTACTACTAATCCCCTTCTCTTGGCTTATCTTACTCATATTTAGTAGCAACGGGTTGCTCTCGACCGAGGCCTAGTTTATTTATATCGAGCCAGTTATTACAACCCATCCAACTGACCCATTCATGGCTCTATGTGAGTTTATGGATAGAGTTGCTTGGCCTGGGGACAGGCCTATTCTACTGGAGGAGGCATGCCCATCTAGGCCACCAGCAGCAGCACCTGCACCTACAGTGACTGAGCCAGCTACTTAGGCACTTACGACTATACAGATCGACCCAGTAACAGCTACTGAGCCAGTACCAATTAAGGCAACTCCTTAGGATGCTTCACAATAGTAGGAGGGTGATACAGAGTTTGAGGCATAGTTAGATCGAGTTGTCAGCAACATAATGGTTGATGACTGATGGGCTCCATATGGGTGCCTTTGTTTTGACTAGTTTATTTACTTTCAGTCCTTTATTTTTAGTCTTTACTTCCAGTATCTTACTCCAGTTGCATTTACGCTTACTTATAGCAGTTTATAGCTTTTGGTATACATCTTATTTTGGATTATATGATTACCCACTAGTGTTATATATATATATATATAGGCGTGGTAATTCTTTTGATATTATGTAGATATATTTTTTTTGCATTTAGTTAGTGGTTTAAAAAGCACAAGTGGATTAAATATGGTAAATAATCATAGGATGCATAAGTTAAAAAGTAACTTCATTTGAAATGTTAGTATAATGGTTGATTTTAATTGAAATCTAGGGAATTTCAAGTTGTAAGGTAACTGAATGATGTTTGAACCTTTTGTTGTTTAAATAAAAGGAATCAGGCCTTTGAACTAGTAGAGTGAGTGAATCTAAAACACAGAGAGATCGTTGATTATTGTGTTATTATATTGCATGATTTTTTGTCAAAAAACATCACTGAAATAAGCAAGGAAATGATAGAGGCAATTTTGTGTAGAAATAGGTTAAGCCAGAGCCAAAAAGCTAACCTGTACATAAATTGAAATCCATTTTGTTGTAACCCCTTTGAGCTGAAATTTTTTTGTTATGAAACCCTTATCTATAGCATGATTAAAAAATTTAAATCCCTTCCTGTATAGCATGCTAAGAGAATAAGGAACATGATAGGTTGTATATAAAGAGGGTTATGTTATGCTTGATGGATCCAAATGACAAGAAATAAATGGTTGTTAAGAAAAATGAAAATGAAAAATAAAAGAAAAATTCCTCAATTGAAATCAATGAAAAAATAAAAATAAGAATGTCATAAAAAGAAGAAACAATGTATGAGCTGGAGGAAACAAAAAAATTTGTCAAGACTATGCAAGCTAAGTATGTACAAATATCATGATTTTTGCTCTTAGCATGCTTATTGAATTCATAGAAAAACCATGGATTTATTGTTTAGCCCAGCCACATTACAACCTTTTTGAAGAGCTCTAGATCCTTGCTGTTTGAGTGTTTATTCTTTTGAAATAAAATGAAATGCAATACTGACTAACTGTGATCAGTGATGGTAAGAGGGAAACACTCACCTATGAGATATTAAGTGAATTCTTTGTTTTCATAGCCACTGGTTACTTTTAATTATTTAGTGCTTTGAACTTGAGTATTTGCTCTGATGGATTTTAATTGAAACCATGATCTATCATTTGTGTCTATATGTGTTTTAATGTTTCTTTTCTTATGCATATCTATGATTAAAACAAATCTTTATTTCCGCTTTGATGTTTTGTTACTTTTTCTTGAGGACAAGCAAAGATTTAGGTCGGGGAGAGTTGATAAATGCTTAAATGTATAAATATTTTGGTGTTATTTGGGCATAATTTTGTTAGGTGTTGCATTATTTGGAACATTTTGTGCATTGTAATGGATAGAAATTGAAAGCAAGATATCTTTTGATATGTTTGATGTAAATATATGTTTATCTTTATTTTTATTTTTGTTTAAATGTTAGAGGAAAAGGATGAAAAAGGAATTCCAAGCCATTCCCCAATTCAAAACAGAGAAAAATGTAAGTTTTGGTTGTCACGCTCAAGGGAGACTCAGGTCCGCTTAAGCGAGCCATGAACTTTCAAGAAGAAACAATTAGAGGCAAATTTTGCTTGAGCGAATCTCAATTTGCTTGAGTGAATAACTTCCAGAGTACATCTGTAAAGAACTCGCTTGAGCGAGTCTTAAACCGTTCAAGCGAGAATAGTCCAGAGAGCAAATTAGAAGGAGTCGCTTGAGCAAAGAGGAAAAAGCCCAAGCAAAAAGGATCCAGAAATAGAGGATGAAGAATTCGCTTGAGCGAGTCTCAAGCCGCTCAAGTGAAAATAGTCTAGAACCAAATTAAAGGCTTGTTTGCTTAAGCGAATCACCATGGGCTCAAGTGAATGCAACAAATGCAACAAGGGAATTCTACTCGCTTGAGTGACCCACTCGCCCAAGCGAGACTACGAGGGAAAATCTAGATGTAAAAGACTCCTTCAAGTTGAAGAAACCTATCTCGCTTAAGTGAGACAACCCTAGCTTAAGCGAGATAATTAATATAAAAGCAAAAACAACAGAAATCAAATGCGGCAAGGGAAGGGTTTTGAGATTACATTTTGGGGAGCTTCAAACCATCATCGAAGACTATTTTTCCCTCTTCTTTATCTCTTTCTCTTTGATCTTTGATTGTAATGGCTACAATGTGTAGCTAAATCTTTTATTAGGATTGGATGTAGTTGAATTAAACCTCGAGATACGCTTGTCCTATATTTATATATTCAGTATTTTGTTCTATCATTTTTGGCTTTCCATTTTACGCTTAATGCTTGACTCTGTTGGGAAATAGTTCTTGACTTGGATTTTCATTTGATTATTGGAAAATTACTTGCGAAAATGGATATAAATGGGTTGCTCGTTACGAAGGATATTAGGAATTATATTTGACATAACAAACATCAAAACAATCGCTTATAATGCTAGAATATTCTTAATGTGATTGAGGAATCAACATATTTAGGAATATTCTTATGGATTTCGTAGTCGAGGAATTGATGTGAATAATTTAAGATTGTGACATAAAAAGTGATAGTTCAAAAACTGTTTATATAAATGTATGCAACGTATTGAAGACAAGATTGATGAAATCCAATCCCCACTTTTATCATTTGATAGTTCGTATTTATTATCGTTTGTTTTAGCTTATGTTTGTTTATGTTCAGTTCTTTTAAATTCCCTATGTTTATGAAACCATTGCTTTATTTCTGTTGAGGTAACAACGAATCAATACTTAAAAACCGTATCCCAATGGAACGACACTCTGTTTTTACATATACTACAACTCCACAGTGGAACTTGCCACAAAAGTTTTACCACCTCAAAACTTTTGACAAACAACCAAGTACAAATGAAATCAGCCAAGTCAAGTAAAAAAGTGTAAAATCAAAGACCTTATAATACTATAAATAAATAATCAAAGTTTAAAAATTTGTGTAGCATTAAGATGAATAAATTAATTAACCTACGTAGAGTCAGAAATGAACAGCTATAGAAGATTATTTATAGAACCCAACAGCTCGAGCTTCAACAAAGGAACCATAACCTTTCTTGAGTCCAACATGTAATTATGAACATGTCAATAGCAAGTCATGGACCTTTACAATACGAAAAAGGGTTATAGTAATTATTAATAAAATAAAAGTTGAAGTATTTCATATGTACAATATAAAATAAAATACTTATACTTCAACTTTATGTATTTATAATTTTTTTGAATGATTAATAATATTTAATTATACTATGTAACTGCTTGCAAGAACTCATGGTAGTAAAACTGAAATCACCATTTGACTGAAAAAGTATACTATATTTTTTTAATTTTAAATATATAGATTGGATAGTAGAAAGGGTTTGAAAAATGAGAGTGAATGAAGATATGTAGAATAGAGAAAATTAAAGCACAGTTTCTAAATTATGTGAGGCACATTACCCTGTTAATTTCTTCACTGAGTAAGAAAGATATGGAGAAAAGAGCAAACAAACAAACAAATCATGCATGCTTTCGTTATAAGAGCAAAAGAATAAAACATAAGATACTAAAATATCCTAAAATGCATAAGATCAATGGGGTTGGAGGATTTGAAAATAAAGCTAAGTATCATCCCATAAGAACCAACACTTTTCAAGGAATATATATACTATATACATCTTTACAAATGTGAAAAGAATATATATACTTTTTTGTAAATTGAAAAGAATTTTTTCTATACAATAAGATTTGGTTTGATAGAGTTTTATTCAAGATATACATTATAGACACTTAAAACAAAATAGGGGCAAAATGTGTATTAAAGACCAATATTATAATAAAAGCCAACTTAGTGAAGTTATTGAACTATGAATTATTGATTGAATAAATTAAGGGTGTTCACGGATTGGATTGGATCAGTTTTCAGACCAAAAGTGATCCGATCCAATCAAGAAATCATTATGCTGTTTGGATTGGATCTGTTAGAATGTACCATGAAATCCAATCCGATCCAATATATATCAGTTTCGATTAGATTGGATTTCGGTTTTTAGAAAATACCTTAAAAATAAATTGTCACGCCCCAATTTCCATAACCCGGATCCGATGTAATTAAATTAATTAATTCAATAAAAATATGAGTAAATTTTTTACGTTATTAAAAGAGGTTCAACACTTCAACATTACATTAAGAGCCGAATCACGAAAAACTGAAAAGTGAGAGTTTTAAGGTTTCATGAAATGGATCGATAATAAATAGCCCTAATGTGTATACATCATAACAGAGTATACATCGAAAAGAAATATGTATACAAGGCGTATGCCAAGTCCCATATATGAAGATATGTGAAAAGGCTCTTAAAATTATGAAGGAAGTGAAGAAATCAAAAATTGATCAATTCGCTTAAGTGAAGTATAACTCGCTTAAGCGAAATTGTTCGGATTCACTTAAGCGAAGTATAACTCGCTTAAGCAAAATTGTTCAAATTCACTTAAGTGAAGTATAACTCGCTTAAGCGAAATTGTTCGAATTCGTGAAACAGCATCGAGAATGCATAACATAATAGTGTATCTTGTCTAAGGATACCCAGAATATTAAATAAATTACGCCTACTTGTTGCAATATAGTACAACGTATCTTGTCTATATTTTGCTTCAAGTTTTGGAAATTATACATGTATAACATATCTCATCTCGTATTTCTTTTAGCCTAAAAAAACAAAACACAACAAAAATGTTTCCTTTAAAATAAATAAAACCAAGTAGCAGTTTTATAGTGGTGACATTTGATGCATTTCACTGTTATTGATACTATAAAATTTTGAAGAGGAATAAGTGTATAAATTATTTTATCACTCATTCCTTTTTCACATTTGATCTCTTTTTATAGCATTAAAAAATCAAAATATATAATCAATTTTCTAAAAAAAATAACACAATGTTTTCTTCATATATTTTTTTTGGGCCACCTTTTAAATTATCATAAGAACTACACAGTTTAATTAAGGTACCATTTTTTGGTATGGGCAAATAAGGGTGCTAATACTTTTCCTGTTCATAAACAACTCCCGGACCTAGAGTTCTAAAGGATTTTTACCAATATTTAACCATTTTAAAAATAAAATTAAAATTTTAGTAAGACTCCATGTTTTTTAATTTCAAATTAAAACTTATTTAAAAAAAGGATTGTTATCCCGTCGTCCATATTATGACAGATGGTTACTCCACTGGGGATGCTTTAAGAGTTAGGTCATTCAAATTAAATCGCATAATTCGTGTGTTAGTTTATTAGTGACCCTTTGTATTTATTTGTTTTATTTGTGTTGTTTTTGGTCCTTATCTTTCATTAGTTTATGAATGTTTATTGTGTATGAATACTTATTCTTTTATATACTTGTTTGTATGTTATATTCTATACACCCTAGGGTAGGTGACCATAATTGGACTGTGTTGGTTTTTGCTGATTGTTTTGCAAGTTTTAAAAGGTTATAGTATGTCAGGTTTGTGTGTCTCCTAAGACACACTTCACTTGTTTATTTTGAGAGTGGTTTTACACCCAAAAGCATGAGTGAACCTTTGGATAAAGGGGCAATTAGCGGTGTCGATTTGGATGTATTTTCTATTGGCTTACGAAAACCCCAACTAGAGTGTGGCTATCTTAGGCATCCCATAATTCATAAGTATTTACTATTATGGTAAATGTCGAGGATAAGTTGTAAACTCTAGTGACCTATGTTTATGAGTAGTGCCTTCCTGTGAGATATAAAGTATAAATATCCTAGAACCTTAGGTTAGAGTCCTAATAAGTAACCAATTTAGGCTTTGATACCATGTTAAGGGTTCCATCCCAAAATCAATTGGCGATGGTTGGAATAGCCCAACAGGTATTTAAACCATGGGACTTTTAACAATTTTCATCATCTACTCTCTACTTTCTGTTATTTATTTATGATCATGCATGGATTAGCAACTGAAATGTTGAAATTTAATAAACTATTATATGATTACATCAATGATAGTTTGTAGGTAACAAAGCAATCTCATATATAATACTAAAAGGTTACCAACTATTCTGATGCAAGTAAAGTAAAAGATTAGCACTGTTGTGATTTTTTTATATCAAGTCAAGCCTAACCAAAACTCAAGAATGTTAGAGTTGTGCAAGTGATGGGGAATCAAATTGATTTTAGTTTTTTGCCAAGAGTCATTTCCAAATTTGTGTTAAATTTTTTGCTGTGTTAAAATTTCTTACCGGTGTTAAAATTTCTTGCCCGTGTTAAAATTCTTGCTTGTGTTAAAATTCTTGTCTGTGTCAAATTTCTTGCTGTGTTAAAATTTCTTGTTGTGTTAAAATTCTTTCTTGTGTTAAATTTCTTGTTGTATTAAATTTCTTAATGTGTTAAAACCCTTGCCTGTGTTAAACTTCTTGCCTATGTTAAATTTCTTATTGTGTTAAAATTCTTGCCTATGTTAAATTTCTTGTTGTGTTAAATTTCATGTTGTGTTAAAATTCCTACTTGTGTTAAATTCCCTGCTAGGTGTTAAATCCCCTACATGGTGTTAAATTATTGCCCTATGTTGAATTTTTGTTGTGTTAAATTTTTTCTTTGTGTTATGTTTAAATTTCCATAATGATATTAAATTTTTAGATTAATGTTAAATTTCTGTACAAATGTTAAACTTCCGCACTAATGCTAAATATCCACACTGATGTTAAATTTTTACACTCCTTGTTAAACTTCTGCACACCTGTGTTAAATTCCTGTTGTTAGGCACTCATCGTGTTTGTCTTTCTGGTCTTTCCCCAGACAAAAATGTGTTTATTTCTTTACTTATTTCTTACTACGATAATATAAAAAAAAAGTAAAATGGATAAACTGTTGACACTGATTTTTCACCAGTCCTTTTTTGGTTTATTTATTCATTTTGCTTTTGGATTTTGTTTAATTATTATTTTATTTTATTTTAGTCTTCCATCTTATTTTTTATTTTTTCTTAGATTATTATCCTTTGAATGGGTCAAAATGACTATTTTAAGGAAGAATGAGTTAATTATTTTTTATTAAAGGAATGGGTCAAGGTTGTTATTTTTATGGGAGAATAGATCAAAGGAAGACTAAGTCAAATTCTGTTAAGTTCCTATTAGGGTTGGAGATTCCCTTATAAATATCATATTGATTGAGTGAAAAGGGGGATTGATTGAAAATAGGGATTGGTTATTAAACTAGAGAGTCTGGTCACCATTAAAAAACAAAAAACAGGTAAGTTCTTTCTCTATTATTTAAGTTTGGTTTCTTCTTTTTTTGTTGCTTGTTTTGTTTGTTTTTATTATTTGGTTTTGTTCCCCTCCACCATCACCACATTAACAATCACCCCACCATAGCCTCACCATCAACATCAACAACCATCACTCAAAAGATGCCACCACCAAAAACTATCACCACCACTAACCACCCCTCACCACTATCACCTAGCTTTATTATTATTATTGTTAGACAAAAAAAATATAAATAATTTATCATATTCAACAATTTTCAAAGAGAACCCAAGGTATAATTTTTTATTTTTTAGTTTTTGATCACGTAAAATTTTCTTGCTACGCCATTGGGTTTCAAGAAATAAGGGATTCCTTTCTAGTTTTTCCCTTGGAAAAGTAATAGTCAAAACCTTTTTTCTTCACTAAGGTACTTTTCCGCATGATGGAACTAACATAGAAGGAAGAAGCATGACCACGTGGAGAGGGGGCATGGCTCCTGTTTGCTTTTGGTATTATTGTTTTTGGGTGCATTTTGGGCTAACAAAGGCCTAAGTTTTTTTTTATTTGAAAACCCTTTATTTTATGATATTAGTTGTTTTATGATCCATTCATTTTAAAATATAGAAAAAATGTTCTAGTTATGCCTCTGGTGTTGTTCTAATATCCATTCATTTTTCACATGTGATCTCTTTTGATAAAATTAAAAAATCAAAAAACATATGATCAATTTCCCAAAAAAATAACACAATGTTATCATAAGAATTACGTAGTTTAATTAAGGTTTCGTTCTTTGGAATGGGCAAATGAAGGTGTTAATACCTTCCCTATTTATAACCAACTCCCGAATCTAAAGCTCTAAAGGTTTTTTTTACCAATATTTAACCCTTTTAAAAATAAAATAAAATTTTGGTGGCGACTCCATGTTTTTTTATTTCAAATTGAAACTTTTTTTTTAAAAAAAAGATCGTTATTCCATCGTCCACATCGTGACATCCGGACTTGTTGATGCCTAAAAACTTTCTTTATTTTTTGCCTCAATCCACTTTCAAACTTTATATAGTTAGAACCCTCAGTTCCTGCTTGCTGAAACGGGGGATAGAACAAGTATAGTTTTACAAACTTTATAGTGTACTCCTCTACCGTTATAGAACCCTGCTTGAGTTCCATGAACTCTAACTCCTTCCGACTTGATAGTACTAGGAAAATACTTTTCTAGAAAACAAGTTTTAAAATTCTCCCAGATTAACTGAGTCCCAGCAGCTATCATCCTTGCCTTAGTAATCAATTCACCATCGGTAACACTTATACACACACATAGATATCAAAATGATTCCACTGTACACACACACACACACATATATATATATATATACTATAATTGAAAGAGCCTACCAAGGCTTAAATTACCAAAACTATATATATATATACATGCACTAGTCCTCCTTAATGCTCACCATAAAATCCACAATGGTTATTATTGATGATCGTCTTAAATAGGGTACTCTCAATGCTTAACTTTGTAGCATTTTGAAAACCACCTTGTCTCCTACTTAGAAACAAATTTTTCACCCTTATGACACTTGTGAATCTCTTTGGGCACAAGCTAAACTCCTTTATATAAAGGATACTCAACGGTTATATGGGGTTTGTGAGACTCTTATGCAGCTGCTTACTCCTCAGTAGATTATTGGTCCTATCTCTGATTATCTGGGCAAGGTTAATGGTGTTCTTCATGACTTAAATGAAGTTCTTCCCTTGGCTTCCAATCCATCCACAGATCTTGAGAACCGTCGCAAGCTCGTTATGGCGTTAGCATTACACGGTCTCCCTCCTGAGTATGAGGTTGTTCGTGAGCAAATTCTTGGCTCTCCTGTGGTCCCTACCATGGATTCTACTTGGTCGACTCTCATTCGTGCCAAGGCCAAGTCTCCCGCACCTATACTTGCTTCGTCGGTGCCTGTTCCTATTAAGGTTGACACTTCTGCTTTGATTACTCAAGATCGCATTAACAATCGTCGTTTTGGCAGACCTCACCCTAAATGTGCACTGTCATAAGCTTGGGCAAACTATTGACCGTTGTTTCTTATTACATGGTCGCCCCCCATGAATGGAAAATGTTGTGCAAGCCCCTACTAGAGTGCTTGAGCCACACATCACCACCCCTTCGTCTGTACCACCCGTTACACATCACCACCCCTTCGTCTGTACCACCCGTTGTGCCCACACTTACTTACGATGACTATCTTCGGTGGTTAGAGGAGTCTAAAATTTCAGGTTCCACGACTTCTATAGTGCAAATGGGTAATTCTTTTGTTGGTGTTTCTCATTCTCTTGGTCCTTGGGTCCTTGACTCTGGGGCCACCAATCATATCACTGGTAACAAGTCCTTATTCTCTACATTTTCTAGCTTTAATTGTTTACCTTCTATTACTATGGCCAATGGGTCCCAAACTCTATCTCATGGACTTGGCACTGTTCATCCCATTCCTTCTTTATCTGTTGACAATGTTCTTTATGTGGCTGGGTCTCCTTTTAATTTATTATCCATTAGTCGTTTGACTCGCTCTCTTTATTGCATGTCTCATTTACTAAAAACTCTATTTTTATCCAGGACTGGAGTTCAGGACGGATGATTGGCACCGGATGTGAGTCACATGGGCTTTATCAACTTCAACCTTCTACACACGTTGGGTTAGCGGTTGATTCCAGTCTTCTTTATGCTCGGTTGGGTCACTCAAGTCTTCATAAATTACAAATAATGATGCCCACCCTTTCTAAGTTGTCTACATTACCTTATGAGTCATGTCAATTAGGTAAACATAGTCATACTTCTTTTAATAATCGAGTCTTAGGTTGAGTTGTGTCTCCCTTTAGCTTAGTTCATTCTGATATTTAGGGTCCATGTCGTACAGTGTTTAATTTGGGCTATCAATATATTGTCACTTTTATTGATGATTACTCTAGGTGCACCTTGTTATTTTAATGAAAAATTGTTTTGAGTTATTTTCAATCTTTCAAAATTTTTGTAATGAAGTCAAAACTTAGTTTGGTGTTCCTATCCGTATCTTGCGTAGTGATAATGCCCGTGAATATTTTTCTAATGCATTTCAAACTTTTATGGCATCCCATGGGATTTTACATCAAACATCTTATGCTCATACTCCTCAACAGAATGATATTTCTGAAAGGAAAAATCGACATCTTGTCAAAACCACCCGTACACTTCTTTTACATGGTAATGTTCCTCATCGATTTTGGGGGATGTTGTTCTTACAACTTGTTATTTAATTAATCGCATGCCCTCCTCTGTCCTTGATAATTAGGTACCTCACTCCATCTTGTTTCCTCATCAGTCTTTATATTCTTTACCTCCTCGTGTTTTTAGTTCTACTTGTTTTGTCAACAACCTTGGCACGGACAATGATAAACTCTCTTCCCGGGCTACTAAGTGTGTGTTTCTTGGTTATACCAGATCTCAAAAAGGTTACAAATATTACTCTCCTAGTCTTTATTGTTACTTTGTTTCTGCTGATGTTACCTTTTTTGAGTCTACTCCATATTTTTCGGCTGATGTTGAGAACCATGTGTCTAGTCCTATTTCTTCTGGTCCTGTTTTTGTTTCTCCTATGCAGGTTATATATCAGTCTCCGGTGGTTGTCGATATCCCGACCAATCCACCTCATCCTCTTCAGGTATATCAACGCTGGCCCCGTCATGCTCTGGAGGTTCCAGCTGATGAAGTCCCATCTGACTCACCTTTAGATCCAACTCCTCCATCTCCTCCGGCTCCACCCACTAATAGTAGTTTTCTTATTGCTATCCGTAAAGGTATTCATTCCACTCATAATCCTTCTCCTCATTGTGTTGCCTTATCTTACCATCGTTTGTCACCTTCCCATTATATTGGTGTGTCTTCTTTGTTTTTTGTTGCCATTCCTAAAAATGCAAGTAAAGCTTTGTCCCATCCTGGATGGCGACAAGCCATGGTTGATGAAATGAGTGCACTACAAAGTAGTGGAACTTGGGATCTTGTTCCTTTTCCCTCCGGTAAGACAATGGTCAGATGTAGGTGGGTCTATATAGTCAAAATTGGTCCAGATGGTTCTGTTGATCGTCTGAAAGCTCGTTTGGTGGCTAAAGGCTATACTCAAATTTTTGGCCTTGATTATAGTGATACCTTCTCCCCGGTGTCTAAGATGGCTTCTGTACACCTATTCCTCTCCATTGCTGCCATTAATCATTGGCCTCTTTTTTAGTTGGATATCAAGAATGCCTTCCTCCATGGTGATCTTACAGAAGAAGTATATATGGAACAACCACCTGGTTTTGTTGCTTAGGGGGAGTATTCAAGATTGGTTTGTCAGCTTCAGAAGTCCCTGTATGGTCTTAAACAATCCCGAAGAGCATGGTTTGGCAGATTCAGTACTGTCATTCTACCTCCAGGTGTATTTACTTAGTTGTGTATGTTGATGACATTGTCATCGTAGGGAGTGATCACACTGGCATTGTTCTCTTAAAACAACACTTACATCATCACTTCCAGATAAAAGATCTTAGAAGACTTCGCTACTTCTTAGGCATAGATGTTGCACAATCTAGTTCAGGTGTTGTGATTTCTCAAAGAAAGTATGCGTTGGATATTTTAGAAGAGACCGGCTTGATGGGGACCAAACCGGTAGATACTCCCATGGATCCTAATACCAAGCTTATACCAGAACAGGGGGAGCCTCTGTCAGATCCAGAAAGATATAAAAGACTAGTTGGAAAGTTGAATTACCTTACTGTCACACGTCCTGACATTTCCTTTGTAGTAAGTGTAGTAAGTCAATTTCTCAACTTCCCTTGTGAAGGTCATTAGGATGCAGTCATCCGCATCTTAAAATATATCAAAGAAGCACCAGGTAAATGACTCTTGTATGAAGACAAAGGTCATACTCAAATAACTGGATACTTAGATGCAGACTGAGTAGGATCTCCTATTGATAGGAGGTCTACAACAAGGTATTGTATCTTCCTTGGGGATAACTTGGTTTCTTGGAAGAGTAAAAAGCAAAGTGTTGTAGCCCAGTCAAGTGCAGAAGCGCAGTACCGAGCCATGGCTTTGGCCATATGTGAGCTCATATGGCTCAAACACTTGCTTAAAGAACTAAAATTTGGGGAAACTACATCTATGACTCTCATTTGTGACAATCAAGCTGCATTACACATTTCTTCTAATTCGGCGATTCATGAAAGGACCAAACACATTGAAGTCGACTGTAACTTCATAAGAGAGAAGATTGTATAAGAGGATATTGTTACAAAATTTGTAAATTCCAATGACCAATTGGTAGATTTTCTCACAAAGTCTCTTAGGGGTCCTCGCATTAAATATATATGTGACAAGTTTGGTGCATATGATTTATATGCTTCAGCTTGATGGGGGTGTTAGAATATTGTAAATATAAAAATATGTAATTAAGATTGATTGTATATGATTGTATTTTGATCCTGTATTTGTTACATTGCTATTATAAAAAGGCTACTCCGATGTGTATTCAAACACACGGAATTCATCCAATGCCTCTCGGTTTCCTTATTTTCAACAGTTATTCATTATTCTTCTTCTCTATCCAGGTTCACTAAAATAACAATGATGAAGGGTGAACATATATATGTTAAATGACAAATATTGAATTGAATTTAACGACAACATGTACAATATCCTCTCCAGTTCTAGCAACCACCACAATATCCATCAATCATCATAGTTCATCATTACATCATTAATTTGCCACTTAACATAATTCACTATGTATATTCATACACCATTATAGCTTATATAAAACACATTCAAGACAATATCTATAGTTGTCCCACAGCTTTTCAATCAGAATCTATATGTCATTGCATATGCATGCAGATTTAACTTTATTGATGGGATTAATACTGCACTATTAAAATTTTCTCAACTTATATCATTATATCTTTTTATTGGCACCAAACCACTCGCCTATATTACAACACCAGTTACTCTCAGTGATAGTGGCACCTCAACTCAGGTGTTACTGGTCAACCTTGAGTCCAACTCAAAGGCGGATATGAAATTCGAAGAAACCACCACAGGGTCTGTGCCTATCCAAAGGCCGCCCTACCATCTGGGCCGGTATCATAGGCCCCTGTAGTCTTGTGTGCGTCTTTTATGTAATGCTATGAATCAAAACATCTATAAATCATTTCAGACCTCCTAATGACCATCACTAGGGGCCACCACTTAGCTACCATCACTAAGGGTCCACATCCAAATCAATAACCAATCATAGCATTCCTTTAATCAATCAAATACAATCAATTCACAATATCAACTAAGTCGTGCCAAGATCATTCAATCATCATCAATCAACTATCATTATTATTCATTGTAGCCCAATGCAATATTCATCATACCATCAATTAGTTAAATAACTATATATAACTAGAATCTACTCAATCTAATAATCATCAATTACATCACCAATAATATTAAAGGGGGAATAGATCATCAATTTAATCAATTATCATCATCATCATTACATTTCATCAATTTATCATACAAATCATTATATACAACATGTCTGTATTGAAACAACCAGAATTAATAAAAACAAGTCCGAAAACCCAAGAAAATTTTTCGCGATTAAATTCGAAATCGGAACAAGGATTTAAAAACACTTAAATTAATTACCAAAATATGGTAGATACGTTTACACATTAATAAATGATCATGCTTGGGTCAATAGTACCAACATATAGCAAAGCATAAAATTTTTTGAAGGAACGGGGGCATGAATCGATTCAAGGCTAGCATGAATTGATTCATGTGTTTAATTTTGCAAAAACAGGGTGCAACAGGGGGATGAATTGATTCACTCCCCCTTGTGAATCGATTCAAGCATCTAGGATTTCACAGAACAGGTCTGTGAATCGATTCATTAATATGGGGAATCACTGCTAGTCCTCGTGGTCCAGCTCACAATTCTGTTATCCTTTTGTTAATATTAAGCATAAGGGGTGAGCATACATCCATGTTGCCGAGGGTTGCCTTTAAGGGTGATATTAGCTAACAAATAATAAATTAATATAGACAGGCCAATCATAGCACACAATAAATCATGATGTTATCATGGTATGCATGAGTTAGGTTCATTATGAGTTATCTGAAAGTTTATGTCTCATAATGTATATGGGCCTAAAATTCAATTCATCGTTATCATTATTCTATTTACAATAGTCTACTATAGGATACTTCCACAGTACATCTACTGTAGGATCTCATAATTATCAGAATCGTCCTCCTCAATCTAATACTGGGTACAACATTAGAGCGATAGGAGCTAACCAAGTCCCCCAACATCACATCACATCATATTATAGGGTACACATGGACTCACAAGTTGTAATCAACATGGATCCAAATTATTTCATCATTCACAATCATATCATCATTGAGCTTGGCTCTACACAATCATAGTTACACTCCGTCTTTAGTCAAAGTACACCCGGCTTGCCACAGACTATCCGGTCTCAGTCGTGACTCCAAATTATTGGAGGCCCGACCTATTTCTACTCCAAAGATCCTCCCTCGGGATCAAACACTCTTGTTCTCCAGTGTACATGTGTTGTATACTCTAGTTTTCACCGTAAAAAATACATGCTCATCATGCATTATGCATTATTTTAATCTTATCATTACTTTTGACCCCTGGGTGTCTATGTGTTCCTTACCTTGTAAATACTTGTCCTCAACTTGTTAGGTCCCACCTGCTTTTTAGACTTTATAAAATATTTCTATTTTATTTAAGAAATATACAAGTTGTATCTCAGCTTAATAATTACCTTTTGAAATGGTAAAGAATGTATATCTACTTTATTATCGTACCTTTAATAATTTAAAATGGTTTAAGTCTAATTTGAAAAATAAAAAGGTATTGGCTATTGGTCTTATCGGTATGCCTCCTTGAATTAAATTCAGGGAGCATTCGGGGATAAAATGACATTCGATACTTATTTATAGAGGAAAGATTTTCTTAAAAACATCGTTAGTCGTCGCCCTTGTTGGTATACCTAGTTAAGCTTGGAAGACTTACGAGGTATTTAGGAATAAAGTAGTATTCGACTTTTAGGGTGTACTGAGTAAGTCTAACAAGACCTACCGCGTAACACATATATTCGAGTCCTTTTTACCAATCTTATAAAAATGGGACTTAGTTGTGAATGCCGACTCTAAGTCTCATTTTATTTCAGTTTGAGAAAAGCCATACTGAAAAATATTTTATTCAAATATCTTTGTCGAATTCTTTAAAGTGGTGGAATAATAATAATATCAATAATAATAATAATAATAATAATAATAATAATAATAATAACAATAATCATAATATAAATTTTGTTAATTATTTCATTTCTTTAAATATCTGTAATATAATATAATTAAATTTTATATTTGTCGTGTATCGTAAAGATCTAGTACTAACGCGATTGAGAAAAATATAATAATATAAGTAATAAACCACCCTCCAAAATAATTATTACAGATATTTGAGCACAAATAAATTACAAGATAAAGGCCACATGCCCGTCCATCCTTGTACCCCAATTTATTATATTTTTCAAGATTTATTAACCGAAACCCACATTAAAACCTAGTGTCCTTTTTAGCGTTTTCACAATCCAATACCTCAATATATCCACCCAGTTACCAGAGTTAGTAACAATTAGACATAACCAATTAATCACAAACATGACAATAAAATATTAATAAAAACCTAAATATCTTTGTTTAATGAAATTTTCCCGAACCTACCCTCAAAAGGATAAGGGCTCAAAGGAAACCTAACCAGTCTGAACATGTGGTTCACCCTAGATACTTAAGGATATATCCCCTTACTAGATGTTTCATTTCTCCCATTACCGATGAAAGGGCATAAACCCAACTTTCACCCCAGGATACTTGATGATATATCACTACACGATAATCAGAACCTGTCTAAACCAACATGTAAAGGATCCGAGCCATGGTTGAGAAGCTCATGCGGTGGTTTCCCACAGTGGTGGATGGTGGCTAGAGGCGACGGTAATTGCGATGGTTCGGTGGAAACTGAAGGAAATAATGATTGGAGGTTGTCGGAAGGAAGAACAGTGGAAATGAAAGTGGTGGAGGTCGTTAATAGAGGTTATGGCCATGGGTGGAGGTTTTGTTTAAAGGTGAAAGATGATTTTTTGGGTGATATTAGTCTTTTTGGGTGGTGAGGATGGTGGAGAAAGAAGGACAGTGAAGTTTGGCGGTGTTTCAAGGTGGTTTTAGAGGTGAACGGTGGTGGTTTGTGAGGTAGGTGGTTGACGGTCATGGAGGAGAGGTAGAGAGAGATCGTGTAGAGAGAGAGGTCTGGTTCAAAGTGATGAAGAAAGTGGCACACAATTATATAAAGAAACTCACCCGGCGGGTCAAAAAATTAATCGGTACCGGGTGAAACCCTAGTTACAATTTTTAACAAGTAATTTTAAGAAATATATGACTAGTAGTTACGGTTAGAATTTGAAAATGTGTTCGGCATAAAAGTTATAGATCTCATTTTTCTCTTTGAAATGGTATATTGCATGTGAAAATCAAACACCTGGAGCAAGAGTTACACCCTAACCAAGGAAAAATGCTCACGAGGCTCTCGAAATTGATTTAATTGAAAAGATGGGTTTACTGCGCAAAATCCTTTAAGAATCAACTTTTGGGATCTTTGATAATGCATGATTTATCCTTAATTCCTCACTTTAAATGTGTATAATTTGTCATCACCTATTGTGTAATATATTGCATTTTAACACATTTTCATAATTTGAGCTTTATTTAATATTTGATTTTAAAATGAATTAAGGATTGATTTTTAATGGAAATAATTAAATTTTGGTTTCTCTTATTTTGTAGTGTATGATAGAGCCTGCAATTGAAAAATAATTACCATAGATCAAACGAAAGAAGCCACAAGTCATCACGCCTCAAGAAATGGTCAAAAAGTAAGAAAAATCACCAGAACAGGCCTGGGAATCGATTCACCACCCTTGGGAATCGATTCATACATGAAATCAAGCTTGGGAATCGATTCATTTCACCTGGGAATTGATTCACACAGCTAGGAATCGATTCCCAACCCCCAGGAATCGATTCATACGCTATTTTTACCCCTGGGAATCAATTCCCACCCCTATGAACGATTCATGTAGTGTAAATTTGGCTAAATCATGCTTTTAGGAATCGATTCCTTCAGTGGAAACACCATTACGCAATATAAGAAAGTGAAAACAACATTAAGGAAATTAAGGAAAAGTAGAAACGCATTACGAATTTTCCTCTTAAAAGAATCCACTCATTCCTTGATTTGTGCTCGTTGTCTCAATTCCTCTGCCTATAAATTAAGGCCTTCACCCACACCTACACACTCCTTACATATTTCTCTTAATTAATTTCTTTCTTTCTTTCTTCAAGCATCAGAGGCATAAAGCCTCTGGAGGATTTATCTTCCCTTCCTCTGTTGTATTCCGAGTTCGGTCTTTCTTATTTTTAGTTTGTTATAATTATGGAGGGCTAAAACCCTTAGATTGATTTTCTTGGAGAATTATTGTAATATAACTTTGAGGTTTTTGTTTTAAATTTAGTATGCTTTTATTATTGTTGATTTCTTCATAATCTTACTCTGCTTATTTAATTCCATTTTGTTTAATTAAATTTGTATGCTTAATCAGTTTAATTATACAAATAGAATAAAATAAGATTTAAATTAAAATGGATTAAGGAAATATGCATGCTTAATGAATATTTTTATAATCACTTTTAATTCTTATGGTTTGCTTAATTCCATAATTTGAGAATAGATTATGTATGTAGGCGATGTTCTTACATATGCTCAATGATTCCTAGATTTTACTATCTTGACTCCTTTTGCTTAATTAGGATGCTTGATTAAAATGTTCATTTTAAATGAAAGTAAAGGAATTATGAATTGAAAAAGATGCTTAGTTGATTAATTCAAATTGAGCTAAGAAATCAACAGTAATGAAAGTGTACAAGCCATCTTTTGTGAATCAAGGATAAATCTAATTACAATACTCCAAGAAAATCAATCGCTTGTTATTTATTGTTCTAAGTTTTACATTTATGTTGTTTTAAATTTTTGTGACAATCAAATAAACCCCCTAAATGTATTTGTATGTTTGTTGAATTTCTGTTTGTAAAAATTATTTTAAAATTTGATTTTCCTAAATTTTTATGTTGATCTTCGAGAGAACGACCTAGGTTCACACCCTAGTACTACATTATTTTTGATGTATCAATTTGACTAACCGTGACAGCCCAGGTCAATCTTCATAAAGGTTGTAGGATTTTTCAACGCAAAACCATAGAAAAAAGAACGAAGTGGTTTTGACATCGTGTGATAGAGATATACATGTTTTTCTACTGTTGGGCTGATTAGTTACGAATTTAATATAACTCTAAAAAATTTAATTTTTCTGGGCTAATCGAGGGGGAATTAGCTTTCAAGTTATTCATAAGAATTCTATAGGGATTCAATAAAAGAATAAGGAAATAAGAACAAATTGATTTTGGGCTCGTATGATAAAGATATGATTTTTCTCGTAAACTAGTGTGATTTAACAAGATTAAATATCGAGTTTTCAGAGTACAAATTCTTTTTTTCTCAAATTGAGGATGATAGGTCATGGATCGGAGTTCAAGGCTAGAAATAGAGGTTTTTAGGTTTTTCATAACGAAGAAACCAAGATAAGAATTGCTTGATTTTGATATCAAATGAAAAAGTTAGGCTCAAAACACTGAAGGTGTTCAAGCTGGACTCAAGGGTTCCGATTTAACTGGGTGGTTTTTCCAAGAAACAAGGTCGATGGGATCCGAATTCGAGTTGGGTTCCTTCAGGAGAAGTGTTTAGATTGTCAAAATGGTTCATGTTCGTGTTGGAATTGGACATCCCAAAAGGTATACACAAACAATCGTGGGCTCCTTTTCAGTATAAATCAGGTGCGCGGGAACTGACCCGATTTTCCTTGTTTTACGTGAACGATGATACTAGTTTAACTAGTTTATTTTATAGGTACTAGTTATAAGGTCAGATAGTCAATTTTTTACTTCCCGCAGGGTCCTCTATTTACTTTTATTAGCATTATATTATTATTTATTGCTAAATATAACTATTTATTATTATTATTATTATTATTATTATTATTATTATTATTATTATATACACCTGTTATCTCTTTTATTAGGTCTCCTTGACCCAATTTCATTATTCTACTTATGGAATGGTCTCTGCCATGATTATCACCTACAAAATTCTCATAATTCAAAACCTACTGGGTTTAAGACTGCTTACCAAAAATGGGGATGTTACAAAATTACTATTAAACTGATTTCTTCATCGATTTTGTTAGAAACTTTATTCTAACTGTATTTTTACAAGAAAATTTTGATTTGAGTGATTCCAAAGCCAAAAGTGATTATTTTTTGAAATCCTATATTTATAAAATAAAATATTTATAAAACACTATCCAAAATTCAAATTTTGTACAAAACCTCTTAGTACACCATTTTTCCTTCATTTAATACATTATAAACCGCAATTAAGGACAACCACCACATAACTCTTGCACTTTTCACCTCCTCACTCTTGGGCAGTACCCAAATGCATTATTACATACCAAAATTAAGCAACAACCCGTCCACCCTTGTACCTTCGCATTTATGTGTTTCATTGTACCTAATTAACCGATTTTTCCTTTACGGACCCTACCGAGACTTCTATACATTTTCTTTTTTCATAAAGACACAATTATTCAATATTTTCTTACACACAAATAGTAAGGGAAGCATGCCATTTTCATGTCTATTTGCACACAAAAATCAAGTCATTTGTTTGCAACGTTCATACGGTTAACATATTAATTTATTTATCCATGAAACTCCATTTTTCCTTATCAAACCTTATTACTTATTTTTATTTGGGCAGCATGGTGGCCATATTTTCACACTCCATTTTTCATCACAAAAACATTAAAATACTAATATCAACATCCAAAAATTCCATATTTTAGGTAACATTACATACATTTAAAACCTAAGGTAACATGCAAAGATATATGCCTTAAAATTTTAGATTTTTAATACTTTGAACACCATCCACCCAAAAGTACAAAGATCACATTTTTTAAAATTAGGTCAAAACCCCATGAATTTTTAAGTTACCATGTATGCACTCATGATATTAACACAACATGTAAGGGAAAAATCTCTTTAACATTTAAGTTTTCAATATTTTCATATTATCCAAAAACCATGAATCACATAAAAAACATTCTCATGCTAGGGAAACACTCATGCAACACCAAAGTTTACATTTTTATAACCATACATTTGCATGAAAACCATGATCTTGGTCAAGATATCAAAGCAACCACCATGCATGTTCATTTTATTAGGATTGGATAAATTTTTCATAGCCATAAATAAAATTAAAATATCATGCATGCATCAAGACCAAGCAAGGTTTAATGGAGAGTTCTCCCTTTACCTTAAGTTGTTCACTTGAAAAGGAAGATAACCCCTCGTATGCTTGCTCTCCCTTGCCCTTCCAAGAGCTTTAAGGACATCCCCAAGAGAAGAGAATGTGGCTATTTTTAGGGGTTTAAGAAAAGAGGAGAAGCCTTTATGGTGGTGGTGTGGGTTTTGGCCATAAGGAGAAGGAAAGGGAACTTAGGTAAATTTTTGTGGGATGGGAGAAGAGGAAGAGGGTCATAATTTTAGAGAGAAGAATGTGTTTTAGGCATATGCAAAATTTTTTAAAGAGGGGTCTAGAGAGGTGGTGAGGGTTTGGCCAAGTAAGGAGAATAGTGGAAGAAAAGGTTTGCCTTTTCTTTTTTGAGAGACAAAGATGTTAAAAGTGTGCCTTAGTGGGTATATATAAAGAGACCAATGAGAAGTGAAAAGGACTTTAAATGGATTGTAAGGAGAGGAGTGGTCAATTATGCAAGGGGAAAAGGAGCAAAGAGAATGTTGCTTGCCATTGTTCTAGAAAGAGTGGTGAATGGACATAAATCATACATGCAATAAGAAGGTGCCACATGGATTTAACAAAGGGAAATAGGTTGTTGATTTGATGTGGCAAAACTTGAAATATGGAAAATAAGGTGGAATGCAATGATAGCCTGAATTTGGAATGGTGTGATGCATAGGTTTAAAGAAAAATCAACAACAAAGCTGATGCAACTCAAGGTGCTTAAGGATGAAAATTTTAACTCTATTTTAAGTGGGATTTTGGAAAAATGATAAACATAAAAGTTATAGATTTTTCTTTTCACTTTCTAACGAGCCAAAGATCACCTAATTTTGACACACGTAGCAAAAGTTATAGCCAAAATACTGAACACTGCTAAATCAGGATACGTAACTAGGAACAAAAACTTAAAATAAAACTGGGATTTATTGGCTGGGAATTAATTTTTGGTGTCTTAATAAGAATGGTAGATAATTTTGTTATGAAAAATCCTGGACAAGAATCACTCGATATCGATAACAAATGAAAATGTTATGAGCAAAATACAAAAGTGGGTGCAGTTGCCGCGCAAATTTCAAGTCTAGCAACTTAAAACAAAATCTAGGAATTATGTATTTGGAATTGGTCTTTGTGGTATTCATATGAATTATAGAGAATTTTGATATGAAAAATTCAAAAAAAGAATCGTTCAATTCCAAGCACTATGGAAAAAGTTACACTCAAAATACTAAAAGGTGTTTGAGTGAATCAATGCAGTCACGGGTCAGTGGGGTATTTTAGCAAACTGAGATTAATTGGTCCAGAATTGGGCTTGGGTGTCTTCATGAAAATTGTAGAAGATTTGATACGAGAATTTAAGGACAAGAATCACTTAATTCTGACGGAGAAAATGTTATGTTGAAAATGGATAGGCAGATTGGTGTGTATCTAAAACACATCATTTTAGGTTGCATTTTGTAGGAATTTTTAGGATAAATTGTATAGAAACCCCCTAAATCCCTATCATATTTTCTCCTTTCCTGTATTTGCTACTTGGTTTGCTAGTTTTGTAGAAATTATAGGCTTAAAGTTCTTTTTGGACTATTTCTAGATCACATATGGAAAACCTTGCATAACGAAGCAACCGTGTGCCAAAATAATTAAAAAATAAAGAAAAAGAAAGCCCAAAATAGAGCATTCCACGGCCTGGCCTTGGTAGGGACTAGGGCCATGGAGCAAAAAGGCCTAAAATTTGCATGAAAAGGTCCAGAGTGAACCACAATCGTGGTTTGAGACTAACATTCTAGGATCACATTTTTTAATCTATAAATAGAGGTAGAGGGGCTCTATTTTAGAGGACTCACTCTTTAGGAGTTAGAGGCACTTGTATAGGCATAAAGGGTGGCCTGGGAGGACCCTTTTGAAGGAGGAAATATAGAGGGAACAAAGAATTGAAGACACTCCACATCTTGTGGTTTGTTTTAAATTCTTGGTATATCTTTAGTTTAAACTTTTGTAATCCTTGTTTTATGAGTTGTATGGATTCAATGAAACTATGTGATTCTTTGTTTACCATGAGTGTCTAGAATCCTTCTTCTTAGGATTTAAGGTGTGATTTTTAATATAATTGGTGAAACCTTTATTGCCTTATCAATGAAATCTATGTTTACCTTTAATTCTTGACTGCCTTATATGCTCGTTGGCCTAAACATAGGTATTAGTTATCTTTAATTAATTATAGGGATAGACTGAAATGTGAACTTAATTAATCTTATTCAAGAATTGAGCCTAAGATTGAATCTAGGATGCCTCAAAAAGAGAACTTTATTTAATCTTTTGAGGATCGTAGTTTCATAATAATTGAATTAAGGAATAAACTGAAAGGTGAACCTTTTTGATTATTGTGTGTTCAAGACTTCTATTATTCTTTATAACTTGGTTTCTAAATAAAACGACAGTTTGATGCCTAAGTTTTAGTTTAGATTCGGATAAGGTGACGGTATATTTTATTTGAGTTATTAACTTGTGGGGAATTGAACGACAGTATGTTTGATGACTAAGTAACCTAACAAAACTCTGAAAAGGGAAAATTAGAACTTTAGGGTGTTGGTCTTGGTAAACATGAGAGTAAAAGCTAAGGTAAAATCTTTAAACACCTTTATAGAGCAATTCGTAACCTAAAAATCCTAAGATATATTTTAATTGATTTTATTCCCAGAGAACTTCTGATTTGTACTTTTAATTACTTTATTTTTTTATTTCTTTGCATATAATCTCTATTCTTTCCTGTTTAGATACATAGGATCATTATTCTGAGTACTTGAGAATACAGTCCCTGTGGAGATGATATTTTTTATATTACACGAAAGCCTATATGCTTACGGTGTGTCACAGATGCATACCCATGTTTTATACTTTTTTAATACAGCATAGAGGTTAGGGTTCTAACCAGTTTCTGATAGACTTTGGGGAAACAGTTGAGGAAATGATTTTTAATCAAATGGTAAAATCTCAATACTTCTCATATCTCAGGGTTTTGAAAAAATCTTGTTGCTTATTATCAACTCCAGGCACCGCTTTCGATGTAACGCACACGCCGTCAAAAACTAGTTTCAGATTAAATCTTTTATTGCTGTAATTATTATTATTATTATTATTATTATTATTATTATTATTATTATTATTACACACTAGTTCCCATACTCGGGTGTCACTGCCTTCACAAAAAATTAATACAACATCAACTGAAGTCCAAGTATCATTATTATCAACCAATACAGACAAATTACATCAGCCACAACCTGATACATAAGCGATTATCAACACACATCAAACCCTTACGCGTCTATCACACTATAGGTTTTCTTGAAAAATCTAGGATCTTACAATTTTGAAGCTCCAGGGTAGTTTTGACGTCTCATCAATAAGTTTTGAAACCCTCGATAGTTATAATCTTTATCGAAACTCCATCATTTTGGCTTTCTGGCCTCAATTTTAATGTTTCAGTAATTCAAAATTTACAAGGGTGTAACATCCTAATTTTAAAATACTAGGATAGATTAAAGTTTCTAGAACTAGGTAAATTTAATTTAGATAAACTAGATCTATTTATTAAATTTATTTTTTCTTAATTTCCTCTTATTTCTTTTTCTTTTTCTAATTTTTCTTTCTTTCTTCATTACCTTTTCATTATTTTTCTTCCACCATTTATTTACTCTCTCTCACCTGTGTGTGTCTTCTTCCCCATAGCCATCATCTTTGCCATTCCTCTCCACCAAGCCGAGCCCACCTCTTTCACTCTCTTAATTTCATCTTAGTTCCATCAAGGTAAGGCAAACTACAAATTCTATGTACCTATTCTCTCTTCTCCACCTTTCAATTTCTCTTAGCATGCATTAAGGGTAAATTCTCTTCTCCTCCATCAAGCTTAACCATGGTAGCCATGGAAGGTGGTAGTGAAGCTTTGAAAATCTACAATTCATGTTTTAGTGCTTGAAAGGTAAAATCCAAATCCGTCCTTGCTTTCTTTGTCATTCGACCATGCAGGAAACAAAGACCCATTGATGTTAATTGTTGAATCATGTTGGGCGGCAGCTAGAAAGTGAATTCAGAGGGAACCGGTGAAGGTTCGAGGTCTTGATTACATTTCAGGGTGTTATCGACAAGCGACGATGCATTTTGGTAGGTTGAAATTATAGAAAGTATACCGAATTAATTATTTTTAGCTTTGAGAGATATATATATTTAATAGCTTAAGGGTTGTTAATATAAATGTTAATCGGAATAAAGAATTAATGTTCAAAAGTGAAATCAGTGAATCAGAAAGAAACTTTGGAAAGGCAGATCGCCACAAGTTTACGTACAAAGGGTTTACCATTTAAGTAGAAAATAAGGATTTTCTTCCGCGGTCGGGTTTTGTGAACTAAGTTGTTTGATTTAATAAATGATTTCCCGAAAATATATATCTAGTATAATATGATTATGATTACCAATTGTGTTATGGATCAATATTTGCAAGTTAAAGATTGACACTAAATAGATAAGGTTGATAATGTTTTGTGATTTATACAGTGAATTTCCATTGTTCATGTTGATTGGCATGTATCTTTGATAATGAACTGTTATGATACTGATGATATTTATGTAAAGATGTTTTGGATTATGATTGTTAGCTCTGATTGATTGAGTTTTTAAATACCAAAGTGATGATTGATGATTTGAAATGTATAAAGGATAGTAGAGCTAGGCTGTGATGTCGAAATTGATTTAAATACGCTATGATTCACATCCTTTCATATTGCATTACCATGATCTCATATGCATTGAAATAAGAGTTATGATTCGCTATAACACTATGATTTGCTATTTAAGAGTGCCAATTATAACACTACGATTTGCTATGCAGTTCTCGAGGTAGCACCATTTTATAGCACTATGATTTGCTGCATGGTTACCTGGATATCCACCATTTTATAGCGCTACGATTCGCTGTATGGGTTATCCTTCGACACTATTTTGCCATTTATGAAGGTAGATCTGTATTGCATACTTTTATGCATTTGAAAAGAATGAAAATTTCAAAATCTATGGCATACATACATTCAATTTGAGAGTATTAGAGTATTGGTGTATGTTTAGGTGATGGAAGATTGGAAGTTTTATGGTGATGTTTGAAATTAGAACGAAATAAGTATATAAATTGATGTTTGATAAGCCTATATGCTTAATTGATATATATAACATATGTATAATTTGGAATGGATGATTTGATTGTTTAAAGGTATTTTACTTGATTAAGTGCTTATTGATGAATGCTTGGTTGAAATTATGTTTGGTATTCCTATTTACATCTTTAAGTGGTACTCACCCTTCAATTTATTCTTTTAGTGAGTTTTTAGGGTGATGATGATGCCACTTGGTGAATCCGGAGCATGGAAGTAATATAATGCCATAAAGTAGAACGGGTGGTTGATAACCTTAATGACAATGATGTTTTGTTTAGTCTTTTGATGACTTGATGCTGTAAATGTGTAATTATGACCACTGGTCATTTTAAACACTTTATAGTGTCATGTTAGTATGCAATCGAAATATTAGATAGGTATATGTTCATGTTTGCTAGTGGATAGGTATCTGTAACCTCACTAGGGGTTTAATTATGAATGGTATAGTGTGATGATGTGAAATCATGTTTTAATGCTCAGGTGTAACTATCAAATTATGCATTGTGATAATAAGTAGGCTACGATTAAGATTATCTGAGTAGGATGGTTTATGTTAAGAAATTGTAAGTTAGAATTGCCTTGGATTTGATAATGTATATGGTTTTGTGAGAATTAGGTAAGAATTAAGGAACTGGTTATGTGATATTTGGATCTGTGAGGTTTGAAGACCTCTGGATAGGTTGGATACCATATTTGTAATGTGGTTGTAGTGAATTGGTCCTAATTAAATAAGATTAGAATGGTTTTGAAGGGCCAAATAGCATAGAAAATAGTTAAATTACATCTTACAACATATCTACCTCATTTTTATGAACTTTTGGGGGTGGTTAGGTTCAACAGATTACAAATGGGTGTTAATAAGCCTGTGTCAAAATTTGGTGTCATTCAGAGGTCAAATGAACAAGTTAAGGGGCACGGGAGTTAGCTGGTGGCCAAAATTCTACATAATTATACAGCCTGTTTGTCTGGTAATCAATTACTTGTAATACTGCATAGGTTACTCGCGAGTAATCAATATACAATAATCGACTACCCAGTAATCGATTACACCAATCATGTAATTGATTACACACTTCTCCGGCCACTCAAAATTACTAAATTAAAAGTGTGTAATTGTAAGTCTAATTGCCTCTAAGCCAATGTTAACCCTATTTAGGACCTATAGTATTGGATATAACCCATTCTAAGCCTGTCTCAGGTTTATAGTTGATTGGTTTAAAGTTGTGTATCATCTAGACTCTTAGAATTAATTCACTGGGGTTATTTAATCACAAAAAATCTTTTCTCATCTCAATAAGTTCTGGGAATTAATTTTGGTAGTTTAGGTGGGACGCCGCAGGTGGTATCAGAGCAAGATATTCATTTATTGTAGTGATGGTTAATTTGATTTGAATGGACCTAAATTAATTGTGAAAGTGCAGTGTTATGTACTATTTTATGTTTTAATGGTGAAGTGTATATATGGTATTTTCAGGAAAGTTATGGCATTGCATTCCACTCCGCGAGCTTAACCAAAGTAATTACCTTATTTTAAGGTCAATGGTATATTAAACCTTGTATCCTTGTCCATTTATCTAGGGTGAATTATGGCGGGTCGTAGGCCAAGTGGCGACCCTATAGCTGATGCATTGGTCCAGTTGGAACGCATTTTCCGACCTCTAGAGTACACTAAGGCACAAAAGGTAGAATATGCCACCTACCAACTTATTGAAGAAGTTGAGACTTGGTGGTTGCAAGCCAAACAATGTACAATAGGTGCTGGGAGGTAGTTGATCTAGGTGAAATTCAAGGAGCATTTCTTAGAGGAGTTCTTTCCGGTAAATGTTAGTAGTCAGAAGAAGTTGGAAACCATGGAACTTAAGCAAGGTATGATGTCTGTTGGCGCGTATACCACTAAATTTAATGCATTGAGTTTTTTCTATCCTTCATTCCATATTGAAGGAACTAAATCCTTGAAGTGTGTTAAATTTGAAAGTGAACTTCAGTTTGAACTGAAGGAAGCCATTGGATATTAAGAGATTCGTAATTTTCTACCTTGGTGAGCAAGTGTAGAATTCTAGAAGAAGATTAATTAGCTCGATTAGTTGAAAGAAAAGCTAATAAGAATCTGAAAACTCAATCTGAACCCTAAACCCTAAATAGCCCCCTAACCACAGCCTCCATAGCTACCCATGATTTCCTCGGCCTAAGAAATCCACCGTTCTTCATCCCGACGACCCCCAATCATCGTTTCCTTTAATTACTAATCAACTTCAATTCTAGTCGCCCCTAGCCACTCTCCACAACCGTGGACAGCTACCACGCCACCACCCTCTCTTTCTGTATGATCGTTTGCATGTTGGCATATCCAGGCTTTGATCGTCACGTAGAGTCCAACAACAAAGATGGATCGTCGATTGGAGCTACGGATTGAAAGTTAAGTTTTTTCCCTTTCTTCTAGTATAAGGAAAATACGACACCTTGGGTAAGGGGGTATATCATTGGGTATCCTAGAGTGAACCGCATGTTTGGAAAGGGCTAAGGTACCTTTTAGGTCCTTACCTTTCCAAGAACATGTTTGGGAATTGTTATTTTTGTTACTTCAATTTTATTAATATTTTATTATCATGTATGTGATTAATTGGTTATGTTGACTGTTACTAACCGTGATGATTAAGTGGATATGTTAAGTATTGAATTATGAAAATATTAAGGACCATGGGTGTCTATGTGATTTCAGCAAACAAATCTCGAAACACGTGGTAAATAGGGATATAAGGAGGGATAGGCAAGTGGCCCGTATGATGTAAATTCATGTTCTGTCTAAATGTCTGCAATAATTATTTTTGAAGTGTGGGTTATCATTCATATTGTCATATTTGTCCTCAAAGCATTAGCACCGAATTTCTTTAATGCGCGACAACCATAATACCGATACCTAAGAAAATTACCACTACCATTACCAATACTACTGTTATTATTATTCTTGTTGTTATTATTATTATTATTATTATTATTATTATTATTATTTAGCATTGAGCATAATGGCCGGCTATTAGCATTTTATTTTATTTAATTTCTGTTACTTATATTATTGAGCATAATGGTTGGCTCTACCGCCGCCCTCTCGACATTTTTTTTAATTTTTCTCATTTATTTTATTGAATATAATGGTTGGCTCTGCCGCCTTATTCTCAACAGTTTTCTTTATTTAATTCTTGTTATTTATATTACTGAGTATAATAGTCAACTTTGTCGGCTTACTCTCTGCATTATATTTTTCTTTATTTCATTACTGTTATCTATATTATAATGGTCGGCCTTGCCACCTTATTTAATATTCTTTTCTCTTATCTATATTGCTGAATATAATGGTCGGCTCTGGCGCCTTGTTTTTTCGTATAAGAAACTATTAAAATGCAAGTTTATACTATTATTATTATAACACTCTTCAAACTAGACGACATTTAAGCCAAGATATAGCCGATATATTTTCTAAATAAAGATAAAAATAATCTACAACGTCTGAAAAACAAGCGAGACCTAATAATTTGAGGATAAATATTACAAAGAAGGAAACACATAGATACCTCGGGAGTATATACCCACCCCTTTCTGCTTAATAATAATAGAAGAGCTAGGAAACCAAGGACCAGAATACAAGGAATTGTAATAAATCAAACCAACTGGGAGCGCCCAACAAAAGTAAGATGTATATAGTTCTATATAGTTGATTAAATAACAACACCAAGGATGACTGTATATATTTAAGGGTGCATGCGTGCCCTCTTCTATTGAGAATACAATTACGTGTAGATTATGAATGACTGTGTAAATTATTTAATACTTGCTTCCACTGATCTGCCAGAGTTACTTATACAAAAAAAAATTCCTTACTTTTTCTAGAAACTTGTGACCTCTTAGTTAAGTAGGAAGACCTAGCAGAAGGGTTTGTCCTAGTTAATCAAGGGTGTTACATTGGTGGTATCAGAGCATAGTCGATTCATTAAGCTTGGGGCGTGGACCACTAGGTTTCCATGTACTCTGACAGAAATGTTAAACAATCCATAAAACATCTAGGGTGAAATCCCTATGTTGAATTCTCCACTAAATACAAACCCTAAACCTTTTTCTTGTTATTCTTTCAACAACTTACCAATGACTTGCCGAAACAACAATGTCATGAATGAACTTTTTACTCAGATCGTAGAGGTAATAAAACAACAAGAAGCACCTTATGCCCCTACTAGGCAGAACCAGGACTAGTTACATAATTCAAGGGAGACTTTAGTCCAGAATGAGCACAGTTATGGATTGAACATCTCGAAAATATTTTTACCACTATGCGATATACTGACAAGGATAAGACGACCTATGATGTCTTCATGATGGTAGGAGAGGTAGAGCATTGGTGGACTCATACCATAGTACAATTAACAACTGATGGACACACCATTACTTAGGAATAATTCAAGGCAAAATTTCTCGCCAAATACTTCCCTGAAGACATAAAGAGGCAGAAAGAGCGGGAATTCTTTAATTTGAAACAAGACAACATGATAGTTGGGGAATACGTTGCTATGTTTGATGAATTAGCCAAATGTTGTCCCTACTATACCCAAATGGGAGAAGCGTCGAGATGCGCCAAATTTGAAGGAGGGTTACGATAGGAAATCCACCAAGCCATATGTTGCTAGCAAATCACCCAATTCTTCATCATGGTTGACCGATGTCGCATATTTGAAAATACCTCTAACCTTCAACGACCTGGAACGTCCAGTTACGGCCCAGAACGATGTATGCCAAACTGACCATATTTACGACCATCCTACTCAGCCACCTGGATTCCTCCAAGGGATCAAGGGAATAGTCGAAACTTGAGATGCTACATTTGTAAAGGACCACACAGGGATATATGTTGTTCAAGTGGCCTCAATACTCAAGAGGGGGGGTGAATTGAGTTATAAAACTTTTGCTTGGAATACCTTTGAAATTGATTTCTATAACCAAGTTTATGAGATTATGCAAGTGAAAGCAAGTAACAATGATATGCAATGCACTACAAGAGGTAAGTATTGCTGAGGCAATTTAGCAAACACTTGGTGTGCAATGTCTAAAGTATAGCAAATTAAGCAAGTTCAAGTATGTTCTTCTCAACCAAACAATACCAATCAACAAATATGCAATGTATGGAAGTAAAAGAGTAAGGAAGAGAAGCTTGCAAACCGATGTAACGAGTTCCACCCAATCCGGTGTACGTCTCGCCTCTAAGCAACCCACTTAGAGGATTTTCCACTATTGTAGACTAGAGATACAACTTTGAGCAATTGCGGCTTCCTAGTGTCCCACACTCAAGAACCCAATTCTCACAAGTATAAGGGCAACCCACCCAATCTCTCAATCTCACAATATCCCAAAGGTTGAGTCCACAACCTTTGTAACCACTCAACCTAGAGTGAACAACCACTCAACCTAGAGTGAATAACTTGTGTGTTTGGTGTTTGTTTACAATCAATACACTCTCTTAATAGAGCAAACATACAAATGAAAAGCTCTCCCAAATTCTAATCTCTCAAGATGAGAGGATATACAAGTGAAAGTACAATATGCAAGAAATAGGCTTACAAAGCACAAAATAGAGCTATGAATTGTTGCTACTTGGTTGTGTGTTTGTGCTTGTCTTCCTCTTCAATTTATAGAGCCAAGATAGCTGTTGAGGAGTGCCTTAGTCCATCATAGCCGTTGCAGTTAGTGGAAATTTGAAGAATGGTGGAGACATGACCTGGTTTCCCACTTAAATCTGTTTTTCCACTAGTGTAATCGATTACACCCTCGCGTTGTAATCGATTAGCTTCAAGTCAGAGACATCCTAATCGATTATTTCACTTCCTCTAATCGATTAGCATCTTGCACCTGATGCATTTAATTTGTTTTCGCAGCATCCTAATCGATTAGCATGTATTGCAATCGATTACCTTAAATTCCAGTGGCTTCCTAATCGATTGTGTGGCTTCCATAATCGATTAGCCATCATACCTGATGCATTTAGTTCCATTTCTAATCGTTGTAATCGATTAGTCTCTGGTGTATAGTCGATTACCTTAATTCCAGTGGCTTCCTAATCGATTGTTCAGCTCCCTAATCGATTAGCTTTCATACCTGATGCAATTTCTTCCAAAACAGAAAGCTCCTAATCGATTAGCATCTATGGCCTAATCGATTAGCTTCGCTGTTACTTCAATTCTGATTTCATGTCTTTGTTTTTGCATTGTTTTCTTCAAGAGTGCTTGTCCTTTAAGGTTAGCTTGTGGAGATGTTCCTTTGGGAACCCACACCTTTCTTAAGACCTTTGGTCCTAGTTTCCTAACACTACACTTATAAGCACTATGTCCTTTGGTACCACAATGATTGCATTTCATAAAAGGTGAGGAGGATTTGCTTGGTGGTGCAAAGAAGTTTTTATAGTGCTTCTCCATTTTATGATTACTATGTTTTTGATCATATCCTAAGCCGGTTTTACTAAACATGCATTTTTGTTGCCCAAGAAGGATATTCAAATTATCTCTTCCATTAGTGAATTTCTCTAAGGTTTTGTTTAGATCTAGGACTTTATTTTCTAGATCAACACATTTCTTAGCAAAATTACAAGGTTTACTAATGGAACATACTTGAGCATTTTTCAATTCTTCTTTTAAACATTCATTCTCTTTGCAAACTTCCATAAGGTGCATCTCTAGAGTGTCACTAATTTTCCTAGATGCTTTGAGTTTACTAGAGATTTTTGTGAATTTATCATATAATTCTTCAAATGCTTCTAACAGCTCATTTTTATCTAAGTCAAGAAGATTTACCTCATTATCTTCTTCTTGATGATTTGCCATTAAGCAAAGATTGGCTTGCTCATCTTCCGAGTCGTCGGAGCTGCTCACATCATTCTCATCCCAAGCAATATAGGCTCTTCTTCTTCTTTGTTTGTCCTTGCCCTTCTTTTTGAGGTTTAGACAATCGGCTTTGAAGTGCCTTTCCTTGCCACATTCAAAACAGTTGGGTGAGGGAGAGTTTTCTTTAGTGATAGGTTTCTTACCTGAGTTTTTGAAGCTTCTTTGAAAGCGTTTGCCTTTCATGAATTTCCCGAAGCGTTTCACAAATAGTCCAAATTCTTCTTCTTCATCAAGTTCACTTCCGGATTCTTCTTCTTCATTTGTGGAAGTAGCCTTGAGAGCAAGACCCTTTTTCTTGGAAGATTTTTCTTCCTCTTCCGCCATCTTTAATTCTTTCAGCTCTTGTTCTTGTTCCTGCAACTTACCAAATAGAGTGGCGAGAGACATTTCGTTTATGCTAGGAGATTGTTTGATGGCGGTAACTAACGGTTGCTATTCTCTGTTAAGACTTTTCAACACTTTATGAATGAGTTCTTTGTTAGTGTAAGTCTTTCCAAGTGTAATGAGTTGATTAATGATGAGAGTAAATCTTTTTTGCATATCAACAATCGATTCATGAGAGTTTAATCTAAAGCATTCATATTGACTAGTAAGAGTACTAATCTTTGAGTCCTTTACATCATTAGTGCCTTCATGGGTTACTTGAAGAGTATCCCACATTTCTTTAGCAGTTTGGCATGTCATTATCCTAAAAAATTCATCTTGACCTAAAGACATAGTAATAAGATTTTTGGCCTTGTAGCCATATTGGACTTTCTTTTCTTCCTCGCTTGTCTATTCATCTATAGGTTTTTCAACATTCTTGCTATCTATAATATGCATCGGTATATAAGGACCATTTTCAATGGTATTCCAAATTCTCAAGTCAATTGATTGAATGAAGATTTTCATTCTTTCTTTCCAAAATGCATACCCTTCCCCATTGAAAGCGGGAGGTCTATTTATCGCACCACCCTCGGGAAAAACATTTTGAGAACTTGAGGCCATTTAATCTCTTGAAGCTGTTAAGCTTGATCTACCAAGAGTCAAGCTCTGATACCACTTGTTGTTCAAGTGGCCTCAATACTCAAGAGGGGGGGTGAATTGAGTTATAAAACTTTTGCTTGGAATACCTTTGAAATTGATTTCTATAACCAAGTTTATGAGATTATGCAAGTGAAAGCAAGTAACAATGATATGCAATGCACTACAAGAGGTAAGTATTGCTGAGGCAATTTAGCAAACACTTGGTGTGCAATGTCTAAAGTATAGCAAATTAAGCAAGTTCAAGTATGTTCTTCTCAACCAAACAATACCAATCAACAAATATGCAATGTATGGAAGTAAAAGAGTAAGGAAGAGAAGCTTGCAAACCGATGTAACGAGTTCCACCCAATCCGGTGTACGTCTCGCCTCTAAGCAACCCACTTAGAGGATTTTCCACTATTGTAGACTAGAGATACAACTTTGAGCAATTGCGGCTTCCTAGTGTCCCACACTCAAGAACCCAATTCTCACAAGTATAAGGGCAACCCACCCAATCTCTCAATCTCACAATATCCCAAAGGTTGAGTCCACAACCTTTGTAACCACTCAACCTAGAGTGAACAACCACTCAACCTAGAGTGAATAACTTGTGTGTTTGGTGTTTGTTTACAATCAATACACTCTCTCAATAGAGCAAACATACAAATGAAAAGCTCTCCCAAATTCTAATCTCTCAAGATGAGAGGATATACAAGTGAAAGTACAATATGCAAGAAATAGGCTTACAAAGCACAAAATAGAGCTATGAATTGTTGCTACTTGGTTGTGTGTTTGTGCTTGTCTTCCTCTTCAATTTATAGAGCCAAGATAGCTGTTGAGGAGTGCCTTAGTCCATCATAGCCGTTGCAGTTAGTGGAAATTTGAAGAATGGTGGAGACATGACCTGGTTTCCCACTTAAATCTGTTTTTCCACTAGTGTAATCGATTACACCCTCGCGTTGTAATCGATTAGCTTCAAGTCAGAGACATCCTAATCGATTATTTCACTTCCTCTAATCGATTAGCATCTTGCACCTGATGCATTTAATTTGTTTTCGCAGCATCCTAATCGATTAGCATGTATTGCAATCGATTACCTTAAATTCCAGTGGCTTCCTAATCGATTGTGTGGCTTCCATAATCGATTAGCCATCATACCTGATGCATTTAGTTCCATTTCTAATCGTTGTAATCGATTAGTCTCTGGTGTATAGTCGATTACCTTAATTCCAGTGGCTTCCTAATCGATTGTTCAGCTCCCTAATCGATTAGCTTTCATACCTGATGCAATTTCTTCCAAAACAGAAAGCTCCTAATCGATTAGCATCTATGGCCTAATCGATTAGCTTCGCTGTTACTTCAATTCTGATTTCATGTCTTTGTTTTTGCATTGTTTTCTTCAAGAGTGCTTGTCATTATCAAAATCTTTGCACATTTTTGGACCTGTTAACATATTCAAACACAATATAGACTATGCTAAGAGAACTAGAATCTGCTCAGTTTATAGACAGGCTAGACATCGCAACTTTGAATGTTGGTATAGAAATATACATAACCCTAAGCAAATGACTCGGAGACAGATAATATGACCAATGGGTCAAGGGAACAAGGGACCCGTTGCAAGTGCCTCAGTGAACAATACCCTGAAGGTAAAGAACATTTATTGCAACAATAACCCCAACCAAAACAATATTCCTAGAAGACCCATAAATGGCTCGACCAGAACATAGGGAGGAAATGCTAGAGTATTTACCATGAATGATGTAGAGATTTCACAAGGGAACGGCCTTGTACAAGATACATGCTTTATAGGAAGTACTCTATTAAATGTATTATATGATTCTAGAGCTACTCACTCTTTCATATCTGAAAACTACGTAAAACATTTAAAGTTACCCACGACCTCTCTGCCCAATAAGATAATTGTCACGAATGTTGCTAGTGAACCTATTTATCCTTCCTATATATCTTAAAATGTCCCCTCAACATCGAGGGTAGAACCTACTAGATGGATCTAATCTGCTTACCCTTGATTGACCTAGACATTATTCAAGAATTTCAAGAAGTCTTCCCTGATGATATACAAGAGCTACAATCAAATTCCGCATTGACATTATACCAGGAACACGACCAATCTCTATTGCTCCTTATCGAGTGTCACCTAAGGAACTCTGTGAGCTCAAAAAGCAAATAGAAGAACTTTCAGAGAATGATTAGACCTAACGTCTCACCTTGGGAGCACCATCCAGCTAGTCAAAAAGAAGGATGGTAGTATGCGTCTGTGCATTGACTAGCGTCAGCTAAACAAAGTTACAATCAAGAACCAATACCCTCTTCCAAGGATCGATGATATGATGGACCAACTATGAGGAACCACTATCTTCTCAAAGATTGACCTATGATCAGGCTATCATCAAATAAGGGTGAATAAAAAAGATATACCTAAAATAGCCTTTAGGACACGATATGGGCACTATAAGTATCTCGTCATGCGCTTTGGAGTTACCAATGCACCTGCAGTCTTTATGGATTACATGAACCGAATCTTCCACAAATACTTTGATAAATTCGTAGTGGTATTTATCGACGATATTCTCGTTTACTCCAAGAGCCACAAAGAACATGAAGAACATCTTTGGATTGTTCTAAATACGTTGCATACAAGGCAGTTATACGCCAAGTTATCAAAATACAAATTCTGGTTGACCGAAGTGCAATTTTTGGGGCACATCATCTCAAAAGAAGGAATCACTATGGATCCTGCAAAAGTAGAGGCTATACTAAAGTAGGAATATCAGAGGATTTCTTATTCTTATAGCGATTTGTTACTTTTAGTTTGTTTAATGACTTGCAGGTATTGGTATACAGCTTAATGGACATTGAAGGCACCATGTGTTAAAAGTCTTTGTATATATGAAGCTGTTTTCTTTCTTGATTATTGTATTGATTTTTTTTCTAGCAACCCTATGTCCTATAAATTGTTTTGATTGTTTTGAATTTTCTTGCTTGAGGGAAAGCAAGATGCTAAGTCGGGGAGAGTTGATAAACATCCAAAATATGTAAATTTAAGGTGCATTTGGGATAGTTTTGATAAGAATGTGTTATATATGGATGGGTTTATATGCATTAAAATGTTAAAAATTGTAATTTTAGATGAACTCATTGTGTTTGATGTATATAGGGTTATAAATCCTAAAAATTTTATGTTAATATTGGTAAAGAAGGATGAGAAAGAGAAAGGGGAAGATACAGGGAATAACTTAGAGAGAAAGATGAAAATTACAAGATGAAGCTAACTTGCTTAAGCGAGCCAGAGATTCGCTTAAGTGAATATGCTTCTAGGTTGGAAAATGCAAAAAGTACTATACTTGCTTGAACAAATTCATATCAGCCTAAGCAAAAAACAGCTAGTGAGTAAATTAAAGATTTTGCTTGAGCGAGCCTCTATCTTGCTCAAGCAAAAATCATCCAGAGGTAACCAATTTTGAATTCGCTTGAGCGAGGATCTATTAGCTCAAGTGAATATGAGGCAGAGAAGCAAAAGAAACATGGGGCTAACTCGCTTAAGCGAGGTAGGCTCGCTTGAGCGAATTCGTGCGAGCACTTCAGCATTACAAAAGGTTCCTTCAAGGTGAAGGAAGCCAGCTCGCTTGAGCGAATTTAAGCTAGCCTAACTGAGTTAGGTTATATATAAAAGGAACTTAGAAAAATTTAGAAAGGAGAGATCAGATCGGAAGGCTGAAGCCCTGGCACGTACTCGTACATCATTTGTGATATTTCCTTTTCTTCTTTTCTTCATTTTTTGATGTTGTAATGGCCACCATGAGTGGCTAAGCTTTTCTTTAGGATTGGATGTAAATCAATTCGAACCCCATGTACTTCTGTTATATATTCATATATTTGGTAATGAGATTTAATGATTTTTGTATTCCATTCTATTTTTAATGTTGGATTCTATTGATCACTAGTTTCTTAATCCTAGTTTTTTTCTTTTATTGGAAAATAACTTTTGAAAACCGATTCAGATGAAATGCTTGTTGCATTAGCTATTAGGAATGATATCTAACTAACAAACGTCAAAACAATCATTCTTAATGTTGAAATATTGGCAAAGTGATTGAGGAATCAACGGTTTAAAAATATTCTTATGGATTTCGTAGTTAAGAAATTGATGCGAATGATTTATGATTGTGATGTAAAAGTCATTATTTCGAATGTCGCTCTTATGAATATATTCAGGAAATACAAGGGTGAGATAGATGAAATCCAATCCTAGTTTCTTATATCTAATTTTCATCATTATTGTTTATTGTTTGTTACTTGTCAAAGTTATATTCTCATTTTACAAAACTCTCTCTTTTATTTCAAAAATGAATTCCAACAAAACTTCCTGCTTAATTGGTTCAAAACTAGCTTTCTAAATTAAACCATCCCTCAGTGGAATGACATCTTTTTTATATATTGCAACGGATAGTGGATAACTTACCACGGACCCTATCAGTGGGACATCGCAAACCAAACCTAACATATGACTACCTTGCCATTGGGTGTGGTTACGCTTACTAGCCAGTGTAGGCATGCTTGTCATTGCACGTGCTTATGCTTGAGCGTAGAAAGGTACCACGCCCAACATTAAGCATTATATGGGAACAGACATGGTTACACCCAGGGGATAGCGTGCCTACGCACACGTCCTTTGCTTAGGTTCCCTCTAGCGTGGTTACACCCACCACCCCAACGTTATAAAGCACATTGGTAGGGAACCTAAGACCCAGCATGGGCACACCTACACTAAGATGCAATCCCATCTTCACACCATCCATTCCTCTTCCTACCTCTTTTTAAACCCCACCAAATCTGACACACCATGCATACACAATGTTTCCAAGTTAATAGCTTAAGTCCTATGCCAAAACACTCCTTAATCAAATTTCATGCACATCAAAGGCTTTTATTTGAAAATGACATTTAAATGACAGGTGAAATTACAAATTAGGATTTTCAACACCGAGACCTCATCATACATACTTCATCATACCTACTTAGGACTTACCTATCCTTCTATAAATCAATTTCATCAACATATACACTAGTTTGCATAATCACCTAACTTATGCATGATTTCACCCAATATATCAACTCCTTTGTTGATTTTATATAAATCACACATCTTACCCATTCATTCTATCAAATTAAATAATTTGTGCTTATACTATCGGAATAAATTCTAAGTTAATGCATCATGTAGTCATATATGCCTTTATACATGGTTTCACACCATGGCATAATCATCTATATACTGAAACTAGCATCATAATTTCATTATTGTATAATTAACCTTACATAGGTTATCATTCACAAGCATAAACTATATCTATAAATATATGTAATACCAAAAGAAGGTATTCACAAAAGAGTTATCCAATAAGGTTTCGAAACCTGATATTTACAATGCATTCCTCTAGAGTTTAGCACACTTCATCATCTTATAAACTCATTAAAAATGGGTGGAGTGGGTATAATTTAAGGTAGTAGATAGTACAATAAGGTACTAGCTACACTAATTAACAAATTACACATTCACACAACCAATACACACAATCAACATCATACACATTGTCATCAACCAAACTCAATAAGATTTAATACCATCATCACACATACAATGCATATGCCATGTTATGCTTATCACCTTATTTCATTAATGCATAATTATGCCATGCGGATCTAATTTAAATGGGTAGTACTTCAATACAAAAGGTTTTACCATATCTGATATTTATTTACCAAATATTCATACTACCACCCATCTTGCAACACCTATCACCCTCGATAATATGACTTAATAATAAATGATGGTATTGTGGGTCAGCTCTAGGATACATTGACCTAATAGTATTTAATTTGAATGCTCATAAAAGATTCACATATGTACCCTGATGTGATTTCATTGGATAAATGAAATTCTCTAACAAGTGCACCAATCATTAAAAAGTAGTAATTAATATCATTCTCATGGGGATCGAGTTAAGTATTACAATCCAGGGGACTTACTAGCCAAACCTTCACAGGTTGATGAAACACTAATTTTAGTTTTTTGAATTAAAATATATTGTTGGCCTTTTAAGTATGGTTTAAACAATAATTGAAACAATGACAATAATGGAATGAGTCAACAACAATATAGCAACAGGTTGGAATTAACCTTAACATACAATTTCACTTAAATTCATATGATTGTTGCATCAGATTCAACTAAGAAAGTGTTCAAATCTTCACAAGTGCTTAACCCCTAATCCCTCAAGTGATTCATACTATTTCAATACATATTAACCATAATTCCTTAGGTGCTAATTAACACTGAATTTTTATTGCAAAAATTAAAGGAACCCTAGCTATTCACCTAATTCCTTAGGCCTGAATTAACTAGGTTAGCAAGTACAAACTTGAAGCTCTCACCATGATTCTTCTTTAGTGATTGCCTCTGAATAAGCCTTGGATGTCCCAATCTAAGTAGTGTAATGCCACACTTGCCATGTTCAGAATCATCCTTAATTGAATCCTTCAACTTTAATCACATGGATTCAAGATCCATAGTTGCTTTAACCAATCCCAACCCAAGAGAATTAAGCACACATGGTAGAAAAGAAATGGAAAACAGAGATGTACATGATCAAAAAATGAGAGAATTAAGAGAAAGAAAAATTGTAGAGAGGGAGTGAGAATCTGAAAAAATGAAGTTTTGAACTAGAATAATGTATATTAGTACAAGAGTGTTAAACACTTAAATACTAACCGGAACTACTAACTGTGATAACTAACGATGAATAATTACTAAATAGTCCCTAGGTGTTTACAAATAAATAGGCTAACTTAACTAAATTTATAAGGCACATGAGTTATAATCAAGCAAATGCATGGTTCCCTCGTGATGGCATGCATATGCACATTGGTGGGCATGAGTGGCACGCTGGTTGTATAAGGTTTATGCATCATGGTCCAAGAAGCTAGCTTGTACACGTTGGCTCGAGCGTGTATGCATTGGGCTACTGGTGTGTGGGCGTAGGTGATGAGCATGAGGTAAGAGTGTGTGCACACTCTCTGGAATTAGTCTAGAAACATGCACATATGGCATGGAATGGGTGAACTGACCCCTGATTCTTGAGTGAAGTCCCCGCGTGAGCTTACGCTGGTGAGTGTAGCCATGCATAGGCACCTGATGGCATCTGATAGTCAGTATGAGATGTGTACGTGGTCCCGGTGTATGTGCACTACATCTCTGGAATGGCACAAGTCTGATGTAACCCAGCCATCATGGCCTTACACTAGTCAGCGTAGGCACGCATGGTTGGGGAATGGCTTAAAGGTTCTGTTGGCATTCCTAGTCATGGTCTAGTGTGAATGCACGCCTGCCAGCATGTTCACACGTGAATGACCTTGCTTCCTTGGTGTATTGAGCATGCCTAGTGGTCCTTTGGGCATGGGGTAAACAATGCTCAAAAATGACACTTTCTACTTACCCTCAACTTAATGTAAAATATGCATACATTAGCTTAAAATATAAAAATATTTTATTATTTGTCTAAACTAAAAATGATAACTAATTATTAATTTATTACTATATTAAATATTACAAGATTAAAATCTCTTAAATACTACTTAAATAAATAACAACTAAATAAGTTTTTTCATGACAAATAAAAATCTAAAGAGAGATGAGAGAGAAAGAGCGTGAGCGTGTGAGGTACAGGGACAGCGGCGCTACCACCTTTGGACAAGATGTCGTAGGTTCCAAGGGACAGGTTCGTGACGTGTTCGGAAGAAAGCACGGGAAGAAGAAGTTTAGGTCAGTACAAGGAAGAGTTACATCATTCTACTTTATAAATTTTCTTGATTATTTGAATTATCAAGATTTATGAAGGTTGTTTCAGAAATGGGGTCGGGTTTAGGAGGTGTTCATCACAGCAAAGAAGGATAAAAATGGTTAGAAATACGGGTTTGTGAGATTTCTTGATATGGAGAACCCATTTTCCTTGGAAAAACAACTTGACCAAGTGCGGATAGGAAATGTAAAATTATGTGTTAATTTACCAAGATTTACATGTGATAGACATATTATACAATCTAAGCCCATCTATCAAACTCATGGTTTGCAACACAAATTTCAAATGGGGAGGACCAATATTTCTTATATGCAAGCTGCCAATAAGGGTGGATACGCAAAGTGTTGGAGGGTGAAGGATGATGGAAATGGGAAGTTTGAGGTGAGCGGTAAAAGTGGTGATAGTGTGTGATGCGGGCCGAAAATGTCAATTACAATAGGAACTATGGAGTGGTTAAGGAATGGGTATGTAGGGTGATTGTCTGATGTTACAAGGTTTAAAAACCTTCATGAATCTTTCGTATTGGAAGGCCTTTCTACGATTCGATTGCGATATATGGGGGACAATTTGGTGTTTTTGTTAGCTTTGGAGGGTGATAATTTACATGAGCTCCTTAAGACCGTGAATAAGTGGTTGGCGTCTATATTCGAATCTTTAACACCATGGGAGCTGGGGCAGGTATCTGGTCATAGACTGGTATGGGTGAGGTGTACAGGATTTTTCGTTAGATGTCTGGCAAGAGTATTTTTTCAAAAGGTGGTTGCATCATTTGACACATATGTCATGATGGATGATAATATACGATGTATGGAAATACTATAGTACATAAGAATTTTGGTTCGTACCTCAGCAATAGAAACATAGTTCGGCATGAATATATTAATGGGTGAATTTTTTCTGTCCGATGTGTTAAGGAATTAGGTCGTGAGGAGGGGAAAGAATGTTGTTATTATAGAGGCCATCATGGGTGTTCATTTGGTTCATCTGTTGTGGTTGGTGATGATTTAGAATCCTTGTTGTCATGTTTCGGTGAGGATGATAAGGGCAATACCATGTCAGACGACTGTTTTTCGGGCAAGGATAATTTGGGAAAGATGTCAATTAAGTCAAATTCAAATTTGAATAATAATGTAATGATTACTCATCAATTGGTATCTACTGAACATATCCCACATTTAATGAATAAAGGAAAGGAGATCATTGAGGATTCTAGTTCAATGAATACAGACACCTTTGGTATTGGGCCTAACAAAGAGTTGTTGGGACTTGGGCTGGGTGTCAACATTGACCTGGCTGTTTATGATGAAGGCATGCATAACAGGAGGCTGTTACCTTACGTATGTATATGACGGGCTTGGAGTATTAGCCTAGTAATGGGCCAGTGATGTGGTTTGGGCCTCAAGCTACAATTGGTATTTCCAATTTGGGCCAGCTATCGCCTAACATGGTGGGGCCTGGGAAAAGTTGTGATGGCCAAAATTGTAACATGAATGAGCTTGGTAATGTGTCAATTAATGATGCGAAACTGTATCAAATTGGTGTGACAAGGAATCACATGGAGGAGGAAATTTATTGTGGGATATTGGAAAAAAACTAGGTGTTACAGTAGATGGGGATGACGGTGATATAATTCTACGCATGGTGGATATGGAGGTCAGGGATAAATTTGAAAAGAGTAAGGAGTTGGTTAGTGGTGTATCAGATGGGTTGACTTCAATTGTCAATGAAGGTAATGAGTTATAATGTAAGAGGGTTGGGGGGTAGGTTGAAAAAAATTAGTTAAGGGGTTGTTGTGTAAGATGAAAGTTGATATGGTTGGGATTCAGGATACTAAGTTGAATATTATAGATGAACAAGTGGTGGAGTCAATATAGCGAGGTTCTAAATTTGAGTGATGTGCGTCTCTGGCAGTTGGTTCGGCTGCTAGGTTGTTGTGTGTGTAGGATAAGTTAAAATTTTAGAAAATCCAGGTGTTTGAGGGTTGCGATTTTTTAGGGGTGGTGGGTTGCTAGAAGGAAAGACAACATCCTTGTGTCCTGTTAAATATTTATTCTTTTTGTCTATTATTGGAGAAGAAAATATTATGGGAGAAATTGGTGCAGATAAAATGTTTGTATAAGGAGTATTCTGAATGGTGTGTATTTGATGATTTTAATGCTATGAGGAGTCATGAGGAAAGAGAAGGGGTGGCTGGTGAGGATGGTGCTATGGGTAGTACTGAGATGAGACTTTTTAATGACTTTATTCTTGAAATGGAGCTAGTGGATTTACCTTTGCAGGGTAGGAGTTTTACTTGGTATCGGTCTAATGGGTTGGCCAAAAGTCATTTGGATAGGTTCTTGTGTTCTCACCAGTGGTTACAGGTATTTCCAAACTGTACCCAAATAGCTTTGAATAGGAATTTTTTGGATAATTGCCCGGTGGTATTAAAGTTGTTGGATGTGGATTGGGGCCGCGTCTATTTAGAGTGTTTGATTGTTGGATGCAATATCCTGGGTTTAAAGATTTTGTGGAAGAGACGTGGAATAATTTGAAGGTTGAGGGATGGGGAGTGTTAGTCCTCAAATTTACAATAAATTTGTTAATAAAAATTATGTTAAAAGTAATAAAAAATTGTTCAAACTGTTAGAAATTTAGATTTTAATTGTATAAATAGAAGTTATTAGAAAGTATCTGCCTTGATCAATTTTCTCTAGTTTTGCAGTGAAAAATTAAGGAAATTTAAGAGAAAATTCAAGATCTAGAGAGCTGACACGTAGCATCAAGCCCACGCATAGCATCAGGGTTTAGACGCTGAAGCTACGCGTCAGTCCCCCGTGTAGCATCAGAAGCTACGTGGACTCCACTTCCAGGTGGTCAAACACTCAGCCAAAAGGGCCAAATAATGGCCAATCCACTTCTACTACCCGCCAAATCGAATAGGGAACAATCAGGGGCCATGTCTGCCAATCATTGAATTAAATATTGTTAATCATGGCCCTTAATTCCGCGTTTAATAGAGGCTAAGTCAGGAAGCTGACACTACACGCCAGCCTGATGCTATGCGTCAGGACCCTTCCTCAACCTATAAATAGGCCATTCTCAAGGCATTTTGGGCATCACATTCTACATCCAGTAGCTTCTTTTCTCTCTTTTCACTTGAGTTTGAGTGTTCTTTTGTGTGTTTGTAGTCTAGAGTAGTTTCTAGATACTTGAGAGTGTTGTGTAATATTGTGATCGTTTGTATCGTGAAGTGTTTCCACGCCTTCATAATGTCAACCTCTATAAGTGTTGTTTTTACTTTTACCATGTGTAACTAATTTGTTTATCTTGGAATTGGTGAACTAATCTATTGAGTATGATGTTGTGAATTCGACCTCTGCATGTTTATGATTCAAGTGCCATGTTAGTATTTCAATCTTTTATTAGTATGAACGTCAAGCAGGAGAATGATTTTTATGCGTATTGAAACTTGTTTTATTAGTGTGAATGTCAAACGGGAGAATGATTATTCATACCGTATTGGAACCTGTTTTAATGAAACTAAAAGTTGAAATACCCTTAATATACCAATTACTAGGGATAGAGTTGGTAATTATTGTTGTGTTAAGGCTAGGACTTAAAGCAAGTTTTTACTGAGAAAGCATCTGAGGGATCAGACTTTATGGTAATTATTTAGAATTTATATCATGAGGGATCGGTTATAATGATTTTAAGCTGTAATGACATGAACTTGATGATTAAATATGCATGTCTTGAGTTTCTTCATTATGTTCTAGAAAGGGGATCCAAATTCTAACATAATTTGTCAATCTGTGTTTTTACCTCAAGTGTCTGAGCTATCTTGAATTACATCTCAACTTTTTAGATAGATTTTATATTTACCATCTTTTTACCACATGAACAAATCAATCATTAAATTCTATGAATATTGTATAAATTGTGTATAAATTACTCTTTTTAAGTTTAGAAACTTTTACTATAGTAAATAGAGAATTACTGTGACTACTGAATATTCAATCCTTATGAGAACGATATCTAAATTTGAAACTATAAATTATTGGTGCACTTGCCAATAGAAGGCCTTTACAAAAGCCTCAACAGGGAGCCTATGTGTTGAAGGAGGAATTTAAAAGATTGAAGATGTCGTTGAAGGAGTGGAATCAAAATCATTTTGGTATGTTGCGTGTGAGATTGGGGTTGGAGAATAAAATAAAGGTTTTGGACTTAAAGGAGGAAAATGGTGGGTTGTATGAGGAGGATGTAATGGCTCAAAAGAATCTTGTGGCTGAATTGTGGGAAGTGGTTAGAATAGAGGACTCAATTTTGCAACAAAAATCAAGATTAAAATGGTTACAAGATAGGGATTCAAATTCAAAGTATTTTCATGTGTGATAAATAGGAGGAGGCATGGTAGTGCAATTCATGGTTTATGGTTTGGTGGGTATTGGGAAGAGGATCCGTTAAGGATCAAGGGGGAGGTTAAAAATTACTTTGAAAAGAAATTCTCTGGTGAAACATGGAATAGGTTGATTTTGTGCAGATAGGAGAGAAATTGAATAATAAAATTAATGAGAAGTTTTCTGAGGACAAGATTCAGGTGGTTGTTTGGGAGTGTGATGGATCCAAAAGTCCTGGGGCTGATGGATTTAACTTTAATTTTATTAAGTCTTTTTGGGATATTTTGAAATCTGATATGCGTAGGATGATTAAGGAGTTCTATGTGAATGGGACTATACCCGTGGGTTCAAATTCATTCTTCTTAGGGATATTCCAAAAGGTGCTACTCAGGCGAGGCTAGGTGATTATAGACCTATATCATTGGTGGGATGTATTTATAAAATCATTGCTAAAATTTTGGCTTGTCAGTTGAGGAATGTTATTGGTGGGATTGTTAGTGAGAATCAGTCAGCGTTTGTAGGAGATAGAAATATGTTAGATGATGTGTTATAGCAAATAAGTTAATTGATGATGTGAAGAGGCGTCGCCAATCTTGCTTAATTTTTAAAGTGGATTTTGAGAAGGCGTATGATTCAATTTGCTAAGATTTTTTATTCTATATGATGAGACAGTTGGGGTTTACTAATAGGTGAATTCGGTAGATCAGTGATTGTCTAGTGTCATCTCATGTGTCTATATTGGTGAATGGCAGTCCAACATCGGAGTTCCATATGAGGATGGCTATAAGGCAAGGTGATCCTATAGCCCCATTTTTATTTTTGTTTACGGCTGAAGGGATAAGTAGTATGCTGTGATGTTTTGAAATGGCTTCTGGCTTGAAGGTTAACTTTTGTAAAAGTAAATTAGGAGTTGTTTTAGGGATTGAGGAGAAAGTAGCTCGTTATGTCGATTTGTTGTAGTGTAATATATGAGGTTACCTTTTGTGTATCTTGGTATCCCCTTGGGGGCAAATCCGGGAAGGAAGTGTACTTGGGATCCTGTGGTTTTGAAGTTTTGCAAAAAGTTGTCCCTTTCGAACCAGCGTCATCTATCCTTTGGTGGCCACCTTTGTCTCCTTAAATCGGTACTTTTCTCGCTCTCTCTCTTTTCTTTTCTTTTTTAAGGCATCCATTTCTGTTTTAAAATTACTAACTTCTTTGCAAAGGTCATTCTTATGGGAGGGAGTGAGATGAGAAAAAAATATGTTGGGTCAAATGGGATCAAGTGTGTATGAGAAAAAGGGCAGGAGGGTTGGGAGTGAGGGGTTTGGAAAAATTTAATTTTGCTTTACTTGGGAAGTGGCTGTGGAGGTTGATGGGAGATCATGAGTGTTTATGGCTAGAGTTTTAGAGTCAAAATATGGATGTGGTGTTTGCTCTGGGGATTGGGAGGTATTTAGAAAAGGGTTAAAATGGTAGAGAGATTTGGGGAGTATTTTGAAAATGTCTGACGAGTTTGGGTGGTTTCGGTCTAGAGTGAGGAGGGTGGTGGGTGATGGAGTAAAAACAAAATTTTAGTCGGATTGTTGTTGGGGGATAATGTTAAAAACTAGGTCCCATAAATTATTTTTAATTTCTTCTCAACAAAATGCTTCTGTTATGGATATGGGCAAGTGGGTGGATCATGAATGGTTCTGGGACCTAAATTGGTGCAGGGAGTTCTTTGTCAGGGAATGTGAGTTGTTGTCCTCTGTACTTAATGATCTTCAAAGTTTTTCTGGTATGCGCCTGGATGTATCTGATTCTTGGTTATGGATGAAAAATTCCTCTGGTCAGTTCTCTGTGAAGTTTACTTATAATGTATTAGTTCAGCAATCTGTTTTGTGCGATTCATACTTTGTGCGTTTTTCTGAAATAATGTGGTGCCTCTAAAAGTGGGAGCATTTGGATAGAGATTACTACTTGATCATCTTCAAACTAAAAATAATTTAATTAAGTGCGGGGTTGTGATTGATAACTCATCTATCTTATGTGTCCTATATGGAAATTGTGAGGAGAATTGTTCTCACTTGTTTTTCTTCATGCAAGGTATCTTATTCTCTATGGTAGATGTGCTTTAATTGGTTGGGTTTTTCCTCTGTTCTATATCATTGTGGTAAGAAAAATTTTGAATGTATCTTGGGTTATGAATTGGATAATGCATCTAAACTTGGTCTGACTGTATTGTGATTTGCTATTACTTGGACTATTTGGGATGTAAGGAATAACGTCATTTTTCATGAAGGAACTATGTTTGTTAAGAGTATGTTTCAGTTGGTTCAGTACAGGCCTTAGATTTGGTTAAGGTTTCACCTGAATAGATTTTTTAGAAGTTATGTAGAATGGTATAGAGAGCCTCTCTTATGTCTATCAGGATTATGAGTTTTATTCTTTTGTATATGGGTTAGGGTACCTCCTGTACCCTCTTTTAATATTATTTCTTTTGCTGATAAAAAAAAGTCTTTTCAAGACTTATCATACCCAAATATAAAAATTAAAAATTTGAATAATATTTGATAGATTCATTTTATTTAACCCACAAATAATAACTAACTTTCCCATCAATGATTTGATTTTTTTCGGTATTTTATTGGTGATAGATTTTCTCTCGTAAGTTATAGTTGATGAGTTATTTTATTAATATTACAATCCAGTGACATGAGGATAATAAATTGTAAGTAAGAAATGATTAAACTTTCAAAAGTTTTAACAACTATGTAACAAAATAATATTTATGTTAGCAAAATATAAGTCAAAACTTTTGTGAAATTTAACAAAAAAATAACTGAGTATTTAAGTAATTTAATTTTTTTCACATTTCATTAATTAATAGTATATTTAGATTATAATTTTACTATTATTGGCGCTATCAGTTTAATGAAATCAAATCGAGTATCGTACCATTACATGTATAAATGATAATCATTTTATGTTTTAAAAAACTTCATATAAAATTATATCATTCTCTAATGCTGAAAACTAAATTAATTTTATTTAATTAAATGAAACTATGGTGGGGATCTATTACATTTGTCAAATAATTAACCCTTCATTACCTAAAAATAAATATTTCAGTATTTATTATTCATTATACATCTCATTACCTAAAAAATTAAATATTTCAGAATATTAAAACCAACGATAATAATATAGTTTTTTTTACCGTTTAAAATATCAAAATCAATGGCAAGATGATCAAAAATAGTTATTAAATGATTAAAAAAAGTTGTAAGAAGAGATATATAGGACTTAAACATACATTTATAACTGTGTACTAACCCTGGTTTTACATATAAGCAAAAATAACTATTTTAATACATATCTAGAATAATGGTTAGAAATAGTTATTTGTGTTAATGCAATTAAATTTTTTATGTCATATATTCTAAAATACCTCTAATATCATTTATTATACAAAATATTAGTTTTCTTGAGAATACATATAAGAAGCACATATTTGATAGACAAATTACTTATATTATAATTTACTTATATTATAAGACCCAAAACACTAGTGTAAAAAATGGCTACGACAACAGGATATGATCACGGTCTAGGGGAAAACCGTGTTTGAAAAATACGCGGTGGCATTTTTGTAAATATAAGGAAGTTTTTTAATCACGGTTATGAAGTAACCGTGGTCGTAGGAACAATGTTTTTTTATTTTAATTTTATATTTTTAAAAAATGTACCTATAATCACGGTTGAGAGGAAACCGTGATTGTAGGGTATATATAATCACGGCTTTATGGGAAACCGTGATTATATCTACAACCAGGTTTTTTATTTTAATTTTTATATTTTTAAAAAATGCACCTACAATCACGGTTGAGAGGAAACCGTGATTATAGGGCATCTATAATCACGGCTTTATGGGAAACCGTGATTATATCTACAACTAGATTTTTTTATTTTAATTTTTTTATTTTTAAAAAAATGTACCTACATTCACGGTTGAGAGGAAAACCGTGATTATAAATACCCTACAATCACGGTTGTTTGGGAACCGTGGTCATAGGTGTTTTCAAAATATAAATTTTGAACGTCGCGCGCTCCTTCTCTTTCTCTGTTAGCTTTCTCCCATCTTTCTCTGTTAGCTTTCTCTCATCTTTCTCTCTAAAGATTTCTCCTTTTTGTTTTCTCATTACCATTGACGTTTGCATTTTTTTATGTTCTAGATCTAACGTGGTTCTACGTATATATTTTACAGGTTTTCTTTTGCTATTCTAGTTGCGCGCCATTGACGACCACCATGCGACCCTTCTCTTATTTTCTCGTTCAACCATGTAAGGCTTCTCTTTTATACATCTCTTCTTTTCTATTTCTTTCGATTATAATGAAGGCTTTACATGTTTCTTAGTTATTCTGTTTGTTTTTGTTCTCTACGTTTTGCTTCTGTTTGTTCCTATAATGGAGGTTTTCTGTTTTGAAGGTCAACGTTGGGGTTATTTTGAGGAGGATGTTGGTGGCAACTGTGGAAATGTGCACAAAACTTTTAATCATGTTCTCTGATCGAAAGGAACGGTGGTGGTGATGGTGAGTTGGGTATGGATTGTGGCGTGGAAGATTATAGAAGGTTGGCTTTTAATCACGTTGTGGTTGACAACCGTGATTAAATGTGATCTATAACCACGGTTATGAACCGTGATTAAAAGCCATGCCTATTACCACGGCTGGAACAACCACGGTTCATGAACCGTGATTAAAGACCAATTTTAACCGTGATTAAATCCCTTTTTTGCACTAGTGAAAGTTCCATTAAAATGTACTTATATTTAGAACTTGATGTGATATTCATTAAGAGTAGATCTCAAATTAACTATTGAGACGATGTGCCGCTTTTTATCTCAATAATACTTATTTTAAAAATATTTGTTGGAATGGGGAACTCTAAAAAATATTTGTTAAAATAAGGCACTTTTAGAAGTTTTTAAAATAGCCACAGAACTAAATACTTTAAGAAGTGACATATTCAACAAATATATTTTTTAAAAAATACACTATTGAGATTTAAAAAAACATGGAAAACCTTATTTTGTAAGATTTTTTTAAAATCTTTAACTTTTAAAATAACAAGTTCTTCATTCATTTTTAAGTATAAAAGGATGACTGATATCTTGAATGCTTTAATCTCTTGGAGATTTGTAATAAGAATAAGAGATCTTTTCTATCTCTTTCTTTTCTATCTCTTTCTTTTCTTTCTTTTATGCTCAATAATGGATGAAATCTAGACAAACTATAATAGGTAGAGAAACAAAACTTTCTATTTCTTTTTCATATATATTATTGTTTTCATCAAATAGTTATTATTTATTTAATAATATAACAATATCATTAAATACTATTATGTCCTTATACACATGAGACATATTTTTTTCACTCTCCCACTTGGATCATGTGATGAAACATACATAAATTCTAATGCGTATAAATAATTTCATTCATTTCTTATATCATAGGTCATAATTGAGAATAAGAAGTAATAAGAGTCATGACAGTTGTACATCACCAATTCGACATAGTCCCCTCCATGTACTACTTTATTAGTCTTTATTCCTAACACGACATTTTAAGATTGAGAAAGTACGTAATATGTCTATCATGATGTCACTTATATAGACAAATCTGATTTTCAACAACGTCATTCATAAATATGCATATAAGTTTAAAAATAAAAAATATGTCTAGAAACTTATACATTTGTGAGCTCTAAGTTTTAAATTTACAACATAAATATCAATGATATTTAACATTCGCTAATAGACATAATGCTCATACTACTAACATGGCCAATAAATATTTTGGGTGGTAACCCTTTTCTTAGAGGATCAACAACGACAAGATTAGTGCTAATATGCTCCATTGACACTTTATGTTTTTGGACTTCTTTAACAACAAAGTATTCAGTTCCATATGTTTAGCACATTTAAAATACTTGTTGTTCTTAGAAAAGAAAATTATTGTAAAATTTTCATAATAATTTTTAAATGGCTTGGTAATAATGTCAATAACTCTAAACCTTGAAATAAAATTATATATCCATTTAACCTAAACCATGGCCTTAAAGCATGCCACAAATTTAGCTTCTATTGTAGATGACAGATACAACAATGGCTGATTACTTTACACTTTTCCATGAGATAGCTCCCCCAACTAATCAAAATAAATAACTAAATGTAGACTTTCTTGTATATGTACATCTGGAAAAGTCTGAATTTGGGTATCCAACCACCTCAAGATGATTGGATCTCTTAAAAGTAAGCATGTGATCTTTTGTTCCTTGTAAATATCCCAAAACTTTTTTTTGTAGTTTTCCAATGTTCTGTATCGGTATTACTCTAGTATCTTCCTAATATTCTAACTACAAAGTTGATATCTAGTCATGTACAAAGCATACATTAAGCTCACTACTACATATGCATAAGGAATTTCTTCAATCTAATTCTTTCACTGGACATTGTGTGAAATTAAACTTATCTCCTTTTTTATTGGCACATAAGATGCTGAGCACTTTTCCATTTTGAATCTCTCTAACACTTTATTTAAATAAGCTTTTCGAGATAAGCCTAATATATCTTATGACTTATCCTAAAATATTTTTATGCCAATCATGTAACTTGCCTCACTCATATCCTTCATTTCAAAGTCATTAGAGAGAAACTTTTCAGTCTCATTTAAAAGACCAAGATTATTATTGCAAGCAAAACATCATCAACATATATAACCAAAAATATAAACTTACTTCCACTAACCTTTAGATATATATATTGATCAATAATGTTTTCCTTAAACCTAAATGTCATAATGGTGTCATTTCTTGAAACTCCATTTTTTGTGGTGTTTCAATGCCACTAACTTTAATATTCTCAATGAACCTAGCATTTCCAGTTTCAATAATTCTTGTCATATGGTTAGGATAGAAAAATATATATCCTTTTGACTTTTCAAGATAACTAATGAAATAATCACTGACAATCCTTGCATTTAATTTCTTTTCTTGTGGATTGTAATATCTAACTTTTGCCTTACAACCCCAAATATACAGGTGCCTTAGACTAGGTTTTCTTCCAATCCAAAGTTTAAAAGGAGCCTTTGGAAGTACCTTACTAGGAACCTTATTCAACAAATACAAGGCAGTCTTTATAGCATAAGTCCACAATGAGATGAGTATAGAACAATTACTTATCATACTCCAAACTACATCTAACAAGGTTTTATTACGCCTTTCTGATACATCATTTTGTTGTGGTGTACCTAGTAGTGTGTATTGTGCACATAGGCCACGTGCCTTAAGGAATTTAGTGAATAGACTAGGGTATTGTCTACGTTCAGCGTATTTTCCATAATACTCATCACCCCAATCAAATTTTACAATTTTCACCTTTTATCTAATTGTCTTTCAACTTCATTTATATAAGTTTCTAATGCATTTACAATTTAAGATTTATCATGAAGCAAACAGACATAGTCATAACATGAATAATCATCAATAAAGGTAATGAAGTATTTCTCTTTATTAAAAAATTAACATCGAAAGGTCCATAAGTATTGGTGTGTATAATTTCAATAAGCTAACTACTTGTAACTCAATTCTTTATGTGTTTTGTTTGTTTTCCCTTTGATACAATCTACACATATATTAAGATCAGTAAAATCTAAATCCAAAAGGATTTCATTCCCTACTTATCTTTGCATTCTTTGTTTGAAAATATGTCACAATTGTTTATGCCACAAGTAAGCAACGTATTTATCTATTAAACCATGTTTGGTACCAATATTATGATGTAAGCTCGTGAGTGTTTTAGCACAAAGATTATCAAGAATTAATTTTGTAATCCATTACATAATATACCATTACTAATTAGTTGTGTATGTTTATACAAACTGAAACATCCATTACCAAATCTAAAAAAGTATCCAACAATATCAAGTTTAGATAGAGAAACTAAATTTCTAGCAATATTAGGTACCTAAAGAGTTTCAAATAAATTCAAATAAATTCAAATGATGTCTAGTATCGAAAATTAAACAATAAGTCCAAACAGATTTTCAACTAGAACTTTCACTATATTCCCCATAAAGAAAAACTATTAACACTAGTTTTTTGTCCTAAAAAAGAAGTAATGAGCCTAGGCAACCCTCCCTTGCCTAGGTGAGTTTTGCGAGAACAGAAGATAAAAAAGGGAAGCTTTGGCCTTTTTTTTTACCCAAGAGACATTAATCTTCCTCTTCCTACTAAAACCCTAACCCCTCTTCTTCCCCATGGAACAAGGCCAAGCCTTACCTTCACACAAAGGGAAAAGGCTTGCATTAGGCAAGAAGGAGTAAATTATAGGAAAGGCAAAAGTAAATGTGGCATCTGACTTTGAGTCGGAAAAAGGAAAAAGATAAGGTAAAGCACTAAAGCACGAAAGAGGAAAATAAAGGCCAGAATTCAAGCCCTTTTTGCTAAGGTATAGTGATTGATGTAAAGGGGATTCATATAAAGAAATCAAAAAATTCCCTTAGATACAATCCACACATATATTAACATCAGTAAAATCTAAATCTGGAAGGATTTCATTTCTTACTAATCTTTGTATTCTTTGTTTGGAAATATGTCACAATCGTTTATGCCACGAGTAAGCAACACATTCATCTATTAAACCATGTTTGGTACCAATATAATGATGCAAGGTCATAAGTATTTCAGCAAAAAGATTATCAAGATTTAATTTGTATAATCCAATACATATTATACCACTACTAATTAATTACATATGCTTATAAATCTGAAACATCCATTCCCTAATCTAAAAACTCTAGGAATGAGGGTTTAAGTGTTCCATATAAAATTGAGAGAAAAAGAGAGAAATTTCTTTGTTGTATCTTGAAGAGGTGAGACTTTTCTTTTCTGTAGAATAAAAAGGAAACAGAGTGAAATTTGGCATTTTGGGAGAATGACAAGGTAGATTTTTGTGAGTTCTATGTTTTGTCTCTCATTCTTTATAACACCCATGATTGTTTAAAAGTTAATAAATTTATTTGTTATGTTTCTCTTAGAGCTTGTGTATGATCCTCCTTGACATTTTTTTATCTAATTCCTAATCTTTGTTTTGACCATCATTGAAGGTTTATGATATCCTCTTGGTGTTCTTCTGTTGACTTTATTTGTTTGACATAAATATGATGAAAAACTATGTCAGTGGTCCCATTTTTTGATTATGCATTTTTTCCCTAAAACTTTAATAATCTTGTGGTTTTTTGTGGTTTTGGAAGTAAAATTTTTGTTTGAATTACTTGTTTAAGTGATACATTGCTTGAAACTCATCATGTTTTTGGCCATGGAAAACTGTTTGGTGGATAGGGATTTGATTTTTGAAAGGAAAAATGCTTGTATTTCTAATTAATTTGATTAGGCGAGCCCCTACACCAAATTTGGGGGCCTTTGTCCATCATTTGCCTAGGCGAAAAGCTCTTTTTTTAGCCTATTCGTCTAGGTAAGCCATCATCACCAAGGTGAGCCAGTTTGTTTCTTTTTTTAAAAAAACTTTTCTCACTTACTTGACCTTTTTTGTTATTTGTTTTCTTTCTCTATATAAAAGTGATAAAGATTCATATAAAGGAAGTCAATTTAGATGAAACATCTTGTTGGCTTCATTCCTCTTTTCTTTTCTTTTTTAACAAATTGTCATTTCTAAAATATGTGTTTTTGTCTATAATTTGTTGCTAATGAGGTTAACTTAGACAAAATGTCTTGTTAATCTCATTTCCCATTTTTTTGAAGAGTTTTTTTTGTAATAACATGCGTTTTCAAAATCACGTCCCAAATATTAATTAAGGTGGAACGTCTTTGTCAATAAAGATTAATTTAGGTAGGACAACTTACTAATCTTATTTTGAAAACCCTTTTTATATGCATGCCTTTGCACACCCTAACTCTAAGAGGTTAAATTAATTCATGGATATTTAAAAATATGCATGTTTAGGTTGAGGTAACAGATTTATAATGGATAGTATAAGGTGCTAATACATTCCTTACCTGTAATAGACTCCCAAACTTAAAAATCTCGTCATAACGACCAGTTCCTAAATATTAAATTTTTCCTAATGTTTTACCCCAAAAACATTGGTGACAACTTCTCTTTCCTAAAAGCCTTTTTTGAAAAGTTTCTTTCTTTTTTTGGTCTGTCTCTTGTCACAACCCCAATTATGACACAAACTTTTCATTTAGGCTGATAGTTTGGATCGTAAGGAATCCTTGCACTGTATTAGAAACACGAGTAGTATATCCAGAATCAATCCACCATATATTATAAGAAACTTTAGGCAAATTTGATTCAAAACACACATAATCATTAAACTTACCTTTCTTTTCAAACTAAGCCTTGTATTTTGGACAATCCTTTTGGAAATGCCCATCCTTCCTATAGACATGTGTTCCCATAGTTTTTCTTGTAGATTTGAGAAGAGGAGGCCTTATTGTCTTTAAAGTCCCATTTCCTTTCACATCATATTTCTTTGTCATAGAATATCTACACTATCAACATTATGCCCATTAACTATAATAACAAATAATCAACCTTTAGGTGATCCTTAACATGCTTATAACGATCCTATAGACATGTGTTCCCATAGTTTTTCTTGTAGATTTGAGAAGAGGAGGCCTTATTGTCTTTAAAGGCCCATTTCCTTTCACATCATATTTCTTTGTCATAGAATATCTACACTATCAACATTATGCCCATTAACTATAATAACAAATAATCAACCTTTAGGTGATCCTTAACATGCTTATAACAATGAATTTTAATTTACCCACAAACTAATATTTATCATGACATTTATATGACATTCTTGTTTATGGGTAATTGAAAATTATCATACAATTTAAAATTAAACAAACACAAAGATTTCACCACTTTAGTGATTAACAAATCTAACATACTTTAATTCCAAACACAATTCAAAAACATAATCCATGTATATGCCATTGCAACTTTCTTAACATACGCACACCATTACATACATAAAAATTTAGTGTCATGTTAATGACAAAAAGGCATTTTCAATAATATATTATTGATGATGATGAATTTATAGACTTTGCCCATTAATTTTAAATGGATTTATTTATTAAATTTATACAGCAAGAAAAAACTTGAAGTATTCAAAATTAACTTCATAAACCATCAATAATGCATAGATCAATCATTAATATAAAATTATAAATTCCTAAATCTTGCTTTGATACCACATGTACACTTTCATGTATAAATTACCCATAAAGGGATTTTTAGAATTCACGCTTTTCACTATTAATAACAGTTAAAACACTAACCATTATCTATGCTTTGTAATTGATATCTTGAATGCTTAAATTTCTTGAAGACTTATAAGAATAAAAGATCTGTACTTGATGGAATTTAGAGACAAACTAACAACGACGGAGAAAGAGGTTTCAATTCTCTCTCGTATATATAATTGTTTCCACAAAACAATTATTATTTATTTATTTAATAATATAATATATCATTAATGAGACATATTTTTAACATTATAGACTTACTTAAAGATAATGGTGAGAACATGCATCTACATGAGTTAGGCCTAGCCTATTTCAGACGTAGGTCACATCAGACATATTTTTCAAATGAGTTAAATTTTTGACAAAAAAAAGAGTTAAATTTAGACTTTTTTTGAATCCTATATAATTTAACTAGACTTAGGCAATTAAAAAAGTCTTTTAAGTTTAATATGTTGATTTATTTAAGTGAATGTAAATAATAAAATATGATTATAATTATTTTTATATAAAAAATATTTGTAATATATTGACATTATATACTTACATTATATTATTAAATTTGTTATTTTATATTATATAAAATTATATTTATTAATATATTAAATGTAATATCTTGTTACGCCAATAGTTCTTCCGAATCTATTTCCGAATTTCTTAGAGATCATTCACAAACAAACAACCAATAACTTCTTGATGAAAATTAAATCATGTGAATAAATTCAATCTTTAATCAATTTAACACTAAGATTAATAAGATTGTAAAAAAAATCAAGATTAATAATAACACTAACGGGTTATCTCTCAATTTTCTTTATCAAAAAATTGTCGGTATATTCAGTTTTAAAACGGATAAGATTATTATACTGTGTTAGTGATAAATTTTAACTAAATTTCATTTCCAAGAGAGTGGTTATAACTTACAAGAAAAAAGGACAGTATAATATATATATATATATATATATATATATATATATATATATATATATATATATATATATATATTTTTTTTTCCCCAAAGAAGAATAGCCTATACAAATCTAGAAAAACCTATCCTGTTTATCCCGAGCAGAACAGTAGCTTCTGTACTGCAATTGTATATTCCATTCATCTATTTTTGTCTGTGTTTTTCTGGCAGTTTTATCAATCTCCCTTTGTGGCCAAATCATGCTAGCCTCCACTCTCCTAACACCATCTAAGCTCAACATTTCCCATTTCGTTCCACCCTCCATCGTCACCGAAATTCATCCAAGAAACCACACTCTCGCTATCTCTTCCAAATCCAACTCCAAGCTTTCTTTGCTCGCCAGAGCCTCTATTAACGGTCGTGACGGCGCCGTTGAAGCCTCCTCTTCCCATGTATCTTACCAATTATCGTTATTATTATTTTTATAATTATAATACGCAGTCTATCTCTTCTATGAAATCGTAACATGTTTATGTTGATACGTTTGTTCTGTGAAATTGGATTGGTTTTTAATGCATGCTGTGGCCACTAATTGATTTTGCTTCTTATTGTAATTGAATTAATGTGTTTAAGGTGGAAGAAGATCATGTGTGTATTCTTCGTGGTTAGAGTGGTCTTTTTTTTTTGACTTGTTTTGGAGAAATAGTTCATTTATTTATGGGTTGAATAAGTTATTGGTCCCTATGTTTTTATCAATTTTTGGTTGTCATCCCTTAGTTACTTTTTATTGATTTTGATCCATGTTATTGAATATGTTAAAATTGGCCCCTAAAAGCATTCATAAAGAAGAAGATAGACTCCATTTTTAGAAGTTAAATAGTGGAATAAGTTGGAGAGATTAAACAAGAGATATATGACATAATATTTTTATTAATTTGATATATTAGGTACCAATTTTAACATATTCAATAACTTAAGGATTGAAACCAATAAAAAATAACCAAGGGACTAAAACAAAAAATTGATAAGAACATAGAGACTAAAAATAAATTTAACCATTTATTTATTTTTTCTGATTGAGGGATTTTGAAAAATGAAAAGAATATTTGTCAATTTTTTTAAAAAATGATAAGGAAGGAAAAGGAGGTTCCTATTTCCTAAGCATGCACACATTTTCATATTATAGATGAGTTTGATTACTGTTCATTTGGGTCTTGGATTGAAGTTTTTATGTTTTCGGATAACTTTCTGAATTGTCTTAACTTACTTTGTTAAGTGGATGTTTTTTCGAGATGCTGTGCAGTGTGATTGTATAGCAGGGTCCTTGGCAGCCACAGCCAGATACTTTTTGTAACTTCTTTGGTTAGGAAACAGTTCACTCGATGTGACATTGAATTCTTGAATTTTGCTTCCAGGGCATTGATGCGATAACGAGCAATTCCGATGGTCTTGGTGATGGTTATGTAGCATTGTTTGTTCGCATGTTAGGATTAGATCGGGATCCTATGGATAGAGAGCAAGCTATAATTGCTCTCTGGAAATATTCACTTGGTGGAAAGAAGTGTATTGACACTATAATGCAGTTTCCTGGTTGCATTAATCTTGTTGTGAACCTCCTCAGATCAGAGTCTAGTTTAGCGTGTGAGGCAGCTGCGGGCCTTCTGCGATCACTATCTTCTGTCAATCTATATAGGAATGCTGTAGCTGATAGTGGAGCAGTAGAAGAGTTAAACAGATTGCTGAGGCAACCTTCCTTGGCTCTTGAGGTAAGGAAATTGGTATACAGCATCAACGTAGGTTCACATGTATTTCTTTGGTGTAGAAAATTGAGAATATCTGGAACTCTTTTTTGCAGGTAAAGGAGCAGAGTTTGAGTACACTGTGGAATTTATCTGTTGATGAGAAGCTCTGCATTAAAATTTCAAAGACTGATGTTCTTCCGCTGGCTATTAAGTACCTTGATGATGAGGATATAAAAGTGAAGGAAGCTGCAGGGGGCATTTTGGCAAATTTAGCATTGAGCCATCTTAACCACAGCATCATGGTTGAAGCAGGTGTTATACCAAAATTGGTGAGACTTCTTTTGAGTTTAGTATTTAAAAGGTGGTTACTTGCTTGTTTATGTGCTGATCTGTGAGCTGTATGCAATTCCTGTTATGATGAATCCTGCTAGTGATGATAAACAACCAGTACTGGGTTTGCATCTAAAACACAAAGCTTGTAGGATGATATACTTCTCAATGTGGTATCAAAGCCTCTTTGGCCATGTGGTGAGGAATCCCATTCCATTAACCCTAGATCATCTCTTGTTCTTGAAAAACATAATAGTGTAACTTTTGGAGGGAGAGACATGCTACCTTGTCTATAGATTATTTTGTGAAAGAATGTTCAGGTCTTTTTAGAAAAGGAGAATAGAGATAGTTGAGAGAAAAAGATTACAACAACAACAACAAAGTCTTATCCTACTAAGTGGGGTCGGTTACATGGATCAAATGATGCCATTATGTTTTGTCATTTACAGCTTCCTTAGAGATACCATTTATCTTAGGAATAATTTCTTTAAGCATCCATTTCATTCTTCCCCTACCCCTCTTTATGGGGCTCTAACACATTTGCTCAACTCTCCTAATAGGCTCTTCCAAGGGTCTCTTTTGCACATACCCAAACCATCTTAGATGGTCTTCTACAATTTTCTTTTCAATAGGTGCAACGCCAATTCAACTACGTCTACTGTCGTTATGTATTCAATCTTTTTTTCGTGTGGCTACACATCCATCTCAATATCCTCATTTTAGCTACTCCCATTTGTTGTTTATGTTGCCCCTTCACTGCCCAACATTCACTTCCATAAAACATTGTCGGTCCTATGACAGTTCGATAAATTTTTTCTTTATGCTTATCCGGTACTTCTTGATTACACACAACTCCTAAAGCCTTTCTCCATTTCAGCCACTCTGCTTGTATCCTATGAAAAACATCATTGTGAATCTCACCATCTTATATTATCAAACCCAAATACTTGAACCCTGACACTTGAGGTATAACTTGATCTCAAACTTTCACTTCCAAGTTGTTATTAACTTGTATCTTGTTAGACATACAATGCATATACTTGGTTTACTTTTGCTCAACTTAAAATCTTTAAACTTCAAGGTTTTTCGCCGCAACTCTAGTTTAGAATTGATCTCTTCCCTTGACTTTGCTATAAGAACTACATCATTTGTGAAAAATATACATCTAGGAACATTTTCTTGGATTGACATTGTCAGAACATCCAAGACCAAATCGAATAAATAAGGACTCAAGGACCACACTTGATGTAAACCAATCTTTATAGGAAAGTCTTTTGTCTCTCGGACGTTCTCATATTAGTAGAAACGCCATCGTACATATCCTTTATAGCTCTTATGTACGTTACACAAACATTCTTCTTCTCCAAGGCATTCCGTAGCACTTCTCTTGGGACTCGATTATAGACTTTCTCTAAGTCAACGAAAACCAAATGTGGGTCTCTTTGTTTATTTCTATAGTTTTCCATTAACCGTAAATAGCTTCTGTAGTCGACCTTTCTATTATGAATCCAAATTGGCTTTTAAAGATTGTTTTCCTTCTTAACCTATGTTCTATTACTCTTTCCTAAAGCTTTATAGTATGACTCATTGAGCATTTTTTTTGACCTCAAAATCTCGTTAAAGAGTTTCGTTTGTCACAACCCCCTCACCCCTTAATCCACACTTCAATCGGAATACCATTTGGTCCAATAGCTTTCTCACTATCCATTTTCTTAATTCTCCTTTGACTTCCTCCACTCTGATCCTACAGTAAAAAGTTCAATTTTGTTCCTCCAAGCTAGTCACTCGTGTATAAAACTCATTGTCTCAACTCCTTCGTTAAAAAGCTTGTAGAAATATCCCTCTTATCTGTTTTTTTTAATATTCATGTCTGTCACTAAAATTTTTCCTTCCTCGTTCTTCACATATCTAACCTGATCCAAATTTCTAGATCTCCTTTCTTTATCTTTTGCAATTTTGTAAATCCTCTTTTCTCCCTGTTTCCTCCCTAGTTCTTTGTAAAAGTCTTCAAAAGCTTTAGATCGTGCTCCAGCCATTGCCATTGTCGTTTCTATACTTTTCCCGATTTTCGGCATTACCACACAAATGTGAGTCTTTAAAACATTTCCTTTTGTTTTTAACCTTTTCTTGAACATTCTCATTCCACCACCATGATTCCTTATTCCTAAGTCCAAAGCTTTTTGATTCTCCTAAAAGAGTTTTGGCAACCATCTTAACACTTTTAGCCATCTCCTCCACATGACATTATCACTTCCTTGTAACTCCCAACCTCCTTCACCCAACAAGTCCCTCTTAAACGCTTGATGTTTTTCCCGTTTTAGCTGCCAACGATTGATCCTAGGGTTTAACACTTGTTGGTACCTTTGTTGGGTTGCTACAGGTTCCCTAGTGATAACTTTGCAGTCCTTACAAAACCTTCTATCCGGATTCTTTACTAAAAAGTAATCAATTTGTGTCCTAGATCCTCCACTTTTGTATGTAATTAAATGCTCCTTGTGTTTTTTAAAATACGTGTTGATGATCTTTAAATTATAAGTCAAAGTGAAATTGAGAATTGATTGTCCTTCATCTTTAAGGGTCCCAAAACCAAAACCTCTACGGGCCTCCAAAAATTGTCTAGCCTTTTTCCCTACATGACCATCTCTGATAATGAAAACTTTCACACTTTGCAAAACCAGTGGCGAGCTCAAGTGTGACAGGTGGCTCCCTCAAAGTTTTTTCAATTGCATATATACTATACAACAAAATACAGAAAAATACACAAATTAAAACATCCTCCTGTAGATTTATCCATCTAAACCAGCATGCATTTAAAACTGATTCAATAAACCTCCCTACAAACTCCAGTCCCTCGTGACATCATTAATCTCTCTCTCTCTCTCTCTCTCACACACACACACACACACACACACACACACATATATATATATATATATATATATATATATAACAGTAATAATAATCTGTAAGAATAACATTAAAATGGTTGTGTTTTATTATTTATAATATGTTAAATTGTATATTAATTTTTATTTTCATCCTTAAAGTGGAGATTATAAACGTGAATTTGACTATATGTTTACTCTATTTAATAATTAATAAACATTAATTAAATTTATTAATTTAGTAATTGAATAAGATTCATTAGTAGATCAACTATAAAAAAATTTATATTTTAAAAACCGTTTAATATTTGAACTACCCTCAGAAACTAACATGAAGTTTCGAAAATCGTAGAAACTAACATGTTCAACTCATACAATCTGAAAGACTATGAATGTTTGATTTTTCTAAAGAACTGTATGTATTATAATTATTGAAATAAATAATATGATATAATCAATTTAAATATTTATTTATGTGTGTACACAAAGCCAAATTAAATTTAGAAATTATTTCATATTTCATCAATAACTCAATTTAGTATATAATATATATTTTTAAAACATAAGCAAACATATAAGAAATAGATACTTATAATACCTAATTTATATAAAACTTTTGAGGGCATATCCTCTTGTTAGTGTCACTGAATTAGTTACATGCTGACATCATCTTTCTTTTACGCAAACAGCAATATTACACTTTCTATATAACAGGTCTACAAAATGTGGGATTATTATCAGAAAAGTAGGGGAACAGGGCTCCTTTCAGCTGAGGAAACCTGCTGAAAATGGAAACAAAACTCAAAAGAAAGAAAATATGACAGCTATGCAACTAGTGCAGCAGCTCCCTCCCAAATCCTCCAATCTCCAATAATTTTTCCTTAATCTCCTCCATTTTCTTCCTCCTTCATATGCTGTGTTACTCTCCCCCTTACCGCCCTCTGATTCCCGAATTCCCTCCCCCACCGCCTCTGTGCCGCCTGTCATAGTTCTGTTGGAATTTCCCCTCTCTCTTAATTGAGTTCTTCCTCTTATACACCTTCATCCTACTGCTATTATGCCTAATTTTGCGCCTCCTCCTATACACATTTGTTATATGCCTATAAAAAAGGCAGCCCAAAATTTTATCAACAAATTGAATAATTACAATTATTCAGTTTTTAACTGCTACTGGTAGAATATATGCTTTGTTGTTCACCCTCTGTCTATTTTTCTCCTTTTTATCTAACATCTAGATTTCACCAGAAAAATAGCATTATGTCTCTAAATAATAGTTGAATGGGAAACTTTCTGGTATTTTAATTTCCATTGCACTTGGCAAAGGTCCTTTCCTTTGACGCATTCAACAGTCTAGAATGTGATTATCTTTATTCTTACTTCAGGCGAAGTTCTTAATGTCTAATTCAGAAGGATCTAAAGTTATTAGAAAGGAAGCGAGGAATGCATTGCAAGAATTTGTTAAGGACAAGTATTACAGAATTCTTGTTATTGAGGAAGGTTTGGTTCCAGTGCCATTAATAGGTGCTGCAGCCTATAAGTCATTCACCCCAGGCTTACATTTGTGGCCCACATTACCAGATGGTACAGAAATTGAAAGGACTTCTACACAACCTTCCAGATTTGGCGCATCAGAATTACTTCTTGGATTAAATGTTGATGAAAAGAATGCTCGCATCGAGGAATCAAAAATCAATGCAATTGTAGGACGCACACAACAGCAATTTCTTGCTCGTGTTGGGGCTGTAGAAATGGAAGAGAAGATAACACCTCATTCTGAAAGCTCAAATGATCAGCGGTTTACACTTTTACCTTTGATGGATGGTGTTGCTCGTTTGGTGCTGATACTAGGACTTGAAGATAAGTCTGCAGTAGTAAGGGCCGCAGAGTCAATTGCTACTGCATGCATCGATGAACATATGCGTATTGCATTCAAGGAGGCGGGAGCGATTAAGCATTTAGTAAGACTTTTAAATTGTGATGATAATGCAGTCCAGCTGGCAGCAACACAAGCATTGGAGAGGCTGTCTGTTAGGTAATCTCAAATCTTAAAATTTGATCCATTATTTTATCATTGTATCATTTAATTTGTATTCTTGATATTGGGGAGAACTTCCAGTTCTTTTCCAAAATATATATCAGTTTGTTGCCATTCAAATTTCAAAACTAGTGGATATTTTGGAAATTTCTTAAGAGAAAAGCTTTAAAGAGATTCTTCCACTGTAAGCCAAGAAATTCAGGAGATGTTATAATGAAAAGGAAACATTCTATCACAGATTGAGAAGAGGTAGTTAAATACTCAATTTCAGTGTATTAGAAGGTATTGCCTAGAAGGTGAAAGGTAGAGGTCATGGTAAGTTGGTATTTTGATGTAGCATATTATAGGATAACAGAAATGGAAAGGGGGGAAATAGAGGAAGCCAAAAGTTGCATCATTCAGATAATGTTTTGGAAAAAGAGAAAGATATGACTGAGTGGCATACGACTTGTTTATGTATGTACTTTTAGATTGTGTGAGCACACTTTTTAATCTGTAACAAATACTTTGTGATTTTCTTGATGCAGCAATGTTGTTTGCCGGGTAATTGAAGCTGAGGGTGTTTTAAATCCTTTAGTTAGTATTTTAAAATGCTCAGAGATAGCTGGAACTATTGTGGAAAAGGTATTAGTATTTTCTTTTGTGCTAAGTAATTCTGTTAAGATCATGGAATTGTAATAACTAATCGGGCGCTGTAGCGCTGTGATAGGGGAGATGCGGAGTGGCACGTCCCTGGGCTACAGATTTTTTCCTGTTGCAGCCATCACATTCACTGGTGGTGGTGGAATTGTGGAGTTTCTGGAGCTATTGTGCCGCTTCTGTTAAAAAGCTCGAATCCCCCTTTTTCCAAGAAATGATGCTGTTTTCTTCCCTTTTTAAGGGCAAATATGTCTTTTTGATGGGTGTTCAGAAGTTATAACTCTGACCCCTTTTTTCCCTCACGTTTTTACTTACTCTATTCTATTCCTTGTTCAGAATCTTTCTTTCTTTTCATGCGTCTGCCAACTGGCCGTGTGAGAGCCACACGTCTCCGACAAGGTCTTCTCCTTTATCCACCACATTTGTGGCTCTCTCCTGAGATTTTTTTCTCTGTTTATATCTTCCCTCTTTTCTATTTCTGTTTTCCCTGTTTCTCTGCACATCTGCTTCTGTATTCCCTGTTTCTGACCAGGTGAATATATTTTCGCTTAAGATTTAGCTCAAGACTCGTGAAGTTCTGACTTTTTTGTTAATTTTGCAAATGCTATGAATTTATGAATATTTTTATATCATTTTCTGTGTAATTATGTACATATTTATAAATTAAAGATCTATATAAAAAAATATTTTAAGTAGTAATCATTCCGCTATCTGCCATACCAGTTTTGGGGTCAGTTGCTCCGCACTGCTATCCAAGATTGATAACTATGTCTGGAATATTGAGAAGGATATAAACTGAACAATTGCTGATGTTATGATGTGTTTCTGCAGTCTTTGAAAATACTTGCCAGGATATTAGACCCCAGTAAAGAGACACAATTGAAGGTTTGTAACACACATCTTACAGGAAATTTAAAGCTTAATTTGTTTGTCTTTGATTGTCTAGTGCATTGATTCTTTTCCAGTTTTATGATGGGCCAGTTGATGGATCTGAGAAGGCATTTGGTGGAGCAGGGAATGATGGTGTTTCAACAGGGTTTAGTAGCACTGAACAAACCGTCTCAAAAGCAAACACTAGGTTAGCTAAAGGGACCTGAACCAGAGTTCCTAGAAGGGTTTTGGGTTTGTTGAAGTTCAACTATTTGAGTTCCAGTATTGATCCTCAAAACATTTGATTGACCAACAGCTCATAAGTGCCCCACATGGTGACATATTCTTATTTACTGTTGGTTAATCTTTCAGGAATGATATACTGGATTTTGTTTTCATTGCAAAGCTTGTTGAGATTCTGAAGTCCTCTTCACCCAGTTTACAAGAAAAAGCTGCATCTGTGCTTGAGTTTGTGGCAGTGACTGACCCAACTCTGGCCCCAATTATATCTGCCGATATTGAATCTGGTCTCAATTCTGTTTTTCAGCAAAAAATTTTGAAAATTTCAGGTAAACAATTTCTGCTCTGTAACTAATGTGTGATATAAGTACATATTTGCATGTTATGATTTTTGCTTGTGAATGTATGATAAGTACCTCAAAATGATGAAAGTATCAAACATAGTCATCTGTTTCAAATTTCAATATATTTATGGTTTTTGTGAGATATGTAGGCACAGGTAAGAGATGAATTTGGCTCTCCATTTAACTGCTTTAAGCTTTTATTATTTAATTTTCTTGAACAATAACTTGATTCTTGTCACCTGGTGAATAGGTGCCAGTCACTGTTAACTCTTCTTTTACATGCAATTAATTTTGGTCTCATTTTATTTTATTTTTCCCTGGTTCATTTTTTTTCTTCTAGCTCAAACACTATCTGGTCTAAAATCTATTATACAAGGTGCCTGAAGAAAAATAAAACCTTATAGATATTTGTCTTTGTTTGAAAGTTTATTAGTGTGGTTTGGTCTGGGTGTTCTGATCATGTTAACTTAATAAATATTATCCCGTTTTTTTGTTAATTTTATTTTTGATTTGACAAGGTTATTTATAACTGAATATATGTTTAAAAAATGCAGGTGTTTTTAAATTATCAATACAAACTCATCACTTCTGAGTATTCATTTAACACTAGGCTCAATATTAAATAGCACATTAAGCTTGTGAGCTGAAGGTGAGCCAAGCTTGGGAAAAAGGGGCTTGGTTTCTTATTGAGTTCTGCACTATAGCAGTGTCTAGAAATTGAGTGCTACAGGGGTTTACTTTATTTGTTGCATAACATTTAGTAGTGGCTTTTGCAGCAGGAATGGTGGCCAAAGTTGGTGCTATTAGCAGTGCTATAGTGGTGCAACTGTGAGGCGTGTTAGAAAACCCATGTTAGAAGGCCTTATAACCACGGGGATCTATGAGAGGAGAAATAGGAATCTGTGGGTTAGAGTACTAACTAAATGTAGTCAGGATTAACCCAACATATTCCTAGGATGAAAATGAATTTTATAGTCAAAGCTTTTATAAACTGATTTGAACGAAATAAAGGACCCTAATTTTATGACATTAAGAAATGATAAAAAATAAAAATGTTTAATTATATGAATATGCAACTTATTTTAATAGGAAGAGAAAGAGTGGGTAACATGAGAGTTGATTCTATACAAAAATATTTTTGTAGGACCTTAAGTAAAGGCTTGCCATTGCCAGCGTCATGTTTGGGCTGGCCTTGAATGTAGTCAGGCATTTAGGATAACCATTAGGTAGGTAGAGAACTGAAAAAAATGGGGAAATAGTAGATTGATTTTGGGGTGTATATTGGTAGAGTAGAGGCCAGGTCTTTAGAATATCCAGGGAAATAATTCATTTTGTGCCTTCTACCCTAGCCTAAGGCTGCTAATACAATGGTTATCGCATCTGTGATTTAGGGTTCATCAATAAAAGTTCATTCATTCTTTCAGAATCTGGACCAGTTCTATCAAACTGTCTCTCATAATGTTATTCCTACAGCGGACATGGAATCTGATGTAGAAGATCAGTTTTCTGAAGCATATGCAATTGAATTTGAAGAAGCTGGTCTTGCAATATCTGCAGCATCCCGGTTACTGACAAGACTACTCGACTGTGAGCAGTTTTACCATAAAATAAATTCCTCCCATTTCATTGGTTCGCTTCGCGAAATCCTCAGGTCAAGAATTCCCCTCCGAAACAAAGAGTGGGTAGCTGCTTGCCTAGTTAAACTAAGTTCTCTCTCTGGTTACATGAGTTTCAACCCAGTCAATGTGGAAGTTACACTCTATGAGACAATCCCAAGACTTTTAGAACAGATGAAGACTTCATTTTCCCTAGAAGCACAGGAAACTGCTGTTATAGAACTTAACAGAATAATATCTGAAGGAGTGGTAGATTGCACAGAGTCTATTATTTCTGGGGGGGCAATATATTTATTGGTGAAGCTCATTGAAGAAGGTAGTGACAGGGCTATTGAAGCAAGCTTGGCAATACTGTATAATCTGAGTATGGACAGCGAGAACCATTCAGCACTTGTGGCTGCTGGGGCTGTCCCAGCTTTGAGAAGAATTGTTCAATCAAATAAACCACAGTGGGAACGGTCACTTCATTTGCTCAGGAATTTGCAAATGTGATGAGTCCAAGGGTACAAATCTTGAAACAGGCTCTTCATATTGTATAATCTACGTTAATCTAATATATATTTATATAAATAAAACGCAGTTGATTCTTTACAAGTATTATTAGTTTTGCCATCTTAAATTTGATGACGCAAAAAGTTATTCTTATTTCTGATGAACTTCGAAGTGTAGTATTTTTGTACTAAGGTGTATTGCTTTCTATTGCTACACTAACACCTTATTGAAAAACAAGTAAGTGCATCGAATAAAAGGAATATTCTTAATATACAAACAGTATGTTTTTCAATTAAAATTGTAATATTGATTATCAATACATTTTTACTGTGCTTTCTCAATAATTTTATTTTATTTTATTTTTATAATTGTTCCATGGTATTGTTTGACTTAACTACGAGTTTAAAAGTTAAGTTAGCACTAAATAACAACTTCTAAAATAATGTTAAAGCTATTTGAGATTTTTCAACTTTCCTAACAAAAATTAATTTTAGGATTTAAAAATTATTGAACAAGTGAAGGAGTGAAAGTGTTAGGAAAATAAGAAGCTATTAAAAAGCAAATTTAAATAGTTTTCAATTATTTTTTAATTTTCTTTCATAAAAAATATCTACTATTTGAAAAAATTCAAAATTTATTTGGTCTAAATTTCTTTTTAGGGACAAGTAAAGCTTAGAATAGTGATGTAAAGCCACCTAAAAGCTAGGGAAGGATTAACAAATAGTATTATTCCATTCTGTGTTAATTTGTTAAGGTCCAACATCTGAAGCTGACGTGTGCCTAAGATTTGTTGTTTAACCTGTAAAAGAGCTCTAAGGGGATTGAGTCCTTAAAGCTTTTTCGACACTCAAGCTAGTAAAGGTGGAGGTAAAGTTGGTGTATGAGCGTGAGAATTCAAGAAAACGTACCTTGTGCACTAATAACACATCATTTATAGGTGATAAATTATACGGACCGTAATGATTGTTTCTAAACCCACTTTGATGACATGTCAGGTGTCTTCTAGAAAGTTTTAGATTCGGCTTATGGTTGTATGCAATGTCAGTATACAACGTCCGTATGTTGTATATCGGCATGGGTAGTAAGCTTGGTGGAGTATGTCGATTTGCTTTACTGACATTGGCTCTATTGATTGTGTATATTGCTGACATATCCTAGATCATATGCTCCTTAGCTTAGCTTCAGGTTAAGGTGTTTCAATGAAATTTACAGTTTTGTTGTTTGATCACCTTTGACTTGAGTCCTGCAAAAGGTGAAGAAAATATGAAAAAAATCATGAGTATGAAATTTTACCAACATAAGACGATGTTTCCATTTCTTGCTATAGTTGCTTTTGGACACATGTTCGCTTTCCATTAGATGACTGTTGAAATTCCAAAGCCCACATCGTTTCTCACTCGACATGATATGCCTTTATGAATACGTGCAACAATTTCATGATTAGGGTGTCATATTTCAAGAATATCCCTAAATTCATCGCTTATAAATAACTAGCTGCATTTTTTTACCAAATCATTTATCTTTCTTTATGGTAAAAGTAAGAGCTTTGATGTTTAAAGATACCTCAGCGAAGCATGCATACTGTTCTTCAAGAAAGTTTTCTTGCTCCAATATATAATTTTTCTCTTTTTTTTTACTTTATTTCTTAATAAAGATGGTTATTCCTTTAGAGCTGGACAACAACAATGGTGAGAATTCTTTGGAGGTGAATCCGAGGTAACCACTGTCATCTCTATTCGGGGTTCCTAGCCATTTGACCATGGTTTCTTGGGATGGATGGCGACAGGTAGCATCACTCACCATACCTATTAGATGTCAGTCTGTTAGGGAGTTGGTAGGTGAAACTAAAAGGTTATTGAGGGAGACCGGTCCTTTAAGCTCAGAATCATTTGACCTCTATTCTATGGAGGTGAATGGCCTAGAGCAAAAAAGGGAAGCACATACATCATTTTGTCATCTTCCTTAAATCATTTTGAACCTGTCTTAACACTCTCATCCAATTTTAATTCAAATACACATTCTTCTAGTTCATACTTCTCTTCTATGACATAATCTCAAAGTAGAAGAATGAATTATTGAAGAAAATCCTTCTTAGTTCAACGTAGTTAGGCATAAGGTGAACATAGATGTTCCTCAGGGTCAAACTTTTGTTCACGGGATTCCTTGGGGGCGTTTTCTAAAAGAAAACTCTGGTTTTGAGAGGCATACAAAGTAATGTCATCTTCGGATCGCCATAAAAGTTCAAGTTGTGAATACTCACAACGACTTTACATCACAACGGATGAGAATGATGACCGCTTCATTGTGTGTCTTTTAAGCCCGGATGAAAAAATTTATGCCACCTCTTTAAGATGAGCTTTTATATGTACGCTTTCTTTTTCCACCCTTTAGGAGTATGACTTCCCTTCACCAACTTTGAACTCATGGTATTTAGGTTTTTACGGATTGCCCTTAGTCATCTCACTCCAAACTCTTGGGGTTACATTCATGCGTTCGAGATTGTTACTGATCATTTTGGCTTTCTTCCTATAATTTCCTTTTTACCCTATATCTTTAGTGTTTCGAGAAATCTTAAAAGTTAGAGGTGGAGTTGGTATGGTTTTCATTCATGCCTTAAAAATTGGTCCATTTTTAAAGTTTACACTGATTCGGCCAAGAGTCAAGGTGATGTAGGAAACCTTTTGGAAATTAGATCTTCATTCTTGAATCCTCCAAGATCTAGGCATTTCTCCTCCAAGCAATAAAGTCAAATCTGAGTTTTAAAGTGAACTTGATGAGCCTGAGACATGCACAAGTGATATGGTAAGGAATTAGAGTGGAAAAACCTAAGAGAAACTAGGAAAGGATTTAAAGACCAAGAGAAATGGATGATGGAGAGGCAAGGGAGGGAAGTGTGTGACATCTCGGCGCTGTTGAGGGCGGGGAGTGATCGCCGGTGCATTGGCACGGACAAGGAGCGGCTCCTAGCAGGCTTCCAGCGGGGAATGTGACATCCCGGGCACTGTTGAGAGCGGGGAGTGATCGCCGGTACATGGGCACGGACAAGGAGCAGCTCCTGGCAGGCTTCCAGTGGGAGGGACACATGAACGAATCGAATACATACCAGAATGAGAGGGATCCAAAGACTGTATAGGTATGAGACTATATAGTCGAGGATAGCTTAAATAAATGAATTCGTACTATCTATACCAACAAATGCATTAGCCTTTTCGGTAGCCTATCACTTAAGAACTCCAAAGTTAAGCGTGCTTAACTTGGAGTAATTCTGGGATGGGTGACCTCCTGGGAAGTTCTCAGGAAATGTGTGAGTGAGGACAAAAGCACATTGGAAAGGTCTCGTGTTGGTCTGTGGGGCGAGACGTTTATTCCTAAAAAGCGGCCGGGGCGTTACAAAGTGTGACACCACTCTCCATGGATAGAGGGATTAGTCAATTGAGGTTCACCACCTTTGGGAGAGGTTCCAAAGGATAAGAACAAAGGGAGTGAGCTAACTACTCAAACGAGTTTAGAGAGAGGATTTGCACTCAATCTCACTAGAAAGCTATCAAATGAATCTTAGCTAATGAAAATATAAAGGAGATGAAGCTTATACACTCCATGTAGAATTCGAAACTGGCTTAGGTGGGCTTGTAAAAGCTTCACCTAAGGCCTAAAATCTAAAAATACATGGCCCAAAAGAGGCCCAAGGCAAAAACTGTGGTCATACAAAGCCCTAAATAACATGCAAAGTGTAACACCCTTGGTTAACTAGGACAGTCCCTTCAACTAGATTGTTCTATTTAACTGAGAGGTTGCTATTTTATGAAAAATGTGGAAATGTAAAAGTTTTTGTTTGTAAAATTAAATAATAGACCATAATGACTCCACAAAATGAAACTAAAATGCAGTAAATAAATAACCAAAACCAAAGTAACAACATCATTCGTGGTGGATAATATATACATCATCATAAAATGAAAGTCTTACTAGGTCCATCCTACTAAACAACAAGGGTGTGTAGGCTCTCTGACTATATACACTCAGAACAAAACATAACATAAACTCCCAAGTCTCTAGTCCTCGTCACTCAACTGAGAATCCGGGCGATCAGGTCTGAACATGGGTAGTGACTGAGAAAGAAGTGCAGTGCCTGGTAACGGGTCCGAGCTAGAAAAAGGCTGATCCGATGTAGGGGAAGGAAGCCGTCCATATCTCTTATTATACGCGTTGAAGCCTCCCTCATCAAGTCCTTAGCTGTAGGGGACATCTCAAGTAGTTTCTCGGTCCCTCCATATATATATATAGGTCCTGAACACGCTGCGGGACTGATTCCACTGTCACCTGGCAACAAAGATATCCATCTGTGTAGTAATGGGAGAAACAAGGGGAATAATATCTTCCATCACTATATCGGGCACATACACGCTCATCGGCTTAGTGGCCAAAGCTACCGGAGCAGGGGGAGGAGGCACTGATGCTGCCACCATGTCAAGAAACTCAGAGGGTGGTAGCTAAACTGGTAAGGGTGGAAGATTCGTTGGGTCAGTCATAACCATATCAGCCGGTGCAGGTCCAAACTCTCCCAGAGGCTGATCTTCTAGATGGTCTTCTGGAACTTCCATGATAATTGGTAGTCGGGCAGGTATAGGTGGGAGGTCAGTAAAATCAGCCATCTCTACGTCAGTAGGAACGAGTCTATGGTTTCCCTCTACTGTAATCTTGGTGCGCTCGTGTCTAGTATGTGAACGAAGGCGAATCAGTGGTCTGCAATATGAGTAAGGGTGAGCTCTCTCTTCCAAACAAATCAAAGGGTGTCATTTCTGACATCCTCCCACAATCATCAATCAATCACAACAATAGTACTCACGCTCAGGGGAAACCTAGCTCCACTAAGTTAAATCACAGCTTTCTAAATTTCCTAACGTTCCCAATGTCATACCCCAATCTCACAACTAATCTTACTACTTTTAGGATATATTCTAACATAACAATCATTCAATCACAGTAGCAATATATCAATGTTATGTAATGTAATGCAATGCATGAGTTCTTTCATTGTATTCAGATTACTCATTCTTCTTATTAGTTCATATGAATGTGTGTGAGCCTATTCTCATTTCATCAACCATTCTCATCATCATCATCATCAGAACCCATCCTGTACAGGCTGTCCTTGTACACAACGTTTCTGGACTAGAGCGACCAGAGCCTACCAAGTCCTTTCATCACACAATTGGGTACAAAGGACTCATAGGTCCTGCTCAATACTGGATCCATCACATCATATTAATCATACTAGGACTTGGCTCTCCACGGTCATAGTTACACTTTATCTTTAGTCAAAGTACATTAGGTTTGCCATGGACCGTCCGACATTGGGCACGAATCCAAGCCATTGTGATGCCCGACCCAATTGTACTCCCAAGATCCTTCATGGGGATCGAACGCGAATGTTCTCTAGTGTACCCCGGTGTATGCTCTAGTTTCTCAATCAATCATTTTCATGTAATGATGCATGTTCCACACAAAGATCTTTATTCTTTCTCTTGCTCCTCATCACTGGTAGGTCCCGTCAATGATTCATTTTCATTCTCAATACCCTTAGTTTCACATCTAGTGTTCAGGTCTAAGGAATAGGTCTTATTGGTTGTTTGGGTGAGTCAAGAATTGTGGTAGTTGAGTTCTTTAAAGGTTAGGTATTACTTCATAAGGATGCATACAATCACGTCACTTTCTTAATGACTGGATAATTGAGAATGAAAATGACCAAGCATATCATCTTTCCTCTCATTGGGTACTTTTCATCACATTCTCATACTCATCACTTTTTATGTCTTACATCTCGCTTTTCACTGTATGGGGACCATTACCGTGACAGATTTTGGTGATAGGTGGAGGGTGGCCGTGATTTTGGTGGTTTGGTGGTGGCTGTTTAGGCGGTGTATGGTGGTTAAGGGAGGAGGAAGTAGTTGTTGGGATTAGAAGATTTAGATGAAGAGTGGATGGCTTTTAGTGTGCTGGCCGAAATTGTGAAGAGGGTGGAAGGAAGAAGTGGGGTTATGGGAATTTGGTGAAGGGGTAGTTTTTATAGAGTTTTTGATGCTTATTGAGCAAGGGAGAATGAGTGGCTGTGGGGGCTAGTATGCTACAGTGATGACACCTCACCTCCGAGGTATCGGACGGTGGAGGTGTTGTGGGAAATCGGTGGCCGAAAAATTAATTTGTTACCCGATGATTTTAGGTGTGCGGGATTTTTAGGAACTAGAAATTAAAGGCGTTAAAAGTAAATATAGGATAATTTGTAGAGGCATAATCTTGAAAAATAATCAACACAAAACTTGTAGCGCTTCCTGTTCCCTTCGAGTTGATATATCATTTGTGATGATCCAATATTGGTAGCTCGAGATATGTCCAAAACAAGACAAAATGCTCCAATCGTTCCCGAATCAGGTAGGGCTATAGAAATAAATTTGTGGTTATTTTTCTTTTAAGGATTGGTTTTCATTCCCTTCATAAGATTTGTAGATTTCTTTGATACAAATCCATAGCAAAAAGAAAGAAGTAATTCTAATACCGGAAGAGGGAGATATGCTCATTTTACTGGGAACAACCAGAATGGTGACGAGATGAACAGAGGTCAGCAATGATCTCAAAAACTGCACCAATCTGTGAGGATTCAACTTTCAATTTTTGCTCAAAAAACGTAGAGAATTTTGTTACGGAGATTTTGGCACTGAGCTTGCACAAATCAATGATCGTATAAGAGAGTTATGAATTTTTGAATGAACCATGCGTAAAGTGAAAACACGAATAACATGGTTTTAAGGTGAATTTACTTAATCTTTGAATTTGAGCATGACAGGGTAAGAATCGGGGATCGAGACAAGAAATGGAAGTTGAAGATCTCTTCGAAACAAAATGAACAAGACCAAAATCATTCCATTCAAGCTTTGTTTGGAAAAGTTAGGCCCAATTTACCAAAGACGTGTAGGCCGAATTTTTGAAGGAATGAGATAGCATGAGAATGAAGTTGATAGAGTCCGAATCAAGTCTCGGTCTCTTCAAGAAATGTCTCTCAAACATCAAGGCGAGTCACCGGGGACTGACCGTGTCACCATCGGATGCTCCAAGGTATATACACGACCAAACGTAAGTGACATCGAAGGTTCTGATTGGTCCAATTAGACCAAGTCACTTACCCTGGATCCACCACAAGGAAATCCCACAGTGACTAACCTCCTTTATGGAGTCACTAGTCTCAAGTTGAGTTTACTGGAAAAATCGACAACTGAGTCCCACAACATAGCACCGAGGAATCCCCTTAATACTTTATTATTTAAATATTATTATTTATTATAAATTAATAAAATCTTAATAAAATATTATTTTAATATTATATATATTCAAATAATTATTAATTATTAAGTATATTTATATGTTATTTTAATCCTCACTAATTAATCCTAATTAATCAATTAATCTAAACATAATTTACTAAAAAGGTGATTTAAACAATTAATCATAATTTAATAAGGTAAATTAACCATTAACAATTAATTACAAATACCTATAATATTATATTCTTTATTTTACTAACACTTACAATTACTCATCTCTTATTTCCCTCTATCACTCATTACGCATTTTTATTTCTCTATTACTCTTGATCCTCCTCATAATCTCTACTCTGCTATCACACCTTCCCTCTTTCTCATACCTAGCTATATATTAATGGAACTGCTTTCCTCATTATCTCTTCTTTCTTATAGCAACTCAGGGGATCAGGCCGAAGCCTTAACTTCCACTAAAAGACTCATTAGAGTACTCTTAGAGATCCTGAGAGTCTAGGCCCTTATTTTAAAAACTAGGGTTGTTACACAACGCTTAAAATTGACCCAAATAAAGTTATTTTTATTATAATTTTATTAAATCCAAGACATGAAAACCATATGGAAATTGGATCCTCATTATAAAACCTTCTGTACAAGAATTACTTTGTTGGGATGGATATTAAAGTTGGTAGGGATTGCCCATGGTTGGATGAGGAGGGACTCTTAGATTTATACAACTCTTGGTGTCACCAACATTGGCTTTTAGATACCTCACCTTATTTAATTCCCGGGTATGTCTTGTGTGAGAAATCTTGTTTAACTCACGACTCCATCTAGGCGACTGTGATGCTAGATAACAAATTATTATTCTGCAAGAAAATTATAGACACCTGAACTTTTGTGTTACATACTTATCTGAGTAGGTGCCTTTAATTTTTTACTTTCTTTATATCCTCTCTCTGTTTGTTTTAGCATTGGCTTTGTTTTTTATTTCAGGCACCCATATGTCTTATGCCTTTGAAAGACTTTTTGTTGCTTAAATCAATACGGGAATTAGCCTTTCGGGGTTGAACAAGAAAACATATAGATCTTAACATTTCTAAAATTGCCCATTTTGTTCCTATTCTAGTTGGGCATGAGGCTCACAAGTTTCAAACTCTATCTGAACCAAAAATTAAAGACAGAAAACCACAGAAGAATAAGAATAACAAGGAAAATTCGGTAAGGAATGTGAGGTAGAGAACCATTGAGCATACTATAGGTGAGGTAGGTACATCAATTGGCGCCGGGGTCGGATCAGTCCAATAGGATCCGGGGTTAGAGGCTAACACCCCACCTGAAACTCCCAAAAGTTGTGCTTCGACGCTAAAATATTTTAAAATTCTTAACATTATAAGAATTTTATCCTTGCCTCTTTTCAAGCTAAGGACCAAGCTTTCCAAAGAGAAGAAAGTTAAAATGGAAAATGTCATCGTTGACAACGCCATCCTGACTTATAGTATTGTTGTCGAACCCGAAACTTAATCACAAAGAGCTGAACTAAAGAAGAAGCATGATAAGATGGCGTTGTTGTCGGGTATTAGAAATTCTAGGCTTCATACGGTGGAGGAACCATTGAAGGCATGTTTATTATCCTTGGACACATAAAAAATGCGACGGATATGAACTAACAAGTTAGTTGATTTGATGAAGACCCGACAGAAGTAAAAACTAATGAAATTACTAAGCTGAAGATTGATAATGACAATCTAAGAAAAAAGTTAATCAACTTTTGCCTTTTATATTAGCGACTTAAGGAAGAAAAGAAAGGTTGTAAAGATGATGCTGACGAGTATGCCAAATTTATGGTGAGCACTTTTAGTTATGCATTAAGGCAAGTTCGTCATTACTGTTGGAAAGTGGCCTTAGGCTTAAGGGAGGTGAATTAAGTCTTAGAAATTTCTTGCTTTTAATAGAAGTGTTTAAAGGAATAGTTATCTTAAATGATTCTTTACTGAAAAAGAAATATAAAAGGATCTTTAAGAAAACATTGATAAAAAACGAATAAGTAAATATGATAAACAAAGAGTAAATAAACAAATGAATAAATATGCAATTTAAAGAGAGTAAGGAAGAGAAAATCAAATCACGATGTATCGTAGTCCAATCACCACCATTATGATCTACTGCAGTCCCCTAACCTAAAGGCTTAGAATTTTTCACTATGATTGAAATGGTTACAAGGGTATCTATTTACAACCGTTGGACTACCTTTTTAAAGTCTAAAACTTCCTTACAAGCCGTTTCTTATCCCAACAAGATCAGTATGGTCTCAAGGTATCTTTAGAGAACTCTATCTCTCACCCTAGGCCTAAACACTCTTAGCTCAAGAGTACAAAAGATAATAATAATAATTAAGGATTACACCTGAATCCTATGACAAGAAAAACTTAAAGTGAGTAAGAAAGAAAAACTGATTTATGTAAGAATAATTAAGTAGTAAGGTGAATATTTCTGAAATCTAGGCACTCAAGTTATAGGAAAAACTGTTGCCTAAAAAGGTAATAATAATATTCCAAGTTACTTGAAATAAGTCACATTCTAAAAATAAAGATAGTACCCCAAAACAAGGCCTGGGCGTGCATGTCGGTTCGAACAAACCCCCTGAGTGGTTCAGACCACCTGGTTAGAACCATGCCAACCCAATTTTAGCCCAAACACGTCTAACTGGCCCAGAAACTCATTTTTAAGTTTTATCTCATTTTCAGTTCTAATAAAAAAACATTTTAAAAACTGGACCAACTTTCTTTTAGCTCACTTTTAGGTCTTTACCATCTTAACATTTAAATATTCATTAAGGCCAAGTCCAAAGACATATTTACAACTTGAAGCTCTTGTAAGTCCTTAGATTTAAAGCTCCACACATGGACTTCTTATACATGGGTGCATCGTAGAATTACTTCCTTACATCTTAGATTTATTTCCTTGCCTTGTTCAACTTTGTCTTATGATATCCTTAGGTTTGTCATTATTATAACTTACCTACACATATAAATTATAATCGCAACCCCGATTTCATGTTAAACTCTGGACATGTGCCTTTTGTAACACCCTCGGTTAACTAGGACAATCTCTTCTACTAGATTGTTCTACTTAACTGAGAGGTTACAAATTTTAGGAAAATGTGGAAGTAAAAAGAAATTGAACAATACAATAAAAGTATACACGTGGTGGAAAAGAAACATACATCAATATATACATATATTCCAGTCAAGTATAACATGTAGTCTCATCAATCCATACCTACTAGAACTACGGGGCACGTAGGCTCCCATCAATATATACATCCAAAATAAAACAAACAAGAAACAGGATGCTCTTAGTCCTCATCACTCAAGGGTAAATTAGGCTGATCTGCTCCAAAGGTGGGTTGAGATAGTGAGAATGATTTAGAGACATATAGAGGTGTTATGCTGGTAGAGGGCTAACAGGTGGTAGGAGAAGAGATCTGCTCATAACAATCATTATACGTATTAAAAGCCTCCCTCATCAAGTCCCGAGCTGCAGGGGATATCTCGGTGAGCTGCTCAGTCCCACCGTACATGTACGTCCTAAAGACATGTCATAGAACCTCCAAGATACATCCCACTGACGTCGCTTGATAAATGCCCAAATTATGTATATTTTTGGTGTTATTTGGGTATAATTTTGACAGGATGTTACTGTATTTAGACTATTTTGTGTACTGTATTTGATAAAATTTGAAATCCAAATATTGTTTAACTTGATTGATGTAAATATGTGTTTCTTATCCTAAATTTTGTATAATTTTAGGTGAAAAGGATGAGGAAGAAAAGAAGGAAGAAATCCAAAGGCAATTCCCCAACTTAGGCTAAGAAAAATACAAAATTTGGTGAATTCTCTTGAGCGAGCACCAGAGTCGCTCAAGCGAACCAAGGCATTCAAGGATTTGAATAATAGAGGTAGGCTTTGCCTGAGTGGATCTACTTCCGCTTAAGCAAAAAAGTCTAGAGAGCAAATTGAAGGAATTCTCTTGAGATGTAGGGACTGTTGATGGAGCTGCTGCAGAAGAAGAAGGTCTGTTAGAAGGTGAAAGGGTAGGAGAAGATGGACCGATAGTGGTAAGGGCTTCTCCATAGTTTAACTCTATGAACTTGCGGTCGATAGACGGTCGAATCGGAGTGGTGGGTTCAACCTCGGCCCTATGAGCAGCACAAAAACCGGTGATGAAAGCTAGGAAGCCCAAAGTCCCCTTCAGTGCAACACCGAGAATGGTGGTCTTCGGGTCAGACTGCACAAACCTGAAGATCTCCTCAGAATAATAGCAGCAATATCTATTGACATGTTGGGTTTCCGAATACAGCATAACAAATTGCAACGGGGAATGGGGAGATCAGATACATGGTTGGTAGGGATGATGTTGGCAAAAAGGAAAGCAGTCCACACCCTGGTAAGGACCTTCATGTCCTTTCGCAATAAGCGAACAGGAAAACCTCCAGGTCCAGTCTGTAGGTGATGGCCTGGTCGACATAGAGCTTCCTCCAATTTGCTGGTAAAGAAAATGTGATTCCTCTGCCTCATGCACAAATCCCTCTTAGGAAGTCTGAGAATATCCCCAAGGTAACCGCTAATGGAGTCTCGGTAGTATGAAATCCACGCCCCTCTGACATATGTCTTCCTCTCTAAAGATCCTTCTTTGTTCCGTACGTTCGCATAAAACTCACACAACTTCTGGATCAAATTTAGGTCGTGGGTTGGCTAGCTTCAGCCATTTCTTATCCTACCAAACATTCAAAAAAGCATCATATTGTCCTTGTCGGAGATCTACTCACCTCTCTGGAATGAATGTCTATGTCTGTATGTTTTCAAATCTTTTGGTCTTTTCTTTATCTCTAAATAGTAGGCTAGATGAGGAAGATTGTTCAAAAGTTCGTTTGCGCTTCCCCTTATCTTTCCGACTGGTGTTAGATGGTCTAGGTGGTGGTGTAGTGGTCTTTGTGCCAACCATCCTGAAACTTAAAACTTTTCCCAGCATAGTTCAAAAAGATAGTTTATAATGTTAGAACACCAATTGTACACAATAGGATTCAAAAACAATAATGAAGTAAAGTGCCACATGTAATCAAAAACAATTAATCATCATGGGATGTGGCCACATTTGAATAGTCACAAGTAAGCATTCACCCTGTGTACTATCCTAAGTTTGTACTATTTACATAATTCCAGCAATCCATAATAAAGTCCCTAATTAAAGTTAATTAGAATTCAATGTGTAGATGAACAAAAAAAAGAAAACAAGACCAATCCTTAACTCATTAGCACAATTTAATATGTCAAGCTTGTACCTTATTGAAACATGAAACATAAGGAGTTTCAAAACCAACAATATCATTTGGTCAATAGTGCAAGCATGGAACCAAGAAAATATCATATAAGTAACTTCAACCATGTGAAAAGGCAATTAGCACCACAGTTTCTTCCATTTAGTATCATTAACATAGAAACACTCAACATTTGATTGCATCCAACATGAGTTCCATATGAACAACTTGAACAAAGCACCATAACAAAATAAGTTCAAGCCATAAAAGTTCACAAAAACAGAGCACTAACCAATGCTTTCCATACCCATTCTTGAAGTTATTAACAATGAGAATCAATCATGGGTTTACAATACAGATATCAAATTCCCAATATGAACCTAAAAGCATATCCACTACATTCAAGCATGGGAAAGGAAAAACCCAAAAAATAGAGCACAGCAAGAGATGGTGAAACATCCTAACACAATTGAATAAAATCCGAGACAAGGGAAAAATTTTCCCAAAAATTCCGATCGGCTAACAGGGGAAATCGGAACAGGAATCCGACCAAAGAAAGGAAAAACCGGGTCAGGATCCCCCTACGTTAGCAAGACTCCGTATCGTTCAAACAATGGACAACGGAAGAGGCGCCTAAGCGAACCATGATCGCTGGAGCGAAACCTTACTCGCCCAAGTGAACAAGACACTCGGATAATTCGACCACTCGGGATCTAAACCCAAGTCCACTCGGTATCCTCATCACTCGGAATCGGAGCCTAAGTTCACTTGGTAACCTTATCACTCGAAATCTGAACCTGAGTTCACTCGGGAATTATTTCCTCGGCCATTTCACTCAGAATCTATAAGTTTTCCTTGCTCAGAATATTTTCCACAGTCTCGTATCACTCGGAATTGTTTCACATATTTTTCACTCGGTATATTTGATCTCTCTTACCTTAAGAACTCTACAAGGTCAAGTCTCACTTAAGGATTTCATAGCTCCGTTCACTCAGAATACTCTAGTTTCTCTTCACTCGGGAAATTCTAATAAGTTCTTATTCGGGAAGTTTTTAAGTCAATTCCCACTCAGAATTACATGACTTCACCCACTCGGAATATCATAGCCTTATCCACACGGAATAGACTTATTATAGGGATTTCACACATAACACCCATCGATTGATCCTCCTAGGGAAATAGTCCTTTAATGGGCATAACTCACTCGGAATTAGCCCAACCCTTCTTCATTCGGAAGAGGGTCTCTTATCTCACCTCACTCGGATTTACCTTAGCTCTCCCTTACTCGGAATCAGGAAAGCATTAATCATTTGGTAGAATATAGATGTACACAACTTAGTCATTCACCCACATCATTACTCACTGAACAAGATAAAACATATAGCATTATATATATATATATATATATATTGAAATCTGTCTAGTTTTACTCTCAATACCGAGAGAGTTCAAATCCTACACATTAAAAGCCGAATGTTAAACTAAGAGCCGGCCAAGGCTATACAAAAACCATCTATACAATATATTTATACATGTACATTTCCACTGTACAATGCACTTCCCAGCAATTGGTGCTCTCCCATCATTCCACATTCCGAGCAACATCCACTGAAATATGGCCACAATAGGGGTGAGCTTTTACATATAAAATGACAGTAATGACTCGGAAAATCCTCTAGCTTCCTACTACACAGCATTATCTCTCAATCAATCTATCACATGCACTGTCATTTGATATATCCACACACAGTATCATTCAATCGGAATTTATGCAAATAACATATAGCCATATTAATCAGTAATACACAGCCATATTGCTCATATTGATATTCCCCATACGTACGCATATAACCACATTGAGCTCATCAACAGTATAAGTGTGCACACATTAATTTCAGTCGGATCCGATCAGTTTTTATTAATTTTTATGTTGCAACATAGGCTCCAAGCTTTTTTCTCAGCTCCAAGCTGATCTGGCCGTTTTACTGGTACCAAACCGTTTGCCCTCACACGTAACACAATCGCTCCAAGCGACAACGGGAGTGTTACGGGCAGCCCCGAGTCCAACTCGGTAAGCTTGCCTTGAGTCCAACCCAAGGGCTTTCTCCAAGCGTCCAACGCTAGTACACGAGTGTTTCACTCGGTATTGCCTTGAGTCCAACCCAAGGTCTTTTATTATTTTTCCCATACATATCCATTAGCACAACAGTGGCATTTCACTCGGTAAAACCACATAACACAACCATAAACACAAAATGCAGTACTTTCACCCGGGATCCGTCCATAACTATGCATTTGAGATGTAAAGCACCCCCTACCTACTCGAAAGACACAAGAAGCTCCTCGATTTCAGTGTTGACCCATGCTCTGCTTGTTCCCACAGTCTCTCTCGCTCAACAACCTTCAGATCCAGACGAACACCATCTACACAGCTTGGAGAAACTGGGAGTTGCTCCTCCTCTGAACGATCGCTCCTTGCCAACAGTGGGGAACTTCGAGTCCTCCACAACACCACAGTCGTAACTGACGAAGAAGAAGAAGAACAAAGAAGAAGAAGAAGAAGAATTACAGAGGAAGAGGAAGAGTCTCGAGGGGATTTTGAGAGAATGGAGAAGTGGTTCATCTTCAGCACATGGGCCAAGAGAAAAGCAGGGAGTGAGCGGGTGGGAGAACGTGCAAATGGGGCCACCATCCAATCATGTGTCATATCTCATCACTTCCATCAGCATCAAATTTCCTTCTATTTTAAATTAATTCTCAATTAGAATTTAATATTAATCTTGCCATTAATTAAATAATCGGGATGTTACAGCTGGGCACAATGTAGCATGCATTTGGTGCGAAGGAGTTAAGGAAGAAGGAGAAGGAACTTACTTGACTTGGAATATGAAGAGAGGGGAAGAGAGATCGAGCTAAGGAAGATGAGAGAAAAAGGATTCAGGGAAAGAAAGTTTCCTTTGAAGTTTCAAGAAGTTTAACCGTTCCAAATGAGAGAAACGAGGGTTTTAAAAAATGTGAATCGCGCAAATTCGCTTAAGCAGGCTTAGTTCGCTTAAGCAAATTAAGTTAGAAAAGTCCAAAAGTCATGATTTTGCTCAAGTGGTGTAGAACCACTTAGGTGAAAATCTTACAGAAACAACAATTCCTTCGCTTGAGCGACACATTTGCTTGGGTGAATTTTTAACAATGTTGAATTCAAAAGGAATTCGCTCAAGCAATTTTGAACCGCATGGGCAAATTTTTCACAGTAACTAATTTCTAGTTAATTCCCTCAAGCGAAGTCATGGCTGCTTAAGTGAATTAACTCTCAAAGCACCTCCTTGTTATTTCCTCATTTTTCACTTAGGAGAGCTGGAATGGCTTGAGCGAATTTTTGACAGTGCCAATTTTAAATTAATTCGCTCGGGGGATTCCAATTTTGCTTAATTGAAACTTTGACATAATCTAATTGTCTTGAAGTTGCTCAAGTGAAGAAAGACTCGCTTGGGTGAATTAACTTTGATGCACCCCCTGTTACTTTTATAATGTATTCGCTTGGGCCAAGTAATTTCGCTCAGGAAAATTTTGTCCAGAATCAATTTAATGTGAATTCCCTGGGGTGAAATTAATTTGGCTTAAGCGTAACTACCTCATAACATACTTGCTTGAGCGAAGTACCATTTCGCTTGAGCAAATTTAGCAGACAAGCATTTATGAGCATTTAATGAGGTTGTCTACATTATTCGCTTGAGCGAACACAATTTCGCTTAAGCGAGTTGTCCATTTTTACATGAAATTTACATGTACAATTGGTCAAGTCCCTTCAGCAAATCTAAAATTTGACCATTTCACAAATATTTGCCAACTTTTGATCATTAATTGAAGCATAATTAAGATTCAATTCAAAAATCCAAGCATGTAGATTCAAGTAACAAGAATCAATCTAACAATTCATTGCATCCAACATTAATATACAAACATGTGTATGCTTAAATGACCAAATCTTGCATTTTGGCAGTTTGATAAGAATATGGTCATGAACTCAACCTTATTTCCACAAGCAATTGCAATCTTTGAAATTTTGTCAATTTCTCTCATATACATCAAATTAAAACGAAATTTGCTTGTTTTTCTTATATTCTTCATATCTACTATACATTTTAACATAATTAACATGAATTATGCATCAAATCATAACAATCACACAAATCAACATCTTCCTAGTCAATACCTCATTCCTTCTCAATTTTTCAACAAGCATTCATTGCATCATGAAAAGCCTAAAGTTAAACACAAAATCTAAATCTCACAAACATAACACGAATTAAACAAAATGCAATAGAAAACTGGGTTGCCTCCCAGAAAGCGCTTGGTTTACGTCATTAGCTTGACGCCTGTTAAAATTCATAGATCATGTAAATGTAATAGCATTGTGAGCCTCTCCACTTCACCACCAATGTATGGTTTCAGTCTTTGACCATTCATAATCGAGGTTCTCTGGGACTCTGGATCTTGCAACTCCACTGCTCCATAATCTTTTACTTCCTTTACCAAGAAAGGTCCTGACTATTTTGACTTGAGCTTACCGGGAAAAAGTTTAAGCCTAGAGTTGAATAACAAAACTGATTGCCCTGGGTAAAAGCTCTTCTTCAAAATTTTCTTGTCATGATAGGCCTTCATTTTATCCTTATAAAGCTTGGAAGAGTCATAGGCCTGTAATCTTTATTCTTTAAGTTCTGCAATTAGCAACTTTCTTTTTTCTGTTGAAGCTTTTGGATAAAAGTTTAGCATCTTGATGGCCCAATATGCCTTATGCTCAAGCTCTACAGGTAAATTACAGCTTTTACTGTAAAATGCGTAAGGTGAAAAACCTGTAGGAGCTTTAAATGCTATTTTGTACACCTACAGTGCATCATCTAGCTTTATTGACCAATCTTTTCTACTGTGGGATACAGTCTTTTCTAGGATCCTATTAACTTCCCTGTTTGAAACTTTAACTTGCCCATTGGCTTAAGGATGATAGGGAGAGGCAACTTTATGCCTAACCCCATAATGTTCAAGGAATTTTTGAAGTTGACTGTTACAAAAATGGGACCCATCATCACTAATCAAAACTCTTGGAGTGTTAAACCTGTAAAATATGTTTCTTTTCAAGAATTTGATAACAGTTTTAGCATCCGAGTTAGAACAAGCTACAACTTTTACCCATTTAGTAACATAATCTACTATAACTAAGATATATTTATTAGTAAAGGATACAAGGAAGGGTCTAACAAAATCTATGCCCCAACAATCAAAAGCTTCAACTTCCAAAATAACAGTCAATGGCATTTCATTTCTTTTTGAGATACTTCTAGATCTCTGGAAACTGTCACAATGTTGCATAAATAGATTGGCATCTTTGAACAAAGTTGGCCAATAGAATCCGAATTGGAGGACTTTGGTGGTTGTTCTTTCACCATTAAAAGTTCCACCATAAGTAGAACTATGACAATACCATAGAATACTTTTAGCCTCCTACAAGGATACATACCTACACATGTTAGAACCAATTTTAAACAGGTAGGGGTCATCCTAAACATATTGCCTAGCATCTTTCAAAAACTTTTTCTTTTGTTGCCATGAGTAGTCATCAGGAATAACTCCGATAGCTTTAAAATTTGCAATATCTGTAAACCATGGCCTTTCTTGGATCAACATCAACTTTTCATCGAGAAACTCTTCTTCAACCTCAGGCTGTGTATTAGTGAATTCTTTAGTTATAAACCTTAAGAGGTGTTTAACTGTATGATTTTCACTCCTTTTTTTTCTTTGATAATCAAATCAAACTCTTGAAGAAACAAAACCCATCTTATTAGCCTGGGCTTAGAGTCTGCTTTATTGAGCAAGTATTTCAAGGCAGCATGATCTGTAAACACAACAACTTTGGAACCAATTAGATATGATCTGAAATTTTCAAGTCCATACACCATAGCAAACACTCTTTCTCAGTGGTTGCATAATTTACTTGAGCAGGATTTAAAACCTTGCTGGCATAGTGTATAACATGAAAATTTTTAGATTTTCTTTGCCTTAACACTATTCTGATGGCATATCGCTAGCATCACACATCAATTCAAAATCCAACTGCCAATCAAGAGTAATGATAACAGAGAATGAAATTAATTTATTCTTTAATGATTCAAATGCAGTCAAACAAGCATGATCAAATTGCAAATGGGTATCTTTATTTAACAGGTTACTTAGAGGTTTTGTAATTTTAGAAACATCCTTTATAAACCTTTTATAAAAACCTGTATGACCCAGAAAACTATGTACTCCTTTGACATTGACATATGGTGGTAGCTTTTCAATGACCTCCACTTTTTCCTTGTCCACTTTGTCACACTACGGTCTTCCGGACCCGAATCCCGATGTAATCAAGAATATTAATTAATAGAAATGTGAATAAATTTTTCGCGTTTAAAATAATTCCAAGACATCTCAACGATTACATCAAAACTCGAACCACAGAAAACTGAAGAGTGAGAATTGATAATTTATAACTGGATCGTAAAATAAATCACCCATGATTGTATACAAAAACAATAAAGTTTATAGCGGAAGAAGAATGTGTATACAAAGCACACGCCTAGTCCCATATATGAAGATATAAGAAAAGACTCGGCAAAGCATGCAAGCATACAACACAAGCCTATTAGGCCACAATAATCTTACACATAAATCATATACATGCATTGCCTTAGATATATATATATATATATATATATATATATATACATATGCATCTATATGGTCGTGCAACATACATCTTCAATGTCTATATTCCATAATTGACCACATTCTATTCAACCTTAAAATCATGTATCATCAACACTTATATATTCCCAAAATGAATTACATAACCAACATCATTTTAGTCATCAAATAGGTATGAATTCAAATACCCCAAATATCGATACATCATCCACTCATATTGTTATTTACATCCCATCCATCAATATCAATATTTATCAACACTATCATACACACTTTATTCACAATACAATAAATTACAATTGTTGTCGGCCAAGGCATTCCATTACCACTATTTACCTTCCTAAAAGCTTTACTTTAAAATATCCTCATCCCATGATATTCCTACATCAATGCTAAAAATAGACAACATGGGAGAGTGAGTTATACATTTCAAATGACAAATATGAATACAATTGAGATTATGTGTATATGCATATCAATATCATCTATGCTTTGCTAAAATCATCAATAAACATCATCATTTAATTCATTTCAACAATATACATGTATCGTATTCATCCATCAATTCATAGCAAAGCAAGCACATATACACATCATTTCTCAATGCCACAATGGGCCAACATCATTGTCATCAATCATAGATAAACAAGCCTTTCATCACATTAGGCTATCACATACAACATCATCATATTCAATATCTTTTCATTGTATTCATATTTTACATGTTGTCTTTTAGGTAATTCATATACCCATCTCATCATCATCATATCTTAATCTCAATCATCATCACCTTTTGGCATATCTCCATGCTATATGCAAATGCTCTTAGGCTAATGCATATGCACAATGGAATAACAACAAATATAGATTCGACTGTGGGAATAAACACCAAATTGTAGGTTCAAGCATGATCACATACCATGCCCCTACTGCAGTAGTATAATATGTACACATATATCATAATGCATGCATAATCACCAATTTTACTGGTACAAAACCACATCGCCCATTTTGTAATACTAGTCATTTTCACCATGACCGCGGTAAACAATATAATCAACAATATAAGGTGTTACGTGCCAACCATGATTCATAACATGGCAGCTGTGAGCCATAGGACCACTGGGGACACCTACTCCTCAAGAGCCACCCCCTACAAGGGTCAACCACATGCAGCTCCCCGTAGCTGAGCATGGGCAGCTTCGTGACTTACACACCAAGTCATAGGGGAAACAACAAGAATGCTCGTGCATTGAGCCGTCCTTCCACTGGGCCAACCAGGGGAATCCCCTAATATTCCAACACCGGCAGCTATGATATGCCATGGATGCAAATGCCACTCAATGCATTTCTCACGCTATGCATCCTATCATGCCACTTATCAATTATTATCATCAACACCAACACTATCATACAACCTTTAGTGGATTTTATCATTGTTGGTTTTAGCCATTATTTTCAAGTCTTAAGTGTGGCATTTCATTTCAACATAATTTACATCATACATGCAAGTCAATACTTGCAACATTCACAATGGCATAACAAACATCAATAACATTCATAAATCTTTCTTCATATTAAAGGTATGCTTAGCATCCTTATTCATCTTTATTCATTAACATCACCACATAATTCTTAGTGGATTTTCATCTCATTTGATCATTACCATTGTTTCATATATTAGTGTGGCATCATAACAATTCATCAATATAATTCAAACTTCACATACACAAGATCACACTTGTATCATTCACAATGGTATTCAATAGTCATCAATAATAACAATCATCTTTTTATTCAAGGAAAAGATCAACAATATCATCCATTATTATCCATTATCGATATCATCTCCGATTCATCGATTTAAAATAAATATATTGTCATGCAATCATCCCTCATTTGTTTCATCATCATACAAGGAAGTGTTATACATCAACGTCATTTAATCTTCCATCATTATTCATCATAATATATCATTAGTGGTGGAACATTCATGTATCTCATGACGTATCTTAGGCACATACGCATTTTCCCATTTCATAAAACAACCCTAAAACACCACTAAACACACCACAATCACATACCTTTTGCAATTATGAGTTATTGCATGATGAAACCAGGTTTATAGAATAACAACTCAATTCAATTTCAACACTGAGGTATATGAGGGAAGTTCATTTTTAGTCTTAAAAATAATAGGACATGTCATAAATATCACCTATTAGTCCCAATTTGACAACCATAAAAAGTTGGGCTCAAAACCCTCTTAAACTTGGGTTTTACAATACAGTGGGTCCGTTTATGCCTCATGAGAGTTAGTAAACTCCAATTTAGGTAAGACCAATTTTCACACCTCCGTAACATTATTATCTACAACTTTCATGAAGAAGTCAGAGGCCAAAAATGTCATTAAGATACCCAAACGAGCCAAAAAAGCAAGGGAAAAGTAGTAGTTGGAAATTTCTGAGAGTGGCAATTCCACTGGCCGTGGGAAATTCCCACTGGCCGTGGAATCCACTGTTTCCATAACCCAAAATGGACATTTTTCCATATTTTGAGGCAGAACGATCCACTGGCAGTGGGGAATTCCCACTGGCTATGGATCTCACTGTTATAGGTACCATTCTGTAGCTTTTTGGCCCTTATGTTTTTGCCAACTATGAGACCTCTTTTCACTTGGCTATTCAACTCCAATTTGCATGAAATGTTATACACAACTTACCTACCCTAATATCAATTATGTGGCAAAGTTTCAAGCCCAAATTCCATCTCAATCAAAATCTAATCTATAGGGTAGTTTTATGCATATTTTGGGCATTTTACATGACATACCAAAATGTAATTGGCTAAATTTTGGTCTAAACTCTCTATGGAACTATATTCACATATGTAAATGTGATTTTCTCCAATAATTCACACACCATATTTTGGTCTCTAAATCATCCAATGTACAAACAACAATTTATGTGCATTATAGCCCAATCAAGCATGTCATTCGTCACACAACCAAACATTACATCATCTCAATATAATCATGGCAAGGCAAGCATGAGCATCTTCATATACATCCATCACAAATCATTCAACTCATGCAATTAAAATGTAAACTCCTCTCCTACCTTAAGAGAAGAACTGTAATTTAAATGCTCCAATCATTTTGCATCATCATCCGGAGCACAATCTATGTAACACCCCAAATTTTATAAAAATGATTAATTGAGAGGAATAAACATTAAATAATTATAAATGGGTTAATAAGTGTCCCAAAACTTTAGAAATAATTAAATTGAGATTTTATTATGGATATTTATAATTTATTGAGATTTAAGGAGTTAAAATTTTACCCGATTAAAATATGAGTATCGGACCAAGTATCTCCGATTGAGACATCGTTGGTCAGGGCTATTAAGAATATTATTAGGAATCCGAATATGTCTTCGGAATAATTTTTGGATTTAGTATTGAGCCCGAACAGAGATCCTGTTTATTATAAAATGGAAAGCTTTTAATGAAAAGAGGTGTATTTTAATTCCTTCTCTCCTCCTTTTCTCTATTCCTTTGTTGGTTTCTCTCCCTCTCTCCCATCTACCTTGCTTCTTCTTCTCCTTCCTTCTTCTTCACCCAAAATCGTCCATCTCCTCCTCCCCTCCATAGATCATTTTCCACTCAAAAGCTTGGGTTTTCATGGATGCATGAAGCTAGTAGGACACATGGATCAAAAGCTTGGTTCTACCCTTCCTCCCTTTCTCTCTATTTTCATGTTCCGACTAGGAGAATGAGGTAAGATCTTGAACACCCATGGCTCTTGTTTATGGATTTGAGTCTATTTAAGTATTGTGATGGAAGATTGAGTATTGTTTTGATGGAAAATGGCTTGAGGAACCAAACCCTAGGTTAGATAACCCTTAGGGATTTAGTGTTGTTGTTGATGATGAGTAGGATGCATTGTTGTCAACCTATAAATGTATATGAATGGTTGAAATTGATGATTGTTAATTGTTGATGGGAAATTTGGATGAAACCCTAATTATAGGAATTGAGGGAAATTGATAATAATGCCATGAAAAGTGATTTTTAGTAGAAACCCATGATAATGTGTGTGTGGGTGTTTTTAATGTAGGAGATTGATAGTTATTAGAAATGGTCATTGAGTTTTGATGAAACCCTAGGTGTTGGTGGTTTGGGGCTTTTGGCATAGAGGGTGAAATTAATGATGTGGTTGTCATGAGAATAGTTTTGTGGATAGAGATAATGTTTGGAAATGTTTGGTATGCTTATTGAGTTGAGTGAATTTTAATAAGGTTCCAATCTTGAGGTTTGGAAGATGTGAGCATGTGATTATACATGTATATGGTTGAGTATAGGAAATTGATTTTGAAAATGAATATATGATGGTCTTGATTGGGGCCAAGAGGCTTATAATGAATTTGAGTAAATTATGATGATGAGTAGTAATCCACATGATGATTTGGAAGTCTCATGGGTAAGGGCCATAGTATTGTTGTTATTGGATTTGTTTAGCCCTTTAAGATTTAGAGGATCATGTTTTTGGGAAAGGAATTCCCGAAGCCTAACACAAGTATGAGAATAGGTATTTTAACAAGTCTAAGATTTGATATTGAGCTTTAAGAGATAATGCCTTGTAATGGCTTATTAATTGCATGTGTATATGTGTGAAATATGTGGATTCAAAGTCCAATGATGAAGCGGAGCATTTGGAGCATTGGAATCATGGTTCTTCTCTCAAGGTAGGAGAGGAGTTTACATTTCAACTGCATGAGTGAATAATTTTTAATTATGTTGATGTGTGACTCATGCATTGCCTTGCCATGAATATATATTAAATGTTGAATTGGTGATATGATGAATGATAGGCTTGGCAAATTGTTGAATTTTGAAATTTTATATATGTATATATGAGATGGTGATGAATGGTTAGTAGTCCCTTGATGGGAATTGATGCATTGTAATGAAAGACCTATAATGAAATAAAGTATGAATGGCTTGGGTCTAATTATAGCTCACAAAGTGCATTTTATACATAATCAAGGAAGTGGATAGGTGATATTCTCATTTAATAGGATAAACTTCATGTAGAGGTCACCTACAAGTCATAATATATGTATGAAATTTGTGTGCATGGTTGGTGGTGGCCAAAGAGGCTTACTTTGAAATTTGGTATGCTTGGTTTAGCCAAAAAGGGCTTGAAATGCTATTGGAACCTACTTAGATATGGGAAATGAATCATGGGATGAGACTTGTTGGAGCAAGTCACATTTATATATGTGAATATAAGACCATAGAAAGTTTAGACCAAAACATGACCATTTGTAATTTAGCATGTCATGTAAAATGCCCAAAATATGTATAAAACTACCCTATAGCTTAGATTTTGATTGAGATGGAATTTGGGCTTGAAACTTTGCCACATAATTGATATTAGGGTAGGTAAGTTGTGTATAAAATTTCATGCAAATCGGAGTTGAATAGCCTAGTGAAAAGGGGTCTCAAAGTTGGCAAAAATGTAATGGCCAAAAAGCTGTAGAACAGAGCCTACAGCAGTGAGATCCACGGCAAGTGGGAATTCCCACGACCAGTGGATCATTGTAACATCCGGATTATGTAATTAATAGCAAGATTAATATTAAATGCTAATTGAGAATTAATTTAAAATAAAAGAAAATTTGATGCTGATGGAAGTGATGGGATATGACACATGATTGGATGGTGGCCCCATTTGCACGTTCTCCCACCCGCTCACTCTCCACTTTTCTCTTGGCCCATGTGCTGAAGATGAACGATTTCTCCATTCTCTCAAAATCCCCTCGAGACTCTTCCTCTTCCTCTTCAATTCTTCTTCTCCTTCTTCTTCGTTCTTCTTTTTCTTCGTCAGTTACGACTGTGGTGTTGTGGAGGACTCGAAGTTCCCCACTGTTGGTAAGGAGCGATCGTTCGGAGGAGGAGCAGCTCCCAGTTTCTCCAAGCTGTGTGTGGTGTTCGTCTGGATCTGAAAGTTGTTGAACGAGAGAGACTAAGGGAACGAGCAGAGCACGGGTCAACACTGAAAACAGAGGAGCTCTTGGAGTCTCTTTAGTAGGTAGGGGGCGCTTTACATCTCAAATGCATAGTTATGGACGGATCCCGGGTGAAAGTACTGCATTTTGTGTTTATGGTTGTGAATATGTAGATTGTGTGAATCATATGATAATAACTTTCGAATACCGGGTGTGTATGTGTGCGTTAGCTGAGTCACGTAAGGTAATATCCTTCTCCGTCCATGAGATATGTGATAGTAAACATGTGAATGTATGAAAATGTACTGGATCTGTGTTGGCCGAGTGCATGTATTGAAAGTTTGTTATGCTGAGTCCCGTGTGTCGTTTAACACTTAACAGTATGTGGTATATGTTATTGATATTGCTAATACCAAGTGTATATTATGGGACTGTTGGTTGATTCCTGTGTAGATTTTTATATTTGAAAGCATGAATACATGAGATGCATGTGATATGTGGTTTTATCGAGTGAAATACCACTGTTGTACTAATGGATATGCATGGAAAAAATAATAAAAGACCTTGGGTTGGACTCAAGGCAATACCGAGTGAAACACTCGTGTACTAGCGTTGGACGCTTGGTGAAAGTCCTTGGGTTGGACTCAAGGCAAGCTTACCGAGTTGGACTCGGGGCTACCCGTAACACTCCCGTTGTCGCTTGGAGCGATTGTGTTACGTGTGAGGGTAAACGGTTTGGTACCAGTAAAACGGTCGGATCAGCTTGGAGCTGAGAAAAAGGCTTGGAGCCTATGTTGCAACATAAAAATTAATAAAAAACTGATCAGATCCAACTGAAATTAATGTGTGCACACTTATACTGTTGAGGAGCTCAATGTGGTTATATGCGTATGTATGGGAATATCAATATGAGCAATATGGCTGTGTATTATTGATTAATATGGCTGTGTTATTTGAATAAATTCCGATTGAATGATACTGTGTGTGGACATATTAAATGACAGTGCATGTGATAGATTGATTGAGAGATATTGCTGTATAGTGGAAAGCTAGAGGATTTTTCGAGTCATTACTGTCATTTTATATGTAAAAGCTCACCCCTATTGTGGCCATATTTTAGTGGATATTGCTCGGAATGTGGAATGATGAGAGAGCACCAATTGCTGGGAAGTGTATTGTAACAGTGGAAGTGTACATATATATTGAAGAACTAAGTTTTTGATATCAACAACATATATGCAAGACATGATTAACAACATGGACGCAAGACTTGAAGATTCAGTATACCATGTCAAGCACAAAAAGAGTCATGAAATCAATGAAATATTGTCATCATCAAAAAGGGGGAGAATGAAGACCATGATGGATTTTGATCATGACAAGGCCAATGACAAAAGATCAAGAACAAAGAAGAAAGTTCAAGCAAGACAAGACCAAAGATCATAGCACTTTAAAGTAAGATCTTTTCAGAAAATATGGCCATTAAAATGAGTTAAAAACACATTTTAATAATGTGTAATCGATTACCTTATTGGCGTAATTGATTACCAGATTACTAAGTTTCGTAATCAATTACATGATCATCAGAGCTTTAAAAAAAATAACATTTTAAACTGAAGTAATCGATTACCTATTTGTTGTAATCGATTACATGGTCAAACAGAGGTTTTAAAATAAAACGTTTAAAAGCAGTAATCGATTACCTATTTGGTGTAATCGATTACAGTAACAGTCTGATGAAAAAAATCATGTTGAAACATTATAACTTTTCACAAAATATTATTTTATCCAAGAGGTACCTTTCCAATTATTTTAATCAATAATTTCACACCTCTTGAAGGCATTTCCTCTCCTATAAATAAGAGGGTATTTCATTTGCAAAAACACACAAACACCAAATACTTCCAATCTTTTCTTAAGAGCAATAATGGCCATATTCTCTTAATAGAGTTATTACTCTTTCTTGTTCCTCAATTTGTTCATCATACTCTTGAAGAGAGTTTTCTTGTAGAGTTCTTTATCTCTAAATTGAGACTGATACTCAGAGTGGTGTATCTCTGAGGGTGTTCTTCTTGGATGTGGTGAAGCATCCAAGGGTGATGTGCTTGGGTGTGGTGTAGCATCCAAGGCATTTGTGATCAGGGTGTGAGTCCCCATTGTGGTGTAATCAAGGGATTTGATTATAGTGAATTTCCTCAAGGGTGTCTTGAGAAGACTGGACGTAGGCAGTGGTTGGTCAAACCAGTATAAATCTCTGTTTGCACTTCTCTAACCCTTAAACTCTTTATGTTTTAAGCATTATTATTCAAATCACATATCATTGCATATTGAGTTTTTAGAGGAGAAATTTATTAGTGAAAAAGTTCCTAACTACTCAATTCACCCCCCCTCTTGAGTTTCCTAGAGGCCACCTAAACTAACAAGTGGTATCAAAGCTAGTATCTTGGAAAAGGTTTAACAACCTCAAGAAGATCCATGGCCTCTTTCAATCCCATCTTCCCTGAGGGAAACTCCATACATAGACCTCCTATATTTAATGGAGTAGGATATCAATATTGGAAAACCCGTATGCAAATATTCATAGAAGCTACTGATATAGACATATGGGACTCCATTGAAAATGGTCCATTCATACCAACCAAAGAAGTTGGAGAAGTAACCATGATTAAACCAAGAAGTGAATGGACTAATGCGGATAAAACAAAAGTCCAATATAACCTAAAGGCTAAAAATATAATAACTTCTGCCTTAGGAATGGACGAGTACTTTAGAATATCCACATGCAAAACAGCAAAAGAAATGTGGGATACTCTAGAAGTAACTCATGAAGGAACGAGTGAAGTGAAAAAGGTCTAGAATAAACACCCTGACTAGGGAGTATGAGTTGTTTAGAATGAACAACAATGAAAGCATACAAGACATGCAAAAGAGATTCACTCGTATAATCAATCATCTTGCATGCTTGGGAAAAACCTTTTCAAATGAAGATTTGATTAATAAAGTATTAAGATGTTTGAACAGGGAATGACAACCAAAAGTAACTGCTATATCAGAATCAAAAGATTTGTCAAGCATGTCCCTTGCAACACTCTTTGGAAAATTACAAGAGCATGAACTCGAGCTTGAAAGATTGAATCAACATGAGGAAAGCAACAAAAAGAAGAAAAGTATTGCTCTAAAAGCATCATCATCAACCATTAAAGAAAGTGATGAAGAAGATGATGAAGAAGATGATGAAGAAGGTATAAATGATTATAATGACCTTAAATTATTTGTTAAACAATTTAACAGGTTTCTAAAGAAAAAGGAAGGGCAAAGGAAGCCAAACTTCAGGAATTCCTTCAAAAATGATGAATCTAACCAAGGTCCAAAATGCTTTGAATGCGGAAAATATGGACATATGAAAATGGAGTGTCCGTCACTAAATAAGAAGTCTGACAAGCAAGAGAAAAAGTATCCCAAAAATAAAAGAAGAGCATATATTGCCTGGAATGAAAATGATCTAAGCTTGTCCGAGGAATCAGACCATGAAGAAACGAATCTCTGCCTGATGGCAAATACTGAAGAGGTAATAGATTCAAACCCTACTTTTGATGAATTGCAAGATGCATTTGAAGATCTTCATAATAAGTATCAAAAGTTAGCTAAAAAATTTTTGAACATCAAAAGCACTAACCTGAGCTTAAAAGAAAACTTATCAAAACTCAATCAAGAACTAGGACAGGTTAAAATAGAAAAGGAAAACTTAGAAACTAAGTATAAGACTGAAACTACTAATAGTCATACATGCTCAACATGTCAAAAGCATATTCTAGAGATAAATGACTTAAAAAATAAATTAGCTAAATTTACTATGGGAAGAGACAACCTAGATATACTCCTTAGAAAACAAAAATGTCTTTTTAAAGCAGAATTAGGATCTGATCCTTCTAAAAAGCAAAAGTTACAGAAAAATTTCTTTAGTTCACAAAAGACCTCAACTAGCCCATTTGTTAAATTCTCTCATTATGTGAGAAAATGTCATAGTGCATCAACATGTCATATAAGGAACAAAGGTTATACTGAGACAAAAATGATTTGGGTTCCTAAGAATATATTATCCACGTCTAACCCACAAGGACCCAAGAAAATTTGGGTACCAAGATCAAATGTTTATAATGGTGCAGGAATTATCATTGATGGGAGGCACTTAAGGATTAACTCTTACCTACAAGAAAAGTCAACACATTTCTTGAAGCATCTATCAATCAACAAGTAACAAAGAGCAATATCAAAATAACGAGTGACATCAAACAATAAGGTGCATCACTCTTTGCTAAAACTTTATGCTCTTATATTCTTTTCGCCATTGACAAAGGGGGAGTAATATATGAGAAGCAAAATAATAAAAAAAATCAATCAAACCTTGTCAACTAAACCAAAATTAAGGGGGAGAAAATCGTGTATCTTGCATGCTGTTTATTTTTCTTCTCAGGAAATGTTGTCAATATCAAAAAGGGGGAGAATGAAGAACTAAGTTTTTGACATCAACAACATATATGCAAGACATGATTAACAACATGGACGCAAGACTTGAAGATTCAGTATACCATGTCAAGCACAAAAAGAGTCATGAAATCAATGAAATATTGTCATCATCAAAAAGGGGGAGAATGAAGACCATGATGGATTTTGATAATGACAAGGCCAATGACAAAAGATCAAGAACAAAGAAGAAAGTTCAAGCAAGACAAGACCAAAGATCATAGAACTTTAAAGTAAGATCTTTTCAGAAAATATGGCCATTAAAATGAGTTAAAAACATATTTTCATAATGTGTAATCGATTACCTTATTGGCGTAATCGATTACCAGATTACTAAGTTTCGTAATCAATTACATGATCATCAGAGCTTTAAAAAAATAACATTTTAAACTGAAGTAATCGATTACCTATTTGTTGTAATCGATTACATGGTCAAATAGAGGTTTTAAAATAAAATGTTTAAAAGCAGTAATCGATTACCTATTTGGTGTAATCGATTACAGTAACAGTCTGATGAAAAAAATTATGTTGAAACATTATAACTTTTCACAAAATATTATTTTATCCAAGAGGTACCTTTCCAATTATTTTAATCAATAATTTCACACCTCTTGAAGGCATTTCCTCTCCTATAAATAAGAGGGTATTTCATTTGCAAAAACGCACCAACACCAAATACTTCCAATCTTTTCTTAAGAGCAATAATGGCCATATTCTCTTAATAGAGTTATTACTCTTTCTTGTTCCTCAATTTGTTCATCATACTCTTGAAGAGAGTTTTCTTGTAGAGTTCTTTATCTCTAAATTGAGACTGATACTCAGAGTGGTGTATCTCTGAGGGTGTTCTTCTTGGATGTGGTGAAGCATCCAAGGATGATGTGCTTGAGTGTGGTGTAGCATCCAAGGCATTTGTGATCGGGGTGTGAGTCCCCATTATGGTGTAATCAAGGGATTTGATTATAGTGAATTTCCTCAAGGGTGTCTTGAGAAGACTGGACGTAGGCAGTGGTTGGCCGAACCAGTATAAATCTCTGTTTGCACTTCTCTAACCCTTAAACTCTTTATGTTTTAAGCATTATTATTCGAATCACATATCATTGCATATTGAGTTTTTAGAGGAGAAATTTATTAGTGAAAAAGTTCCTAACTACTCAATTCACCCCCCCTCTTGAGTTTCCTAGAGGCCACCTAAACTAACATATATATATATATATATATATATATTGTATAGATGGTTTTTTTAAAGCCTTGGCCGGCTCTTAGTTTAACATTCTTCTTTTAATGTGTAGGATTTGAACTCTCTCGGTATTGAGAGTAAAACTAGACAGATTTCAATATATATATATATATATATATATATATATAATGCTATATGTTTTATCTTGTTCAGTGAGTAATGATGTGGGTGAATGACTAAGTTGTGTACATCTATATTCTACCAAATGATTAATGCTTTCCTAATTCCGAGTAAGGGAAAGCTTAGGTAATCCGAGTGAGGTGAGATAAGGGACCCTCTTCCGAATGAAGAAAGGTTGGGCTAATTCCGTGTGGGTCATGCTCATTAAAGGACTATTTCCCTAGGAGGATCAATCGAAGGGTGTTATGTGTGAAATCCCTTTAATAAGCCTATTCCATGTGGATAAGGCCATGATATCCCGAGTGAGTTAAGTCATGTAATTTCGAGTGGGAAATTGACTTAAAAACCTTCCTGAGTAAGAAATTATTAGAATTCCCCGAGTGGAGAGGAGCTAGAGCATTTCCGAGTGAATGAAGTCTTAAAATCCTTAAGCGAGACTTGACTTGTAGAGTTCTCAAAGTAAGAGAGTTCAATATGCCGAGTGAAAACTGTGTGAAGCACATCCAAGTGAGATTCAACCGAGGAAAATAATTCCGAGTGAGGAAGAGTCAGAGATTCCGAGTGAAACAGCCGAGGGAATCAGTTCCCGAGTGGAGATCCAAACGTTCCGAGTGAATTACGAATATGACCCTTCTGGAATAAAATAAGGATCTGGCTGAGGGTTCACCGAGTGAAGCATGTACATGGGAATAATTCTCGAGAGAACTTAGGCTTCGATTCCGAGTGATGAGGATACCGATTAGACTTGAGATTAGATTCAGAGTGGTTGAATTACCGAGTACCTTGTTCGCTTGGGCGAGTAATGTTTCGCTCCAGCGATCATGGTTCGCTTAGGCGTTTCCTCCTGCGGGTAATTATTTAATCGTTATTGGGCTTTGCTAACGTGGGGGCATCCTGACCCGGTTTTTCCTTTCTTGGTTGGATTCCTGTTCCGATTTCCCTTGTTAGCCGATCAGAATTTTTGGGAAAATTTTTTCCCTTGTCTCGGATTCTATTTAATTTAGTTAGGATGTTTCATTTTGGTATCAGAGCAGACTTAAAAGGTCCAAGGCCAAGGTATGCTTACTCTTAGTAAGCGGTTGTGTGCATTATGACCGAGTGTCGTAATTATTTGTAGCATCTGATGGATTTGATCCATGTTTAAGCACAAATTGAGTGGCCATGTGCCTATGAGGTGTTGTTTTGGGGGTAGAAGATTGTTCTTACCCTGGTCCGATTAATTATATGATATCTAAGGATTGTATAATAATGTGTTTTAATTGTTGAATGTTGGGTTGAAGTCCGATCGGTAGTGAGTAATTCTATAAACTTATCCTTGAAAGGGGTGTTAATTTCAGGATAAGTCATGGCAAATCGTCATAGCATGGAAGCCATAGCCACGGCATTCCAGCGTTTCGCTGACATATTTGAGAGGCAGAACCAGCCTCGAACTGATGATGACCAAGGGTTGGACCGCTTCCTGAAGAGGAAGCCGAGTGAGTTTGAAGGAGGATTCAATCCCGAATCGGCTTATTCATGGATTCAGGAATTAGAAAGGATCTTTGGTGGCCTTCAATGTACCGAGGCCTAGAAAGTGGACTATGCTGTATATATGCTGCGAGCTGAAGCCGAGTATTGGTGGAAGATCACCAAGGCCTGATTGACTGATGCAGGAACCTAGTTAATCTGGGAGAATTTTAAAGCGTGTTTTCTGGAGAAATACTTTCCTGACATGGTGAGGAGTCGGAAAGAGTTGGAATTCATGGAACTAAAGCAGGGTTCTATGACCGTTGAGGAATACGATGCTAAATTCGAAGCACTGTGCCTGTTCTATCCTCCATTTCAGCAACCCGGGACCGAGGGTTCCAAGTGCATTAAGTTCGAAAGTGGATTGAGACCCAAGATTAAGAGAGCCTTCAGACACCAGGAGATTCGGAATTTTCCAGTGTTGGTGAATAAATGTAGAATTTTTGAGGAAGATGAGAATGTCCACCCAGGCCAGAGCAGCAGGACCGACACGTCCTTGACGCCACAACAGCCTCGCTTCAAGAAGCCGGGCAATGTTGGAAGAGGCGGGTCCTCCTCTAGATATCGAGGACGGGGAAATCGTGGTGGCGTTTTGGAGGTCATCCTGGGAATGGTAAGTGCTTTAGATGTGGTGGTGACCACTTTGCCCGGGAGTGTGATGTTGGAAGAGATGTTGTATGCTTCCATTGTAATAAAAAAAGGGCACGTACGCCCTGACTGCCATCAGTTGCAGTAAGCCAATGCAAACGTACAGCGTGGAGGTTTCCAAGGAAGAGGTCGCAGAAACGGCGGCCGAGGGAATGGTGGCAGAGGCAATGGAACTCGGGGTAATATGATGTTTGCCCCAAATAACCGAGAGAGAAATGCTGAGCAACCAGCTACAGGACGGGTTTATGCAATCAATACCGAGCAAGTTGCACAAGCTAACGACTTAGTGCAAAGTAAGTGCTCACTCGGTAGTCATACTCTTGATGTAGTTTTTGATTCTGGAGCTACCCACTCCTTTATAGCTGACGATTGTGTGAGACGTTTGAGGTTGCCGACTGTGTATATGGATCGAACTTTGGAGGTAGCCAATCCGACCGGCGCTAAAGTGTTGACATCGATGATATGCAAAGATGTAACCTTTACGTTGGGCGATCGGAGTTTTACCTTCGATTTAGTATGTGTGCCTTTGAAAAACCTCGACATCGTACTTGGCATGGATTGGCTTTCAGCCAACAAGGTGTTGGTGGATTGCCAAAGCCGAAGGGTGATTTTTCCGAGAGAAATCCATAATGATTACACAGTGCAAGGTATAGCCCAGTTATTTGTGATGCTTTGTTTGACCGAGGGTGAGAGTAGAATCCGAGTGCATGATATTCTGATTGTTTGTGATTTTCTTAAGGTGTTTCCAGATGATGTGTCGGGTGTCCCTCCAAATAGAGAAGTTGAATTCTCTATTGACTTAATCCCTGGAGCCGAGCTGGTTTCCAGTGCTCCTTATAGGATGTCTCCGACTGAATTAGCCGAGTTGAAGAAGCAAGTTGATGAGTTACTCGGTAAACAGTTTATCTGACCGAGTGTGTCACCATGGGGCGCACCAGTGTTACTCGTCAAAAAGAAAGACGGCAGCATGAGACTATGTATTGACTACCGATAGCTAAACAAGCTTACGATCAAGAACCGGTACCCACTACCTAGGATTGATGATTTGATTGATCAGTTGAGGGGCGCTTCAGTCTTCTTAAAAATCGATTTACGGTCGGGATATCACCAGATCCGGGTGAAGGACTCGGATATTCCCAAGACCATGTTTAGGACTCGGTATGGTCATTACGAGTATGTAGTAATGCCATTCGGCGTAACAAATGCCCCTGCTGTATTCATGAATTACATGAACAGCATTTTCCATCCATACTTGGACCGATTCGTGGTCGTTTTTATCGACGATATCTTGGTTTATTCTAAGACCCCCGAGGAGCATGAGGAACATCTCCGATCGGTACTCCAAGTATTAAAGGAGAAGCAACTGTTTGTGAAATTTTCGAAGTGTGAGTTCTGGATGGATAGGATCCATTTTCTTGGGCATGTAATTTCCGAGGAAGGTGTCTCTGTAGATCCTTCCAAGGTGGAAGCTGTAATGGCGTGGGAGAGGCCTAAGTCGGTCTCGGAGATTAGAAGCTTCATGGGTCTGGCCGGTTATTATAGAAGGTTTATTGAGGGGTTCTCTAAGCTTGCTCTGCCCTTGACTAAGTTGACTCGGAAGAATGTTCCTTTCGTGTGGAGTTCCGAGTGTGAGAAAAGTTTCCGAGAGCTAAAGACTAAGTTGACAACGGCTCCAGTGTTGGCATTGCCAAATTTGCAAGAAAGCTTTGTAGTTTACTACGATGCATCCGGACTTGGTCTCGGATGTGTGCTGATGCAGAAGAACCGAGTGATAGCATATGCCTCTCGTCAATTGAGGCCACATGAGCAGCACTATCCGACTCACGACTTGGAGTTGGCAGTTGTTGTCTTCACATTGAAAATATGGAGACATTACTTGTATGGCTCCAAATTCGAGGTTTACAGTGACCACAAAAGCCTCAAATATTTATTCGATCAGAAAGAACTGAACATGAGGCAAAGGAGGTGGACGTAATTCTTAAAAGATTACGACTTTGAGTTGAAATATCATCCGGGTAAGGCGAACGTTGTGGCCGACGCCTTGAGTCGGAAGTCGATTCATGTGGCAACAATGATGGTGAAGGAAATGGAGTTAATTGAACAATTCCGAGACATGAATTTGCACATGGATGTCTCTTCGTCTCGGAAGGTAACGCTCGAAATATTGAAGATAGCCAACGAGTTTCTGAAGCTAGTGTATGAGAAGCAAAGGTCGGATTCCTACTTAGCTGAGATGAAAGAGACTCAGGCTAAGGGCAAGGATCTGTCCTTAACCGAGGGCTCGGATGGAATTTTCCAGGTGAAGGATAGGATATATGTGCCGGGTACTGGCGAATTGAGGAAGATGGTGCTCGATGAACCCCATAAGAGCCTGTTAAGCATCCACTCGGGCACTACAAAGATGTACCATGACTTGAGGATGCACTTCTGGTGGCCCGGATTGAAAAGAGACGTGGTCGACTATGTGGCTCGGTGTATCATTTGCCAGAAGTCAAAAGTTGAGCACCAGAAACCGTATGGTGGATTGCAACCTCTTGAAATCCCCGTGTGGAAATGGGACTCAATTTCCATGGACTTTGTAATGGGATTGCCTAGAACACGAGCGGGTTATGATGCCATTTGGTCATTGTGGACCGGTTGATGAAATCAGCAAATTTCTTACCCATCAACATGAGATATTTACTGCAGAAATTGGCCCAGATTTATATCCGAGAAATTGTCCAACTGCATGGTGTGCCGACTTCTATCGTGTCGGACAGGGACCCAAGATTTACGTCCCGGTTTTGGACAAGCTTACACCAGGAATTAGGCACTAAACTCTGACTGAGCTTAGCCTACCATCCCCAATCGGATGGGCAGTCCGAGCGGACAATACAAAGTTTGGAGGACTTGCTGAGGTCGTGTGTGTTGGAGCACGGTGGTAGTTGGGATCAATATCTTCCTCTGATTGAATTTACATATAACAACAGCCACCACAGTGGCATTGGCATGGCACCATATGAAGCATTGTATGGTCAGAAATGTCAAACCCCACTCTGTTGGTCGAAAACCAGAGAAAGTCTATTGTTGGGACCGGAAATTGTGAAGCAGACTTCTGAACAGATTCAAGTAATTAGGGAAAAGATGAAGGCATCTCAAGACCGACAGAAAAGCTACCATGATAAGTGGACCAAGCCGCTTGAATTTTCGGTCGGCGATAAAGTGTTCTTGAAGGTTTCGCCGAATAAAAAGGTCGGACGAGCCTTGAAGAGTGGGAAATTAAGTCCCCGGTACATTGGACCCTATGAAATATTGGAAAAAATCGGTTCTGTGGCATACCGATTAGCATTGCCGACTCACCTATCAAACTTGCATAACGTGTTTCACGTGTCTCAATTAAGGAAGTGTTTACCCAATTGTACACACGAGATGCCGGATGATGAAATTGAAATCAGAGAGAATTTGACGACTGTTGCTGTACCGACTAAAATTATGGACCGGTCGGTAAAACGCAAGGATGTGCAACTAGTCGAAGTAGCGTGGCAACAAAATGGATGTACTTCTTATACTTGGGAACGTGAGGATGCCATGAGGCAGCAATATCCTGAGCTATTTCATTAAGGTAAGCTTGTGTTTGAATTTCGAGGACGAAATTCTTTGAGGGGGGGAGTAGTGTAACATCTGGATTATTTAATTAATGGCAAGATTAATATTAAATGCTAATTGAGAATTAATTTAAAATAAAAGAAAATTTGATGCTGATGGAAGTGATAGGATATGACACATGATTGGATGGTGGCCCCATTTGCACGTTCTCCCACCCGCTCACTCTCTGCTTTTCTCTTGGCCCATGTGCTGAAGATGAACCACTTCTCTATTCTCTCAAAATCCCGTCGAGACTCTTCCTCTTCCTCTGCAATTCTTCTTCTCCTTCTTCTTCGTTCTTCTTCTTCTTCGTCAGTTACGACTGTGGTGTTGTGGAGCACTCAAAGTTCCCCACTGTTGGCAAGGAGCGATCGTTCGGAGGAGTAGAAGCTCCCAGTTTCTCCAAGCTATGTGTGGTGTTCGTCTGGATCTGAAAGTTGTTGAACGAGAGAGACTGAGGGAACGAGCAGAGCATGGGTTAACACTGAAAACAGAGGAGCTCTTGGAGTCTCTTTAGTAGGTAGGGGGCGCTTTACATCTTAAATGCATAGTTATGGACGGTTCCCAGGTGAAAGTACTGCATTTTGTGTTTATGGTTGTAAATATGTGGATTGTGTGAATCATATGATAATAACTTTCGAATACCGGGTGTGTGTGTGTGCGTTAGCTGAGTCACGTAAGGTAATATCCTTCTCTGTCCATGAGATGTGTGATAGTAAACATGTGAATGTATGAAAATGTACTGGATCTGTGTTGGCCGAGTGCATGTGTTGAAAGTTTGTTATGCTGAGTCCCGTGTGTCGTTTAACACTTAACAGTATGTGGTATATGTTATTGATATTGCTAATACCGAGTGTATATTATGGGAAGTTGGTTGATTCCTGTGTAGATTTTTATATTTGAAAGCATGAATACATGAGATGCATGTGATATGTGGTTTTACCGAGTGAAATGCCACTTTTGTACTAATGGATATGCATGGAAAAAATAATAAAAGACCTTGGGTTGGACTCAAGACAATACCGAGTGAAACACTCGTGTACTAGCGTTGGACGCTTGGTGAAAGTCCCTGTGTTGGACTCAAGGCAAGCTTACCGAGTTGGACTCATGGCTGCCCGTAACACTCCCGTTGTCGCTTGGAGCGATTGTGTTACGTGTGAGGGCAAACATTTTGGTACCAGTAAAACGGCCGGATCAGCTTAGAGCTGAGAAAAAGGCTTGGAGCCTATGTTGCAACATAAAAATTAATAAAAAACTGATCGGATCCGACTGAAATTAATGTGTGCACACTTATACTATTGATGAGCTCAATGTGGTTATATGCGTATGTATGGGGAATATCAGTGTGAGCAATATGGCTGTGTATTACTGATTAATATGGCTGTGTGTTATTTGAATAAATTCCGATTGAATGATACTGTGTGTGGACATATTAAATGATAGTGCATGTGATAGATTGATTGAGAGATATTCCTGTATAGTGGAAAGCTAGAGGATTTTCCGAGTCATTACTGTCATTTTATATGTAAAAGCTCACCCCTATTGTGGCCATATTTTAGTGGATGTTGCTCAGAATATGGAATGATGGGAGAGCACCAATTGCTGGGAAGTGCATTGTACAGTGGAAGTGTACATATATATATATATATATATATATATATATATTGTATAGATGGTTTTTGTAAAGCCTTGGCTGGCTCTTAGTTTAACATTCTGCTTTTAATGTGTAGGATTTGAACTCTCTAGGTATTGAGAGTAAAACTAGACAGATTTCAATATATATATATATATATATATATATATAATGCTATATGTTTTATCTTGTTCAGTGAGTAATGATGTGGGTGAATGACTAAGTTGTGTACATCTATATTCTACCAAATGATTAATGCTTTGCTGATTCCGAGTAAGGGAGAGCTAAGGTAAATCCGAGTGAGGTGAGATAAGGGACCCTCTTCCGAATGAAGAAAGGTTGGGCTAATTCCGTGTGGGTCATGCTCATTAAAGGACTATTTCCCTAGGAGGATCAATCGAAGGGTGTTATGTGTGAAATCCTTTTAATAAGCCTATTCCGTGTGGATAAGGCCATGATATCCCGAGTGAGTGAAGTCATGTAATTCCGAGTGGGAAATTGACTTAAAAACCTTCCCTAGTAAGAACTTATTAGAATTCCCCGAGTGGAGAGGAGCTAGAGCATTTCTGAGTGAATGAAGTCTTAAAATCCTTAAGCGAGACTTGACTTGTAGAGTTCTCAAAGTAAGCGAGTTCAATATGCCGAGTGAAAACTGTGTGAAGCACATCCGAGTGAGATTCGACCAAGGAAAATAATTCAGAGTGAGGAAGAGTCAGAGATTCCGAGTGAAACAGCCGAGGGAATCAGTTCCCGAGTGGAGATCCAAACGTTCCAAGCGATTTACGAATATGACCCTTCTGGAATAAAATAAGGATCTGGCTGAGAGTTCACCGAGTGAAGCATGTACGTGGGAATAATTCCCGAGAGAACTTAGGCTCTGATTCCGAGTGATGAGGATACCGAGTGGACTTGAGATTAGATTCCGAGTGGTCGAATTACCGAGTACCTTGTTCGCTTGGGCGAGTAATGTTTCGCTCCAGCGATCATGGTTCGCTTAGGCGTTTCCTCCCACGGGTAATTATTTAATCGATATTGGGCTTTGCTAACGTGGGGCATCCTGACCCGGTTTTTCCTTTCTTGGTCGGATTCCTGTTCCGATTTCTCCTGTTAGCTGATCAGAATTTTTGGGAAAATTTTTTCCTTTTTCTCGGATTCTATTTAATTTAGTTAGGATGTTTCAATCATCCTGCCTCAAAACATGGTAAAAATGACCATTTTGGATGGTCTGGGCGGTGGGATCCACGGCCAGTGGAATTTCCCACGGCCAGTGGATTTCCCCATTGTCAGAAATTTCCAACTGCTCTGTTTTCCTTGCTGTTTTTGGCATGTTTAGGCATCTTAATAATGTTTTTGGCCTCTGACTTCTTCATGAAAGTTGTAGATAATTATGTTACGGAGATGTGAGAATTAGTCTCACTTTAATTGGAGTTTTCTAACTCTCATTAAGTGTAAAATACCAAACCTACTGCATTAAAAAATACAAGTTTAAGAGGGTTTTAAACCTAACTTTTTATGGTGGTCAAATTGGGACTAATATATGGCATTTGTGACATGTTCCATTATTATTAAGACTAAAAGTGAGCTTTTCTCATGTCTTAGTATTGAAATTTGTCATGAGCTTAATAGTATTCAAAACCCCTTTACTATGTAAAAGTAAGAGATTATGTTAGGGGTATATGATGATGGTGGGTTTAGGTGGTGATGTTATTGATTGATGTGACACCCTAATTTTAGGGGAAAAATTTTCACGAATTAATTAGAAAATATCCCGGATCCATAATAAAAACACTCCCTTATATGAAGATAAGAGAGCTGGCCCCATGGCCAAGCAGAAAAAGACAGGGAAGGCAAGGGAATTAAAACCATTCACACGGAATCACCAACAGCGCCTGAGCGAACCACATTACAGCGCGCACTCGCTCAAGCGAGATCCCAATCCGCTTGAGCGAGACAGACCAACTCGCTCGGGCGAACCACCATTCGCTTAAGCGAAACCGAATACGAAAGCCTTCCCAAACAACATACTCGCTGAGCGAGGAATCACTCGCTGAAGCGAGAAGTCACTCGGCATTCTATCACTCGGAAAACCGAGACATTCTTTCACTCGGTAAACGATAAGGTCCAGTCAGAATTCATGCCTAAGTCCTCTCGGAATTTAATATCTTAGACCACTCAGCCTAATGGGGTTTCGCCACTCGGGAACTACCCCAACAGTTACCTCACTCGGCAACCCATAACTTAGTCTCTTAATTCTATTCACAGTGTCAACATAAAGATCCACTCGGGAAATGAAGGTTATCCCACTCGGATTCTATCAATCAAACCACTCGGTATAATTCAACCTCGAGTCACTCGGTAAACATCAACCATTTAGCACTCGGCATAACAGAACTCCCCAACTCAGAGAGTACATAGAATTCCTCTCAGCCATAAATCACTCGGTTAACACTTATATTTCTCTTCACTCGGGGAAAATCATAACATCAAGTCACACTCGGACTTATTCCATAACTTAGCCACTCAAATTACATATTACCCTATTCACTCGGAATAGGTTCCCATATTCACTCGGGATACATTCATAATTCATACACTTAGAATATAATCAATCTGAGTCATTACAACAACACTCCTCTCGGAAGAGGATCACTCGGATTTCCACTCGGATTACTCGAATCATTCCCCACTCGGGGTTCACCATATATTCTTCACTCGGAATCCACAAGAGCCATTATCACACAGTAAGAGGCTCACACATGAGTTACACTCGGATATGGAGTCCTATACATAAGACTCACTCGGAAAAGCAACTAAGCCACATATATTCCACTCAGGATTCATCAACTTAGAGATATTCATACATCATCATTTCCTAGTCGATAGGAAGCATCAAATCAACATAAATCACTTGTACTTATATATTTTCTAATTGCAAGTCCGACTACTACCACAGCAATACACATCCACCGATTCATAACCATGTTGTCAACATAACATATATGTATATACACAAGCATACACTCGGATTCTTATCTTTATACTTTCCATTCACCAACACATTCAATCGGTATGCATATAATACCATCACTCGAAGTATATACATATATATACATATATATTAACATACACTCGGATCCCAATACATATACTTCATATTCATGATTATGTTCATCCACTCGGATTCTATACATATATATTTGTATTCGTTATACAACATTAATATGAGCCGGCCAAGGCTTTAGTACATCAAACGTACTCGGGATGTAACATTATTCATACAGCCTCATCATAAATACCCATCACTCGGGTTTAAGGCCATCATAACATGCCAAACCGACCTGCAAACACTGAAAAATGGTGTAGGGGTGAGCATTACATATTAAATGACAGATATTGGCTCGGATTAATCATAGAATCCACAACATGCCATAGCACACAACATCAATCAGCATATAAACACTGCCATTCAACATGAACAATCACAAGCATCTTCCGATCGGGATTTCACCCATTTCACTCGGCTATAAAGCTCAATTCACTCAGTACAAGTATACTGGCTCACTCGGATTTCTCTCATCCCCGAGACTATATCAACATTATTCATACTCCGAGCCATGCTCAAGGAGTCTGTCTGAGCCCAGCTCCAGGACTTAGCCATATTCACCATATGTTGTCATCTGATTGCCGATCGGTGTAGGAGTCCAACGCATTCCAGTGGCGAATCGGATGCATATGATTTCATTCACTCGGCGTTCCACGCCAATGCACTCGGCATTTCATCAAGCGTCTCATTTCACGCTTAGTGCCCCAGGCACTGCCCGAGTCCAACCCGGGTCTTTCATCATATTCAACATTAGGACCACGTCCTCTTCACTCGGGATCACACCCTCGTGGCACCCCGCAAGGTGTTCATATTCAATAACACAATAACACTATGCATATAACTTCAACTCATATTCATTCGATTGCCCACTCGGAATCTGCGTTCAACATCATGTGCACTCGGCAATTTAACAACAATCAGATGACTCGGCTTATACCACATCCACTCGGCAATCCTATGCTATCCACTCGGCAATCATTATGCCATTCACTCGGTAATCACCATACCATTCACTCGGCAATCACTATGCCATTCACTCGGATTATCCTATATTCACTCGGATTTATCCTTTACAGTAAGCATTTCGTGCCTTCCTCTATAAAGCCCACTCGGCATCCATCATAACAGTCCCCATTCATGCATTCGGCATACACATATGCATCAATAACATTCACATGCATTCAAATGTACAACACATCCAGGGACAAATAGAGGATCACACATGCACTCCATATCAACATACATGCATCTCAAGCATCATAATATAATCATCATCATAATAACATCATGCATCTCTTGGACGGATAATCATACACCATTTAAATAACAAACAACAATCCGGGTTCAACTTAACAACATACAACATCCAACAAAACATAACACAATGCAATGAAGTCACCCGGAAGTCCGTCCATAAACTATACACTTAAGATGCAATAGCTCCCCTTACCTGGATGAAGCCTCCAGGAGTCACATGGGCCACTCGGCCCAGCCATGGCAGCTTCCTGCTCGGCTTTCCAGCAGTGGAAAGAACCATACAGCTTCCCAGCCAACCAGTATCAGTCCTCAGCCTTTCGCTCAAGCCACACATGTACTCGCTTGAGCGAAAATGGTCCAGTGACCATTTCTTCACTGGCTCGCTTAAGCGTAACCATTCTTGCTTGAGCGAGATACGTCCAGAAGCTCATCAATACTCCATGCTCCACTCTGCTCTGCCTCCCAGTCAATGGAGAAGCTTCCAAGCTCCACCCAACCATGACTCCTTCCTCACAATGTCACAGCCTCAACACAATAGACCATCTTCCATAACAAGGCACCACACAGCTGTAGGCTCCAACCTAGCCCAAACAGCCTCATCAACTAGAGGAAGAAGAGGGAGGAAGAAGAAGCACAACCAGGAGGACAAAAGAGGGATCCTGAACCCAGCCTCCACGTACAGCACCATGCTGTTCCTCATCACCACGCAGTCGTAGGAAGGATTCTCAACCTTCAAGGCACCCAGTACCACACTGGACTCCACCACCATGCAGCTCTACTTGGTTCTACACCATACGTGAGTGGAAGAAGAAGAAGATGAAGGAGAAGATGAAGATGAAGCAGTAGAGAAGGAGGAAGCAAGAGCTTCATAGAGTTTTAGAGAGAAGGAGAAGCATTTCTCTTATCAGAACATGCACCAACGAGGAAAATGAAGAGAGTGGGGAGGAAAACCAAAGCTGAAGTCTTATCAACACACCTCCATCATCTCACTTTCCCACTCATCCCCATCATCACGCTGCTCTGCCACAGCTCCTCAAACAACCATCACTTCATCATTTAATGCAAGTCCTTTAGTATTTAATGCTAATTCTCTCAGCACTCATTACACACATCCAACGTGGACAAGAGAGAGAGAACCGGACCCATTAACCAGCAAAGGCATATATTATTAATATTATTATAACACAATAAATTGCCTAATTGGTAATTAATCCTTAATTAACCATTAATCCCATCAATCCATAACCTTAATCTAAATTTATAATTATTTAAAAATCTGGGATGTTACAATTGACACATGTTATGAGAACATGAATACTCACCACTAATGATATTAAATGATGGTTGATGTAGAATACACCCTTAGATGATGATGAGACTAATAAAGGGATATTTGTATGATAATGTGTTATGGTAAATCGATGAATCAGGGATGATATCGATAATGTATAATGATGGATGATGTTGTTGCTCATTTCCTTGAATAAAAGGATGGTTATTATTATTGATAATTGTTGAATGCCATTGTGAATAATACAAGTGTGATATTGTAGGTATAGTTTGAATTGTATTAATAAATTGTTGTATTACCACACTAGTTGTGAAACCAAGGCAATGACAAATGAAATGAAAATCCACTAAGTGAATGAGTGGTAATATTTATGAATGATATATAATGATGTGATGCAATTGTGGTTGATTGCAAGTATTGTCTTGCATGTGTGATATAAAAAAAATATATATATATGTATGAAAGATGTTAAATGAAATGCCACATATAAAACTTGAAAGCAATGGCTAAAACCAATAATGATAAAATCCACTAAGGTGTATATGGTGGTGTTGGTGATTATGATGATGATTGTGACATCCTGGCGCTGTTGAGGGCGGGGAGTGATCGCCGGTGCATAGGCACGGACAAGGAGCGGCTCCTGGCAGGCTTCCAGTGGGAGGGACACATGAACAAACCGAATACATACTAGAATGAGAGGGATCCAAAGACTGTATAGGTATGGGACTATACAGTCGAGGATAGCTTAAAGAAATAAATTCTTACTACCTATACCAACAAATGCATTAGCCTTTTCGGTAGCCTATCACTTAAGAACTCCAAAGTTAAGCGTGCTTAACTTGGAGTAATTCTGGGATGGGTGACCTCCTGGGAAGTTCTCAGGAAATGTGTGAGTGAGGACAAAAGCACATTGGAAAGGTCTCGTGTTGGTCTGTGGGGCGAGTCGTTCATTCCTGAAAAGCGGCTGGGGCGTTACAATGATGATTGATGAGTGGCATTTAGGATGCACAGTGTGAGAAATGCATTTGATTTGTATTTCATTGTATCCATGGCATATCATAGCTGTCGGTGTTGGAATATTAGGGGATTCCCCCGGTTGGCCCAGTGGGAGGGCGGCTCAGTGCACGAGTATTTCTGTTGTTTCCCCTGTGACTCGGTGTGTAAGTCACGAAGCTGCCCATGCTGAGCTACGGGGAGCTGCATATGGTTGATCCTTGTGGGGGGTGGCTCTTAAGGAGCAGGTGTCCCTGGTGGTCCTTTGGATCAAGTTGCCATGTTGAGAATCATGGTTGGCCCGCAACACCTTATATTGTTGATTATGTTGTTTACCGCGGTCATGGTGAAAATGACCGGTGTTGCAAAATGGGCGATACGGTTTGGTACCAGTAAAATATGGTGATTATGCATGCATTATGAGATATGTGTACACATTTTACTACTACAGTAGGGGCATGGTATGTGATCATTCTTGAACCCACAGTTTGATGTTTATTCCCATGGTATGGAGATATGCCAGAAGTTGATGATAATTGATGATGATTGAGATTGTGGTATGGTGTTGATGAAATGGGTAACTAAATACCTAAAAGACCACATATGGATAATAAATGATATGAATATATCTAAAATGATGTTGAATATGACGATATATATGTGATGGCCCACTATAATGTTGAGCATGATTAATTATGATTGATGATTACGATGATAGCCCATGGTGGCTTTAAAAAAAGACCTAAATGGTCAATATTGGTGATGTGGCCCACTGTGGTGGTGTGATAAATGTGTATATGCTTGCTTTGCTATGAATTGATAAATGAATATGAAATAAGTGTATGTTATTGAATCAATGATTTGTTATGAATATTGATATGTTTAGCAAAGTATACATGATGTTGATATGCATATGCACATAATTGTCATTTGAAATGTATAACTCACTCTCCTATGTGGTATACTTTTTAGTGTTGATGCAGGAAAGTCATGGGATGAGGATAATTTTAAAAGTAAAGCTTTGGTGAAGGTAAATAGTGGTAATGGAATGCCTTGGCCGGCAGTGGTTGTAAATTATTTCATTGTGAATAACATGTATATAATGATGTGATGATTATTGATATTGGGTGATGTATTGTGAATAATGATATAAGTGGATGATGTATCGATGTTTGAGGTATTTGAATTCATACCCACTTGATGAATAAAATAATGTTGGATGTGTAGCCCTTTTTAGGATGTATGAGTGTTGATGACTTATGATTTTAATTATGAAATTATGGACATTGGAGATGTATGTTGCATTATCATATATATATATATATATATATATATATATATATAGTTGACAATGCATGTTTATGATTTATGCGTAAGGTTGATTATAGCCTAATAGGCTTATATAATATGGTTGCGTGCTTTGCCGAGCCTTTTCTCATATCTTCATATATGGGACTAGGCATGAGCCCTGTATACATATTCTTCTTCCGCTGTAAACTTTGTTATTTTTATATACAATCATGGGTGATTTATTTTATGATCCAGTTATATTTTATTAAATCTCACTCATCGGTTTTCTGTGATTCGGGTCTTGATGTAATTGTGGTGGTGCTTTGGAAATATTTCACACGCGAAAAATTTATTCGCATTTTTATTAATTAATTATCTTGATTACATTGGGATTCGGGTCCGGAAAATCGGGGGTGTTATAATCTATATATCACACACATGCATTCATATGATTATTATGCTATCTCAAGGCATTCCACATAATTCTAAATAATGATTTACATATCGTAAGGCTTGTGAAAAAGTTCTAAACTTGCCAAAATACCAACTCATACGCTTGTGTTAGGCTTCGAGAATTCCTTTCCCAAAACCAAGATTTTCTAAATCTCAAAGGGCCAACTATACCCAACAACAACCATATCACATTCTTTATCCATAATGCCTCCAAATCATCATATGAATCATCCAAAATTCTCATGACAACCAAATCATCAATTTCCTAAATTTTACCGAGAGTCCCAATTATAAATTTCTTAAGGGTTTCATACAAATTGGCAAGCATCAATTCAGCAATTTTCATACATCACCACAAGCATAATATCATCATCAAAGTGCCAATCATTTGTAAACATTACACAATGATCCCAATGGTCATCTACCCTATGGTTTGGGTTTCACATGCATAAACCATCATACATAACATCATGAACTTAATTCACATTTTTCATCAACATCAATATTAAATTTCAATACTTCTAAAATTTCATTTCCTTGTATGAAATCATTCTAAGGCATCAAAATCATCAAATTCACCAATTTTGCCTAAAGCCCCAAAATGCCAATACTTAGGGTTTTCCATCAAAATTTCCAACTACAATTAAATTCCATCCATTTCATTAAATCCATATGAACACATCAATCCCTCATCCATTCCTAACACAAAACCATAATAAAAAAAATCATACCTCCAAGCCATCAAAGCCTAGGGTTTCTTATTTCCTTAACACCCATAAAGTCTAACATTAATATTTCAAGCTTAAACATCATAAAAACTAACAACGGAACATAAGGGACAAGAAACCTATACCTCATAACCCAAGCTTAGGTCAAAAATGAAAATGAGGAGAGAATGGAGAATCCACAAAATATTTGCCCCAAAATGCCATATAAGCTTCATGAATCCAAGTTTTGATTCTTATTTTGGCAAGAAAATGGAGATGGAAGGGTGGGGGTTCGGTTTTGTGTTAAAGGGAGGAGAAGAAGAAGAAAAATGAAGATTGGGGGAAGAAGAAGAAGAGTGGACAGTTGGGAGAAAGAGATAGTGAAAAGATGACTAAAATTAGTCATTGTCCATTGGATAAAACCATACACCTTTTGCCTTTTGTCCATTGAATCATAAAACCCTTTAACCATTGTGTAATAGAGTGTAAAGTGAGTGAGGAGAGAGAAGAAAAAAGGACGGTTGAATGGAGAAGGGAAAATGGGATTTTTGGTTTTCTTTTAATTTCATTTGGCTCGTATTTTCCCCGTTTAATAACATACGTCATGTCCGAGTAATTATTTCCTTAACACCAAAAATTCTTTTAACTATACCACCTTAACTACAATAATTTTCTAAGTATTCTAGACCCAACAAATACCTAATTTAACTAAGTGGGTCCCATATCATCTGTTAAATCATCCAGTTCTGGTAAATCTTAGTTTACTGATAATCTACCTCTAGTGTCTAATTAATTTTTCCATAATTATTGGACCATAAATAATTAATTATCATTATCCAATAAATTTATTTTTCCAAAATTTGGGATGTTACACGCTTCAATTTATTTGCATGAGACCTTGTGACCTAGGACAATGCCTTCTGTCACCATAAAATAACATTTCTCCCAGTTTAACACTAAGTGAGTGTTTACACATCTTTTCAACACAACATCCAGATTGTCAAGACAATGATCAAAGGAGAAGCCAAATACAAGAAAATCATCCATAAACACTTCTATGCACTTCTCCACTAAATCTTAAAAAATAAAAAAATATAACATTGGAAAGTAGCAGAAGCATTGTATAATCCAAATAGTATCTTTCGGTAAGCAAAAATTCCAAATAGGCATGTGAATGCTATCTTCTCTTGGTCCTCAAGGGCCACCTCTATTTGATTGTAGCCTGAATAACCATTCAGAAAACAAAAATAAGCTTGACTTGCTAACCTGTCTAACATTTGATCCATGAATAGTAATGGAAGATGATCTTTTCTGGTTGCTTGATTAAGCTTCCTGTAATCAATACACATTCTCCATCCTGTGACTGTCCTGGTTGGAATAAGCTCATTTTTTTCATTCCTGATCACTGTCATGCCTCTTTTTTTAGGAACCACATGGACTGGACTCACCCAGGAACTGTCAAAAATTTGATAAATCATCTCTGCTTCGAAAAATTTCACTATCTTAGCTTTGACTACCTCTTTCATTATTGGGTTCAAGCGCCTTTAAGGTTGAGTAACTGGTTTAAACTTGTGCTCCATAAAAATTCTATGCATGCAGTAGACAGGGCTAATACCTTTTAAATCTTCTAGTTTCCACGTAATAGTGCCTGAATTGTCCTTAAGCACCTGAACTAACCTCTGCTTTTCATATTCAGAAAAATGACTACTGATAATCATAGACTGTTGTTCTTTGTCATCTAGAAACACATATTTCAAGTGTGATTTTAACATCTTCAATACTGGCTTCTGAACTTCACTGGTAACTTTCACTGGTAATTTCTCTTTTAATTCTTCTTCTGGTGACAATGATCTCCTAGAGTCAAAATTTTTTAGAAGCTCCTCAACTTTATACTATTCATCATCAGTTAAATCTTCTAAAGCATAAATCAAGCTCTTGTGTAATGAATCTAAAATATTGACACTTTGTGCTTCTTTTTTCACAAGCTGATCTTTAACATCAACTCTAAAGCACTGGTGTCTATCTTCAAAAACATTAAAATTCACTTCATCATCCTGAACTCTTACCTTTAGCTTCTCGTTATCTACATCAATTATAACCTTTGTCGTTTTCATGAATGGTCAGCCCAAAATCAATGACACTTCAGAATCTTTTTCATATCTATAATGACGAAATTAACCAAAAACATAAATTCCTCCACTCTAACCAAAACATCTTTAGCCACACTATAGGGAAATTTCATTGAATGATCTGCCAACTGTAAAGTCATTCTAGTTAGATGGACTTCTAAATCACCAATAATTAAGCATGGATTATGGCATAAGATTAATGTTGGCTTCTAGATCCAGTAAAGCCTTCCCCACTGGTAAGGAACCAATGGTAACCGGAATAGTAAAACTGCCTGTATCCTTTGTCTTTTGAGGTAGTGCCTTCTGAATGATTGCACTATAGCCAACTTCTAGTTTAACTGTTTCTTCCATGAATCTCTTCTTCCTTGACAACATATCTTTCATGAATTTTGCATAAATGAGCATCTATTCCATAGCTTCCATGAATAGTACATTGATCTATAACCTCTTAAATATATCCATGAAATAAGCAAACCAACGTTCTTTATCTCTCTTGGAAGGGTTTTTAGGATAAGGTAGGCTCTTCAACTGTGGAGCCTCACTCTCTGATTTTTCCTTACCCTTTTCACTTACTTTCTTTTTGTTTTTCTCATTTTTCATTATTTACATATTTTTCTCTATTGAAACTTGTTTTTTTTAATTTCTTTTTCACCCTCACTTTCTTTTTCTTCTCTCTTTTTTTATTCATAACTTCCTCCTCAATTTTTTCATTTTCACTTAGATTTACTCCCACAACTCGACCACTCCTGGTAGTGATAGCCTTGTAGTGCTCCTTGGGGTTTGTCTGGGTGTTAGCTCCATACTGATGTCCTTGTTGCTCAGCTAATTGACTATCCCACCCGAGTCTTTAAACTTTTGATGGATGCCTCTATGTCTTTCTAGTTAGTCAATGAGGCTTGCATAAACATTTCTAATAATCCTCTAACTTTGAAGTCTTCTCATGTAAGGAAGGATAATTCTCCTGATAGCTTAGTCCATTGGACGGACCGACTTCTTGTTTCCATCCTTCTTGATTTTGGTTACTTCTCCAGCTTTGAAATGGTTGGTTAGAAAAATTTGAATTAAAATTACTTTGCCTTGGCTGGTTTCCCATATAATGCATAGCTTTATCTAAAGACCGCAATGCCCATTAGCATGTTCACCTCCACAAAAATCACCTCTCAGCAGTAACTGTTGCTGTATAGGAGAAGTAGAATGCACAACATGTAATTGTTGTGGTAGTTTACTCATTTGTTGTGTCAATGCTTTCATTTGCTGAGCTAAAAATTTTATTATGGGCTAGGATCGCATCTGTGGTACTAAAATCAAGAATTATTTTTCTCTGCACTTGATGATGATCATGTTAAGCCTGATAATCTGTGGAAGTTAAAGCTTCTATAATTCTGGTAGCTTGATCTGCATCAACTGTCATTATCGTACCACCTGCTACAGCATCTAAAAGTATCTTTGTGTTTGCTCTCAGTCCATTATAAGAGATATTCAACTGAGCAATGTCTTTAAAACCATGATTGAGACATTTTCTCAATAATGATTTGCATCTCTCCTAGGCTTCACAAAAAGGTTCTTCTACACCCTGTCTAAAAGTGGAAATATCTAATTTTGCCTTAATAAACCAAGTTGGAGGGAAGAATCTTTGTAAAAATTTCTCTTCAACATTGGACCAGTTATTCAGACTCTGGTTAGGATGAGACTGAAGCCATTCTTTTGCCTTACCTGCCAAAGAAAAAAGAGATAATCGTAGGTATGTAGCTTCCAAATCACCTAGGCCAAAGCCTATAGTACCCAGTAATTCATAGAATATTGATAAATATGTATACGGATATTCATGTGACATTCTTGTGAATTAATATGCACTAATCAGACTTAGAAAAGCTGGCTTCATTTTCAAAGCTCTAGCTGTTTATGGAATGACAATGCTCGAGAAGTATTTAGGACCCTACTGATTTGCATAATCTCCCAATGTTCTCCTCAGAGGATTCTGATTGTTATTTCTCTCAACCATATCCTCTGTTTCTAGTTTAATAATGGATTTTAGAGTAGGTGTAGAAGAAGGTTGTCCTGTTTCCTATTGCTGCTTCTTCTTTGCTTTTCCTTTACCTTTCCTTAGACATCGTTCCAACTCAAGATCAAATTCAAATTGGTCTTTTGATCCCTGGCTTCCCAATAACATAAAGCAAAAACAACTGCAGATAAGTTTTAGTACAGAAAAAAATCAAGTAACAAAAACAAATATCCTATTCATAAATATATACTATTCATAATGCCTTAATAATTCACAATCAAAATTAAAATAGCACTGATGCCCGGCGGTGATGAGATTAATTAGCTCTAGCGAAAAAAGGCAAAAATTAAATTCCAGGTTAATTCGTTTAAGCGAGCCACCTTCGCTCAAGCAAAATTCTTCTTAAGGCCAAATAAAAAGAATTCACTTGAGCGAGCATTAGAATGGCTCAAGCGACTGAAGAATAGGGGAAACAGAGTACTAGTGAACTCGATTGAGTGAACCTCTCACTCAAGCGAATCATCAAGGGAAAAACTAAAGGAAAAAACCTTTCTTCATGGTGAAGCAAGCAGTTCGCTTGAGCGAATCATTATGTCGCTTGAGCAAATTGACAGATATATAAAGAAAGTTAAAGAAATTTTGAGATGAGGACGAAAGAGACGACACACGTTCTATCTTCTCTCTTGGCTAGCTCCATTGAAGACCATTTCTCATCCTTGTCATCATTTTCTTTCATTGTTTATGTTTGATTGTCATGGCTACCATGTGTAGCTATATATTTATTTGGGATTGGATGTAATCGATTCGAACTTGACGTACGCTTGTTCTATATTTATATAATTGGTACTTTCATGTTATGGCTTTTAGCTTTCCATTTTATGTTTAATTCTTGAATCTATCTGATCAATAGCTTCTTGATTTTAGTATCTGTTGGTTATTGGGAAATGACTTTCGAAAATAGATCTAAATGGAATGCTCGTTACGGAGATTATTAGGAATAATAATCGATGAAACAAATGTCAAAACAATCATTTTTAATGCTGGAATATTTTTGAAATGATTGAGGAATCAATATATTTGGAATTATTCTTATGAATTTCATAGTCGGGGAATCGATACGAATGACTTAGATTGTGACGTAAAAAGCAATTGCTCAAAAACCATTTATATAGATATATACAGCGTGTCAAAGGGTGAGATAGATGAAATCCAGTCCCAGTTTTTATCAATTATTAGTTCGTCATATTTTATTGTTTTTCTTAGTTTATGTTTGATTGTATTTTAATCATTTTATGTTATTGTTATATTATGAAAACAATTTCTTTTGATCGTCATAATATTTTGGAATCATCATTTTAAATACCGAATCCTAGTGGAATGACACTCTATTTTAACATATACTACACGAATTATGGACGTTTGCCATGAAACAACATGATTATTGTAAAACAATAGAACATCGCTCCAAAAAGATATCCATCTAGGTCTGCCTGTGAGCAATTGGAGGGCCAGGATCCACCATCTACATCTTCGGAACATATACGCTCATGAGCTGTGCTGCTAAGGCGGGGGCAGGAGCTGATGCTGTAAGTATGTCGAGGAACTCCATCGGAGATAGATGAACTGGCAGTGGTGGAAGATCAATCGGATCAGACATCACCATATCTGTCGAAGCATGACCAGGATCCTCCTGAGAGTCTTCCTCTTAGTCTTTATCATCAACATTATCTTCCCCAGGAGATAAGGGAATATACTCAGGAGTCGGGCACCTCAGCAAATGCTAGGGTGGCTTAGGTAGAGGATGAGGCTCCAGGGGATCCTCGTCCGTGGCCGCTTGTCATCCGGCAAGCTCTTCCAGATCTGTAGTACTCGGAGGGAAGGATAGATCTCTATATCATCTAACGATACTCTTGATTACCTCTATGTCCTTCTCAAAAAGACGCTTCGGCTCCTGAGGTGGAGCGCCCACTGGCGGCTGATCCTCGAGGATGTCTTCCTGAACTTCCTGGATGACTAGTAATCTACTAGGCCCAAAGCTGCCTTCGGCTAGGGTCCTTGCCCGGTCACGTCTAGTATGGGAACGTAGATGGATCAGAGGTCTTCAATAGATGCAAGGGTGAGCTTTATCTTCCAAACAATTGAAAGGTCGTCATCTATGACGTCCTCCCACAACATCAAGATAATTATGCATATAGTTTCCTCTACTCTTGGGAACATATTTCCTCTAAGTCATCTTACATCAACCAATCCTAACTAACATTTCTCCCTCCCTGTCTCATATTTCTTTTCTTAACCTAGTACTTTTCAGGATAACCTACATAGTGAATATCAATCACAATCATAATTTATCAATGTCGTGTAATGCAATGCATGGGTTCCATTACTTTGATAAATCTTTCATTACTTAGTATGAATGCATGTGGGCCTAATTCCATCTCATTAGTCATACTCATCATCACTACCCTCAGAATCTATCCTGTCTAGGTTGTCCTTGGACACAACGTTTTTGGACTAGAGCGATCAGAGCCCACCAAGTCCTTCACATCATATCACTAGGTACCAAGGACTCATAGGTCCTACACAAGAATAGATCCATCTTATCCCATCAATCACATCATAATAGGACTTGGCTCTACATGATCCTAGCTACACTCTGTCTTTAGTCGAAGTACATTAGGCTTGCCGCTGACTGTCTGACATTAGGCGTGAATCTAAGCCATTAGATGCCTGACCCAATTGTACTCCCAAGATCCTACTTGGGGATTGAACGCGAATGTTCTCTAGCGTACCCCGGTGTATACTCTAGTTTTTCAAAAGAGTTATCTTATGCAAATGATGCATGTTTCACACATGTTTTTCCTTTCTTACTTATTTTACTCGTCACCGGTAGAGTCCCTCCAATGGTCCATTTTCATTCTTAACACCTTTTATTTCATTCTATTTTGTTTATTGGTAAAGGAGGGTGATTTACGGGGTTATTAGAGGCATTAGCGGTTATTATGGGTAAATTCTTTCAAGGCTTCAAGTGTCTGGTTTATAAGGATATCTTGATTTATATTGCTTCATAACCATCTGGTAATTAAGATTGAAAATGGCTAAGTGTTAATCATTCACTTTACTGGAAACTCTCTAGCATGACGAATACCTCTTTTACCAGTCCTCTGTCTCTTTGTGAATTAGCAGTACATTAGATATACACATTTCATCATACTTATAGTCCAGCTAGACGTGTATACCACAACTAGTAAATGATTCACACAAGTCAATCGAACATATTGACTGCACACAAGCAATTCATTCATCAGACATACACACAATGCTTTGTTTAGTCAATTCCTCGCGATACTCCGGTAGTATTTATTTAACTACTCCCAATTGTCTCTTATCTGATCGCCTTCCTATTATGGTCCGGATCATAGTTTATTTTGAAGATACTAAACATAGTGCCTTTTGTTCTTTATAATTTTAGTTTTCATATTTTAGAATATTATTATGAATTTACTTTAATGGTATATATATAGCAATGGCGAGAATCTAGACCTACTAATATAACCTTCAGTGTAGTATAAATATAATCATAGGAAGTTATATATATATATGTCTAATTAATACCTTTAATTAATATACTAATCTTGTTATCATATACTAGTTCCCTTTTAGTGTGCTGATATCACTTTTACTATCATATATTCGCCGCTACTAGTCTAGGTCTAACTAACCCATTTATCTAAGTACTTTAATTATTATGTATATAAGCAAATCATTTTTCCTACTTTTAGATATGGCCTACTTTTATTTGAGGAGAGTATGATTTCGAATTTTTTAATATATACTAATACGTGACGCACCAAACTTTTTATCCTTAGTTACTCTTTGCTAATTTTACTCATGATCTATGTAGTTAACTTATTTTGAAAATTTAAGTCCAACCTTCTTTTGTCTAGATATTACCTATTACTAAAAGTATACCCCTATTTACTATTTTTACATTCACCATCACTAGTAATTAACTTCATATTATAACCTAAATTCTCTTTCTTTTTGGAGTACATTTATGTAATTAACTTCATATTATAACCCAAATTCTCCTTCTTTTTTTATATAGTTCATTTATTATTTTAAGAATCTAGTTACTATTATCTTGAACTAAGTGTAAAGCATAATCTTCATTGTAGAAATTGTTACTTAACTTCCTAACTACACTAGCTTCTTTTGTTACTTATTTCAACTATAAATTTTAAGACCCTTTCTAATAACTCTTATTATGCTTGATTACTAGAAACAATTAAACTCTTAATATTTAATCTTTACCCTAATTCCTTAAGTTACCTTTGGTTATTTATTTTATATTTTAATTAAATCCTTTAAAATTTGTTAAATCTTAATAAACTATTATAATTAAAATAGTGCTTTCTTGAAACTTAGTAAAATAAAATAAACCGTTGTGATCGTCTCGACCGGTGAAATTCCTCAAAATATGCACCTTTCTCAAAACGGCCCCGTGTATGCTTAGCGATGAATCTCACTTCTATTAGTGGGGCTTACTAGGAACATTGAAACAAATTACATAATAATACACCAAAATTTATAATTAATTAATACAACCAGTCAAATTGCGGTCAACCCCACCTAAACTCTAAAACTGTTAACTTCTTTGTCACGGCTCAGATTGCGATAAAATTTCTTCCGGGCACACGAATATCAAGGCATATTTTACGAGATTTATAAAAATGCTTATCAACTTAAAATATAATAAAATTTACCATCGGTCACGAAAAGTGACGCTGTTTTAGATTTAACCATTGGATCGTGATGAAACTTAAAACGATTTTCCTGGGTACTAGAGTAATATTATAGGGCAATTTAAAATGCAACAAAATGAAGCAAAGTTCCCCTTACCTCATGGGACAGCTTTGGTTTTGAGGAGAAAGAAAGGTGAGCTCGCCAAAAACTTGCTAAACCCTCCTGATGTTCGTTGATGGTTCCTAAACCTAAGAAAACCAAATATGCACCTTAAAAATGGAAGGAGGGGTCATAATTTTGGGCTCCCAAAATAGAGGAAAATGCCCTGATATTTCAAGAATACAAACTGATGTTGGCCCAAGGAACACAAGGACAAGATCAAGAGTTAAAATGCAAAATTCCTTACCTTGTGCTGACTTAGGGGTTCACGGCTAAAGGGGTCAAGACAAGAGGGATCCTAGTTGAGTTTTAGAAGCTTTTTGCTTGAAGAAATTTGAGAAGAAGGTGGCTGCGTTGGTGAGGGAAGGTCACGGGTTGGTGAAGGATGAGGAAAAGAGAAGAAGAATTTTCATAGTTGATAGTGGGGTGGTGTGGTGTGGTCATGAAGAAGAAAATATTGTGGTGGATTTTGGGGTAGCGTATGGTGGTTGTACGGGAGAGGACAGTGGATGGAAATAGAAAATTAAAAGAAGGAGGGAGTGGCTTTTGGTTTTGGTCAAGAGTGGAGAGAAGCAATGTGAAGGGAACAAGTTTGGACATAATGGTGAAGTGATGTGCATTTAATGGTGTTTGTTGGTGGCAGCTTGGTGGAGTGAGGAGGAAGAGTGAGTGGACGGTGGGAGTAGGATGATGACACCTTCCTAGGTAGGTGTCGAAAGGTGGTGGTGTGGTCGGAAATCGGTGGCTGGAAAATTAACTTGTTACTCAAGAATTTAAGGTGTGCAAGATTTTTAGGAACTGAAAATTAAGGAGGTTAAAAATAAATAGTGATTAATTCATGGGATAGGAATCTTGATAAATGGTCAGCATGAAGTTTGTAGTGCCTCTTTTTTTCTTTGATTTGATATATCATTTGTGACGATCCAAGATCGATAGCTCGAGCTATGCCCGAATTAAGATAAAGTGCTCCCTAAGCTCCCGAATCAGCTAGGCCTGTAAAAATAAATTCATGATTATTTTTCCTTTGAGAATAATTAGTTTTTGTGCCCTTCGTGAAACTTATAGGTTTCTTCAATACGGATTCCTAGAAAAAAGAATGAAGCATTTCTAGTACTAGAAGAGGGAGATGCGTGAATTTTACTAGAAGCGGCCAGTATAGTGGTGAGACAATCAGGGGTCTGTGAAGATTCTAAAAATTATACCAATCTAGAGGGATTCAGCTCTTGATGTCTTCATGGAAAACGTGGAGAATTTTGTTACAATGATTTTGACACTGGGTTTGTGCGAATCAGAGATCGTGTGAGGAAGTTATGAATTTTGAATGAACCATGCACGGGATAAAAACGTGAATGATGGAATTTTGGAATGAATTTGCTTAATCCTTGATTTTAAGGATGACAAAGCAAGAATTGAGGTTCGAAGCGAGAAATAAAGATTAAAGATCTCTTCAAAATGAAGGAACCAAGACCAGAATTACTCGATTCTAGTCTTGTTTGAAAACGTTAGGCCTAGAACACCGAAGGTGTTCAGGTTGAGTTTTAAGGTTAACTCCGAGGAAATTGAATTACTTAAGAACAGGGTCTACAGGGTCCTTATCAAGCTTCAGCACCAGAGACTGACCATACTACCATCAGGCATCCCGAGGTATGTGCACGACCAAACGTAGGTGACATTGAAGGTCCTGATCAGGTTGGTTAGACCGAGTCATTTACCCTCGATCCCCTACAAAGGAATATTGGGACTAGTTTCCCTATAGGATCATTAGTCTCAAGCCAAGTCGTTATAGCTTAATCGTTGGTCGGGCCCTATAGTTCAATACTGAGGAACCCGATAATATTTTATTATTTAAATTTAGAAATTAATAAACAATTAAATAAAGGCTAATAAAATATTATCATAATTATATATTTTTGAATTTAATATTTATTAAATATAATTATATTAATTTAAATAATTATTGATCATTCTATATCATTTAATTAACCCAAACATAGAGATATTATAAGGGTTATTAACCAATTAAAATTAATTTAATATAAAATAATCATCACTAATCATTTACTAATACATAATGTTTTTTTCCTGGTCTTATTGGTATCATTAAACATTTATCTTATTATTCTTTTCTCATCCTTGATTTCTTCTATTTATCACTACACACCTTAATCTTTCCTCATAACCTTTGTTTCTCCACTAATCTCTATTTCTCTGTTAACCTTTATCTCTTTCTCATACTTAGCACTTCCTGTATCTCTAATTTAATACCCTACTGACTCTCTTTATCACCACCTCTCCATACTTAGAGTAATTCAGGAGTCAGGTCGAAGCCTCAACTCTCCCTAGATGGCTAGATAAAGTACTCTCAGGGGTCTTGAGAGTCTAGGTCCTTATTCTGAAAACCAGGGTTGTTACACCTTTTCCAAAGTTCTTTGGGAGCGAACTTTATAAGCTGAGTGATAACGAGAGGTGGGTATCACTACAAAACTAACTAAGATCAACGACAGACAAAAGGCATCGCTAATCATTAATTTTTCATCGCTACCAACATCGGCGATGGCGGAGCGATGTAATCCACATTGTTGTTAGCCTATTTGGTGACATTGAATAGAGTCTATGGCTAATTAGCCATCAAAATCATATGTATTATACATACATTTCTCCATTACTAACCTATTTACCTCATACTTTATTTTTTTTAAAGTTGACATATATAGCAATGATCGTAGATGTTGTCACTAGCCCGTCGCTAAATACATTATAGTTTCTGTTGCTAATGCAATGACAAGATGTAACGTGGTCCACATGGCATAACCTTAGCGATGGGGGTATCAATGTTGTTATTGTTTGAGATTAGTGATAACTTGTCATGCTTGTCGTTGTATACAACAAAAAAATGCATGTATTTTTTATATACATGTTATAACTGTAGCGACAGGGATGCTAGTTGTCACTATAACTGGGTCTCCTATCACGTCAAATGCAATGGAACCTATCCGTTGCTATATAATGACGTTAAGTTGGCCATCGTTATATTGGGGCTTCTGAACCCAATTTTAGAGATGTCTTGTTGGTTGTCGCTAATGTTTTCATTGATTATTTTTGTATGTTTTTAGCAATTGTTTTGAGAAATTTTATTTTATAAATAAAAGAATAATTGTATAAAAGAATTATATAACGTGTACACAATAATGGTAACGTTAAATATACAACAATTATAAATAAAAGTATAATTATAGACAAGAATAATCAAAATCTGTGTATAAAAAATGTCAAAAATGATTATATAAAATTAGAATACAATGTCATGTAGAAGGGGGAGACAAGGTGGGGAACGGGGGCTCCTGCAACTGCTGTTAGAAGAATTAAACAATGACGGGCAGTGTTATGCCATAAGCTGTGCGACTATCTCCTCATGTCGACTCAACATTTCCCACGTGCTCTGTTGCTCCCTCAACACTGTCTATTAGAGAGTTGCTATCTGCGTATTTTTCTTAACAAGCTCCTTGTTTAAGTTATTAATAACCTAAACATAGTCTGGCGGAGGAGTCGATAGAGAGGGCACTATAAGCACGACATAAACTCCTTGGCAAGTTCTCTAAGGATGAATATGTTCCCTTTCTTATTCTTGCCTCTAACAACCTTTATGTATAAAATGTTGTCGTCCATAGGAGAAAGAGTAAGTGTCCCTATCTAACTCGCTAGTAGTCTGCCTAGTGAGTTGTGCCTCTATCTCCACCCTCTTTGCCTTGTAGGCCTCTTGCATATTTCAAAAATAAATATCAACAAACTATGCGTTAAAAGTTTAAAATTTTTCAAAACTTTTACCAAAATTTCCCTATAAATAAAAGAAACCAAAATTTTAACAATCTCAGCAAAATAAATAGAAAGTGTCCTGATACAATTTATAATTACATCTTACAATCAAAATTATAGCCATAAGTTACTAGCCAAACTTTGATGTATACTTTTCAATTTCAATATCAATTAATTAACTTACTGTAATATCTTGATCCTTATGATTAACTCAGTTGCCAACCTTATTCTTCTTAGTCTGCTCTATAAGGTCAAAGGCCATAGGGGGTCGTGGATCTCCTCATCCTGTAAAATATAAAACAACATTTGTTAACAATTCATTATAGGGAGAAATAAAACTATTAGTATAGGCGGATGCGTCGACATCAACTACTCGGTTAGCCTTGCTTCCCCATTAATATGCATTAACAGTTCTTCCTGTCATTTTATGCACATCGCCTCCCATTGGGTGTCGTTAATCCAATTAGGCTCTGTCTAGCCTTTGTAATATTTGTACATGTGATGCCTTTGGTCAGCTAAAACAAATCCTCATCTAATTTTCCTTACTTCATTAAGAGTATCACTGTGACGACCTCAGTTGACTAAAATCATCCTTACTGTTCTGTCCTAGAACCGGGGTCAAGAGTTGACTGTCTTGACCAGTGTCCGTAGTTACCTCACAAGCTCTCAATTTTACATCGTCTCAGTGGAGTACAGTATTTTATACCTAGGTTTAGTAGGGAGCCTAAGTTCTTCACGTTTAGGGTGAGTTTAATGTTCTAGTCCGTACCGGAGTCAAGAGAACACACCAGAGGTGCACCTGTAAAAGATTCTCCGATGCCTAAGTCAGTATGGATATTACAGGAAATAATGGTATTACAGAGGTAACTCTCAGGTTAGTTCAGATCTCCTTTATAGTAATAAATGAGATGTATTTATAGGGAATACCTGAGTAGGAGAAGTGATTTGACCTTTCTCCTAACATACCGATTCTAACTCATTATCTGGTTGTCAGAGAGAGTCCGGAGTCTTGACCACAGGCCTAAAGTCGCTCTGGTGTTAGACTCCGGTTATGACAGTTTAACCAGATTCTTCTACTAACTCTGATGACGTGGCACTATTCAGTAGCACCCCGGCCATGTGTTATGGAGTCCAGTTAGCACCCCGGATTATTTGCCCCCTAGCTTGTTGTTGTGGCATTGTCACAATAATAAGCTATCTCATGACTCCGATGTAAGGTCTTGTAGTCTTATGGATTTGACTTCTAGTCGATATGGCTTTGTGACCGTTGTGTAGATTTTATTGGATCCGCCATATGTGGTTGGTTAGGTGGAGCATTTAATGTGTGTCGCCTGAAAAAGCTGTCATTTCATGTGGATTGCTGACGTGGTGAATCGTGAATGGGCGTTTAATTCACACACCATTAGATGATGTCACCCTGGCATGATGCGCCGCCTGTTTATGGGCCGTGTCGTTTCGACTTCCACTCCGAACATGGGCTGCGGCTGTTGAACTTCAGCCCATAACTCTTCCACGCCTATATAAGGAAGGTCTTCTCTTTGATTCCTTACTTTGTGTTTTCGTCTAGATACTCTACCCATCCGCTATCTCTATTCTCTTTCTTTACTTCGTCCTCGCCCGTACTAGAAGAACCATACGCACCGTAAACATAGTTAGCCCTTTGACCCCTTCTTTTATTTATGATGTCTGCTTTTTCTACTAACAACTGCCAAGGCCAAGACAGTTCTTGTGAAATAATTTCAAACCCTTCTATGTCTTAGCCACCTGAGGTTCCTTGTCATGGACCTTAGTTTATTCAAATAGACATCCGTAGATGGATAACTTTGGGTAACCGGGATGATCAAAATCCCCTGGAGCTGGAGTCTTCTTCTTTTGAAGTTCAGGAACCTAAATCTCCATTACTGCCCTTGTCTCTGGATCAGGGTGAAGATTTCAGCGTAGTGCATTACTACACTGATGATATTGACTTCTATTCTACTGTCCCCTTTTTAAAGCATATAGTTACCATGGACGCCACTGGTTCATCCGTATTGAGGAATGACCTTGACGACACATTCATGATCGCGGATAAGGTTAACTAGCTAGCCCGAAAAGCCAAAGATCCCTACTTCTGGGTAGCTAAAGATGTCTTGGCAACCTACAAAACCCATTCCACTACTGAGGACGACATGGAGTTAGAGGCTAAATCTTTCTAGCGAGCCAAGAAATATAAAAAGGACTTTTGCCTCATTGGCCCTACCTTCGCAGATCGGATCTGCCATATCCCTCAGGACCGCTTCTTTTTCTTCCATGACTTCACCTTATTGAAAGTGGGAGTTCGATTCCCATTTAATCAATATGAGATAGGGGTGTTGCATTTTTTAGACATTGCCCCCAGTCAGCTTCACCCAAATGGTTGGGCTTTGGTGATGGACCTACAAGTTCTTGGAAAGCACCTCCGCTTCACTCCGATTGTTGCCCTGTTTTTAGGTATGCACGGGTGATGCACCGAGCCAGCTCTGGAATATGTTTCATCAACCTAAGATGTCAAAGTGACATTGTAAATTTTAAGGCTTACGCCAACTGTTGCAAGATGTACGGTGCCTCTTTCAAGAATTCATTCTTTAAACTTTTTGTTGAGGAGACGGTGTCCCCCTTTTGGAAGGATGAAGAAGGCCGGTTTTTAATCCACACCGACTGGACCCACAAACATTTTCTCCTAGAGAGTACGGCCTACTCACTCAATGAAGGCTCTCTTTTTGAGACCTCCTGGGCGTGATAGACACCCTTCATACTCTCTCTCGAGGTGCTCTCCTCAAATGTCATTCTCTCTTAGGAACTTTAGAGACACGAAATGAGTACCTCACTTATTTGGGTATTTAACTTTCTTCATTTTCCATTTAACAATTTTTTGCATTCCTTTGTGCTAATAACTTTTCCTTTTCAGGGAACATGAGTGCTGATGCTCTAGAGGCACTCCGGAAGCATCTGGAGGGCACCGAGGCTGATGTCTTTAGGGAAAACCATCTAACCTCAAAATTGAAGAAAGCTACAAATCTCCAGATTCCTAGAGGGATGGTTGTGATAGAGAATACCCCTGCTGAGAGGAAGGAGAAGGGACAGGAAGTCGGCACTTCCAAGAAGCAGAAGGTTGACCCCGGCAAAAAGGTGTAGGATAAAGGCAAAGGGGTCGCCACCGAGGTACTAGTTAAGAAGGACACACCAGTTCCTGTCTCCGGTATTGAAGCTCTGGAAGAGCTCCTTGTCAAGACCATTCCTCCCAACACCGGCTTTGCTCTTCCATGGCATCTTAAGGAAGGGCTGAATCCTAACGACCTCAAATTTGCCCTAGAGACCGCCATATGGTACAACATCAAAACTTTCTCCACCGTCTACTCCGCTGCCACCGATGGGCCTAAGAGGGAGATAGAGTAGTTAAAAGAGAAAAATGCTCACCTCTCTGAAGACTGCGGCAAGGCTCATCAGAGGGTTAAGAGCCTTAATGAAGAAAATCAAGATCTTCAAAAATCTAAACAAGACTTGAAGAAAAAGAATTATGGACTCCACCTCAAGGTGGACGACTTGGAGAAACTCGTGGCTGACCTCCAAAAGAAGAATAATGATTTGTCCACAACGGTGCAGGGTGAGCGAACCAAGTATAAAGATGACATGACGATGTTCGCCTGGGCCACTATATATTCTTTTAGCCGCGTGGTTCGCCAGGTCATTTTCCACAACTGTGGTACCACGCTGAACCTGAATGGGATTGGTTTCTTTAACAAATTTCGGGATAGGGAGCTAGTGACCAAAGTTAGTGGAAAATCCTACACCCCTGCTGATGAGCCATTCAAGTTTGCGCCCCTAGTGGAAGGAGAAGATGATACACCTCCTGAAGACCATAATGAAGATGGAGATGAAGATGCCGATTCAGAGAGGGAGGAAGGAGAAGCTGGCCCAGTAAACCCTTGAATTTCTATTCGCTCTGTAGGAGGGATGAGCTCCGCCCTCTTTTTTGAATATCATGATTTTGTTCGGCTGATGTGCCCCTTCATTTCTTGTAATTACTTTTGACATTGAAATAAACTTAATATATTCTGCCAATATCATCTTCATATTAATGCCTTTTGATTGCTTGTATCAACTGATATCATAAAATAGACTTTGATAAAATTTTAGGCATTATCACTTCAACGTGCATCACTAATAATTTGTACTCAATAGTTTTAACATAAATGAACCGCTCTAGGTTTTTCCAACCACTCTGGGGTTTAATCGTAACTGAAACCACTTTGGGGTTTTTTAAGCACTCTGGGGTTTAAAATAAATGAACCGCTCTTGGGGTTTTTCAACCACTCTTGGGTTTAAAATAAATGAATCACTCTTGGGGTTTTTTCAACCACTCTGGGGTTTAATCGTCACTTAAACTACTCTAGGGTTTAAAATAAATGAACCATTCTTAGGGTTTTTTCAACCACTCCGAGGTTTAAATAAATGAACCACTCTTCTGAAACCAACTAGTAAGCAATAGTTACTTCAAACTTGTATTTTATTTCTGATTAAGCACCCCAACCGCATGCCTCATTAAAAATCTCCTAAGTAAACCCTATGGGAAAAACCTTAGGTAGAGAAAAAGAGTGCATGACTTGTGGTACCGTTAGCTGTGATATACACGTAGGTTCTTTACATTCTATTTATTTTTGAAAACTTCACCTTCTAGTGTTTCTAAGAGATAAGCTCCCCCCGATGTGACTTCATTCACCCTGTATGGTCCTTCCCACGTTGGCGCTAATTTTCCTTGATGTACAACATAATTTCCTACTGATGCTTTTCTCAAGATGAGGTCGCCTACATTGAATCTTCTTTTATGAACCTTCTTATTATAACACAGTACAGCCTTAGCCTTGACCGCTTGATCCTGTACAAAAGCTGCTTCTCTTACTTCTAGCAGTAAATCCAACTCATTTTTCAATCTCTGGCCATTGTCCACCTCGTCAAGTTGTTGAACTCTTGGTGAAATCTGATTTATTTCCACCTGTATTACTGTGTCCACGCCATACACCAACCGGAATAAGGCTTCTCCTGTAGATGAATGAGGTGTTGTTCGATATGCCCACAAGACATGGCAAAGTTTGTTGGCCCATTCTTCTTTTGCATCACCTAGTCGCTTCTTTAAACCCTTCAAGATTTCTTTATTTGCCACTTTAACTTGACCTTTGGTTTGAGGGTGTTCTACTGATGAGAAGACTTACTTAATCTGGAGTCCGTCAAGAAGACTCTTGAACTTTACATCCGTGAATTATGTTCCGTTATCCTTTATAACCCTTCCTAGTATTCTAAACCTTGTTGTGAACACCTATTTCAGTCCGGTCGATCCACAAGTAAAAAAAAAAAGCTGACTCGGAAATGATCATTTCCGAGTGAAGGGACTTGGAATGATCATTTCCGAGTAAGACATGGTCCCTGGCCTGTTTTCGCCCAAGCGGGTGATGGTTCGCTCAAGCGAGACATGTCACGCCCGAGCGAGATTGATACCTGATGCATATTCCTTTCCTTCGAATGATGAAATCCAAGTGGAATTACTCAGAACAATGAAATCCGAGTGGAATTACACAGAAATGACCAAAACTGAGTGGAATTACTCAGAATGGAGCGAATCCGAGTAGAATACTTCACTGTTGGAGGAAATCCGAGTGGAAACTTCCCTATCAAAGTCATTCCGAGTGAAAACGTCTGAGATCCAAATTCTGAGTGGAGGGAAGACCGACTCCGAGTACGTTGAAAAGGCTGAGAAAAGCTTTTCTGATTGAAGAGAACAGGTTGATTCCCGGGTAAGCATATCCGAGTGGTTAGATTCTCAATTTCTCAATTCTGATTGAGGTGTAAAGGATGACACTGAGTGCTGCAGTATAAAGCCAATTCCGAGTATATCGTGATTGAAATATGAAGCCAATTCCGAGTGAAGTTGTCTGAGTCATCAGATTTTCCTAAAGTATCGAGGACGACTCCCCTTTGTGAATCCGAGAGGGTTGAAGTTCATTTCCAAACCGGCTGACAATATTCCGACTGAATAAGTGTAAAGTTAAAGAAAGAATGGTTCTGATCTACCAGCAACCGAGCAAAATGTTTCTGACATGCCGAGTGAATCAAGCAGAAGGGCAGAGTGAGGCTTCAATTAGAAGGATTGCCGAACAAGATTTCTCCAAGTGCTGATTGAACCATTCCAATGAAGGAAGACATGAAGCTATACCGAGTGAAGAATCTTCAATCAACACCGAGTGAAGAATCTTCAATCAACACCGAGTGATGCCTCTTCAGTCAGAACCGAGTAAAGTATTCTTTTTCCGAGCTGTCCTTAGACCATTTCCGAGTCGTCTTTTAAGCCATTTCCAATTCCGAATCATTATTCAACCATTCCGAGTCGTACTCCGACCATTTCAGTCGGTTCCGAGTCATTCGTCACTCGGTTTTTGTATAAATAGCTTCATTTCACTCGGTCTTGTGAACAGAATTCACCTTTTCAACTCAGATTTTGTAGAGAAGGTAAAATCCGACCCATATTCCCACCGAGTGCCCTTGCTGACTTGGATTTCCACTATCCAAGTGGATCTTTGACTTGTGGGGGGCGGCTGACAAAGTGACAAAGGAAAGGCCCACTAGCTGCCGACCCCTATAGCTGCCTAGGTGCAAGCTGTGTCCACCAACTCCATCCAGGCTGGCCAAGTGGGGCGGCTGGCATGGAAAAATAATAAAAAAGGACCACTTGTCTCTGCTGGTGGGCGTCCAGCACCTCTATAAATAGAGAGGATCCTGGAGCTTTCAAGGACTTGGAATTTTTAAGAGAAAAAGGAACACCCAGCCATCCCTCTCTTTTCCTTTCACTGTCTGAAACCCCTCACAGTCCTTCCCTCTCCTCTTCCCCTCTCAAACCGAACCACACACACACACACCTCACAACCCCTCCAAACCAAACACATACCTCACACCCCCCTCCAATCCGTCCTCACTCCTCTCTCCAATCCGTCCTCACTCCTCTCACTCAACCGTCCTCACTCCTCTCTCCAACCGTCCTCAATCCTTCACCTCCTTTCAACCACACCGCCCCCTGTTCCCTCTAAAAACCGCCCTCCTCAAACTCCTCAACACCGTCCTCACTCCTCTCTCCAACCGTCCTCAATCCTTCACCTCCTTCCAACCACACCGCCCCTTTTTCCCTCTAAACACCGCCTTCCTCAAACTCCTCAACACCGCCCCTTTTCCCTCTAAACACCGCCCTTCTCATTTTTCTCCACTACCCCCTTATCTTAAAACGCTATCCCACTCCCTTACTCTCCCAACCGTTCTCCTCTCAATCAACCAGCACCCTTCATCCTCTCCAACACCGTCCTCCTTTGAAAACCAACCAGCACCTTTAAAATCCTCTCCACACCGACCTCTTCCTTCAACCCCAACACCGTCCTCCTTCTCCTTCTAAACATATCCAAACTCTTCTCAACCCCCCTACTGTTTTCTCACTCGGTCAGCACACTCTTCCACTCGGTGTTCAACCTTCACTCGGCATTCTACCTTTTCACTCGGTATTCCATATTTTTACTCGGTTTTTACATTTTCACTCGGTTGTTTCCATTTTCACTCAGTTTTTTCACCATTTTACTCGGATTTCCGTTTTTCACTCGGATTTCCATATTTTCACCCGGTATTCCATTTTCCCACTTAAATAAATAGCTGTTATTCTCTTTCCTTTTCTTTTTTAGCCCTTTCTAGGTTTGTAATAAATATGTAACAAAAAATAAGTACTTTATACATTCTATTCGGACTAGAATAAAGTTGGTAATGATTATTATTATTCTCATTATTATTGTAATTTTTTATTAAAAATGGTGGAGCGAGATTAATTTGGACGAGACGTCCTGTTAATCTCATGTAAATATTCCATGCTTATTTTTGTTTATTCTTTGTATAACTTGTCATCTCGTATATTTTCCTTTCATGAAGAAGTAAAAATAATTATTAGACTAATTATAATGTGCATTATCATATTGAGGTAATCGTTTTTATAACGGACAGTTGTGAGGTGCTAATACCTTCCTCACCTGTAATCAGACTCCCGAACATGGAATTTCATTTTTATAACCAGTGCTTTAACAAAGGTTTTCCCGGTATTTTATCCTAAAAAATATTGGTGGCGATTCCCTGTTTATATATAAAAGATCGTTTTGAGGGTCGGCCGTGCCGCCGCCGATCGCGACAGATGGCGACTCCACTGGGGATTTAGAGAGTCAAGCCAGTCAATTTGATAGCGCATATTTTAATTAGCATATTAATTATTTAACTTCTTCCTTTATTTTATTTTTTGTCAATGTTTGTATATAGTTTCTGTTTTGTTTGTATTTTATCATTTATATGTCTATGTGATTATTGAACCCTAGGATAGACAACTTTGTATATTTGTTCTGTGTTTGTTCTTTGTGCAGAATGGGGTAAGGTAAAAGGTATTGAATGCCCTTCCACACACTACACTCATATTTACTTGCACACACCTATGAGTGGCGCCATATACCCGGGCCCCAAATGAAGCTTAAGTTAGGAGGGGTTGGTAACGGAATCGTATGGGATGTACTTCCTATCCGGTGTTCGTGAAAACCTCAACCAGAGTTCGACCTCTCATGATATACGCACTTAGTGGATTCCCCACTGTTTGCGTCCCTGTCATGAGTAGGATCTTGGCTCTGGTGACCTTCTAGATGTCTAGTATAAGCTACCCGGTATGGAGAATCACTTTTAGACAAGCCATAGGTCCTAGAAAAGACTTTCAACAAAACCCAACCCAGGCCACAAAAGGGCAGACTTTATTTTACCTTATGTCATTTTTACTCTCCCTTTTTAAATCCAAATGAATGAATTATCTATCCATTGAGGGTACCCTATTCCGAAAACAATGATTCATTTCCAAAATACCCAGTACACTCCAAGTGGATAGATAATTCTCTTTTGATCATGTACCTCCAAGTCCTGAGTTGTAGATTTTCATGCTCGTCAAAACAAGAAAATCAAAAGGAACAATTTTGGATCCCTTTAACTGGGGCATCAATGACGATTAAGAAAATCTATGGCTTCTGCAACTTAGACTCGCATGAGTTTTAGAAATCAATGTTTCCCAAAAAAAAAACAAAAAAACAAAAAAAACAAAAAAAACAAAAAAAACAACAAAAACAAAAACAAAAACATTTTTTTACATCACATCTTTGGGAAAACATGAATTTCAAAACATAACAATAACTGATTCCTTTTCTTTGTTTCAATATTCGCAGGAAACGATTCAGAAATTGGCAGTATCTCTGAGCAAGTATGGAAATTAACATGAAACATGACAATTATGGTACAGATGTGACAGAGTTGAAGAAAATATTGCATCTCAAAGCTAAGAAAGTTGATACAGTTAGTCTGCAAGCACTGGGGAAAAGATTAAGTATGACTCAAAAGATGGCCCTTACCAGGAAATATGGGAAGGTCTTAAGACTATTAGAGGTAGAAGTCCAAACCGAAGCAATTACAGCCTTGGCACAATTTTATGACCCACCCCCCGCTGTTTCACATTTAGAGATTTTCAATTGGCTCCGTCAATAGAAGAATTTGAACAGATATTGGGGATACAAGTGGAAGGGCAAATTCCCTATCGCCATCTTGACCATCACGCAACAACCGCTTCAATCGCCCGTGTTTTGAGAATCTCTCCCGAGGCATTGAGGAATGCGTAAATGAACAGAAATCAAGTTCCCGGGTTCACCCGAGAATTTCTTGAGAAGCACATGCAGATACTGGCTGATAAAGAGGAATGGGAGGCTTTCATGGATACTTTAGCCCTCACTATTTATGGGTTGTCTTGTTCCCTAATTTAGACAACTATGTGGATTATGACGCTATTGCTGTTTTCCTGGCTCGTAAGCACCGGCTCGAGAATCCAGTCACAACCATTTTGGCTAATGTGTATTGCACCATGGATTTCTGCCACACACAAGGGGGAAAGAAGATCATTTGCTGTTTACCCGTTTTATATGTATGGCTCACATCTCATGTCTTCCATCAAATATGTAAAGACGAGTGTCCAGTTTCTGATTTGAAATTGTGTCAATTGGCCGTGAAGAGTGGGCGTGAATAGGCTAATCACCTCGTAAGCCTTACAGCTGAAAAAGTCAGGTGGTATCCTCAATGGTTAATGGTTGAGTCAATCATCTATAATTGCGGAGGTTATCCGAATGTTCCTCTCATGGGCACGCAGGGATGCATCAATTACAACCCTGTTATTGCAAAGTGTCAGTTGGCTTATCCTCTACTCGGGCCACCGAACGAAAAACTGCTCACTCCTTTCATTTTGTACTATGCAAAAGGGAATTACACATCCGTTGTTCGGGATATAGCCAATGCGTGGAAGAAGATCCATAGAATGGGAAAAGAATTAGGGGCACGAAGCCATGCTGTAGGGGACGAATATTTTGAATGGGTCCTAAACAGGGCCTCCATTGTAAAACTGCCCTTCAAAAGCCCTTCATACCAATTCGCGAATAATTTCCCTCCGCCAGTCATCATGGAAGACAAGGTCACCATGGCTCTGAAAGCGCAAATAGAAGAGTTGACAACAAAGAATCAAAAGCTAGAAGAAGACCTTTTGAAATGTCAACAAGAGTGCTCCCTTCAGAGGAAGGAGAATTCCGAAGGGAAACATGCTATAGATGAAATGCGAAAGAAGAGGAAGATTGACGAAGACTACAGGGTGAAACAGGACCATTGCCTTCGTGCGGCTAATTCCCACCTTAAACCAAAAGGCCAACAGAGTGACGCCATATTGGCCGAAAAATAAGTCCTGAAAAACATGCTGACACTATCCAAAGAAAAAGAAAAAGAGACCTCGGTGAAAAAGGAAATGCTGCAGACTCAGGTCCACAAATTGGAGCAACAGCTTGATGAAACAATGAGGGCTTATGAACAAGAAATACATGATGAACAAAAAAAAGCTTGTGATGCTGAGCAACGCTGCCAAAATGCCACACGAGCTCTTGGGACTGAGTTAGCTCAACGGGACGAGATTGTTCATTTATGGATGGACCGTTTCGCCAAGTTGGCATACATAGCTAATGGAATCTTGGAGGATTTTCCCTCAATGTTGAAGCAGGCCGAAGGCATGGTCAATCATTTATCCACCCCAAAAGAGATATCATCATTTCTGAATTATTGCTAGGAAAGACTTTGTAAAATGAGAGACATGATTGCTCGGGCCAGGGATGGTTAAAATGTTGTAATCAAATCTTTCGAGCAATATTGTACCTTTACAGAAGAATGGAATGATGAATAAATCTACTTTCACAATTGTTTCATGTTAATTTCCACTTTACTGCTTTACCTAGTACTTTTGAACGGGACGTTCTGAGGAACGGTCGAAGAATACGGGCTAAATTCAGAATCGCGTCCTGCGTAACATCATTTGTTTTTCTTTTCCTTTATCTGTTTACTTTTATTTTCCTAACAAAATATTGTGGTTTCCAGACATAACGGGTATACATCCTTACGCGACTAGGCTCAATACGAAACTCATGGCTGAAATAGAACAAGAAAATGAGAGCTTGAGAGCTGAAGTCAATCAGTTGAAAGAACAGATGGCTGAGATGGCCAAGCTTCTTGAAAGGAGAGTCACAGAAGGGGATTCTTCAGCAGGTGCTGAAAATACCAGACAACGACCATCCGCTCCCCAACACACTCAGGGTCCTACTGGAGAACCAAGTTCAAACCCTGTTCCGCCTCCTCTAACTATTCACGTTAGGAAATCAAACCCTGCTGACACCCAGCAAACCATCTATATAGATGAGGAAGGTAATGCCATACCCTTTCCCCCATATGGATTGCCACCTGGCTATTTCCCGCCACTTCAAGAAGAGCCTGATTATTAGGAAGCAATCCTTCACACGGCTCAACAAAATGTCCCACCCGTCCGGGATCCCCAAATGATTCCAATCCATACACAAGCCGCGCAACCACAAGCTGCTCAAGCAGCAGCTAGACCCCACATCTTAATGCCTAATGCAAACCCGGCACATGTCGACCAACCAGTTAGGGGTACTAGTCATCATGTCGCTGCAGGACCAAGTGCTGCTGCTGCTACCCAGGAGGGAAGATTAGAGTTCCTGGAAAGGCGATTCAGAGAAATGGAAAGAACGAACAGGTTTGGAATGGGCAGTGCTGCACAACTCTGTCTGATTCCTGATGTTGTCATTCCCCCCTTCAAAATGCCAGAATTTGACAAATATCGGGGGCTAATCTGTCCGAAGAACCATCTTACCATGTACTGTCGGAAGATGGCCTCTCACGCTTCCAATGACCCTCTGCTCATTCATTGTTTCCAGGATAGCTTGGCGGGAGCACCTCTAACCTGGTACAATCACCTTGAACGATCTCATATACGCTGTTGGGAAGATCTAGCAGATGTTTTCATGCAACAGTACAAGTATAATCTGGATATGGCACCAGATAGAGTACAATTGCAAAATATGACTAAAAAGGATAGCGAGACGTTTAAAGAGTACGCCCAACGGTGGCGAGAAGTAGCAGCGCAGGTTGACCCACCTCTATCAGAGAAGGAGGTAATTTCTACATTTATTGATACACTCCAGTCACCCTTCTACGATAAGATGATTGGAAGCATTTCCTCCCATTTCTCCAACATCGTCACTATCGGAGAAAGAATAGAGAATGGCCTGAGGACTGGGAAAATTACTCGTGGCCCACCTGGGGTTGGAACAGCAAGAAAACCTTCACTTGGAGAAGGTAAAAGAAGAGAGGGAGAGACTAACCTGGTCTCTCACAACCAAAGAAGGAACCATCTCAGACCATCTACTCCCGTCACCTTTCCGTCAACTTACCATAATGCGCCACACCCATATATGGCTGCAATTCCAAATTCGAACCCACCACATTTCCAACCACCAGTTATGCGACCACCTGCACCACCACAAGCACCATATCAGCCACAAGAAATGAACCCACCGAATCCAAATCTGAGGAGACAAAATAATGACCGCACTCAAGTGTAATTTGATCCAATTCCCATGACCTACACCGAGCTTCTCCCCCATCTTATTAAAAACACATTGGTGGCACCTTGCCCTCTAAAACCGCTTCAACCACCTTATCCCAGAGGATATGACCCAAATGCGCGGTATGATTACCATGCCGGTGCACCGGGACATTCCACTGAGAATTGCCTGGCACTGAAGTTTAAGGTAAGAGATTTAATCAGAGCTGATTAGATAAGCTTCAAGGAAGGAAGCCCGAATGTGACCACCAATCCCCTGCCTAACCATGGGAGACCAGGTGTTAACGCTGTGGAAAGAGATGAGGAATGTATTTCCAAGGTTCAAGACATCCAAACGCCGATCGAAACGATTCATTCCCATATGCTTAAGATGGGTTTGATAAAAGGATCATGGGATAAAGAGTGCAATGACCTCCAGTCCGCAAAGCGAAGGGACTTCCAAAAAACCCTTCAGGGACTTATGGACAGTCATGTCATAGAAGTTTGCCGGCAGCATGAAGGCAGAATAAATATGATACAAGATCAAAGCCGAGTTCGAGCCCCAAAGCCTCTAGTCATATTTTACAACAAAAATGCACCAGTGGCTTCGACTCCTGCTAAGGCTATCATCACGGTGAACGCGCCAACCCCGTTCCCTTATGAGGATTCACGAGCTGTGCCATGGAAATATGGCACTGATGTGATTGTTACTAGTTCTGAGGCAGTTGAGCCTACACCATCATCCCCTGTCATGAATATTGCTGGAATTGGGGGTGTCACCCGAAGTGGAAGAGTATATGCTCCCCCAGAACCAAAACTTGACAAAGCTACAGGGGATGTTAAACCTAGGAAAGGAGAATCCTCTGGTGAGGCAAAAAAGGCTGTAATTGAAGAGGAAGCCCAAGAGTTTCTAAGATTCATTCGCCATAGTGACTACCAGGTGTTGGACCAACTGAACCACACCCCGGCAAAAATTTCTCTGTTGTCCTTGTTAATGAGTTCCGAACCACACATGAACACACTGATGAAGGTTTTGAGTGAGGCACATGTGAAACATGATTTGCCAGTAGATAAGTTTGAAGGCATAGTGGGACATATTGTGGCCAACAACTATCTAACTTTTACGGATGATGAGACACCGGTAGAAGGAAGAGGGCACAATAAAGCCCTTCATATCTCCGTAAAATGCCAAGATCATATCATGGCGAAGGTGCTGGTTGACAATGGGTCGTCCTTGAATGTAATGCCAAAATCTACATTGGCAAAGTTGCCTTTTGACGGGACCCATATGAGACCCAGTTCCATGGTAGTCCGGGCTTTTGACGGAACTCGCCGGGAAGTTATGGGAGAAATTGAACTGCCTATACAAGTTGGGCCATGCACCTTTCAAATCCTTTTTCAAGTCATGGATATTACGCCGCATACAGTTGTTTGCTAGGACGGCCGTGGATCCATTCGGCTGGGGTAGTCTCTTCCACTCTGCATCAAAAGTTGAAATTCATCATTGACAACAAGTTGGTGATTGTCTCTGGAGAAGAGGACTTGTTGGTTAGCAAACTTTCCAACACCCCATACATTGAAGCGACCGAAGAAGCCCTCGAAACCTAATTTCAGGCTTTAGAGGTAGCCAATGCAACGAGCATTACAAAGACATCCTTTCCAAACGTGCCTCTGATGGTTGCAAAGACAATGTTGAGAGAAGGATACAAACTGGGGAAAGGTTTAGGACGAGAATTGGAAGGAAGAACCCAACCTATATGCCTCCCAGAGAACAAGGATAGATATGGGCTGGGATACAAGCCTACAGCAGCTGATAGAAAAAGGGTAGGAGAAGAAAGAAGAGGGAGAAGGATGGCTCGCCTTACCGGTCAAGTGTTCGACACTACTAGAATCCCTATCTGTGACCTCTTTCAAAGCTTCAGGAGCGTCGGGATTATATATCCAGGTCAGGTGACTATGATTGGAGACGGGCCCAGCTGTGATGTAGAATTCGTGCATGCTTGTTCACCCGGTCAAGAACTGGACAACTGGGAAACCATGGAGTTCCCCATAACTATCAATCCTCAGTCAAAATCTGAAAGAGATTCTTCTGAGAGTAATAAGAACTCGGTTCTATTTCATGACTCTGATAATCCAAGCGATTACGCCTATGAGGAGAATGAGGAAGACTTTGAACCTTTACCCGAATTGACGGGATTAATGGAACAGGAAGATAAGGAAATTCAACCTCATCAGGAAAAGATTGAGACCATTAACCTGGGAGATGAAAAGGAAAATAAAGAAGTCAAGATAGGCACCCTCTTGAGCGAACAACGTCAGAGTGAATTAATTAAACTGCTCCGGGAATTTTGAGACATTTTTGCATGGTCATATCAAGATATGCCGGGTCTGGATAATAACATTGTGGAACACAAGTTGCCTTTAAAGCCGGAATGTCCGCCGATCAAGCAAAAGTTGCGACGAATGAAACCAGAAATGCTTCTTAAGATCAAAGAAGAAGTCAAAAAACAATTCGATGCTGGTTTCTTAGCCGTAGCTAAGTATCCGCAATGGGTAGCCAACATAGTCCCCGTTCCAAAGAAAGATGGGAAAGTAAGAATGTGTGTGGACTATCGAGACTTGAATCGGGCAAGTCCTAAGGATAATTTTCCTTTACCTCAGATTGACGTACTGGTTGATAACACAGCTCAGCATTCCATCTTCTCATTCATGGATGGATTTTTGGGATATAACCAGATGAAGATGGCACCAGAAGACATGGAAAAGACCACGTTCATCACTCTGTGGGGCACCTTTTGTTATAAAGTAATATCCTTTGGATTGAAGAATGCAGGAGCCACCTATCAAAGGGCAATGGTGACTCTCTTCCACGACATGATGCACAAGGAAATAGAAGTCTATGTGGATGACATAATTGCCAAGTCCAGGTCTGAGGAGGAGCACATTGCTGACCTGAGAAAACTTTTCGAAAGGTTGAGGAAATTCAAACTTAGATTGAATCCCGCTAAGTGCACTTTTGGCGCAAGATCCAGCAAATTGTTAGGATTCATTATGAATGAGAGAGGGATAGAAGTTGATCCTGACAAAATCAAGGCAATTCTGGAAATGCCTCCTCCTCGTACTGAAAAAGAAGTCCGAGGATTCTTGGGAAGATTGAATTACATCGCCCGATTCATTTCCCAAATGACAGCAACCTGTGAACCGATTTTCAAATTGCTTCGTAAGAACCAGCCTGGACAGTGGAATGATGATTGCCAGATTGCATTTGAAAAGATAAAGCAGTACTTATTGGAGCCACCAGTCTTGGTGCCGCCCATTCATGGGAGACCACTAATCCTATACCTGACCGTATTGAATGAATCCATAGGGTGCGTATTAGGTCAACATGATGAGACCGGGAGGAAGGAATGCGCCATCTACTACTTGAGCAAGAGATTTACTGAATGCGAGATGAGGTATTCATCTCTTGAAAGAACATGTTGTGCATTGGCCTGGGCTGCCCGACGCTTACGGCAATACATGCTTAATCATACTACTTGGCTGGTGTCTAAGATGGATCCCATCAAGTATATCTTTGAAAAACCTGCTTTGACTGGGAGGATTGCCCGTTGGCAAGTGTTACTGACAGAATACGACATAACATATGTCACCCAAAAGGCAATTAAAGGGAGTGCGCTAGCAGATTACTTGGCACACCAACCCATAGAGGCTTATCAACCAATGCGGCATGATTTCCCAGATGAGGATATTTTGGCCCTTTTCAAAGAAGAAGATGGTCTGGAAGCCAGATGGATCATGAGATTTGATGGGGCATCCAATGCACTAGGACATGGAATTGGAGTTATCCTGATCTCACCTGATAAGGAATTCATCCCTATTTGCGCTCGGTTGTGTTTTGACTGCACCAATAATATTACAGAATATGAAGCATGTTCTCTAGGAATGCAAGCGGCTCTAAACGTGGGAATAAAGATCCTGGAAGTTTATGGAGATTCTGCTTTGGTTATCCATCAACTAAAGGATGAGTGGGAAACTAGAGACAGTAAACTAGTTCCCTATCATGCTCACATCAAGGAGATGATTAAAAGATTCGATGAAGTTACTTTCCATCATGTTCCACGGGAAGACAACCAAATGGTAGATGCTTTAGCCACCCTAGCCGCTATGTTCGAAGTCAGCAGTGACTACGAAGTGCCTCTCATTGAGGTGAAGAAACGACAAGAACCTGCCCATTGCCAGGTCATAGAAGAAGAGCCAGATGGCAAACCTTGGTATCATGACATCAAAAGATACCTCCAATGCCAAGAATACCCTGAAGGCATTACGGATAATGACAAACGAACTTTGAGAAGGCTAGCCATGGGATATCTGTTGAGTGGTAACGTGCTGTACAAGAGGAATTATGATTCCATTCTCCTCCGGTGTGTTGATACCGTCGAGGCAAATCAGATCATGAAAGATATCCACGAAGGATCTTTCAGAACTCATACAAATGGGCATGCTATGTCAAGAAAAATCCTGAGAGCCGGGTATTATTGGATGACTATGGAAGCAGATTGTTTTGCTTACGTACGGAAGTGTCATAAATGCCAGATTTATGCTGATCACATTCATGCACCGCCTTCATCCTTAAATGTCTTGTCAGCACCATGGCCTTTTTCAATGTGGGGTATGGATGTAATTGGGCCCATTGAGCCAAAAGCCTCAAATGGTCATCGTTTCGTTCTAGTTGCCATCGATTATTTCACCAAGTGGGTAGAGGCAGCTTCGTACACCAATGTGACGAAAAATGTTGTGGTCAAATTCGTCAAGCGTGAGCTGATATGCCGATATAGCCTACCAAACCAAATCATCACGGACAATGGTACAAATTTAAACAACAAAATGATGAAGGAGCTTTGCGAGAGCTTTAAAATCTCCCACCACAACTCCGCTCCATACCGTCCGAAAATGAATGGGGCAGCGGAGGCAGCCAACAAAAATATCAAGAAGATAGTATAGAAGATGGTAGTAACTTACAAAGACTGGCATGAAATGCTCCCTTTCGCGCTGCACGGATACCGAACCTCGGTGCGAACTTCAACTGGGGCAACGCCATTTTCTTTGGTCTACGGAATGGAAGCTGTACTGCCATTTGAAGTGGAAATTCCATCCCTCAGGGTGATCATGGAAGCCAAACTGGAAGAAGCTGAATGGGTCCAGACCAAATATGACCAATTGAATCTGATTGACGGAAGAGGTTAACTGCCCTTTGCCAAGGACAATTGTATCAAAGACGCATGAAGCAGACATACGAAAAGAAAGTGCGCCCCCGACAATTCCAAAAAGGTGATTTGGTCCTCAAGAAGATTCTGCCAATTCAAAAAGACGTCCGAGGGAAATGGACATCTATTTACGAAGGACCATATGTTATAAAGAAGGCTTTCTCCGGAGGAGCCCTCATACTCACCAACATGGATGGAGACGACCTGCCAATGCCTGTAAATGCCGATGCAGTGAAGAAATACTTTGCATAAAAAAAATAAAAAAAATAAAATAATAATAATAATAATAATAATAATAAAAAAATAAAAAAATAAAATAAATAAATAAATAAATAAAGAAGAAGAAGAAAAGCTCGCTAGGTTGAAAACCTGAAAAGGCGACCTAGGCAAAAGTTAGATGAGCCGAAAACTGAAAAGGCGGTTTCACAAGCTAGACACCGCAACATGAACCCTTCAAGCCAAAGACAAAGGAGGTCAAAACGGGTATCAGGGTCATTATCAAATTACGCCCTCAGAAGCAAAATCAGAGGACGAACACAAAGTCGTGATAAAGGGTCAAGTTTCTCATTGCTCTCAGAAGATCACTAGAGGATATATGAGCCTTCCCTTTTCCACTTGCCTTCCATTCTTTATATCTTGTCACATCTCTGTTATTTTCATCTCTACTGTACACACCTAATGTTTATAAATAAAAGTCTCCCTTCTTCTTACATGTGTTCATAACTAAATTTTATGAATAAACAAGTTTTTGCCTAAAAGAAATTTTGAAATTGGAAACGACAGAGCGTACAGTTATGGGAAACGAAATGCATCCTAACACCAGAATTCGCTTGGTATAAGCATAGCTATCTCTGCTAAATACGCTCGCCAAAAGTTAGAGGATGTTTTTATTTCATCCATGAGTTATCTTAAAAAGCCAGTCGCCAGGGAAGATTTACCTGTAAGTCTTTCTATACTAACTCACTTTTTTGTCAAAGGGACACCAAATCCATCATCCAAAAGCAGGTATTCGCCAAAGTTTTCTCTCAGCAAGACCTATTATTCGTACTTCAGTAGAACATAGACTGAAGATCTCTCCTGAGGAAAACCGTAAAATGGACTCAGCTCCCTCAACCAGGATATTTCTTTGATCAGGCTCAAGAGGACTTATCCTTCCCCAGTGAATTCACCAGTACCAAACTAGTACCTATCATGCTCCTCTCACTAAAAAAGGCTCAAACTGGGGCATCTCCCCAGATCTCTCTTCCAAACTGGGGCATCTCCCCAGATCTCTCTCTCAAACTAGGGCATCTCCCCAGATCTTTCTTTCAAACTGGGGCATCTCCCCAGATCTTTCCTTCAAACTAGGGCATCTCCCCAGATCTCTCTTTCAAACTGGGGCATTTCCCCAGATCTTTCTTTCAAACTAGGGCATCACCCCAAAACTTCAGATCCTGGTTAATTTGGACGGGACATCCTGTTAACCCCCAGATCATTTTTCCAAAATTGGGGCATCACCCCAAAGCTTCAGATCCTGGTTAATTTGGACGGAACGTCCTGTTAACCCCCAAATTATTTTTCCAAAACTGGGGCATCACCCCAAAACTTCAAATCCTGGTTAATTTGGACGGGATGTCCTGTTAACCCCCAGATCACTTTTCCCAAAAACTGGGGCATCACCCCAGGACTCTTCCTTTCAAACAAAGGGCAATACCCCAGATTTATTCAGTCAAAGGCTTCAGTCATGGCAAGCCGGGGCATCACCCCGAGCTTTTAGGTACAGAGAGTTAATTCGGACGAGACGTCCTGTTAGCTCCCCCAATTTTTACTTTCCAATCAGCCGAGAGGCAACACCCTCACCTTTTACTTTTCCGGTCAATCGAGAGGCAACACCCTCACCTTTTACTTTTCCTGTCAACCGAGAGGCAACACCCTCGCCCTTTTAACTTCCTGTAAACCGAGGGGCAACACCCTCACCTTTTACTTTTCCAGTCAATCGAGAGGCAACACCCTCACCTTTTACTTTTCCTGTCAACCGAGAGGCAACACCCTCACCTTTTACTTTTCCTGTCAACCGAGAGGCAACACCGTCGCCCTTTACTTTCCTGTCGCCGATCAAATGGCAACCCTTTTACCTTCCTGTAGGCAACACCCTCGCCCTTTTTCCTTCTTGTCGCCGATCAAATGGCACCCCTTTACTTTCCTGTCGCCGATCAAATGGAAACCCTTCTACTTTTCCAGTCAATCGAGAGGAAACACCCTCACCTTTTACTTTCCCAGTCAACCGAGAGGAAACACCCTCACCTTTTACTTTTCCTGTCAGTTCCTAGGTTTTCCCCTCATCTGATACTTTGACAATGGTGTTCACGTCTTTACTCCCTTTCCATTTCAAAAAGCAAGAAGAAACTTCATGCTCTTCTCATGGAAAAGAAGTAAAGAGGGGCATCTGTAAACACCTATTTCAGTCCGGTTGATCCACAAGTAAAAAAAATACAAGTAAAAAAAAAAACTGACTCGGAAATGATCATTTTCAAATGAAGGAACTCGGAATGATCATTTCCGAGTAAGACATGGTCCCTGGCCTGTTTTCGCCCAAGCGGGTGATGGTTCGCTCAAGCGAGACATGTCACGCCCGAGCGAGATTGATACCTGATGCATATTCCTTTCCTTCGAATGATGAAATCCAAATGGAATTACTCAGAACAATGAAATCCGAGTGGAATTACACAGAAATGACCAAAATCGAGTGGAATTACTCAGAATGGAGCGAATCCGAGTAGAATACTTCACTGTTGGAGGAAATCCGAGTGGAAACTTCCCTATCAAAGTCATTCCGAGTGAAAACGTCTGAGATCCAAATTCTGAGTGGAGGGAAGACCGACTCCGAGTGCGTTGAAAAGGCTGAGAAAAGCTTTTCTGATTGAAGAGAACATGTTGATTCCCGGGTAAGCATATCCGAGTGGTCAGATTCTCAATTTCTCAATTCTGATTGAGGTGTAAAGGATGACACCGAGTGCTACAGTATGAAGCCAATTCCGAGTATATCGTGATTGAAATATGAAGCCAATTCCGAGTGAAGTTGTCCGAGTCATCAGATTTTCCTAAAGTATCGAGGACGACTCCCCTTTGTGAATCCGAGAGGGTTGAAGTTCATTTCCAAACCGGCTGACAATATTCCGACTGAATAAGTGTAAAGTTAAAGAAAGAATGGTTCTAATCTACCAGCAACCGAGCAAAATGTTTCTGACATGCCGAATGAATCAAGCAGAAGGGCAGAGTAAGGCTTCAAGCAGAAGGATTGCCGAACAAGATTTCTCCAAGTGCTGATTGAACCATTCCAATGAAGGAAGACATGAAGCTATACCGAGTGAAGAATCTTCAATCAACACCGAGTGAAGAATCTTCAATCAACACCGAGTGATGCCTCTTCAGTCAGAACCGAGTAAAGTATTCTTTTTCCGAGCTGTCCTTAGACCATTTCCGAGTCGTCTTTTAAGCCATTTCCAATTCCGAATCATTATTCAACCATTCCGAGTCGTACTCCGACCATTTCAGTCGGTTTCGAGTCATTCGTCACTCGGTTTTTGTATAAACAGCTTCATTTCACTCGGTCTTGTGAACAGAATTCACCTTTTCCACTCGGATTTTGTAGAAAAGGTAAAATCCGACCCATATTCCCATCGAGTGCCCATGCTAACTTGGATTTCCACTATCCAAGTGGATCTTTGACTTGTGGGGGCGGCTGACAAAGTGACAAAGGAAAGGCCCACTAGCTGCCGACCTCTATAGCTGCCTAGGTGCAAGCTGTGTCCACCAACTCCATTCAGGCTGGCCAAGTGGGGCGGCTGGCAAGGAAAAATAATAAAAAAGGACCACTTGCCTCTGCTGGTGGGCGTCCAGCACCTCTATAAATAGAGAGGATCCTGGAGCTTTCAGGGACTTGGAATTTTTAAGAGAAAAAGGAACACCCAGCCATCCCTCTCTTTTCCTTTCACTGTCTGAAACCCCTCACAGTCCTTCCCTCTCCTCTTTCCCTCTCAAACCGAACCACACACACACACACCTCACAACCCCTCCAAACCAAACACATACCTCACACCCCCCTCCAATCCGTCCTCACTCCTCTCTCCAATCCGTCCTCACTCCTCTCACTCAACCGTCCTCACTCCTCTCTCCAACCGTCCTCAATCCTTCACCTCCTTTCAACCACACCGCCCCCTTTTCCCTCTAAACACCGCCCTCCTCAAACTCCTCAACACCGTCCTCACTCCTCTCTCCAACCGTCCTCAATCCTTCACCTCCTTCCAACCACACCGCCCCTTTTTCCCTCTAAACACCGCCCTCCTCAAACTCCTCAACACCGCCCCTTTTCCCTCTAAACACCGCCCTCCTCATTTTTCTCCACTACCCCCTTATCTTAAAACGCTATCCCACTCCCTTACTCACCCAACCGTTCTCCTCTCAACCAACCAGCACCCTTCATCATCTCCAACACCGTCCTCCTTTGAAAACCAACCAGCACCCTTAAAATCCTCTCCACACCGACCTCTTCCTTCAACCCCAACACCGTCCTCCTTCTCCTTCTAAACATATCCAAACTCTTCTCAACCCCCTACTATTTTCTCACTCGGTCAGCACACTCTTCCACTCGGTGTTCAACCTTCACTCGGCATTCTACCTTTTCACTCGGTATTCCACATTTTCACTCGGTTTTTACATTTTCACTCGGTTTTTTCCATTTTCACTCGTTTTTTTCACCATTTTACTCGGATTTCCGTTTTTCACTCGAATTTCCATATTTTCACCCGGTATTCCATTTTCCCACTTAAATAAATAGCTGTTATTTTCTTTCCTTTTCTTTTTTTAGCCCTTTCTAGGTTTGTAATAAATATGTAACAAAAAATAAGTACTTCATACATTCTATTCGGACTAGAATAAAGTTGGTAATGATTATTATTATTCTCATTATTATTGTAATTTTTTTATTAAAAATGGTGGAGTGAGATTAATTTGGACGAGACGTCCTGTTAATCTCATGTAAATATTCCGTGCTTATTTTTGTTTATTCTTTGTATAACTTGTCATCTCGTATATTTTCCTTTCATGAAGAAGTAAAAATAATTATTAGACTAATTATAATGTGCGTTATCATATTGAGGTAATCGTTTTTATAACGGACAGTTGTGAGGTGCTAATACCTTCCTCACCTGTAATCAGACTCCCGAACATGGAATTTCATTTTTATAACCAGTGCTTTAACAAAGGTTTTCCCGGTATTTTATCCTAAAAAATATTGGTGGCGACTCCCTGTTTATATATAAAAGATCGTTTTGAGGGTCGGCCGTGCCGCCGCGATCCCGGTCGCGACACTTGTGATAACATTTTGATAGAAAAATCTTCGAGTCTGGGCCACGATGATATGTACAACTGCTTTCACCTCTATCCATTTTGTGAAATAGTCCACTCCGACTATCAAATACTTAACTCCACCGGTGCCTTTGGAAAAGGTCCCAAAATATCCATACTCCACTAGTAAAAGGGCCATGGAACAATCGACATAAATAGCTCTTCAGCTGGGACATGGTGTTCATTGTTGTTCTTCTGGAATGCATCATATTTTTTGACATACTCAACTGCATCCTTGGTTAGAGTGGGCCACTAATATACTACCCATAGAACTTTTCTAGCTAAACTTCTTCCTCCATATTGGTGACCACACGTCCCTTCATACAATTTGGTCAAAACTTCCTCCACCTCTCCCTCATTCAAGCACTTCAAATAGGGGGCAGATACTCTTCATCTGAACAAACTTCCATCTACCAAAACTAAGTTTAGTAACCCTTTCTTTAGTTTTTTCTTTTCTAATAGGTAGTCCGAAAGTTGTCCGCTCACCATATACTGAATTATCAGAATGACCCAAGAATCTTCTGGATGAGCTCTGAATTAGATGGCGTAGACTTTGAGTGGATTCGAGATGCTTGGGGCAGCTAAGGTTCTGTGTAAGACCGTAGTTGTAGACCCTGCCTTTCTAGTGCTTGCCAGTCAGGATAGTATGTCCGCCCTGACATTCTCCTCTCTTGGGACATGCTTGTATTCGACACTTACAAATTTTTCTTCTGTCTCCTTAACCTTAGCCAAGTATTGTTGCAACAACGGCTCTTTGACCTGATAGCTTCCATTGATCTGTGAAATCACAAGTTGTGAATCGCTGTAGAGTAATGCGGTTCGTGCTCCTACATCCAAAGTTGCTCTTAATCCTGCCAGACAGGCTTCATACTCTGCCTGATTGTACGATGTCTTAAAATCAAAAGAGGGAAATTTTAACACTCACTCCGTCCTCTCTTTCTATCACCACTCCAAGTTTGTACCCTTTTTCATTAGATGATCCGTGTACATAAATCACCTAATGCTCCTGTAAAGGCCTGGGAGCTTCCGGTGTTAGCTTTGTCATAAAGTCCGCCAGTATTTAAGCTTTTATGGCCACTCGAGGTTCGTATGAGATGTCAAACTTCGAGATTTCTATGGCCTACTTCGTTATCCTTCGCGCTAAATGTGGCTTGTGAAAAACTGCTCTCAAGGGAAGGTCGGTTTGGACTGTGATGGGATGCACATGAAAATATTGCCTCAGACATCGGGACGTCTATACTAGTGCTAATGTAGCCTTTTCCAACTTTGGATATCGGCACTCCGATCCCTGAAGGACCTTCCCAACAAAATACACCGGACGCTGTCCCTCGACTGTCTCTTTCACTAGTGTGGCTCCTAAAGCTTCATTTGAAATTGACAAGTAAACAAATAACTTTTCACCGAGGTCTAGTTATTTCAATACAGGCGGGTTGGCCAAAACCTCCTTCAACTCTTGAAATACCTTCTCTTGCTCTTCTCCCCACTGGAACTCCTTGTTCTTCTTCAATGCCTTATAGAGGGGTAGTGACCGGTGTGCCATTTTTGGCATAAACCGGGATAGTACTGTAACTTTTCCATTCAATGATTGTACCTCCCTAACATTAGTTAGACTCCAAAGTTCTCTCACCACTTTGTATTTATCGCGGTTGGCCTCTATACCCCTTTGGGTGAGCATGAACCCCAGGAACCGCCCTGCAGGCACTACAAATGTACATTTCAATAGGTTCAACCTAATGTTGTATAGCTGGAGTCTCTAAAATACCTTCCTCAAATATTCCACATGGTCTCCCCCCACCGGGGTTGACATACACTTCGACCATTTTCGACTGCATTCCTTCAAACACCTTGTTCATCATTCTCTAGTAAATGGCTCTGGTGTTCTTCAACCCGAACGATATAACCGTATAGCAAAATACTCCCTTGTCATTTATGAATGTCGTCTTCTCCTCATCTTCCTTCTACCTTAGGATTTGATTGTATCTAGAGTATGTGTCCATGAAGGACAAAAATTGATACCCCAAAGAATCGTCTACCATCTGATCAATACTTGGAAGAGGATATGGGTCTTTGGGGCAACACTTGTTCAGATTTGTAAAATCTGTGCATATCCACCATTTGCCTTCTTTACCATCACCACGTTTGAGACCCAGGAAGAATATTGAACCTCCCTTATGAAACCCGCCTTTAATAATTCTTCAATCTGCTCGTATGCCACCCTCTGCTTCTCTGCCCCAACCTTCTTTTCTTCTGTGCTACTGCCCTCGACTTTGAATAACCATAAGTTTATGACAACAGAAGTTTGGATCTATTCTGGGCATATCGGCTGTAGTCCAAGCAAACAGATGTTTGAACTCCCTCAATAGCTTAATCATCCGTCCTTCCATTCTGACGTCTAGGGAATCATTGATCTTCGTGCCTCTAGTAGGGTCTTCCTCTAGCATGACTTTCTTCACCCCGCCCTCTGGTGTAGGTCTTTGAGGATTCTCAGGATTTAGCGCCAACTCTTCTTTGGGGTCTAGATCTATCAGGTTTACAGACTTCGGTACTAGCCTACTGTCATTCAATCTTTTCCTTTTGATAGATTCCTCCGTCTTAGTCATCTGTACACTGAGGTTATAGTAATACCTTGCCATTTGCTGATTACCCTAGATGGATGACACCTGTTTGTCCTTGTCGATAAATTTTATCAATAGATGAGGAGTTGACACCACTGTTTCCAAGGCATCAAGACAGAGACGCCAATAATCCCATTGAATGGGGATTTCACATCTATTAGTAATACCTTCGTGTGTACTGTCTTCGACCTCGGCTCTTCTTCAAATGTTAGTTTGGTGTCCAAGTAACCCTTAGTAGGCTGCTTAGCCACATTAAATGTCGTCAGCTCTTGCGTATAAGGTTGTAAGTCAAAGTCTGAGAGTGCCATCTTCTTAAAGCATTCATAAAAGATGACATCACATGAACTCCCTTGGTCTACCAGCATTCTTCTAATCGTCTTATTTGCCACCACGGCTTCAATTACTACCGCGTCATCTCCACCAGGCACTGTTGGGCCATAATCATCATCATTAAAAGTGATGGCATGGGTCTCAACTTCATCCCAGAATGGTCTGTTGTCTGCCTTTGTCTGAACTGACATAATCATTCTTAAATGATTCTTTTGTGCCAAATTTGACACTCCGCCCCTAGCAAAACCTCTAGAAATCATGTCAATGACATCCCTTTTTCCCAAACTGGGTGGAGGCTTCATCCAAGATTCATCATCCTCGTTAATATTATCTACCATGTCATCAAACATGGGCTTTTTAGAACTCTGGGCCTGCACTTCTTCAGTCGGGTCAATGTCTTTTCTCCTTGGCATTGTGTTGCTCTTTCCGACTTTGAATTTGCTCTTAGTCTAAATAGATATTACATCAACTTTTCTTCTTTTCTTAATGTCTTAATGGTTTCCTTTAATTGCCGAAATTCATCTGTGTTATATTCAGCCTGTTCATAAAATTCACAGTACTTGCTGGTATTCCCAACTCTTTTCATAGGCATAGGCTTCCTCACCCCGTACACCGTCATTCTTCTCAAACCAACATCCCTTAAAATCTGGTTGGGCCATACGGCTAGCGGGATATATTGTACGAAATTCATATTCCTTCTCTCTTCTGGCCTTAGGAACGTATCCCTACTCAGACCTTTACGCTCCAACTTTAGTGTTTTTCTTTCTGAGATCTGGACCCCTTCTGATGTAGTATTCTTCTAGCTAGCAGCTGCCAAATGTATCTCTCTTTCTACATACTTAGCAGCTTTTCTCCTGAATTCTTCTAAGGTACGGGGCTGTCCCTTTGCCAGAGATAAGGCGAAAGGCGACCGTGGTTACAAAGCTTTCACCTCAATGTGCATTTCAATTTCCTCTGTTAACCCTGGTACCAACGCAGCTTCCTTATAGAATCTTTTGAGAAAATCTCTTAAGTTTTCTTCTGGTCCTTGCCTAATTTGTGCCAACACATGGGACGTTTTAGGAATATCCCTGGACATCATGAAGTACTGCAGGAATGCATGAGCCATATCGTCCCATGAGTCAATTAATCTGGTTGGTAGACCCTTGAACCATCCCAAGGCCTCAGCGGACAACGTCCTTGGGAATATTATGCACATGACATCTTCCTCGGCTCCTAAGAATAAAGATTCATTCACGTAGGCATCCAAATAACTGTCGTGGTCAAACTCCCCTGTATATTTCCCAATTGACAACGGCTGCGGGGTCTGAAGATGCCTTGGGATAAGGACAATCATCAACCTCCTAGTGAATGGTATTTTAAACCGATATTCACCTCCCCTGCCGTACTGCACGCCCCTTCTTTCGCTACGCATCTACTCAATCCGAGGCATAGGTTTAAGATCGCTCTTGCTGGTGATGAATATGTTGCTGCCTCTGGTTGCCACTGACATTTTCCCTACGAAGCTCCTAAATTTCCTGACGCAGTAGCCTTATAATCTCGTCTCAGGGATCTGGGCACACCACTACTTGGGTCCTCAATTCCGTCCCTAGTGTCTCTACTATCCCTTCGTTATAATCGAACGTCCTTGCTATGTTCTGGACGTGCCCTTTTGGGGTTTTGTTTCCTCTCTAGCGATCCATAACTAGCTTCTTTGTTGCGATATAAGACTCATAATTTATGCGGTCTCACTGGGCGTGCTAATGTTCTACCCTAGAACTAGGGTCAAGAGTTGACTGTCTTGACTGGTGTCCGTAGTTACCTCACAAGCTCTCAATTTCACCGTCTTAGTGGAGTACGGTATTTAATACCTAGGTCAAGTAGGGAGCCTAAGTTCTTCACATTTGGGTGAGTTTGATATTCAAGTCTATACCAGAGTCAAGAGAACACACGAAGGTGCACCTGTAAAAGATTTTCTGATGCCTAAGTCGGTAGGGTATTATAGGAAATAAGGGTATTACGGAGGTAACTCTTAGGTTAGTTCAGATCTCTTGTATAGTAATAAATGAGATGTATTTATAAGGAATACCTAAGTAGGAGAAGTGATTTGACCTTTCTCCTAACTTACTGTAGTAACAGTGTTTGTAGGGATATGTTGCCCATACCGATTCTGACTCATTGTTTAGTTGTCAAAGAGAGAGTCTAGAGTCTTGACCAAAGGCCCGTAGTCGCTTTGGTGTTAGACTCTAGTTATGACAGTTTAACCAGACTCTTCTGGTAACTCTGATGATGTGGCACTATTCAGTAGCACCCCAGCCATGTGTTATAGAGTCCGGTTAGCACCCCGAATCACTTACTATAGGAGGTTTCAGTTGGCTAAGGTGTCACAATGTATGAAAATTTATGTAAAATATTTCTTTTTGTATGAGTATAAACAAAGGTAAAGCGGTGTCATCAGTATATACAAGGTAATCCTGTCATTGTCTGTTTAACAAACATGCACTATACTCAAAAGATGGGGCACATAGGCTCCCTACTATGTATACAAAACAAAATAGAAACAATAACCTAAACTACTTATTGCAAAGAGATGAGGATCCTGATGACTGTCTTGGTAATAACGGTCTCTGTTAACATAGCCCACGCCAGTTATATGCGTCTGATGCTAGACCTAACAGATCCTGAGCTACCGTTGACATCTCAGTGATATCCTTTATATCACCATAAGCATAGCTTCGGTAGACGTGACAAAGAAAACTCTCTGAATGGTCCCATTTAGCACGTGCTAAGAATTTGGTCATGGGAGACGGAAACATGTATGGTGTGGTCGCCACCATCTCCATGGGTGTGGCTGCAGCTATCGGCTTAGGTATGAAGGCATCCTGTAGAATGGGTATTACGGCATTAGTAAAACCTTCCATGACATCAATAAACGCTTCCTCTACATCTTCTTCAGGGTTTTCTTGCTCAACAAGAATGGGGATGTACTCTGGCACTAGGGAAGATGGACGTGGAACTGGCTCTGGCTATGGATGAAAATCATCAGTGGTAGGTACCTGTCGTGTAGCTAACTCTTCAAGTTAATCAGATGTCAAAGGACATGGCGGGTCTCCATAGCGTTGTATCGTAGAATCTATAACCTCCATATCATGATCGTAAAGCAACGGCTCCTTTGTAGGCCTACCTATAGAGACATTGTTTCCATTGGAGGCGATAATCGTAAGGTTACTCAGTGTGTCCTCGGCTGTCACTTGCGGTCCTCTAGAGCACTTTTGTAACATCCTGAAAATTGATTAAAATATTAAAGTGAGGAGAATAAATAGAGAATAATTATGCTTCAATTAATTAATTCCTTGGGATATTAAAATAATTAAATTGACAACTTTTATGATTATCAATAATTAATTATGGCTTTTAAAGCTGAAATAAACGCCCGATTAAAATATGGGTGTCAGATCAAGTATCTCTGATTGAGACACTATTGGTCAGGGTGATAGAGGATGATGTCGGGAATCCGAATATATGATCAGAATAATTTTTGGATAAAGTATTAGGCCCGAACGGGGATCCTGTTTGTAATAAACGGAAGAGTTTTATTGAAGGGACAAAAATTAAAATAAAAACCCCTTTATTTTCTCTTATTTCCCGTCACCCTCTCCCTCTTAAAACACTCTCTTTTCAATTTATTCTTCTACTACTTCTTTTTCCTCTTCTCTTCCTCTCAAAACCCAAAGTGGGTGTGCCTTCTTCTCCTCCCCATTTTTGTTTTCCTCTTCAAGTAAGGAGAAGGTTGTGGTATGGAGCTCTCATCTCTTTCCCTCTCTCATTTTCATCACTCTTCCTCACTCCTTGAGGGGGTCCTCTTCATTTTCTTGAGGTAAGCTCTTTCCTCCATTTTTATGAGCTTAAAGCCTTAGGTTATGAATTTTGAAAGCATTGCATGAAATGGGTGTAGTTTAGAAGCCATTCTAGACAAGCCCTAAGGTGGGGTGTGAGATTTTGGTATGGTATTGAGTGTATGCATGGTGGTACATGAAAATGAGTATGCATGGGGTGGAAATGATAAGCATTGATGATGGTTTTTAGGTTTTGATGAAACCCTAGCCTCTAGAATTGGGAAAAATAAGAAATATGAGTAAATAAAGGTCTACCCATGGTGATTTGGGTGATATTAATGATGAAAAATGAGAATGATGAAGGGAAATGGTTATGTATGTACAAACTCTTCGGTGATCTTGAGTCTAGAATGCATAATGATGAATATGAGCAACTAGACCATGGTGTCTATGGTGGGATAATGAAATAAAAGTAATATTAGAGTGTAAGTGGCATGGACACTATATAATTAAACCAAAAGTACTTAAATCTTGGCGGTTGAGATAGAAAGTAATTGTATATGGCATGATATATAATGTAGGAAACGACTCAATCGACGAAGCGAGACCTTTGGACCGCGTCGACTACTACTTCTCCTAAGGTAGGAGGGGGTAACATTCTCTAAATGCCTAGTTTCATCCATTATTGATTTGTGTATATTTATGTATGGGTATTGTCCCTTGTGTGGTTTAGATGAAAGATTGAATGTTATGTGAGATTTGAATGTGTTTGGAATTATTGGTGTGGTATGGTGAATGTGGGAGATGATGCCTTGATGTTGAGTGATTCATGGCTTATAATTGTTTGCTTGATGATCATAAATGTGATTGGATTGAGTTTGATAAATGAACATCCATGATATGTGTGTTGGAAGAAATTGATGAACCATGATTTCCATTAATAACTGATATGAATGAAATTTTATGATGTGTGATAATGGTGATTGATATAATTGTTGAAATCCACTAAGCAATTTATGGTAATGATAGAGGTGGAGTGGTTCTTAGGATGCATAGTGTGAGAAATGCATTGATTGGCATTTGCATCCATGACATATTATACGCTGTCTACGTGGAATGTTAGGGGTTCCACTAGGTAGGCCCAGTAGGAGGGCGACCTAGTGCACGGGTGAATTATGTTGTTCCCTAATGACTCATTAGAATCACAAAATGGTCCGTAGTTCGGTGATGAGGCACTCTACGTGGCAGGTTCGGTGGGTGGGCAGCTCTGTGGTGAGAAAGTATCCTCGATGTTTCTAATAGGGAAACAACTCTCTTGATGTGTGTTTGAGAGGGGCCCGTAGCACTCATGGCAAGGTATGGCCACATTGTTGAATCCACAAGTCATAGGGTGACTCGTGCTATAAGGGAGCGATAGCGGTTTGGTACCAGTAAAAGATTGTGATTATGCAGCAAAAGTTGAAATATATGTGTACATATTTACTACTACAGTAGGGGCATAGTAGCACACCTATACTTAACCCACACATTTTATGATATCATATTCCCACAGTTGGATCCACACTATTCATTGATTCATTTGAGCATATGCATTAGCCATAAGAGCATTTGCATATAGCCAGTGATATGCTGAGTATGTTGTTGTGAGAAAATGAAGAATTGAAGAGGGTTATTGGTATGGTGAACTAACTTGAACAAATGGTTGTGATGACTAACAATGATGCTATTAATATGTTGAAACATATGGTATACTTGTGGTATGTGGTTGTGAATATATATGTCATATTATCATAATGTATGAACTAATTCATTTGGTTTATGTTACTCACCTCCTAGTTTCCATTTTTTAAAAGTTAATGTAGGTTCTCTTGGAAACCTAAGTCTTTTTGGAGGTGGAGCATTTTAAAGGAAGGTAAATATGGAAGTAGAAGCCTAGGTCCGTGGCCGGCAATATATGAAAATTTTGATGTTTATATGTGTTGTATAACTCTTACTCGTTTTAGTCGATAACACTATTGGGTTGAATTGTATGACCTTTTGGTAGGTCCTATAGGAAAATTAGGCCTACGAGACTTGTATGACCTAATTATAACAATTTGGTTTCTTTAAATTAAGTTGATTGATGATAAAAATGAATCAATGATAATATATGTATGATGTATGATTGGATTCGGGAAGTGGATACGCCATACTCTTACGTATTGATAATTAATCCACATAAAGTATCTCAATAGGTCATAATGCTCAATTGGAACTTATGTGTATGTGTGGTAGTGGCCAAGTGGGCCTTTATTTCAAATTGGTATGTTAGGTTGTGTCAGAATGAGCATAAAATGGTAATTTTATATGTGATGATTTAGGATCAAAAGTGATAGGTGGGACTTGGTGGAGCAAGTCCCAAATGATTGTTGAAAGGTGTTTCAAATGGTGTCTCGGACCAAATTGTCATTTAAGATCAATTGTCATCCCTTGAAAACTTGAAAAACGTAGTTTTTGGGTAAAAGCTGATAATCTCGCCCAGGCGAGATGATTCTCGCCCAAGCGAGGCCTGCGTACCACTGATGGGTGGTTTCTGGCCATTTTCGCTCAAGTGAGCTTGGCTTCGCTTAAGCGAGGATTAATGGAGTCTGTTCTGTGATAATCTCGCTCAAGTGAGTGGAGGCTCGCCCAAGGGAGAAAATGAGAAAATGGTTCTGGACTTTTTTGCTTACGCGAGGGTGTCTCACCCAAGCAACATAATTAACAATTGGCCTTTAGACGAAATTCGCCTGAGCGAGGGATCTCGCTCACGCGAATAGGGTGTATTTAGGTACTGGGGTAATTTCACTTAAGCGACTAGTGCCCGCTCAAGCAAATGGAGGGGTGTGATGGTATTAGGAGATTCGCTCATCCCCTCTCACACAAGCGAGTGGTGTTGTTTTCACTTAAGCGAATTGTGGCTTGCTTGAGCGAGTGATGAAGGTTTTGATTTCTTCACTTCCTTCATAATGTTGGGGTCTTATCTCATATCTTTATATATGAGGTGAGGCTTATGCCCAGTATACGAACCTTTCCATTGTAACTCTGATATATCATATACCAATTTGGAGCTATTCACTATCGATCCAGTTTATTGAAAACTTTAAAACTCTCACTCTTCGTTTTCTATGGTTCAGGTCTTGATGTAATAGTTGAATTGTTAAACCTCTTTTAAAACGTGAAAAATTTATTCATACTTTTATTAAATTAATTATCTTAATTACATCGGACCTGGGCTATGGAAATCAGGGTGTGACAACTTTCCCTCTTTTATACATGGTCTCTTTTGTGGTCTAAAAAACAATGTAAAGGGTGAGTATTTCTCTCGCACTCTCAACAGAGATGTTGTCATTTTTTTATGGTTCTCCCAAACAAGAATCACAAAGTGGTGCGCTTGTGTGAGTCGGGCCTCACTCTCATATATCTTACTAATCAAAGCCTTCTACTAGCTATCACTCTTGATCTGTCTTTCCTCATTCATACTATCCTACTTACGAATCTTACTTAGATCATTCTGACATTGTCCCAAAGCATCCTAGATCGTGTTTAGCATGAATACATACATATTTATTTATAAGGCACAAAGAACAACGGACAATAGGTAATCAGATCATCATATCTAGCACGCATCAAACATCATTAGTATAATCAATTCATAAATATACAACACATCAACAAAGAGGATCAAGGATGCTATGCATAGATGCAGTTTGATTATTTCCTTTATATTTCTTCAGTGTTTAGGGCCCAGGAATCATATCACGCCATCAAGTTCATCTTTCAATATCTTATTTATCATATAGACCGATCAGAGTGCACCGAGTCCCCTAGAGCATAAAGGTACTAGGACACGCATGTCCTCAATAAATAAGGATCCTTTACCAACATTCGTGGCCACTTAAAAAATGGGACTTGGCTCTCGACGATCATAGTGACACTCGTCTTTTAGTCAAAGTACATCGGGTTTGCATTGCTACGCCTGGCATCGGGGAGCTACTCCCGAGCCATTGGGGTTATAGCCTAGTTATACTCCCAAGATCCTGCACAGGGATCGAATGCTGATGTCCTCCAGTGTACCCATAATGTGGCTCTAGGATTCTTATTATAATCATTCATCAAACTTTGTGCACATGATGCATGATAATTCACTCAATCTTTTATCTTTGTATTCTTAAGGCTTCCGTCATTGAGTAATGGTCCTTGCCTTGGTACACCTTTTTCCTTAACACCGGTATAAGTCTTTATGTTCTTTGTAATATATATTTATATCAATATAACCTTATAGTATTTTCTAACTGAACCTGATGAGGTGGAGTAGTGTTTAGGAAGCTTTAACTTTTATGGGTAATAAGCTTGGGTTACCGTTAGATGTATTGACTTATATTCAGACTGGAATAATAACTCTTTGATGGCTGACTAGCCAAAAAAAGGTAAAGATAATTTAATCAATTAAATTAAGGCCTTTACTAATATAATTTCTCTTATAATCCTAATTCTAACAGGGTAAGTGGGTTCTTTATGGGTGTATTCAAACTCGTTGTATTTATCTTTTAATTTACCTTTTATCACATTGGTGATTAAGGACAAAGTTACCTAAATCACATATTATCATGTTCTATGCTTAATTCATTGGCCATACATTACCATCAATCATTATTACAATACCAACTTTATCATCTTAATTAACAAGGACCATATTGAGACGTCGTATAAGATTTCATAATCTTCTCATAAAACATTCATCATCTCAACTTCATATGTTATCAACAATGTATCACCACATTTTGATGCATAATCATATTACAAGCGTAAGTCATATGATAGATTTCACAGTCATACAAGCATGATCATTAAAGCCACACCATCGTACAAAGTTACTTAGTATTACAATTAATCAGAAGGTATCTCTTTTTATGTATATGTATCTTTCTATCTTAGAGATTTGGTAAGTTTATTCAAGACATATTCACTTAAGCAATTATAATTCTCCTTTATTTACTAACTACTTGGAAATCATAAAAGCACTCCTTAATATCTACATAGTGTATTTAGTTAAAATTTTACTTAATATTCCTACATATATTCGCTTTGTGTATTATACCCTCTTTTTGATAACTATAATTTGTAACTGTTACTATAGTTAAGTTTTATTCTGTTTTCTTAACAATTATAATGTACTCTTAGTAACTTATTATTTAGTGCAACTAATTATATCCTCACTTAATATCTTCCAATATTCTTTTTATTTATAAAATAAGGTTATATATTAATAAAGTGATACCTATTAAGTAACTATCATTTTTAATTATAGCTATATCCTATTTAATTAGCCATAGCCCTTACTAGCACTTAAAAGTTAATTTTATTCATATTTCCAATTATTATTGCTATTTTACTTTTTGGTGACTTTTAGTGTATAATTTACTAGTAAAAAGATAATTAACGTTTAGTTTCAAAAACATTTACTAATATTTATAAAACTTTCAAAATATATTTTCTTAAACATGTACTTTAATTGTATTTCTGTGTTTATTAGCCTTCTTGGCCTTAACTAACACCGTTCTTTATTGCTTTTCCTTATTATGATTAATTTATCCTTTTCTGTTAAATTAGCGTATTATTTCTATTAATCCTATTAAATAGACGCAGCGAGTGTAAAAATTAAAATATCATCAAAATAAAATAAAAGTTAGTCGGAAAATATTATCGGGTGCCCGTAAATTGTATTTTTAGCAGCGGTTCTTCTAGTTTTTTGGTAGACTTACCAGAAATAGTGGTAGAACCTCCGAGGATTGGTGGGATCACACAGGTGGCAGGAGGTACAAAAAAATAAAAAATAAAATAATTAATTACAGACCAAATGAAAAATAAAGTTAAAATCTTCGATGACTCGTAGGCGATGACTGAAGATGACGAAAAATTCCAGAAATGAGGCGGAGTGTACATGAGAACGAGTAGAACATATAAAAACACGGTGAAACGTTTCAAAATAAAAGATACATACACAAAAGCTTGGCAGACATCATAGAAAAATAGCAGAAAATCCCAAAACACCGGTAAACTTAACAAAATTCAACGAAACTTGACAGAAATGTAAACAGGGGTTAAATAATTAATTTAATAGAAGTTTTAAGGATTGGAATGGAGGAAAACTCCCCTTTACCTCATTATGGGTGGTTGTTTTGAAGAAACAAAAGGCTACGAGGTTTCAAAATTTACCGATCACCGATCAACTTATCCCGATCTCTTCTGATCGCTCCCGGGACTAAGAAAAACTAACATGCACCAAGGGAGGGAGAGAGAGGGGTCATGGGCAGAAAAACTAGAAGAGGAATCAGCCATGGAAATTCTGGAATTTTAAGAAGAAAAGGAAGAGAAGAAGAAATTAAGAAAGAAAGTGAAAGGGTTACCTTGGAGGCTAGGTGGTGGTCGCAGTTTGGAGTGGTGGTGGCACGTGGAGGAGCTACGGTGGTGAGAAGGTGAGACAGTGAGGAAAAGAAGGAGAAGATGATAGTAAGGGGGAAAATGATGGCTAAAAATGTAATTTAGGGTACTAGAAATTGAATACCTGATGAGTAACTAGTTATCTTATTCGGAACCTATTTTAGATAAAATCTTAATTAATTTTAGGATGAGAATTAGGAAAAATGATCAACATGAAAGTTGTATAACTCTATTCTCTATTTGAAATAGTATAAGGCACATAAAAATCCAGTAACCAGAGCGAGAGTTATTCCTGAATCAAGGAAAAGTGCTCCCGGAGCTCCCGATTTCTTTAGGCCTGAAAAGATTAATTTGTTGGGACTTATCCTTTGAGAATCAGGCTTCGAGCTCTTCATGAAAGTTGTATGGATTTTCAATATGAGTTCATAGAAATAAAGGATGAAGTATTTTGGCTTTGTATGAAAGATATATACGCAATTTACTAAAAAATTGGTCCAGGAAAACATGAACAACAAGCTTCCTAAAAAGAATTATTTTTCTGTACTGATTGGGCAAGAATTGGCTTTTGAGTCCTTCACGAGGATTGTAAAGGGTTTCAATACAAGAATTATAAAATTAAAATGAACTGATTCTGAGTTTGTATGAGGCAGATAGGATTTTTCTTGTAAACTAGTGCAATTTAATGTGATAACAAACGAGTTTTCTAGGGCAAAAGCCAATGGTTCTCAAATTAGGAAATGATTGGTTCGAAATTCGTTCCTAGAGTTTATAGGAATGTTGTAGGTAATTCTATAATGAGAAAACCAAGACAAGAATGACTTAATTCCAAGGTCTGGGGTGAAAGTGAGGCTTAAAACACTAGCTAAGGTTCAAATTAAAATAGGTGTACAAACTATCAAAGCTTTTTCTTGAAATTTGGGGTTGTTAGGGTCTGAACTAGAGTGGGATATCTTATGGAGAAGTTCTTAGAATGTCGAAATGGTTCATTTGGAACCATGTTTATTGAAAATAGATACTCGGTTTGATTACACGGCTAACTTTGGGTGTACCCTCGAGTTATGGGCTCGAGGTTCGAGGTGAAGGGGTTCTTCTTGATTGTCGACACTTAGCGTGTTGATATTCATTCTTTTTCTTAATAATTCTTAATTTAGGGTTTTATTAATTCTTATGGGGTTTAATAGTCATTTCCAGACGATCCTGGGTTTTACATCTCAATTTTAGGAACTCAATATTATTATACTACTTTACCTATTATTATAAATTTTCTTTATTTATTAAATCTATTATTAATTATTTATTATTATTATTCATTTTCTTATTGTTATTAATATATTTTCATTCTCTAAATACTTTTATTTCTATTTATTTATTAACACTATTGAATTTCTTACTAATTTACTTATCAATATTATATCTATTATTGTTACTAACATTACTATAAACTTCTTATGGGTCTCATATAACTCTTCTGCTTACTCTTCTAATTCTAATATTCCTTTCATTACCCCCATCCTTATTCACAGGGTTTCTCACTCTGCTTCCCATTACTCATGCTCTCAACCATATCAGTCTTTCTTACTACAACTTTCACATAACTGGGTTATTATTATTCTAACCAAACCTCATCTTTCGTCGTAGTATGTTAGCGCAGACATTCGTAGAACATGCCGAAGCCTCACACTTTACACAGATAACACAACTAACATATCCCCGGGTGATCCTTAGGGTTTGAGATGTTACATTAAAAATATGGGATGTTACACTCTCCCTACCTTTTTAGAATTTTGTCCCTAAAATTCTCCGCACTTACCTCTGGCATTAAAATGTCTTTGACCACCGGTACTTGCCTTGTTATGGGTTTTAAAATATAGAATTTTCAAGGGGTTAAGGATCAAGCAATAGGTCTAAGTATTTAACAAGAAAATTTGATACTGGGTCTATCAATAAGGGTTTCAATCTCATTAAAGAACGAGGTTCAGAAAAAGAATAAGAGTAAGAATGCTTCTTCAAAGTAAAAGTTTACAAAATCAAGGGGGTATCAAAGGATTGTATTCAAAATAAAGAAGTTTCCAATGGGATCAAGCATAGACTAGAATGAAGAGAGAAATTAGTTGTACTGAGTTTAGTAAGATTAGGAGAAAATACTTACTAGGTAGACATACAAGGTGTAATTTTCTAATTAAATGGTCCAGTTGCTCTCCTTTCTTGGCCTTCATAGAGTTCTTGATTCTTCTTTTGTTGTTGCCAAACCGGTTCACTACCAACATCTAGCATTGCAACTAATGCCTCAACTACTTGAGTTTAGTCAAGTAGTTCCTACCAAAGAAGTCCTAGTGACTGCCAAACAAGATACTCAAAGTACAGTGAGGGCATGATAGTCCATACCCTAAGCCTGTTGAATCGACATGCTCTGATACCACCTCTATGAAGCCTTTGGTCAGCTAAAACAAATCCCCATTTAATTTGCATTAGTTGACTAAGAGTATCACTGTGATGGTCTCGATTAACTAAAATCATCCTTACTGTAGGATGTTTCAATTAGCTAAGATGTCATAATGTATGAAAATCTGTGTAAAATTTTTCTTTTTTGTACGAGTATAAAACAGAGGTAAGGTGGTGTCATCAGTATATACAAGGTACATCCTATCATGGTCTATTTAACAAACATACATTATATTGTAAAGATGAGGCAAGCAGGCTCCCTACTATATATACAAAACAAAATAGAAACAACAACCTAAACCACTCATCACAAAGGGATGAGGATCCCGATGACTGTCTTGGTAATAACAGCCTCTACAAACAGCTCACGCTGGTGATATATGTTTGATGCTAGAACCAATAGATCCCGAGTTGTCGCTGACATCTTAGTGATATCCTCTGTATCACTACAAGCGTAGCTCCGATACACATGATGAAGAAAACTCTTTGAATGGTCCCACTTAGCACGTGCTAAGAATCTAGTCATGGGAGACGAAAACATGTATGGTGTGGTTGGCACCATCTCCATAGGTGCAGCTGCAGCTATCGGCTCGGGTATAAAGGCATCCTGCAGAATGGGTATTACCACATCAGTAAAATGTTCCATGATATTGATGTTGACGTATGCACTACGAGCTATTAATGGATCAATTATAACTTGTTGATAAAATAAGTATTTTTCATTTTTAAGATTGTTTTAAAAACTATTTATCCTTAGAATAATAGGTCATATGAGAATTGTTCCTAAAATATCCTTAATCAAGTATTTACATAGGGACATGTAAATACATTAAGACTAGTATGTGAATGAACTGATAATTGATCTCACGAATAATGGATATAGATGATATCAACTCTTCACACGGGTACACATTAAGAGTAATGTTGTGCTGGACAGACCACTATAAGAACGTTGCATGGATCGTTACATGAGTGTCATAAACAGTTCTCAATGTGATAATGGTATATATAGTCCTTCGACTTGAAGTCACTACGATTCCTACATGAGGAGTTTGTTGTTTTAATACAATCAAACGTCATCTATAATAAGATGACCATAAAGATTGTGATAGGCAATGAACAGATTATGTAGAGGGGTGTGAGTGATGTAGATGAGATTTATCTCTTCTATGTGAGAGGAGTGATATCTATGGGCCACTTGATGAAGTGAGACTAAAGAAATGCATGACCATGCTAGGAAGAATAAATATTAGATATTTACTGAATAAAGTCTACTCTGGTATCAAGTAAAATGAATTGGGCCATACAAGGATGGCAACGACCATGCCTTGGCCCAATTAGATATCGTGACAAAAGAAATAAATATATAAAATAATTACCACTTATAGGTTATATGATGATAAATAATATTCGGACATAATGATGCATTGCTAGATGTCGCTCTTATTTTATATTAATAGTAAAATAGTTTATTATTAATATGACCAGATATTTTGCCTATAGGGTCACACGCATAGAGTAAGCCCACCAGAGGATAGTTTTATTTTAGTTAGACTAAAATAAAACTATTGGGCCTAACTCATTTAGAATGAGTAAAGAGTCCAATATTTATTAAGAGCTCATCAAGTTAAGACTTAAGCCTATATATAGAGCATGATATGCTCATAGGTAGCTGCTCAAAATTAGGATTACTCTGAATTTTGTTCTAGCATTTGAAATTTAGTTTCTGGTGGGAGTGCTCGTGTGGACTCCTAAGGATGGAGCTATGATTGCTTCAATTGAGGAACTCACTTTACGTCTACAAGAGATAAACGTTAAACACAATTTTTTTTATCTAACGCTTTGAAACAACCCTTTTGCAATTTCCATTGGGAATCCTTTGTGTTTCTATTGCCTGACCCTGTGAGATTCCCTAACCATCGATTGGTGCTTCCTTTGGATCTTCTTCAAGGTCTTCCTGCTCAATAGGAACAGGGATGTAATCTGGCATTGGGGAAGGTGGACGCGAAACTAGCTCTGACTGTGGATGAAAATCATCAATACTAGGTACCTTTTGTGAGGCTAACTGTTTAAGTTCATCAGCTGTCAAAGGACGTGATGGCTCTCAATAGCGTACCGTAGACTCTATAACCTCAACATCACAATCATAAGGCAACGGCTCCTCTATATGCCTACCTATAGACATGTTGTTTCCATCGGAGGAAATAATCGCAAGGTTACTTAATGTGTCCTCGGTTGTCGCCTGTGGTCCTTTGGAGCACTCTGCCTCTTCTATATATGGTCTCTTCTCTGATATGAAAAATAATGTAAAGGGTGAGCATTTCCCTCGCCATCTCAAACAACGGAGATGTTGTCATTTCTAACGGTTTTCCCAAACAAGAATCACAAAGCGGTGCACCCATGTGAGTCGGGTCTCACTCTCGTATATCTTACCAATCAAAGTCTTCTACTAGCTATCACTCTTGATCTTTCTTTCCTCATTCATATTGTCTTACTTACAATCTTACATAGATCATTCTGACATTGTCCCAAAGCATCTTAGATCGTGTTTAGCATGGATACATAAATTGTAAGGCATAGAGAACAATAGACAACGGGTAATCAGATCATCACATCTAGCACGCATAAAACATCATTAGCACAATCAAGTCATAAATATACAACACATCAACAGAAAGGAACAAGGATGCTATGCATGGATGCAGTTTGTTATTTCCTTTATATTTCTCCAGTGTTATCAATGCGATGCATATGGGCCTAAGAATTAGAGTACACCAAGTTCCCGAGAACATAAGGGTACTAGGACACGCATGTCCTCAATAAATAAGGATCCTTTACCAACATTCGTGACCACTCAAAAAATGTGACTTGGCTCTCGACGATCATAGTGACACTCATCTTTTGGTCAAAGTACACCAGTTTGCATTGCTACGTTCGGCATCGGGGAGCTACTCCCGAGCCATTACGGTTACAGCCTAGTTATACTCCTAAGATCCTGCACGGGGATTGAACGCTCAATGTACCCACAGTGTGGATCTAGGATTCTCAACATAATCATTCATCAAACTTTGTGCACATGATGCATGATAATGCACTCATTCTTTTATCTTTTTATTCTTAAGGCTTTTGTCATCAAGTAATGGTCCTTGCCTTGGTACACCTTTATCCTTATCACCAGTATGAGTCTTTATGTTCTTTGTTATATATATTTATATTGATACAATCTCATAGTATTTTCTAACCGAACCTAAAAGGGTGGAATAGTGTTTTGGAAGTTTTAGATTTTATGGTTAATGAGCTTAGGTTACCATTAGATGTACTGACTTATTTATTCAGACTTGAATAATAACTCTTTGATGGCTGACTAGAAAAATAATGGTAAAGATAATTAAATTAAGGTATTTACTAATCTAATTTCTCTTATAGTCCTAATTCTAACAGGGTAACTGGGCTCTTTATGGTTTAATCAAACTCGTTGTATTTATCTTTTAATTTACCTTCTATAACCTTGGTAATTAAGGACAAAGTTGCCCAAATCACATATTATCATGTTCTATACTTAATTCATTGGCTATACATTACCATCAATCATTATTACAATACCAGCTTTATCATCTCAATTAATAAGGACCATATTGAGATGTCGCTTAAGATTTTGAAATCAGAGAAATTTTTTTTGCATTTTATAATTAGAGTAACCCCAGAGATTAAATCCTAAGAACTTAAATGACATGCTCACCTAAAACAACCAGTAAAGACAATAACAAAAAGCCATGCACAGACTTAAGAATGGACCTACTTGAAGCTACAGGTCCCTAACAAACTACCTTAGGATTAGGGGCAGCCAAACTTGTAATTACAAAATCCAAATAAATGATTTTAAGTGGTCATGCAACAGTGTAATCGATTACCCCTAACCAAAATGTATAGGAACATACACAAGCTCTTTGGTAATCGATTATAGGATTTCCTGTAATTGATTACAGAGCTGGTAATCGATTACACAAATAAGTGCAATTGATTACCTGCGATTAGACTGTACAGGGATTCACACAAGCTCTTAGGTAATCGATTACAGTAAACCCTGTAATCAATTACCAGCACACAGCATTGTAGAATTATGCAGAAATTAGGCATCCGAGCCAACTTTTGTGCACTCTAACTTATCCGTTAAATGTCTAAATGCCGTCAAATTTAATACAAGCTCATTTATGCTAATTGCAAACTATTACAACCAACCACACCTAAAAATTCCGAAAAACAAGGGAGATGTGCAATAAAATGCAACTTGGCCATTTATGGATCAATAACACCTACCAAACTCACCAAAACCTATCCAATTGGTCCTTTTTAGTTCTAACATGTTTCTAATATGTAATAAAGATTGTCTAGCTTGATCAGGAACACTAAAACATCATGGATCAAACTATGACCCCTAGGTTCCCTTTTTAGGCTTGTTTCCTTCACTAAAAACAATATGTTATTAATCTAATCATGCATGAATCCATATCATACTACTCGCTTGGCACCTACACATGTTTATAATATGTTTCTCACACATAACCTCATCATGTTATGGATTTCATGCAAGGATTGGTGTCAAGCCAAGCTACAATAGTTGTTCCCAAAACACAATTATCATCACACTTATATACAATACATATAAAACTATGCTACTTTATAAATTTCCATATGGCTTCATCATAATCATATTCCCATAAGCTAGGCCATCACTAATTCATCCAACCGAACACAAAACATCTATTACTACTTAAATTTCCAACAAAATATCAATGATTTGATTTATACTGATTCCATTTTACAAGACCTCTCACATTACTTAGCAATCAATGAGATCTCAATTCAAATAGTTTCTGGGTATAGGAGAAATTAATCTCTTATTATAACACAATTGTAAAGCATAATCTAAACCTCCAGTGAGGTGTCAGCTACCTATCAACTAACAGTCATATAAATATATTTTCACATATCAACTTATATATCAAAGCCTAGCACCAAAATCTCAAAATCATCATTTGGCATTACACACATATAATTGCCAACTTAAGTCAACCAAAGGGTTATACCCTAAACTCCATATTTCAACAAAATAATACTACATGCCAACACTATTTACACATTCACATCAAGTATCACAACAAAATAATCAAGCACAAATTCTTTCTTGGACATTGCATTGCATCTGCCTCTAAGCTTACCAAGTGGCGTCGTCACCCTAAAAACTCACTAAAATGAAAGTTGGAAGGGTGAGTACCACTCAAAGCAGTAAATAGCAACTCACATCAACGTTTATAAGATAACCCATGCAATTCAACATATTGCAATCAAATACATAATGATTCATAAATCATCATTTTAAGTTCAAACATCACTAAATACTTCCAAGCTTTCTAATAGCTATCATATCTCTATTCTCTCAATGCAATATCTCATGCCATGGGCTTTCAAAATCATAATTCTTTCAATGTATAAATCATGTTGTTCAGATCCAACTTAGGTTGTTCAGATCCAACTTAGGGGGTGGTAAATCTGAGTGCCAAAGTGAATCAAAGTGCTAAATCAAGGAATTAATGGCCATATAAATATTCAACCACACAACAAACCTGAGTGCTATAAACGGTGGTATCCTGAGGACCGCATAACAAATCTGAGTGCTATAATTGACAGACCCATGTAGCAAATCAAAGTGTTAAGCAAATCAAAATGTTATAGACCAAATCAGTCTGTAGGGTAATATGCTTCTCCTCATAGAGCTACCTTCTACCAGGGCTAGCAACAAGGGCCCCTGTATCCCTCTTGCTTACACAAATGCATATGATATCATGAATCAATTATGTAATATGCATGAATGCGAATTGAAGTGCAATCTCACAATTTCAACATCATAGCCTAGCTCCACTAACCTCAATATTCATTAATCCATCATTCATCACATTACACATACAAGATCAAATACATGGAGCTATTTAATTTCATCATTTAGCATAATCAACAACAACATCATCATATATTATCAATAACAAAGGGTGCCAATCATCACATATAATATCATTTCATGATTTAATTTATATTCTACAAATACTAGGCACAATTAATAACACTCCAATAAATTTCCAATATATTTCATACCAATTATTTCATCAATCCTGAAACATTCTTCTAATTCAACACTCCAAAAGAAATATCCATATATACATTGTAACTCAAACATTTTCAGGCATTAGTTCTCAAACTTAACAATTTAAATTAAAACCCGGCTCCTATATATTAGTTCCTACTCATTACTCAAATGGTAAACCCCCTCGTGCGTCAACACATACCTCTTCATGGTATTCGGCTTTCTGACTTAAGTTCCAAACTCCGATTCAACTTTGAAAGTTAAAATTCTATATTCGAATATTTCCAAAAATTAACTAAAATTATTCTCGCAACCTTTAAACCGCCAAAATATAAGGATTGGGGCTAGAATGCTAAATGGGTAGAGTTTTGAAAAGCGTTTTACTTACTGAAGGTTAAGACACTTGCTGTCAAAATGCCAAAACCACACCGAACACTAAACCACTGCTATAACGACGCACTCACAACCAGGAATCAACCTTCCTGCAATACCAAAATTAAAACCAATGAAAAAAGAAGAATGTGTTTCATAGATTGCTTAAAGAGAAGGAAAATAGAGATACCCACAAGCTTAGAAACTTACCTCATAAGTTCAAAACGTGACTCCCATTTTAAGTTTCACATAGCCCCTTCAATAGCTGCCATGATCAGCTAAAGAGAGAAATGAAAATGAGACCATGTACCACAAAATTGAATATTAGAGATGGAGAAGAGAAAATGGAACTAGAAACTTGCATATCTTATCATAGTGGAAGTAAGGTGAAATTGTTGGGGAATGGAGGAAGAGATGCATGGTTCAGTGGTGAGGCAAAAACAAAAGATGATGATAGAGAAAAAGAAAGGGAGAACACGTAAGAGAGAAGGAGAATGAAGTGAGTTTGAGTGGAAAAAAGAGAAAAGAGAAAATTAATTAATTTAGTTAATTTAGATTGGTTAGGGGTAGTTCAATCCTTTAACCCTTTTGATTAACCCCCAAAACTAACATCCTAATTCTAAATCCAAATTTAAACAACCTATCCCCAAAATTTAATGGTCACTTTTAATCTTGAATAATTAATCTCTAGATTATTAATTAATTATTATCCATTAAATTTACATCAATTCCTCAGTTTAAATTTAATAACTTTTTTTAATTATTCAAAAATTAGGATGTTACATTGTTGATGTGGTGAATGTCACTAATGTGGTGAATCCACGTGTTAAGTGTTAATAGGTTGATGTGTGAATTAAAAATTAAAAATTAAAAAAATACATTGTATGAGGATCAAACCTATGACCTGCTACACAAATGACCACCTACTTAGCAAGACACATGTCAATAACATTTGACATGTGTAATGGTGTTGCACAATGAGCAAATAGGGACAACCACATATGGTGTATGTATGTCACGCCATGACTTTGTTAACACAATTAGTGAAAATTGGATGAGAAAAACCTAACTTAAAATATTTTTAAAAGATCGGGACCCAATTGATTAAAGATAAGTTAGGGCTTTAACCTAAAATTTATTAAAAAGATAAGTGACTGAAATAATAGTTTAACCTTATCATTATTAACATGTGAGAAATAGGAAAACACACTAAATAACACACATGATATATCAAACAAAAATACATATAGTGTTTGATTTAAAAAACTAAAACTAAAACTAAAATCAACAATAAATTAACATTCATACGCGAAAGCAATGGTGGTTCATTGTTGGGTTCGGGGGTTGTTGCGATAACGATTATGACGTCCTCAATCATTTACCCAATATTTTATTGTTTTATTAAATTTCACAATAAATTTTTTATTAATTAATTAATTAATAATTTGATATTCATAAAGATACCTATTTTTTGTAAAAAGTTCTAAAATATCATTTATATAACACTTAAAATCCCTAAAATACCCACCAGAATGCAAAAACACTTATTTTGGGAAAACGGGCCTCGCTACGCGTGAGACTTTAGTCGCAACCCTAACGCTACGCGTCAGGCTGGTGCCCAATGTCATCGCACCAGAAACAGCACCTGATGTTGTTATGCATTTTTGGCTATTTCTCCAAGTTCTAATCTACCCAATTGGCCCGTTTTAGGTCTAATTGCCACAAAACTTCACGGGCCATATGTTTTCCCTATTTCGGATCTGTTGGCGCTATCTGTACACCAAAATTCCATCATACGCCAAATTATGCGTGAAAATGCATTTAACCATTTATATGCAAAACCAATGCACCAAAGTACCTAAATGGGCTCCAAATTGCCCAAGGCCTATATGCACAGCTTCTACATGTCTTAAGGAACCTATTGGTCCCTTCCAGGGTCCTAAAACCTGCCGGATCTCAATATCATCTATTTAGTTTCTAATTTTCGCATAAATCTCCTATTTTCACTATATGCATTAAATCATCAATCATCAAAGTACTAATTAAATTCCTCATTCATTTCACACACATAGTACATAACCTGCCCATGATACTCAATCATCAAACATAAAACCTCAGCTCTATGCCAATATTCATCAAATTCAACATAACTATCAATAACATCATTACTTCATCAACATTCATGTCATCATCCAATTGACACACCAAATCATAATCATCAACCATTATAAATTCAAATTATCATCAATAGTTATGCATCAATCTCATAACCACGCCATTTAATATCAAACACCAAAGCATATGATAAATACTATCAAATGCGGTTTATTACTAAGCTATTACATAAATTCATAATTCTACATTCTCCTTGACATCGGCTATCCGCTTGGCGCACCCTCCGAGGCATTAGTACCCTCCCTGTCACTGGTCACTAAATGGATAAAACCATAGCAAGGGCGAGCATTGGAATATTGTTATTAATATAGAATGGTAAATAGTAAATATACCTAAGTACTATCTATTATCCTTAATATTGATTAACTTACATGTTTTGTGTATTTCTACTTTACCTTATTCCATTCATAACCATTCTTATTTACCTAGATCTCAATATGATTTCCAAATAACATAAAGTACATACACATTGTATCAAATATTTATCATCATCCTTATTCCATATTATGATCGCAATCAATCCACAATTCATCATAAATCATTCAACAATATCAAGTCATATATAACACCATTGACTCACATGCATAGTGACTCCCAGTATTCGGATACTAAAGGATCGGTCTTCAGCTGGGGGTCCTACTTGACACCCCATGAACCCTGCTTGGATCACCGAGTCCTACTTGACTCTCCACCTCAACTACTGGGTCCTACTTGACCACTGGGTCCTACTTGACCACTAGGTAGCTCAACTGGGTCTAAAAACCATGGGAGCCAAAACGAGGGGCAACACATACCGTCGGTCGTCCCACACCACATAATCACATATAAAACCATATCATACATGGCTTGTATTATCAATCTTATTTATAACAGTCAGAAACTGACATATAAAACACCACACAGGGCGGCCACACAGACCTAGCCCTTCAACGCCATGTCATGTCATCTCCAATTATTATTCAATTCATCTCTTTCATAAACTATAAAGGCATTCACAATATAAAACATCATTCTCAATGGTTTTAATTTATCATTCACAACATACCACACACGATTATAATTTACATACTTCCTTATCCATGTTATTCATTACCCAATCAACAATATTCATATCCACTCATAATTCATAAGGTATTAAGCATACATATATAATTCATATATTTAATTCCTTACTTCCTGTTACTTATTTAATTAATTCAACATGCTTTCTTGAACATTTAACTACTTAATCATGCTTACACATAGACATATATTGATATAAATATCATCTAGCTATTTTACAAACTTTATAAAACTCCCAATTATTTTTTAATCTTCCCGAATCCATTTTCGATGCCAATTCTAATTAATTACAACCCGAACACTTATTTGCTTGACGGTAATGTTGATTTTTATAACAATTGACATCAGTCATATAATGTATAAGATCGACCTATTAAATTAATCTCTGTGAATCAAAAAATATCATTTTAATTTGGGTAAATTATACTAATCACTCTTTAGGTTTGACAACATTATACTTAACCTCAAGTTTTGAAAAACCTACACTTTGCCCCTTGCAGTTTAATTTTGTGGTGGCATTTTATTGTTTTATGACCATTAAATACAGATGTTTTAATATTTATTATTGTAATTTGAGATACTATATAATAATTATTGAGTACTTGAGGGACTCAAATGATGGACTTTTTGTGAATTTTAAATACTAAAATTTCACAAATTAAATTTACTTATGCTCATATTTCAAGTAGTAATTTATTTCTTGCTATGGGATTGGAATGATTTTATAAGTTACTGTCTGTCAATGATTTTGTATTTTAATATGAATTTTAACTCTTTTTGTGCATGATGTTCTTCAATTAGTTCTGTGTGCTAGGGACCAAATGAGAAGACATGTATTATAGCTAGGGAGTAAAGTATGACATACTAAATTTGGGAATAATTAAATTGATGGCTTTACCAAGGACTAAAATGATTAATGGTAGCTAATTTCACCAACCAAATTTTCTTTTTCATAAGTTTGGATACTGAAATGATTTTTTATTTTAATTTGATAACAGGATTTGGAGTATTACTTTTATTATGTTGCATATGATAATATGATAATATATCAGTGTTTATGAATAATGTCTGCTAAAATTGATAAAGGTACTGAAATTGATGTTACAGGTTGCAGTACCTAGTGCTGATGAACTAGAAAAGTCATCACAAGTTCTAGTAACCTCCTTGTCCAAGTTGGATTCTGCCCTCAACAATGACTTTGAATCTCCTACTAAATTATTTGGGTCACAAAATGATAATAAATTTGTCATGTGTAAGGAAATCCAAGAGAGCTTACCAAGTCAGAGTTATGACCAAATTCCCAGCAAAAATTTCAAAAATGCAAATGACAAGATGAATCTATTTGACGATGAAATCGCTGATGAGGATGATAAGATGAATCTATTTAACAATGAAATTGCTGATGAGGATGAGGATGACAAGACGAATCTATTTAACATATTTGATAATGAAATCTTTGATGAGGATGACAAGATGAATCTATTTGACAATGACTCCAAGGATATCAAACCAATCAAGGATTGCATGCAAAAGCAAACATGTGTAATGTTTCAGGTGCCCAACTCAATCCAGATGCTGGAGTACGTAATAGATACCAAGGACTATTCCAATAAAATGGAGACTTTCACAAGTAACAATAATATCGTTTCACCATCTAAGGTAGTGGTGGTTTGTTCCACCTTGTTAATATGATGTTTTTTGTTTGTTAATTTATTAATTAGTCACTCAAATGTTGCAGGGCCATGCCAATGTTTTTTCAGTGCCAAAGTTAACTAATGTTGGGATAGAACAATTTCAAACTCCTTTGCCTTCGCATAGACCATTGAAGATCCCAAAACTTGAGTCATATACCAATTTGTCAAACAATCACATGGGTAATAGACATTATATGACAATGAAGAGCCGCACATTTGATAGAAATGCAACTGGAGGAGAAATTTATAATCACTCAAATCCTACATTTGAACACTCAGTATCTATGGTAAAATGTCTAATCTGTTTAGAGTTCCATTCATTATTTAGTTTTTTGATTGATACTATTGATCAATGAAATCTTCCTCATCTAATGGGATATGGATTTTTAGTTGTTTAGTTTAATATTGTTTGAATCATTTATTGTATCAGTTCAAGTCCAAATTCCATCCTACACCTGATATGAGACTAACTCTACCTGAGATTAAAGTATGTGCATACGTGTTTTATCCTGACAACCAACCCAGGTATCAAAGTTGAATTCTTAGCTAATTGATTAAATAATTTATTCATGTCTGTCAACAATCTTTATGCATATTCACCCAACTAAACACATGGATACTGTGGCAGGGAGGTTCTGCTAAGGAATGGAGGCTCATTTGCTACCACAGGAGACATTGAATGTCTTTGTCCTGGCAGGGTCATTGAAGATAAGGTGATTAAATCATGGATGCCAAATGTGACATGTTAATTTCCACATAAATCAACTGAATCATGTGTTATATGTATTTGACGACAGATTATTAACTTGATGGCCTTGAAAATTACCTGGATGAAAAATCATAATATAACTGCTCAATCTGTTTGGTCGTTACCACCCTCGTTTGCAGTAAGTGCTTTTAATGGTTCTTTGTTGTTTGATCAAATCAGAATGAAAATAGATACCATTATATATCTGCTTTGTCATGAATGCTATAGGATGATGTTCTTCAAGGACTATCTGTTAAACAGCTCCTAAAGCTTTATGCAGAAAATTGGATGCAACCTTTTTTGAACCTTAAATATGTAAGTGATAGTACAATTGAAGTTACAATTTGTTTGGCATTGTTTCTAGTCATGCTGGTCATATTTTATTTTGCACAATTTACAGATATACTTGCCAATTAAGGATAAAAGGCATTGGTATTTGATGGTTATTTCATTGGAAGAGAGAATTGTACATCACCTTGACTCATGCTTACAAGTTACCGATGTGATGCAAAGGCATGAAACCATAAGGACAATGGTATTTACACATTAACATAGTTATATATTGAAATAAAATTCATCTCAAATTAATGCATGATTGTTGTGTTTTCACTTTTCAATACCTACTTCACTGATGCAGTGTTCGGTCTTGGCTCAAATGATATCCTCAAACTATTATCCACATAATTATATGAGAGGTATACAAAAAATCAGGTGGTGGGAGATTGTGAACACAAATGGAATATCATACTGCAAACAAAGGTGATTAAATTACATCATATAATATTGTCACTTCTGTGAATATAAAATAATTAATGTTTAAATGTTTATTTAAATAAAAAATACAGTGACAACTCTGCTGTTTGGGTTCTTGAGTGGATGATGATGGAAGGTGTCTTTCTTCCAGATCCCAATGGTCTGGTGGGTGTTCTATTTTATAATGTGCTATTTTTTTGGTTAACTTTTTAATTTTTAATTCATTATTCATAACTACGCAAGTTATTATGTCTAGCTTAATGAGAATGCGGTTAGAATGAAGGCTGCGTTGGATTTATTGCTTGGTTCATACAATGAGTGCAAAGAATGGCTAGAAGCCATAGCTGAAATTTTCTGGAGCGCGCTAATGTTTTCAGGGGCACACTGAGAGGGAGAGCTCTGGTAAAATGGAAATAGTTAGGCCACGGTGGAGTTTTATTTTCTTTTATTTTTTGGTTTTGCAAGCATTGTTTGTTTTTTGGTCCCTGACTTACAAGCATTAATTAACCGAGTTGTATAGGGTTCAGTCAAAAGTGGGCTGAATTGTGATGGGCACTAATGAAGTACCATAATCCTTGGAGGGTTGGACTTATTTGTTTTGCACATGTGATGTATATTTTTCATAAACGCTTTTGTATAACGATGTCTGTTCTATTATGAATATATTTAATTGTGGATATCCTCGTAAGTCTTATAAATAGAACTTGGGTTAGTCAATAAGGACTACATTTTCATTCATTCTCTCTGATTCTCCAATCCTCTTCTCTAATTACACTCTTCTATTCTTTTCTCGTTCATCTTTCTCCATAATTTTAATTTATTTAATAACACGTTATCAACACCAGGTTCTGACCAAGATTTAATTAAGTCTTTAAGAGGTAACACGGTTATTTTATTTTATTTCTTCCTTCATGGTTTTATTTTAATTTATGTATCTTCTGTTACATATATATTATAAAAGGTTCATGAAGAATTTATATTTTCACACATCCCAACAGGATGTGTATATGTATAAAATTATATATAATAATAATAATAAATTCCTAAAGAACTTATATTCTCAAACATCCTTATAGGATTTGAAAGAATTCCGAAAGAATTCTTGAAAATATTTATTGATAGTTCCTGAAGAACTAGAAATTAAATACTTAATTATTTGATATTAAATTTATACATTAAGCTTCAGTATTTTCTTTGTTTATAATTATTTCATGTTAGTGTAATTTAATTTTGCTACCAATAATTATTCCTTGATAAAATTGCTTCAATAATTTTACTTTGCAAATTGTTAATTACTCATGGCTTTTGCTTTATCCTTCAATAATTTTACTTTGTAAATTGTTAATTATTGGTGGCTTTTGATTATGCTTTTCATGTTGTATGAGTGCTACTTTGGAGTCTTGCTAGTGCTCAAAATATTTATATTTTCTTGTTTTTTTTAGGAATAAACTTCACGTTAATATAGCCTCCTTATTTTATATATATTCCACTACTCTTCACGGGTCTTGTAGCTAGCGTGATATGCTATATACAAACCAGATTTCAATTGCTACTAATTTCATATGCGTAGCTAGCGTGATATGTTGTTGCTAATTTCATATGTTAAGCATGCTGCCTTTTATAATTGCAATTGCTATGATTTATTATTTTATATAAGCCATTGCTTGCTATTATTTTATATTATTCTGTTGGGATGCTACTAAATTACCATTCTTATCTCATTAACCAATACTATATCAATAGTATTATTTTATATTATCACTTTATGTATTATTTGAATTGCTATCTCATTTGCAATCCTGATTGTAATTTACAGGTGTTAATTTATATTATTAAATGATTAAATTTTTTAACTCATAATTGATGTGTTAAAATAAAAACAAAACTAAATTGGTTTTAAATATCTTCAAAGTAGCATAAGTTGGGTGCATCACTTTGTTTTGGTGCATTGTACTTGTTCCACTTTGTGCACTAGCACTAATTAATTCACTTGTTGTTGCACTATAATAATTAATTCACTTGTTGTTGCATTGCGTTTATAATTAGCTTCAATATTGGCACTTTTGAGTATACTGTAACTTGTTCAAAATGGGACATTGAATATTGATTTTATATTATTAAATAATTAATTTCTAGGCTCATAATTGATATTTATTATTAATATAATATATTTTATTATATATAAAAAAATTAATAAATAGCATCGCATTAGTAGAGAATCAAACTCAAGTTTATTCCATGATAAGTTATCACTCTACCACTGGGTTATTAATACTTGAATGATATTTTATGAAAACTTTTAAATATTCCTTACCTGGTCATTTATGTGAAATTTTATTTATACTTGTCTCATTGTGGCTGAAAAAAAATAATATGAGTCCCGTCCAACTGGAACCGCTTCATTCCCAGAAGTGAATGTAGCAATATATGATCATTATACTCATGGTCGTGGTCGAAATGATAACAAATCATCATTTACATGAAAAAATAAAGAACGTATAGAAAAAGAAAAAAGATGTTCAAAGAAACGAACAAACTAAAAATATTTGTTATCGTTGTGGTAGCCATGGCCACTGGTCTCAGGTTTGTCGCACACCAAAACATCTGATTGATCTATACCAACAATCCCTTAAAAATAAAGGGAAAATAATATAAATAAATTTTACTGGTATGGATGATGTTTATACTCACTTTGATGTTGATGATTTCCTTACTCTTCTTGAAAAAGACATTGACCACTCGGTTGGAGAGGGGAGTGCCCCTAAATAAGTTATTCATATAATTTATTTTGTTATGAATTTAGTCTTTATCAATAGAATTTTATGTTAAATATTTATTATTGTTAATTATATTTTTCACTTATGATTTTTATTATTATTATTTAATGAAGAATGAATGCTTATATGAATGGCAAAGATATATGTCTTGTAGACAGTGCAGCAACTCTTACTATTCTCAAGAATGAGAAATATTTCTACCATATCTAGTATTTTGTTACCTGGAGGAATAAAATTGCACATTAAAGTGCATTATATTCTACAAAGTCTCAAATAAATTTATTGAGTTTTAAGGATATCCGCAGAAATGGATACCATATTAAGACCACAAATGAAGGAAATGATGAATATCTTTACATCACAAAGTTAATTTTTGATAAGTAATGTCTATTGGAAAAATTGCCTTCATTTTCCTCCGATTTATACTACACACATATTAGTACTATTGAAACAAATGCCATAGTAAACCAGAAGTTTACAAATAAGAATGACTTTGTTATTTGGCATGAACGATTGTAACACCCTGGTTTTTCGTACTCGGATCCTGATGTAATCAAGATAATAATTAATAAAAATGCGAATAAATTTTTTGTGTTTGAAATAGTTTCTAAACACCATCTCGACTACATCAAGACCCGAACCATAGAAAACTAAAGAGTGAGATTTATCAACATATGACTGGATCGATAACTAATTCACCCATAACGGTATACAAAAATAGTAGAGTTTACAGCAGAAGAAGAATGTGTATACCGGTACACCTAGTCCCATATATGACGATATGAGAAAAGACTCGGCAAAGCATGCAATCACCTAACATAAACCTATTAGATTATAACCCATTCATGCACTTACAATAGACATATGTATTGCCTAAGATATAAATATAAATATGCATATACATCCGGTGTCATGCTCAAACTATCACCATTGCCCATATCTCATAATTGGCTTACTTATTCACCTATTGGTATTAATCTAAACACCACCATCATCAATGTATATTGTTCAAGTTCAATTCCTCAAGTACTCATGAAATCATCACTTATGTACTAGTACATATGTCCACCATTCATGCATTCACGCTTATCTTATACATGAACAAAATCACTAAATCATCAATATCATCATATACAATTTATTCATTACATTAAAATTCACAAATGATGCCGGCCAAGGCATTTCCACTACCACTATTTACCTTCCCAAAACTTCAATTTAAAATCTAGACTCATCCTATGGCAACCTGCATCACAAGGCTAAAAAGGAGACCACATGGAAGAGTGAGTTATACATTCAAAATGACGAGTATACATTTGTGATTAAGTGTACATGCATTCATTCATCATGTGTGCTTTGCTATAAAATCATCAATTCATCATTTAATCGCCATCACATCAAAATAATAGGCATATAAGCCTCATGACACGCAGTTCACAACATAAGCAAGCACAAGCACATACACAATCATATTGCTACTTATCAACAAAGGCATTCACAAATTATCATCATCAATTCATTAAATCTTTACTCAATTCCTCCTCGCAAGGGGTTTCTCATCTTGTGGTCATCCCATCTCAAATGTCATGCACCTATGGCTAATGTATTTAATTGATTATAGAGCAGGAGGTAATCGATTATACCTATTCAGATTTTGGGATCCTAATTCCTTGGGCGTTCATCTTGCACCTCTTGTTTCTTTAAGCTTAAATTATAATTAAATGGCCACTCTTGAACCCTTTCGATCCTACCTTCTCATATCTTCATATATGGGATAGGTTTTTCATAGATCTAGGGTATTGACTAAAGCTTCCCTTCGCACTCCCTGGCTGAAATAATTTCTTTAAAATCGTGAAAAATTTACCCCTATTTTTTAAGGTGTTACAACGATTAGGCCATCCTAGATTAATTATGATGCAAAAATAGTTGATAATTCAAATGGTCATTGCTTGTCAGCAGACAAATTCTTCGAACTAATAATTTCTCATGTGTTGCTTATTCTTAAGGGAAATTAATTACTCGACCATAACCAATGAAATTTGGGAGTGAATCACTCACATTTTTAGAGCGTATACAAGGTGATATTTGTAGACCATTTAGATATTTTATGATTTTAATTGATGCATCAACTAGATGGTCACATGTTTGCTTATTGTCACCAAGAGTTTGCGAGATTACTAGCTCAATTAATTCGTGTAAGAGCTCATTTCCCGATTATCCAATTAAGAAAATACGCCTTGATAACGCTAGTGAATTCACATCTCAATCTTTTAATGATTACTGTATGTCCATTGAAATTGATGTTGAACATCCTGTAGCACATCTTCATACACAAAATGGACTTGATGAATCATTGATTAAACGTTTGAAATTGATAGCAAGATCATTGTTAATAAGATCAAAACTCCCAATTTCAACTTGGAGACATGCAATCTTGCATGCAGCAATACTTATTCGCATCAGGCCTACAAATTATTATGAGTATTCCCCTTTACAATTGGTTCATGGTAAAGAACCAAATATTTCCCATCTAAGAATCTTTGAAAGTGCGGTATATGTTTCCCCCCACAATGCACTAAGATGGGACCTCAAAGAAGGTTAGGAATATATGTTGGATATGAAAGTCCATCCATAATAAAATATCTTAAACCCTTAACAGGTGATTTATTTATAGCTCATTTTGCTTATTGTCATTTTGATGAATCTATTTTCCACCATTAGGGGGAGAAAATAAACAGTTGGATACAAGGATTAGTTGGAATGAGATATCATCTTAATCCTTAAACAAAGCAATCTAAACTAGAAGTTCAGAAAATAATTAGTTTGTAAAATTTAGCAAACAAAAGAGTGACTAAGTCACACATACCAGCTGTTAATACTTTAATAAAGATTGATGTCCCTGCAGGACAATCTAAAATTGTAAATGAGTCTAAAGCCAAAATAAAACGTGGCAGACCTGTTGGTTCTAAAGATAAAAATCCTTAATAAATAAAGAGGATGGTCGAATCTAGGATATAAAGATTCTAGAAGAGTCTCCTGACATAATCAAGGTTTCAAATTCAGAAAAAATCAAGGTACCTGAAATTGATAAGAATAAAGAGATCTCTATAAATTATGTCATGGATGGAATACAATGGAACTGACATGAAGTCGATATTGATGAAATTTTTACATTCAAAATAGCTCTTGATATTATAAATGATGATAAGAATCATGAGCCAAAATCTATTAAGGAATATGCATAAAGAAATGATTGGCCAAAGTGGAAAGATGCAATGCAAGAAGAGTTAAACTCACTTACAAAATAAAAAGTTTTTGGACCTGCAGTTCAAACACCTGAAGGTGTAAAACCAGTTGGGTACAAATGGGTCTTTATGAGAAAAAGAAATAAAAATGGTGAAATTGTGCAATATAAAGCAAAGCTTGTTGCACAAGGTTTCTCACAAAGACCTAGTATTGATTTCGATGAAACATATTCACCAGTGATTGATGCAAGTACTTTTTGATACTTGATTAGTTTGACAATTCATGAAAAACTTGATTTACGCCTAATGGATATTGTTTCGGCATAGTTATATGGCTCACTTGAAAAGGACATCCATATGAAACTCTTTGAGGGATTTAATTTGCCTGAAGCAAAATAACGTCTATATGAAACTCCCTGAAGGATTTAATGTTCCTGAAGCATACAAGACAAATTCTCGAGAAAATTATTTAATTAAATTGAATAAATTTCTTTATGGACTAAAAAAATCTGGACGTATGTGGTATAATTGTCTTAGTGAATATTTATTGAAAAAGGGTATAAAAATGACCCGATTTGTCCGTGTGTTTTTATGAAAAAGATTCGGAAAAGAGTTTGTTATAATTTCCATTTATGTAGATGATTTAAATATCATCGGAACTCCTGAAGAGCTCTCAAAGGCTGTAAAATGCTTGAAAAAGGAATTTGAGATGAAAGATTTGGGAAAAACAAAGTTTTGTCTTGGATTATAATTAGAATATTTAAAGGAAGGAATTTTAATGCACCAAAAGACTTATACAGAAAAAGGTGCTAAAGCGGTTTTATATGGACAAATCACACCCATTGAGCAGTCTAATGGTTGTAAGGTCACTTGAAGTGAGCAAAGATCCTTTTCGACCTCAAGAGAAAAATGAAGAACTACTTAGTCCTAAAGTACCATATCTTAGTGCAATTGGTGCACTAATGTATCTTGCTAGTCATACACGACCTGATATATCATTTGTTGTCAATTTGTTAGCAAGACATAGTTCTTTACCCACAAAAAGGCATTGGAGTGGAATTAAACACATATTTTGCTACCTTAGAGGTACAATGGACAAGGGTTTATTTTTCCCATATGTATCTAAGGCAAACCGAGGTATTTGTCTGATCCTCATAATGGTCGATCACAAATAGGATATTTATTCACATGTGGTGGTACAACAATTTCACAGAGATCCATAAAACAAACGATTACAGTGACATCATCTAATCATGCTAAAATTTGAGCATTACATGAAGCAAGTCGAGAATGTGTTTGGTTGAGATCTATGATTTAACATATTCAAGAAACTTGTGGCTTGCATGCTGAAAAATTACCCCTAACAATTTTGTGTAAGGATAATGCAGCTTGCATCTCCCAATTAAAGAAGGGTTATATTAAAGGAGATAGAACAAAATATATTTCACCAAAATTTTTCTTTACTCATGATCTCATAAAGAACGGTGAAATAAATGTCCAACAAGTCCGATCATGTGAAAACTTAGCAGATATTTTTACAAAATCATTATCAACCAAAGTCTTCAAGCAACTAGTACAGACGCCTTAGACATGGATGTTCTGGTGAGGGGGAGAATTAAATGCTTATACATTTAATTAATTATTTAATTTTTTGTAAAGAATGTTGTACTCTTTTTTCTTTATTAGGTTTTTATCCCACTGAGTTTTTTCTAGTAAGGTTTTAACGAGGCATATTCTAAAATATGGACATCCAAGGGGGAGTATTATGAATATATTTAATTGTGGATGTCCCCCCCCCCCCCAAGTCCTATAAATAGAACTTGGGTTAGTCATTGAGGACTACACCATTTTCATTCACTCTCTCTAATTCTCTAATCCTCTTCTCCAATTACTCTCTTCTATTCTTCTTTCTCATTCATCTTCCTCCATTATTTTAATTTATTTCATAACATGTTCAAATTTATTGGTTGCGTAGAGTTGATTTTTTATGTTTTTCTAAGTTTATGTTAATTTGTATCGTTATGGATGTGTATTTTGAAGAGTTTTTCAACCTGAAATTTTTTGTTTGTTTGTAAATTAAATCAAGCCAAGGAGAGACCTTGCACTAAGTTATTGATTGTTATTGGACAAAATATACAAAACCATGTGTTGGACGTGAAAGCTAGAGTAACTAGAGTTGGTGTCATATTAATCATAGATTTACCAACATGTGCCATGAGTTTATATTTATTGGTGGTAATTAAAATTCAAATGTTATATATTATTGAAAGATTTAGATGTATTAAATATTTTTTATTGGTAAAGATAAAAAAAAATCAAATATAGGTGTAAAATAATGAATGGTTTATAATAAATATAAAATAAATTTAAATAACATTAATTTTGTTTTCAATATGTTGATATATGGTAAAAATTTATTATTCTTGATCTTATATAAAAGAATTTTTTTGAGAATATATATATATATATATATATATATATATATACACACCCATACGCACAAATTATTCAAATAATATAATTATAGGGACTTTACTTTTATTAAATATTTGTTTACTTAATTTTTTTATTAATAACACTAAATACATAATAAAGATAAAATTGTCATAAAAAGTATAAATTATAATATATTATTGCAAATAATAAATAATTATATTATATATATAATATATAATATGTATTTCCATTGAAAATAAGGTACCAAACACACTACACAACAAAAGACCAAGTCGTTGTTATTCTTGGAAAATCCATTGCTAAAAAAGCTAGTGATAGACTTAGTTACATCCAACATCTCATCGCTAACCTATTTAGTGATGTGTCCACCTAATTCCGTGACCAATAGCGATAACAAATATACATGACAAACGTAACCATGTCTATTGTTGACATCCTTATCTACACATCTTTTTTTAAAAAGGTGATGTATATAGCAACGATGGGAATATCCATACCTACTTCTGTCGCGAAAGATTATTGCTACACCGTCGCTATTTCAATAGCAAGCCCTTTGTAAAGGGACATGGTAAACTTTTAGCAACAAAAGTTTGTCGTTGCTACAATCTGCATCCTATAGGTAGTTGTAGGAGTTAGTGACGCGCTAGTCCTATCATCACGTTCGAGGACATGAAACACGTCTCCATGTTTAGGGAAGTGAAACATGTCGCTAAGCCCCTTGCTAAATGTTAATAGCCTGTCATATTAGCGACGGGCTAGGTTGTCCTTGAAAAGGACTTCTTTAATGTTGTTGTTAGTCTCGTCACTAATGTTTTATGTACATTAGTGACAAGCTTTGCTTGTCGCTAATGATTTATTTATTTATTTTAGGCTAAGACTTATCAATAAAAGTCTAAACCCATTGATAACTTGATAGACAACAATTGCCTATAAATTCTAATTTATGAATTAAATTAACTATATGCCAAAGGATAAAAAATATTAACAAGTAAATTAATAAAAAATTATAAACACAACACAAATCTCCAAATTAGATATATACAATATATGTAAAAACTAAATACAATGTGTGAAAAAGAAATAAAATGTTAAGAAGAAGAGGGTAAAGGATGAGAGAATAGAGTTATTGCTAGTCCTGATCCACTGAAAAGACTACTAAGGCTAGTAGTTCATGCATGGATTGGAGGAGAGGCTGCAATGGTCCCTTAACTTTGGGACTATTGGTGGTCATTTTATTTTGTTGATGATCTCGTTTATTTTAAAATTAAAGTATATTGTCTTTCAACTAAAAAAAAGTCTTTATCTAGTTTCAAAATTAACGATTCAATGAACAGGAAACTTAATGGTTCATTAATTTGAGATAGGAACAGAGACGGTTTTTTTAATTAAAAGACATTGTATAATTATAGTATACTTTAATCTTAAAATGAACAAACGAGATCATCAATCGAATAGAAGATCACCAATAGTCCCAAAGTTTAGGGACCATTGTAGTCTCCTCCATGGATTGGGCAAGCATCTCTTGAGTAGTCTAATACTGAGCCTGGGTTATCTGTTACTTCTCCTGGAGTGTCGCAATCTCAGTAGTATCCTCTGCAGGCTCCTTATTCAAGTCTGCGATGACTTGAAATAATCCAATGGTGGAGCTGAGTAGCAGGGGCATTGCGAATATGAGACAAGCTCCCTCCCAAGCACATTCCTTTTCTTGTTTGTACCTAGGACAACCTCTATGTAAATAACATTTGTTGCATCAGCAAAAGAAAATGTTGGTACTTACTCGTCCGCTTGCCCTCTGTCTGTGTGGGGAGCTCTGCATCCTAATCAGCCCTCTTCACTTGATACACCTCCTACACAATTCATATAATAAAAACTCAATAAACTATGTGATGGACGTTATGGACGTGCATGGGGATTGGGATGTCACTAGTGCAGAAAATGGATACGAGGACAGGATACGAGCACGGTTATGTCAAAACCGTGCTAAAAAAAAGGCGGTGGCATTTTTGAAATTTTTGAAGTCACATATGAGGACGGTTGACTGGCAACCGTGCTTAAAACTAGAGCTACGAGCACGGTTGGCAACGAACCGTGCTTAAAGACTGGAAAAATTTTTTAAATTTTTTTTCTGAAAGAGTTATAAGGACGGTTGCTTTGAACCGTGCTTAAAGGTGTCACATACGAGGACGGTTGACTGGCAACCGTGCTTAAAACTAGAGCTACGAGCACGGTTGGCAACGAACCGTGCTTAAAGACCGGAAAAATTTTTTAAATTTTTTTTTCTGAAAGAGTTATAAGGACGGTTGCTTTGAACCGTGCTTAAAGGTGTTTTTATTTTTTAAATTTTTTTTTTTAAAAAACCTACGAACACGGTTGTGAGGGACCCGTGCTTAAAAGGCTAGATACGAAGACGGTTGGAAGAGACCCGTGCTTAAAAGTAGTAAAATAATTGAGCTATTAGCACGGTTCTGAGGGGAACCGTGCTTATAGGGTCATTTTCTCGAAAACTTAAGCGTTGTTTCATTTCCCTCCTCTTCTTCCTCCTCCCTCCATTAAAATAAAAAGGTGTTCTTCTTCTCTCTTTCTCTCTACGAAGGTTTCCATTCGTGCTCCCCCTTGATGTTGGTCATCTACTCACGCACATACAGGTTTCTATTTTTACCCCTCATTTTCATTATTATTTATTTGTTAGGAATTGTAATGAGTTTAAAAGCTCCTCCTTCCTCCGCCCATCGTTCCCACCAGGTATCATATCATAACATTTCTTTCTTTTCTCCTTTTTTTCCATTTTTTAATTTTCTCTTTCTCTTGTCAATTTCTAGTTGTCAGATGGGATCAGCAAGGTTGTCTTTGGAGATATGTTACCAATGAAGAGGTCGAGAGCTTAAACAAACGGTTATGGCAGATCTGCTCTAGAGCCTAAACAAACGATGTTTTGAAATTTTGGTCGAATGAGGTTGGGTGAATTGTTTGACCTGGACGAATGGATCTGTCGAATGGATCTGAGCTTTTTAAGCCATAACCGTGCTTATAGGTGCCACTTTTAAACACGGTTCAAAAACGTGCTAAAATGTGCTAACTTTCCATCACGCTGGGAACAAGCACGGTTCTGGAACCGTGTTTAAAGGCCCAAAATAACCGTGCTTATAGGCCCAAAATGCACTAGTGGGTCATGCAACTGCATGGCCTTTTCACATGTAGTGTTTTCAAGTATTTTGAATTATCGCATTCCAAATGTAGATAACCAGGATTAAGTGTGTTGGGCTAGTGAGAGGGATGAAGCATTTTCCCTTTCTTCGGCCTATGAGCTTGCTGTGGGGATTTATAATATTCTTCCTTTTATAGACTCATTTGGCAATGGCCAGGAATGAAGCGTGTTCGGCTTCTTTAATGGTGTGTTGCTATGAAGGCTTTACCAACTATCAGCTCAAATTCATGCTTCATGTAGCTGATGCATATAATGCCCGATATGCTTAGATCATGTGGAAAAGCACACTTCACGTTGTGCGTGATTGCTCATTCGCTTACCAGGTGTGGGGTTTCTTAGTACAAAATCAGTACCAGAATCCTTTCTTTTCATGTACTCCACTGCCTTGGTTGAAGGCCAATCTCACGTCGATTCAGGTGCCATGGCCATTTTTCTTTGTATCACCGTAGACATGCTTTGGAGTAGGAGATGCAAATATGTTTTTGATGGCCAAGCTACTTCAGCTAAGGAAGTGTGTGCACAGGTTCTTGCTTTGAGTAAATCTACCAATGATATCATTGGAGTTTCTCAGATGACCATGTGACCTCTTGTGGAAGCTATGCTTCCCTCCAAGCTGAAGATGGAGCTTTATCTATACCGTTGAGCCAAGCTGGTTATGGTGGAGTTGTTCGTAATGACCAAGGCGGATTTATTGGTGCCTTCTCTATGCGTGTTGAGCCTAGATCTATTTTATTCACGGAGCTTGCTAGGATCAAACAAGGGTTGTTGCTAGCAAGAAATATTGGTTTCAAGTTTTTAATCATGGACAGTGATAGTGTGAATGCTATTGAGTCTCGGAGAGGAGAGCTCATTGGAGTCCTGTCATTCATGAGCTTATTTTCCAAATTTTAGAGATTATTGTTTCTTTTGAAAAAGTCATTTAGGATTCTTTGGGACTCGAATGCAGCGGCGGATGCCTTAGCTTCTCATGCAAAGCGGATAGGTTGGCGACACTTCGTTTGGCTTCCATGTTTTTAATTTTAATTATAAAATTGTGATTATGTTTTTGTTTTAAAATTTTTATATAGGAAACATTGAAAATAACTTTTTTCTGTAATTAAAACTAAAATCAAGATAAAAAAATTTTAATTAAAATTGAAAATAAGAAGTAGAAATTTAAATTAAATGGACCCTTATTTTTATATTCCTAGTTTCATTTTTTTTACCTTAATTTTATGATGGGTTAAACTCTTTTGGTAGAATCTTAGTTTCCTGTTGATTTGGGCTTTAGCACCTTTTATTTACCAAAAATAAATAAATAATTTTAAACCTTTTTATTTTCTTTTGAGATATATATTAAAAATTAAAAGTTCCAAAAAAGTAACATACTTTTTATGAGTTAAAATTTTATTTGTTTTCTTTTTTAATCTTTTGATACCAAGATGAATAAAGGAGGTTGGACTTGGATCCTATTCATAGCTCCAAAAATCGAGCATGTTAACTTTTTAATTTACAGCATAAAGCCAATGAAAATAAATAAGTCATAAGGTGGGTTGACACAAATGATTTTTTTAGCTCTAAGTGGTAAAAAGATATTCGTGATCACCTTGAGCAACAGAGTTCAATCCCCTGTAATCCCCTCTCCCCGTTGACACAAATAGTGGTTGGATCTAGATCATTTTCAAAGAATCCTCTTTAATGGATTCTTGTTGATCAACGCTCTCTTGTAAGCTTTTTCTGCTAGTTTATTATGTTGGTGATTTTTATAATTAGTACAAAAATAATATTTTTTACATTAGTTATTTTTATTATTAATATAAAAAGTTTTACACCGACCATAAAAATAACTAATCTAAAATGATTTCACATAACATTTATACTTTAAATTGGTTGTTTTTATAATTGATATTACTTTTCAAAACTGTTATAAAGAGTGTTCACAATGAGAATGTAAAACACAAAAACCCTAGGGAAATCCTCTAAGAGAATTAGGTTTGTATTTCTCTCAAAATGTGACATTTGAGTTACAAAAGGGAGGGCTTCAAGCCCTTTATACAATAAGTAAAAAAGGAAAGAAAAGGGGGCCTTCGATTCAGGCCCAATTTAGTATGGAGATAACTATATCTTATCAAGATTGGATTCTGATTATCCTTTATCTTTGCCTAAAAGAAAGGGAAAGAAGGGATAGCGTAGGCCCCCTCCCGATCCAGGGGGAACAGGAGCCCCCCAGTCACAAACCTATGTTGATCCAGGCCGAGTGACTAAATATTGAGCTGAAGGCGCTTTTGTGAGGTTTGTTACCGAGTGACCCTTTCTGGGAGTGTAAAACCAAGTGAGCTAATTCTTCGAGTGATCGTAGAAAAGTATTCTAGGTGGCGTTTTTCAAGTGGTTGTAATCGGGAAGGAGGATTCCTGTAGAAGGCATACATTGCCTAACAAATAGCCTCCCTCTGAGTGGACATGTGTCATCTTGGAATTTTTTGAGGTTGATTGCTGTTAAGAGGCTCTCAAGTGGAGAAATTATTCTAAGTCAGGGGCTAAATCCCTGGGATTTAGGGGTGATCCTGATCCGAGTAAAATAATTCCCTAACTTCAGGAGCGTTAGTTTAAGTGCGAAGGAGATTCAAGTAAGAATTATGCCGAGTATAGTGGCTCATCCGGAAGAAAACCGTTCTAGGTATGAAGGCTCGTCTGAGCGAGTGCCATTCCAAGTGTAATGGCTTTTAGAGGGAGATGACTTGACCTTTCCCAGCATAACACGTGTCTAGTGAGTGTTAACCGTCGTTTATTTTCCCCGAAATGTCTGCGCTTGTCTTATTCTAATGATAAGACGTTTCTGTATCCATATGCTATTAAGTGCGCCTTTTGGTTTTTTAGGGAAAAACTTTGAAAATGAAAAACTTTATTGTAACGTTTCAAGGACAACTGCTCCTGAAGAGTCATCGTGAGATCATATCTGTTGGTGGTGTCCAAAAGGTTTTTAACCGTTAGATCAATGATTTAAAATGTTCATAGAAAGCCTATATAGCCTTGCTTGAGTTTGTTTTTGCTTTTACTGTCATTATTCTTTACCTTCCACTGCTATTATCTTTTGCTTTCTATTTTCTCAAAGCGTCTTTATCTCTTACCCTTGCTTCCTTCTCTTTTGAGTTCCCTTCTTTAGAAAGGTTAGTGTCCCTCATCTCATCTCTTTTAGCTTTAAGAAATGGCCTCTTCTACAGATTCGTACTCATGGGTTAGGGATAAAGTTTTGTCCAAGCTCTCCTCCCTTTAAAGCGATGAGGCAATCGATGTCGGTGGGAGGGGGAGGCGTTTAGTGGTTCATTTTCAACACCCAACATAGAGTGTTTGTGTTGTTCCCCTAAGGAGAGTGTTTGTCACTCTCAGACAAACCCTAGCGATTTAGATTTCATTTATACATATGAAACTCTATTTCGTGTCTTCACCTGTCATCCTGTTCTTTGATTTTCAAGTGAGGGTTTTGAATGCTCTAAATGTTGCTCCCACCTAGCTTCATTTGAACAGCTAGGCATTCGTCAAAGCCTTTGAGGTTTTATGTGAGTATTTTGGTTGGAGACTCTCTGTTCCTTTTTTTTTCTACTTCTTTCAAGCTAAGATTTTCAAAGTCGGGGTCCCAGTCGATTGGGTTTCTTTGAGCGGGGTCAATGGTCATCGCCTGATACATGCTTTTGACCAATTGTACAAGAACTTTAAGAGTCTTTTCTTTAAGATCTTAACAAGTCTAGATGTGCCCAGGGAGGACTTCCTCCATGACCTTGATTCTTGTAAGCCAAGCCTCATTACAACCCGTGAAAAGACCTTGTGATTTCTGAATTAACTCTGTATAACTAACCATTGATTAGGTGAAAATCAAAATTAAATTCGTTTGATTTTATGATTGATTGAATGAAACAGGTTACCAATTGCATTGAGATAAACACTTGGAGAGGTAAGCCTAAAATTATGCTTGGTATGTTAATAAAATATTGTAAAGAATTTTATCATTAAACCTTTGTTATATTAGATGTCTATAATTGATTATTTCAAAATGGTAAATTGTGTAATTACTTTTTGTGGTAAATTCTCGGACTAACTCAAAAATTTGATTTCAAATTTTTATTTTTTATTTTTCTCTCTTGCTCGAGGACGAGCAATGTCTCAAGTTGGGGATATTTGTTAGTCCTCAAATTTACAATAAATCTTTTAATAAAAATTTGGTTAATTTGTTAGAAAATTAGGTTTTAATTCAATAAATGGATGTTGTTGGAAATAATCTGCCCTTGATCAATTTTCTCTAGTTTTGCAGTAAAAAAGTAAAGAATTCAAGAAAAAATTATACTGGAAGATCTGACGCGTAGCATCAATCCCACGCGTAGCGTGGACTCTGAATTTTGATGCTGACGCTACGCGTCACAGCCACGCGTAGCGTCAGTGCTGCGTGGACTCCACATCCAACTTGGCCAAGCACTCAGCTTTGACCCAATAATGGTCACCCCACTAAGCACAAATGGCCAAAATACAGTGGAAATACGTCCAAGTGGCCAGGCATGATCAAATTTAATAATTTAAAGTGGCCATTATCAGCTGTTTAATGGAAGCTGAGTCAGGGGCCTGACGCGTAGCGTCAGCACCCTTGCTCAGCCCTATAAATAGGGCCATCCAACACCATTCAACATATCCCTTTCTCATTCACTTTTCTTCTTTTCTCTCTTTGTGCTCGACTTTGAGTACTTCTTTTGTGAGTTGTAGTTCTAGAATAGTTTTCTACATACTTGAGTATGTTTTGGTGTATTGTGATCGTTGTATCGTGAAGTTTCCATCGTCTTCGTAATGTCAAACTATGTGAGTGTTGTCTTTACTTTCACCATGTGTAACTAATTTGTTTATGTTGGAATTGGTGAACTAATCTATTGAGTATAATGTTGTGAATTTGACCTCTGCATGTTTATGATTCAAGTCCATGTTAGTATTTCAATCTTTTATTAATATGAACGTCAAACGGGAGAATGATTTTCGTGTGTATTGAAACTTGTTTTATTAGTATGAATGTCAAACGGGAGAATGATTATTCATGCCGTATTAAAACTTGTTTTGACGAAAGTAAAAGTTGGAATACCCTTGGTATCTCAATTCTATAGGGGTTGTTAACCATTGTTGCCATAAGGCCAGGTCTTAATGCAAGTTTTTACTGAGAAATCTCACGAGGGATCGGACTTTACGGTGAATTCTTAGAATTTATATCACGAGGGATCGGGTATAATGATTTTAAGCTGCAATGACATGAAACTTGATGATTAAATATGCATGTCTTGAGTTCCTCATTGTTATTCTAGATTAGGGATCCAATTTCCAACATAATTTGTTTATCTGTGTTTATCTCAAGTATCTTACCTATTCTAGATTGCAACTCAACTTTTTAGATAGATTTTTATTTTCTTTTTATCTCATGAACAACTCAACCATGCTATCTTGTGAATATTGTATAAATTGTATATAAATCATTCTTTTGTCCATAACTTTTTTTACATTTACCATAGTAAATAGAAAATTACTGTTGTTATTGGACTTTCAATCCTAGTGGAACGATATCTAAATTTTGAAAACTACAAACGATTGGTGCGCTTGCCAATTAACAAACCAGTGGTGGAAACGAACAGATCAGACGCTATCACCGGGTTAACAAGTTTTCTGGCACCGTCGCCGGGGATTGAATTGTTTCAGTAAAACAGTAAATTTTTAATTACCGTGGTAAATATTTTTTTACCTTAGTTAAATTTTTTATTTTGTTTACTTTTACTTTTACACTAACTTTCTTTGTCTAGTTTGTGTATGCAAACCCGATCTACTGCAGGTAAAATTTATTTTGATCCGGAGATAGAAAGGTTTGTAAAGAAAATCAAGTCTTTTAAATCTAAAACACAAACTAAATCTTCTTCTACTTCTAAAACTTTTGAAAATTCAAATATGGCTGCTGAAAGGAGAACATTGGGACAGTTTGCTGCTATTAATGGTCCACCCTGAGTTTCGGGAATGGTTCAAGGACCTGTTATACCAGTGGAGATTAAACCTGCCACTTTAAATATTATTCAAAATAATCAATTTGCTGGTTTAAATCATGAAGAACCATATGAACATTTAACTATTTTTTATGAGTTATGTAGCACAATTGGTTTTGAACCCAATCAAGAAGAATCTGTTTACATGACATTATTTCCTTTTTCATTGATTGGTAAAGCTAAAGAATGGTTTAAATCTTGCCCACCGGGTAGTTTTGCAAACTAGTCCGATGTTGAAAGAAAATTTTTGGAAAGATTTTATTCTCCTTCAAAATATTTTGAAGCCATGACAACTATACATTTTTTTCTCAAAATAATGATGAATCATTAGGGGAGACATGGGAATGATTCAAGGCACTATTGAGAAAGTGTCCAAACCATAATCTGGATGATGCCGAAAAGGTAAGGATCGTTTACCATGGTTTATTACCTCAGTTCAAGATGATGTTAGATCCTTGTGCAGGTGGTTCTTTAATGAACAAAACTGTAGAGGAAGCAATTGAGATATTGGAATCAATGTCTATTAGTGACCGCCAAGCAAAACATGAAAGAGGTAATGTACAGAGAAAGCCAGGAATACTCGAATTGGGAGTGAATGATGCAGTATTGGCTCAGTAAAAATTACTGACCCAACAAATTGAAGTTATGAGCAAGCAATTGGAGAAACTCCAAATTGCTCAAGTAACATCACCACCCCCTGCTTAACTTAAACAATGTATGCACTGCATGGGAGAACAACCATGTGGTTACTGTAGAAATGAGCAAGAGCAAGCCAATTTTTTGAACCATCAAAGAATACCATTGGGTAACTTTCCTTTCAATTATGGTAATTCTTTTCCTAACAATTCTCAACAGGGATGGCAGAATCAGAATTCTGGCTGGAGACAAGATGCTGGACCTTCCAACAGACCTCCTAACAATCAATTTAAGCCACAACAATCACAAATTGACAATGCAAGATTGACAAGGATTGAGGAATCTATCCAACAGTTATTGCAATTTGTGGAGACAAATGAAGCTGCCCAAAAAGCATCAGACATACAAATGGGTCAGCTTGCAAAGGAAATAGCTGAATTGAAAAGTTCTGGGTTTACTGCAAACACTCAAAACCCAAGGAAACAATGTAATGTTGTTTCTTCTAATGTTGTAAAAATTGATTGTAAAGAAAAGAATGAGAAAAAGAAAGAAGAAGAAGAAGAAAAAGAAAGCAAAAAAATAGAAAAAAATGAAAAAAAAATATGCAAGAACCAATAAATGAAGAGCAAGAAACAAACTGTACTACCATCATAACTCCAGAAAAATGTAAAGATCCGGGGAGTTTCACCATTCCTGTAACCATTGGAAATATCAACATCGGGAATGCTTTGTTAGATTTAGGGGCAAACATCAATCTGATGCCCCTAGATTTAATAAAGCCCATTGGTGAATATGAGCTAAAAGAAGTGTTGGGCCCGACGGCGACTCAGCGGTTTTTTCCCACCGCCGGACTTTTTGTCAATTGGCAAGCGCACCAATTCGTTTGTAGTTTTCAAAATTTAGATATCGTTCCACTAGGATTGAAAGTCCAATAACAACAGTAATTTTCTACTTACTATGGTAAATATGAAGGAAATTATAAACAAAAGAATGATTTATATACAGTTTATACAATATTCACAAGATAGCATGGTTGAGTGATTCATGAGATAAAAAGAAAATAAAATCTATCTAAAAAGTTGAGTTGCAATCTAGAATAGGTAAGATACTTGAGATAAACACCGATAAACAAATTATGTTGGAAATTGGATCCCTAATCTAGAATAACAATGAGGAACTCAAGACATGCATATTTAATCATCAAGTTTCATGTCATTGCAGCTTAAAATCATTATAACCGATCCCTCATGATATAAATTCTAAGAATTCACCGTAAAGTCCGATCCCTCGTGAGCTTTCTCAGTAAAAACTTGCATTAAGACCTGGCCTTATGGCAACAATGGTTAACAACCCCTATAGAATTGAGATACCAAGGGTATTCCAACTTTTTACTTTCGTCAAAACAAGTTTCAATACGACATAAATAATCATTCTCCCGTTTGACATTTATACTAATAAAACCAGTTTCGATACACATGAAAATCATTCTCCCGTTTGACGTTCATATTAATAAAAGGTCGAAATACTAACATGAACTTGAATCATAAACATGCAGAGGTCGAATTCACAACATTATACTCAATAGATTAGTTCACCAATTCCAACATAAACAAATTAGTTACACATGGTAAAAGTAAAAACAACACTTACAGAGTTTGACATTACGAAGAAGACGATGGAAACTTCACGATACAACGATCACAATACACCGAAACACACTCAAGTATCTAGAAAACTATTCTAGAACTACAACTCACAAAAGAAAGTACTCAGAGTCGAGTACAAGAGAGAAGAGAAGAGAAGTGTATGGAATGGGATGCTATGAATGGTGTTGGATGGCCCTATTTATAGGGCTGAGCAAGGGTGCTGACGCTACGCGTCCCTTTGACGCTACGCGTCAGACCCCTGACTCAGCCTCCATTAAACACTTGATAATGGCCACTTTCAATAATTAATCTTGATCATGCCTGGCCACTTGGACATGTTTCCACGAGTTTTTGGCCATTTATGCTGATTGGGGTGGCCCTTGGGCTGAGTGGGGTGCCCATTATTGAGTCCAAGTGGAGTGGTTGGCCAAAGTGGAGTGGTTGTTCACGCAGCACTGACGCTACGCGTGGCTGTGATGCGTAGCGTCAGACTCAAAAATAGCAGTTGATGCTACGCGTGGGGTGAGGCTACGCGTCAGATTCTCCAGTGTAATTTTCTCTTGATTTCTTAACTTTTTCACTGCAAAACTAGAGAAAATTGATCAAGGGCAGATTATTTCCAACAACACTCATTTATTGAATTTAAATCCTAATTTTCTAACAAATTAAACTAATTTTTATGATTTTTATGAAATTTTTATTTAAGCTTTTATTGAAAATTTGAGGACTAACAAATACCCCCAACTTGAGACATTGCTCGTCCTCGAGCAAGAGAGAAAAATAAGAAAATAAAAATTTGAAATCAAATTTTTAAGTTAGTCTGAAAATTTACCACAAAAAATAATTACACAATTTCAACTATTTTGTAATAATCAAAAACTGATATCAAATATAACAAAGATTTAATGATAAAATTGTTTACAATATTCTATTAACAACCAAGCAAAATTTTAGGCTTACCTCACAAGTGTTTATCTCTATGCAATTGGTAACCTGTTTCTCTCAATCAATCATAAAATCAAACGAATTTAACTTTGTTTGTCCTCTAATCAATGGTTATTTATACAGAGTTAATTCAAAAATCACAAGGTCTTTTCACGGATTGTAATGAGGCTTGGTTTACAAGAATCAATGGTTTTTCTTGGATTTCAAAAACCTGAAATCATAAAAGAGCATTTTCATAATTTTTAGGCTTTTCTCTTGATCCAAACTCTCATTTATTTTTATTGATGAAAAATAAATACCCCCAACTTGATTCTTTTCACTATTTTTGACTTTTCTTTTCCATATTCTATTTTTTTGAAAAGAATCAAGTTGCTCATTTTCACTCCCCATTTTTGTAAGAACACTCAAAATATTTTTCATTTATTTCAACTGCTCTTTTAATCAATCAAGTATAGGGAATGGTCAAAACAAATTTAGGCTTTAAGGGTACCAAAGAATTTTATTTTAGGCTCAAATTGGCTTGCAAGGGATAAAAGACTTTTTACCAAGGTAAGCTGTTTGGCCCAAGGTTTCGTTTCACCAATAAATGTGCCTTGATCATTTTCCTGAATTCTCTGTACAACAACACAAATCACAGATTAAAGCAAAATCAATTCGAATTGAAATTATGTCGATTAAACCCTCAAGTGTTTAAAAAAAAATCTCTCAACTCACCGGGTTATTGAAATTTGCTTGATGGTTAATAAACTTATTGTAATTAAATTTATCAAAATTCCTAAGTTATAAAGAATCAAAAATTAATTTTACAAAATTGGTTTTATTGTGTAAAAACTCTAAGTGTATAAACTAACTTACTAACGAAAATTTGATTCATTTATTTAAAAGAAGAATTATTTTTCGAAAAAAAATGAGCAAAAACGAATAAACACACCACACAATGATAAAATGCCATAATATAAAATGTAAATATAAATGTAAATGTAAATCCAAATATAACTAAAAACAAATGTACTCAAAATAAATGAAGATGGCATCCTCAATCCTCCATCTGATCATCATCATCCTCCTCCTCCTCCTCCTCATCATCACCATCAGAGTCATGATGTGCACTAGAAGATCCACCAGTCTCAGGGTAGGTGGGTAAATCTCCGGGCCAAGCTACATGTGCTGCAAACTCGGCTGGGGTAACATAAGGTGCTCCCTCTCCCTGTAACCTGTACTGATAAAATTCATCGTGAAGATGAATATAAGCTCTGTGAGTGGCAGCCATCATCTGCATCATATGCTGATGCTCAAGTGACATCCGGGCAAAGCCCTGTGTAACAGCATCAGCAGATGGAGGCTGCACTGGTGGTCTCCTCCTCCGAGGTCGGGGCTGAGCCTCCTGCTCTAGTGGTGGAAGCTCGCACTGCTGCACAAAATAATCTCTGTTTACTAGAACTTTAGGGACTCTCCCTGAAGAACTAGTAAACTCTGGTGAAGGTACAATGACTCCCTGCCTCCTCAGTAAGGCAGATATGATGAGAGGAAAGGGTATGGGGCGATTCACTTTATACCCGAGGGCATAAAAGTGAATCTGCTCGGAGATAAGTTCGGCGATATCAATGGTGTGGCCCTGGAGGATAGAATAGAGGAGGCAACAACGCTCCACTGGGAGGGAAGAAAGATGGGTGACAGGAGTGATATTATGGAGCATGAGGTGGGACCACGCCTGGGCTATGGGGGTAAGCTGGGTCTTGAGGAGGTTAGATGGACTCCTTCCAACCTTACTCAGGTTGAAAAAGATTCCATCCTTGCTCAGAAAATGAGCAACCTCCTCGAGGGAGTATCCTAACTCTCCCTCAGCAAGAATCTTGTTTCTGTTTTCTTTCCAGAAACAAGTGTCATCCTCAGGAGTAGGCTCCCAAGGGTTACCCAATAGGGTACTGATGGTGTCCCGGTCATAAGAGATATGCCGGCCTCTAACCCAACTCGTCCGCTGCTGCCCAAGATTCGGTGCGTCCTGGCGGGTCTTGTAAGCATTTGCGTAAAACTCCATCACTAAGATGGGGTCCCCCTCAGTAGGTAGGGAGAATAGAGGTCCCCATCTCCTCTGCTGCACTCTATCCTGCAGCTCAGGATAGTCTCCTACAATCAGATCAAGGACCCTCTCCCAGATAAGTCTCTGGCCCTTGATCTGATAAAACCGTGCCCATTTCGCATCCGTGCGAAATCTAGTAGGATCCCTCGGTCCTAACACCTCCTGTCTAGGATCCTCAGAAGTGGTGTCAGTGTCTGTGGACTTCCTCTGTCTTTTAGAGGGACCGGCTGTGGGAATGGATTTCTTAGGTGCCATCTGCACAAAGTAAAAATTTAAAATTAAACACACACTAAATAAATCACACACAAGCAAACAATTATTTGTAAAATATTTTTGGGTTTTCTAAAATTTTTCACAAATAAAAATGCAATTCAACAACATATTTTTGAATTTTTAATATTTAAAGAAATTAACATACATATATTCAAATAATATACAAAACAAAATACAATTTATTTATACAAATTTGCAAGAAAGTATAACAAATAGAAACTAAGAAAATTTATTAATTTAAAAAGAAAACAACAAACAACAAACAAACATCAAGAATTAAAAACAGAGGCTGACGCTACGCGTGGTGTGACGCTACGCATCAGCCTGTTCTTCCCACGCTACGCATCTGTGGGACGCTACGCGTGGGCTTACAGTTCATCCTCACGCTACGCGTCAGTGGGACGCTACGCGTGGGATGCGCAGTTTTGAAAAAAATAACAGGGGTTGCACAGCAGCAACTCCTTTCCAAACCACATTATATCCATTCATTTTCTAATTCCTAACAGCAATCAATCCCAATGGTCTTCTAATCCTAATCCTAACCACATTTATTTCTAAAATCGAAAATTAAAACAAAAAGCTAAAGAGGATGGATTAGGGTACTTACTTGTGATTCCTTGAGCAGTAGGATTGAGAGAGCTTAGAAGTGAGAAAAAAGGGTTTCGAAAATTAGGTTTGAAATCTTAAGTGAGGCAGAGAAGAGTTCTTAGGCTTAAAACCCTAAGATGGGCCTCTCTGGTTCAGTTTTAAAAACTGAACGTGGGCTCTGACGCTACGCGTGGGTGGGACGCTACGCATCAGAACCAAAATTCAGAGTCCACGCTACGCGTCAAGTGGGCGCTACGCGTGGGCTTCTGTTTTTGATTTTCAAAAATTTGGATTTTCAAAAACCTTTTCAGTTTAAAACCCCTTTTCTTTTAAACAAGTTTAAAAAAAAATTGTTTTGTGGTTTTTTTTTTATGTAAAACAACCTTAAAAACAAAAAGAAAAGAATGGGTTGCCTCCCATTGAGCGCTAGGTTTAATGTCTCCAGCCAGACATTACCTCTGATTAATCAGGTGGTTTCCCAATATTCTTTGAGGAATCACCTGTCTTTTTCTTCCTTCTTTTCCGATGCCTAATTACCTATTTTTCATCATTCAAAGCATCGGTTAATTCAAAACAATTTAATTGATTGGGAAGAGATATACCTGGTTTGGTTGAAGGGTAAACTTTTGCCTCATTACTTATCCTGAGGTGTTCATGAGCACTGAAGCTTACTTCTTCTCCATAAACTTTGACTGCAACCATACTTTGATCAACATCTACTTTGATTTTTGCAGTCTTCATGAAAGGTCTTCCTAGGATCAGGGGGATCTCAGTATCCTCCTTCATATCCAGTACCATAAAGTCAACTTTGAAGTGGTACTTGTCAACCTTTACTAACACATCTTCCACAATCCCAAAAGGTTTTTTGACAGAGCGATCTGCAAACTGTAATTCTATCTTTGCTTCCTTCAACTCATATTCACCAATGCGTTTTATTAAATCTAAGGGCATCAAGTTAATGTTAGCCCCTAAATCTAATAGCGCATTCCTGATGTTGATATTTTCGATTGTTACAGGAATGGTGAAACTCCCCGAATCTTTACATTTTTTCGGGGTTATACAGTTTGTTTCTTGCTCTGTATCTCTTTGCATATTTTTTTCTTTTTCATTTTTTTCATTTTTTTCTATTTTTTCACTTTCTTTTTCTTCTTCTTTCTTTTTCTCACTCTTTTCTTTACAATCAATTTTTACAATATCAGAAGAAACAGCATTACATTGTTCCCTTGGGTTTTGAGTGTTTGCAGAAAACCCAGAACTCTTTAATTCGGCTATCTCTTTTGCAAGCTGACCCATTTGTATATCTGATGCTTTTTGGGCAGCTTCATTTGTCTCTACAAACTGCAATAACTGTTGAATAGCTTCCTCTATTCTTGTCAACCTTGCATTGTCAGTTTGTTGTTGCTTGAATTGATTGTTAGGAGGTCTGTTGGAAGGTCCAGTGTCCTGTCTCCAGCCAATATTCTGATTTTGCCAACCCTGCAGGTAATTGTTAGGAAAAGAATTTCCATGATTAAAAGGAAAATTACCTAAGGGTGCTCTTTGATGGTTCATGAAATTGGCTTGCTCTTGCTTATTTCCACAGTAACCACATGGTTGTTCTCCCATGCAGTGCGTACATGCTTTAAGTTGAGCAGGGGGTGGTGATGCTACTTGAGCAATTTGAAGTTTTTCCAATTGCTTGCTCATAACTTCAATTTGTTGGGTCAGTAATTTTTGCTGAGCCAACACTGCATCATTTACTCCCAATTCGAGCATTCCTGGCTTCCTTTGCATATTACCTCTTTCATGCTTTGCTTGTCGGTCACTAATAGCCGTTGATTCCAATATTTCTATGGCTTCTTCCACAGTCTTGTTCATTAAAGAACCACCTGCACAAGCATCTAACATCATCTTGAACTGAGGCAATAAACCATGGTAAACGATTCTTACCTTTTCGGCATCATTTAGGTTGTGGTTTGGGCATTTTCTCAAGAGTGCCTTGAATCGTTCCCATGTCTCTCCTAATGATTCATCATTATTTTGGGAAAAAGAGTGTATGGCTGTCATTGCTTCAAAATATTTTGAAGGAGAATAAAATCTTTCCAAAAATTTTCTTTCAACATCGGACCAGTTTGCAAAACTACCCGGTGGACAAGATTTAAACCATTCTTTTGCTTTCCCAATCAATGAAAAAGGAAAGAGTCTCATGTAAACAGACTCTTCTTGATTGGGTTCAAAACCAATTGTGCTGCATAATTCATAAAAAACAGTTAAATGTTCATATGGTTCTTCATGATTTAAACCAGCAAATTGGTTGTTTTGAATAATATTTAAAGTGGCAGGTTTAATTTCCACTGGTAAAACTGGTCCTTGAAACATTCCCGAAACTCGGGGTGGACCATTTATAGCAGCAAACTGTCCCAATGTTCTCCTTTCAGCAGCCATATTTGAATTTTCAAAAATTTTTGAAGTAGAAGAAGAATTAGTTTGTGTTTTAGATTTCAAAGACTTGATTTTCTTTACAAACTTTTCTATCTCAGGATCAAAATAAATTTTTCCTGTGGTAGATCGAGTTTGCATACACAAACTAGACAAAGAAAGTTAGTGTAACAATGATACAAAATAAATAAAAAATAAATAAAAAATTATCTAAGGTAAAAAAAAATATTTACCACGGTAATTAAAATTTTACTATTTTACTGAAACAATTCAATCCCCGGCGACGGCGCCAGAAAACTTGTTGGGCCCGACGGTGACTCAGCGGTTTTTTCCCACCGCCGGACTTTTTGTCAATTGGCAAGCGCACCAATTCGTTTGTAGTTTTCAAAATTTAGATATCGTTCCACTGGGATTGAAAGTCCAATAACAACAGTAATTTTCTACTTACTATGGTAAATATGAAGGAAATTATAAACAAAAGAATGATTTATATACAGTTTATACAATATTCACAAGATAGCATGGTTGAGTGATTCATGAGATAAAAAGAAAATAAAATCTATCTAAAAAGTTGAGTTGCAATCTAGAATAGGTAAGATACTTGAGATAAACACCGATAAACAAATTATGTTGGAAATTGGATCCCTAATCTAGAATAACAATGAGGAACTCAAGACATGCATATTTAATCATCAAGTTTCATGTCATTGTAGCTTAAAATCATTATAACCGATCCCTCGTGATATAAATTCTAAGAATTCACCGTAAAGTCCGATCCCTCGTGAGCTTTCTCAGTAAAAACTTGCATTAAGACCTGGCCTTATGGCAACAATGGTTAACAACCCCTATAGAATTGAGATACCAAGGGTATTCCAATTTTTTACTTTCGTCAAAACAAGTTTCAATACGGCATAAATAATCATTCTCCCGTTTGACATTTATACTAATAAAACCAGTTTCGATACACATGAAAATCATTCTCCCGTTTGACGTTCATATTAATAAAAGGTCGAAATACTAACATGAACTTGAATCATAAACATGCAGAGGTCGAATTCACAACATTATACTCAATAGATTAGTTCACCAATTCCAACATAAACAAATTAGTTACACATGGTAAAAGTAAAAACAACACTTACAGAGTTTGACATTACGAAGAAGACGATGGAAACTTCACGATACAACGATCACAATACACCGAAACACACTCAAGTATCTAGAAAACTATTCTAGAACTACAACTCACAAAAGAAAGTACTCAGAGTCGAGTACAAGAGAGAAGAGAAGAGAAGTGTATGGAATGGGATGCTATGAATGGTGTTGGATGGCCCTATTTATAGGGCTGAGCAAGGGTGCTGACGCTACGCGTCCCTTTGACGCTACGCGTCAGACCCCTGACTCAGCCTCCATTAAACACTTGATAATGGCCACTTTCAATAATTAATCTTGATCATGCCTGGCCACTTGGACATGTTTCCACGAGTTTTTGGCCATTTATGCTGATTGGGATGGCCCTTGGGCTGAGTGGGGTGCCCATTATTGAGTCCAAGTGGAGTGGTTGGCCAAAGTGGAGTGGTTGTTCACGCAGCACTGACGCTACGCGTGGCTGTGATGCGTAGCGTCAGACTCAAAAATAGCAGTTGATGCTACGCGTGGGGTGAGGCTACGCGTCAGATTCTCCAGTGTAATTTTCTCTTGATTTCTTAACTTTTTCACTGCAAAACTAGAGAAAATTGATCAAGGGCAGATTATTTCCAACAACACTCATTTATTGAATTTAAATCCTAATTTTCTAACAAATTAAACTAATTTTTATGATTTTTATGAAATTTTTATTTAAGCTTTTATTGAAAATTTGAGGACTAACAAGAAGCGAAGACGAACTTACAGTTTACGGATCGCTCTGTCAAGAAGCCTTTTGGGATTGTGGAAGATGTATTGGTAAAGGTTGATAAGTACCACTTCAGGGTTGACTTTGTGGTACTGGATAAGAAGGAGGATACTGAGATCCCCCTGATCCTAGGAAGACCTTTCATGAAGACTGCAAAGATAAGAGTAGATGTTGATCAAAGTATGGTTGCAGTCAAAGTTTATGAAGAAGAGGTAAACTTCAGTGCTCATGAACATCTTAGGACGAATGATAAAGTTTACCCTTAAACCAAACCAGGTATATCTCTTTCCAATCAATTAAATTATTTTAAATTAACCGATGCCTTGAATGATGAAAGACAGGTAATCAAGCATTGGAGAAGAAGAAGGAGGAAGAAAAAGACAGGTGATTCTTCAACGAATATTGGGAGACCACCTGATTAATTAGAGGTAATGTCTAGTTGGAGACATTAAATCTAGCGCTCAATGGGAGGCAACCCATTCTTTTCTTGTTATTTTCAATTATTTTTAACATAAAAAAACAAAACAAAAAAACAAAACAAACACAAAAATTTTTAGAATTATGTTTTTAAAAGAAAAAGGGTTTAAAACTTAAAAGAAAAGGTTTTTGAAAATCAAAAGTTTGAAAAATCAAAAATAGAAGCCCACGTGTAACGCCACTGTGACGCGTAGCTTCCCAACCACGCGTAGCGTCAGAGCCCACGTTCAGTTTCTAAAACTGAACCAGAGAGGCTCATCTTAGGTTTTAAAACCTAAAACCTCCTCTCTGCCTCACTTTAGTTTTCAAAACCTTAAAAATTCGAAACCCTCTTTTTCTATCAACACTTCCAAACCTTCTCATATTTGCTCAAGGGATCACAAGTAAGTTTTCTAATCCTTTCTCTTTAGTTTGATTTTAATTTTCAAATCTTAGAATTGCATGTGGTTAGGGTTAGAATTAGATGACCATTGGAAATTGCTTGCTGATTGAATTAAATGTGGTTTAGAAAGGGGTTGCTGCTGTGCAACCCCTGATTTTGTTTCTGTTCTGTGCAGCTCACGTGTAGTGTCCCACTGACGCGTAGCGTGAGGATGAACTGAAATCCCACGCGTAGCGTTCCATTGACGCGTAGCGTCCCACCCACGCGTAGCGTCAGCCTCTATTTTTAATTTTGTTAAATTTTGAGTGATGTATACTGTTTCATGTATATATTTATTTTTTGTTTTTAATAAATCAGTCCAGTATGCCTATTTTGAAGTTTGTTCGTTGTTTTCTTTTAAATTAATAAATTTTCTTATTTAGTATTTGTTATACTTTCTTGCATTAATAAAAATTAAAAATAAAAATATGTTGTTTTGAATCACAAAAATATAAAATATGTTGTTTTGAATTTTGTGAATTACATGTCTATTTTGTGTAAATTTTTATCCTTAGAAAAACCAAAAATATTTGTGTTTTAAATTTTGTGTAAATATTTGGTTGATTGTATATGATTGTTAAAGTGTGATTTACTTTTTAATTCAATGTGTGTTTAATTTTAAAATTTTTACTTTTTGTAGATGGCTCCGAAGAAATCCATCCCTACCACTGGTCCTTCTAAAAGACAAAGAAGGGCCACTGACACCGATACTACTTCTGAGGATCTTGATCTTCAGGGATAGGAGGTGTTAGGACCGAGGGATCCTACGAGATTTCGCACTGACGCAAAATGGGCCCGCTTTCATCAGATTAAGGGCCAAAAGCTGATGTGGGAGAGAGTATTGGATCTTAATGATGGAGACTATCCTGAGCTGCAGGATGAAGTTCAGAGGAGGAGATGGGGACGTCTGTTTTCTCTACCGACTGAGGGGGACCCCATCTTAGTGATGGAGTTTTATGCGAACGCCTTCAGGACTCGCCAGGACGCACCGAGTATAGGACAGCAGCGGACGAGTTGTGTGAGGGGCCGACATATTACATATGACCGGGACACTATCAGTACCCTATTGGGTAATCCTTGGGAGCCTACTCCCGAGGATGATACTTGTTTCTGGAAGGAAAACAGAAACAAGATTGCTGCTGAGGGAGAGTTAGGATACTCCCTCGAGGAGGTTGCTCATTTCTTGAGCAAAGATGGAATCTTTTTCAACCTAAGTAAGGTTGGAAGGAGTCCATCTAACCTCCTGAAGACCCAACTGACCCCTCTAGCCCAGGTGTGGTCCCACCTCATGCTTCATAACATCACTCCTGTCACCCACCTCTCATCTCTTCCAGTTGAACGTTGTTGCCTTCTCTTTTTTATTCTTTAGGGCCATACCATCGACATCGCCGAGCTTATATCTGAGCAGATTCACTTTTATGCCCTTGGGTATAAAGTGAACCGCCCTATTCCATTTCCTCTCATCATATCTGCCTTACTGAGGAGGCAGGGAGTCATTGTACCTTCACCAGAGTTCACTAGTTCTTCAGTGAGAGTCCCTAAAGTTCTAGTGAACAGAGACTATTTTGTGCAGCAGTGCGAGCTTCCACCTCTGGAGCAGGAGCCTCAGCCCAGACCTAGGAGGAGGAGACCACCAGTTCAGCCTTCATCTACTGATGCTGTCACACAGGGATTTGCTTGGATTTCACTTGAGCATCAGCATATGATGCAGATGATGGCTGCTACTCAAAGAGCATATATTCATCTTCATGATGAATTTTATCAGTACAGGTTACAGGGAGAGGGAGCACCATATGTCACCCCGGCTGAGTTTGCAGCACATGTAGCTTGGCCCGGCGATTCACCTACCTACCCTGAGACTGGTGGACCTTCTGGAGCACAGACTGATATTGATGGTGATGCTGATGAGGAGGAGGAGGATGATGACCAGATGGAGGATTGATGGTGTTATCTTTTGCACCTTTTTACATACATTTTTATTGTTAGTTTCATGTTTACATTGATATTATTTTGGATTATATTATATTTTGTCTTTTATTATGTGGTGTGTTTAATCTTGCGTAATTATGTTTTTGCATGAAAAATCCAAAAATAAATTTTATCTTTCAATAAATAATCAAATTTTTGTTAGAAAGTTAATTTATTCACTTAACATTTTTACACAATAAAACCAATTTTATAAAATCAATTATTAATTCTTTTATAACTTAGGAATTTTGATAAATTTAATTACAATAAGTTTATTAACTATCAAGCAAATTTCAATAACCCGGTAAGTTGAGAGATCTTGTTAAACACTTGAGGGTTTAATCGACATAACTTCATTCGAATTGATTTTGCTTTAATCTTTGATTTGTGTTATTGTACAGAGAATTCAGGAAAATGATCAAGGCACATTTATTGGTGAAAAGAAACCTTGGGCCAAATAGCTTACCTTGGTAAAAATTATTTTATCCTTTGAAAGCCAATTTGAGCCTAAAATAAATTCTTTGGTACCCTTAAAACCTAAATTTATTATAACCATTCCCTATACTTGATTGATTAAAAGAGCAGTTGAAATAAATGAAAAATATCTTTAGTGTTCTTACAAACATAGGGAATGAAAATAAGCAACTTGATTCTTTTCAAAAGAAAATAAAGTATGAAAAAGAAAAGTCAAAAATAGTGAAAAGAATCAAGTTGGGGGTATTTATTTTTCACCAATAAAAGAAAAAGAGAAGTTTGGGTCAAGAGAAAGCCTAAGAATTATAAAATGCTCTTTTATGATTTCAGGTTTTTGAATTCCAAGAAAAACTATTGATTCTTGTAAGTCAAGCCTCATTACAACCCGTGAAAAGACCTTGTGATTTCTGAATTAACTCTGTATAACTAACCATTGATTAGATGAAAATCAAAATTAAATTTGTTTGATTTTATGATTGATTGAGTGAAACAGGTTACCAATTGCATTGAGATAAACACTTGGAGAGGTAAGCCTAAAATTATGCTTGGTATGTTAATAAAATATTGTAAAGAATTTTATCATTAAACCTTTGTTATATTAGATGTCTATAATTGATTATTTCAAAATGGTAAATTGTGTAATTACTTTTTGTGGTAATTCTCGGACTAACTCAAAAATTTGATTTCAATTTTTTATTTTTTATTTTTCTCTCTTGCTCGAGGACGAGCAATGTCTCAAGTTGGGGGTATTTGTTAGTCCTCAAATTTACAATAAATCTTTTAATAAAAATTTGGTTAATTTGTTAGAAAATTAGGTTTTAATTCAATAAATGGATGTTGTTGGAAATAATCTGCCCTTGATCAATTTTCTCTAGTTTTGCAGTAAAAAAGTAAAGAATTCAAGAGAAAATTATACTGGAAGATCTGACGCGTAGCATCAATCCCACGCGTAGCGTGGACTCTGAATTTTGATGCTGACGCTACGCGTCACAGCCACGCATAGCGTCAGTGCTGCGTGGACTCCACATCCAACTTGGCTAAGCACTCAGCTTTGACCCAATAATGGTCACCCCACTAAGCACAAATGGCCAAAATACAGTGGAAATACGTCCAAGTGGCCAGGCATGATCAAATTTAATAATTTAAAGTGGCCATTATCAGCTGTTTAATGGAAGCTGAGTCAGGGGCCTGACGCGTAGCGTCAGCACCCTTGCTCAGCCCTATAAATAGGGCCATCCAACACCATTCAACATATCCCATTCTCATTCACTTCTCTTCTTTTCTCTCTTTGTGCTCGACTTTGAGTACTTCTTTTGTGAGTTGTAGTTCTAGAATAGTTTTCTAGATACTTGAGTGTGTTTTGGTGTATTGTGATCGTTGTATCGTGAAGTTTCCATCGTCTTCGTAATGTCAAACTCTGTAAGTGTTGTCTTTACTTTCACCATGTGTAACTAATTTGTTTATGTTGGAATTGGTGAACTAATCTATTGAGTATAATGTTGTGAATTCGACCTCTGCATGTTTATGATTCAAGTCCATGTTAGTATTTCAATCTTTTATTAATATGAACGTCAAACGGAAGAATGATTTTCATGTGTATTGAAACTTGTTTTATTAGTATGAATGTCAAATGGGAGAATGATTATTCATGCCGTATTAAAACTTGTTTTGACGAAAGTAAAAGTTGGAATACCCTTGGTATCTCAATTCTATAGGGGTTGTTAACCATTGTTGCCATAAGGCCAGGTCTTAATGCAAGTTTTTACTGAGAAAGCTCACGAGGGATCGGACTTTATGGTGAATTCTTAGAATTTATATCACGAGGGATCGGTTATAATGATTTTAAGCTGCAATGACATGAAACTTGATGATTAAATATGCATGTCTTGAGTTCCTCATTGTTATTCTAGATTAGGGATCCAATTTCCAACATAATTTGTTTATCTGTATTTATCTCAAGTATCTTACCTATTCTAGATTGCAACTCAACTTTTTAGATAGATTTTTATTTTCTTTTTATCTCATGAACAACTCAACCATGCTATCTTGTGAATATTGTATAAATTGTATATAAATCATTCTTTCGTCCATAACTTTCTTCACATTTACCATAGTAAATAGAAAATTACTGTTGTTATTGGACTTTCAATCCCAGTGGAACGATATCTAAATTTTGAAAACTATAAACGATTGGTGCACTTTCCAATTAATAACCCGGTGGTGGAAACGAACGGATCAGACGCTTTCCAGTTAACAAACCCATCCATAAACCATGCATTTGAGATGTAAATCAGCCCCCTACCTGGAATGAAGATTCCAGAAGCTCCTCGAGCTTACAGCTCGGATCGGTTGCTCTCCGATCGCCCCTTCTCAATTAACGTCCCTGATTCCAGTTGTCCAACACAGTACTCTGCTTTGGAGGAACTCCAAGCCGCTCACTCTCTCGAATAGCTCTGCCTCCATGACACTCCACGCTCTGCATGCAAGACAGTGGAAGATTCCAAGGCTCCAAGACACAACGTTGTTCTCTCACTCGAACAGTCCAATCCTCACCAACAATGGAGGACTTCCAGACTTCCAGGCACCCAACGTTGTCCCACTTCCCACTCGAGGTTCTACTCAGCGTTCGAGTGGAAGAAGAAGAAGAAGGAGAAGAAGAAGACGTTTGCTGGAATTTCAGAGAGAACAGAGACAGCACCTCTGTATGCATAAGAAGGAAATGCTCTACTCTCACTCTCAGCCTTTTCCAACTTAGCGTGAATAATAATGAGTGAGAGAGAGAGACCGAACCGCTTTATACTATCAGGGGCACATGTGTAATTATCCTGGCCTCTTTGTATTATTCAACCATTAGCTTTAATCTGCAATTAACCTTAATCAGCAACTAATCTTAGTCGGTAATTAAATCTAAATCAGGATGTTACAATTCTCCCCTCCATTAAAGAATTTCGTCCTCGAAATTCAATATAAGTCTACTTCAATAAAACAGCTCGGAATATTGCTGTTATGCACTGTAACCAATTGCACCTCTTGCTGCTTAAGCGTTTCACCGACCGGTCCACAATTCCAGTCGGCATAGCCACTTAAGTCAGATCCTCTCTGATCTCAACCTCATTATCCGGCCTCTCACAAGTGGAGTCAGGTAAGTATTTCCTTAATTGAAACACATAAAATACACTGTGTAAATTTGATAGATGAGTCGGCAATGTAATCCGACAGGCTACAAGACCGAATCGTTCTAACACTTCATATGGTCCAATATATCTGGGGTTCAAGTTCCCACGTATAAGTTACCCCATTTAATTTCTGCCACTTCACCATAACCAATGGCACTTCCTGGTTCCTTGGCCGCCCGGCCTTATATTCACTGTCAGATCCTCCAATTCAAAGGAGTCACTCGGCCCAACCATGGACTCACACAGAGTATAGGCTCAAAGTTGTATCACATGAGACACATTATGGATGTTAAATAACCAGCTGGGAAGATCCAGTCGGTAAGCAACATTACCGATTCTCCCCAATATTCAATACTACCTGATATATTTCGGATTAAGCCCTTGGCTCTTCAATATCCGACCACTAGAATTTCTTCTTCAAGCCGTGATACCTCCTGGCAATACCGGGATGAATACTCAAAAGAGTTCCCATGTGCTTCAGTTAGCACGGTTTTCCTGGATTCACCTCTTGCAGGCACCACACTCGGTCCTGAAATCTCAGATTTCTATCCATGCCTTCGGTTAATTCCATGTCTACCCCTTGAGAATGTCACTCGGAGCTTCTCATTCGAAAGGATTATTCGGAGTTTGAAGGAAATTCTCTCCCGGAAATCTTTCCACTTACAAAAATTCACTCGGGATCCAAGTCCACTTTGAAGACGTACCTGAGTTCAAATTCAGCAGTTCCCAACATCGACCTGAGTACGAATTCAAATAAATTCACTTCTCGGATATCTACTCCCCTCGGGAGCCATTCACTCGGAAACTTACTCATTCGAAGTTCCACTTTTCGTCCAAAAGTACCTTCCCCTAGAAAAAGGTTAATCGGTGGCACATCATACAGACTTAGAAATTTCTCACTTGACGCCTTTCCACTCGGAAGTGTCACACTCAGAGACACTTCACCCGAAAAGTCACACGACTTGGAGATACTCCACTCGGTCTTTATTCAAAAATTCTTCAGCCTGAGGAGTACTTATTCAAATTCAAGCTTTCCTTTATTCGGCGATACGTCTTTCGGAGTAACCCATTCGGAAACGTTTCACCCGGAGATGTTTCACTCGGATTTTGCCTTACTCACAAGTGTCACATTCGAACACAGTTTTTTCTTAACTTAGTAATGACTCTCTTAATGATGTTTCACTCGGAACATCATAACTTTACTTCACTCAGAATCATCTCCACTTTCTCACACTCGGAATATACTAATCTTCCTCGAGCGAATTTTCGCCTCATCAATTATTTCAGCTCGAAGTCATGATCCTTCACTAAATCCTCAGTATTACCCGGCTAGACCCATAAACTTTTAATTTCAGTGACCGATTTGGGTCACACTTATGCCATAACTACTCCCACCTTAGATGGACCGACAGTAACGCCATCTTTGGAGTGTTCCAGAAATTGGATCCCATCCAATCAAAAGTCATACACCGATAACTTGGCAATTAATTGCTTCCCTTTCAGTACCTGCAGTACTATGTGGAGATGTTCTTCATGCTCCCAGTATGACTCGGAATAAGTCTGAATATCATCAATGAATACTCTCATGAACCGATACAAGTAAGGCTGGAGGTATTGTTCATACAGTCATGAACACCGCCTGAACATTTATCACACCAAACGACATTACCACATTCCCAAAGTGGCCATAACAAGTCCTGAACGCCGTTCTAGGATATCAGAAGCCTTGACCGAATTGGATGGTATCCGAACTGCAAACTGATCTTAGAAAAGATCAAAGCATTCCACAATCGGTCAATCGGATCATCAACCCTCGGTAGTGGGTATTTATTCTCTATAGTTAGCTTATCCAGTCGGTGGCAATCAATGCATAACCGCTTACCACCATCACTCTTCTCGACCGGTAACATCGGTGCACCCTTGTAGGAAAGACTACTCTTCTACTTTAACAATTTAACATCAGTTTAATAGCCAGTTTATACTAAAATAACCGCTAATCCTTCCAGAGGTAAGTGTAAGCAAACAAGGGTTAAAATAACTCTTCTACCCTCATTTTGATACGCTATCACTTACTACCCATTCAACACAACTCTCATCTTTATCTAGAACAACCAGATAGACTCAGATCATCACCATAAGTAGCTACAGCCTCACCTGCTGGACCTATGAATCGCTGCATCCGGCATACAGGATGACGTCTCATTCCCATAGGGGTTACAACAAATACATAAAGTCAATGCAAAAGTGTATGTTGCCACAATACCTATGGTGTGTAGAGTCATATCGGAACAACACCTTGTATTCTTATCACTCACATCAATCATACTTACTCAAATAATACTAGTCCACATGAGAATTGGTGGCAATTCACATAAGTCTACAACCGACACACTCACACCAACCTCGTCATTATACATAATCTAGTGCAAATCACATGATGATAATCATCGAATTATCAGTCACCATCACCATAAAATGGTATAACAACAATTGGCTTCCAGCCCTCACAGGGTATATACCTCATCATTGGATCTTATCCATCATAAAACCATGACCCAACAATTTAATAATCCTTCTTTTCATCGCTCATTACCAACCATCAATCAACTTAAACCTAAATGATTCACTAAACTCACTTAGGTATACAACTCGAGGTTACAATAAGACCTTCAATCACATAACAGGTTTCTGCATCAGTGAACTTTTTCACTAATCATAAGCACAATCCACCAGTTGGACGTACAATCATCATCATCATCATACTCATTACCAAAGCGTACCCGGAATTCGACATTACCATTCACTATCTATCCGGTATCACATTTATTATTCGCATTTCATCTTATGACGGTTCAAGCCTCAACGCTTTATTACATAATTACCTTACTGGGCTCAACTATCCATAAGGTTTAACAGATCATCAAACTCAGAAATCCTAGGGGTCACCTAGTACCCATCGGGGGCACTCCCACAACATCCAAATATCACTGAGCCTAGATCACCATAGGGTCTAGTTCCACAAGGTCTGATAGCATAAGATTATACTAAATCCAATCGGGGTTACCATACCTTATGGGTCACCACTAAATCAATTATTCACTCGGTTTTTCACATACAAAGCTAAGTCTAGCCCAAATCCTCAGGTATCCATCTCAACAACTCTAGCACGCGAACCCCTTTCGCTCGGTAAGTATACCTTGGCCATGAGCCACTAGCATGACTTATACAAGAGATCGAACCAATTAATTCAACTCAATATACAAGAAGGTCTCAACATCCATCACTTTATTTCCTCCCAGTCGACCCATGCTCGAAATAACCTCTAAGCATTTCATGAACAATCAGACCGGGGTAGTAACAAATCTTCCACCCCAAAGCAACGTACCAATGATAGTACCTTTTGCCTCTATCCTCAAACAAAACTCATAGGCATGTAGCCACACAATTCATGCTTAAACATATATCAAATCCGACAGGATATCCTAAGCAATTATGACAACCGGTCATATCGCACACAACCGCTTACTCACAGTAAGCATACCTTGGCCTTGGACCGTTTAAGTCCGCTCTGATACCAAAATGAAACATCCCAACTTAAATAAAAGTAAATCTGAGACAGGGGGAATTTTTCGCGTTCACAAAGCAGTTTAGAGTAGGAGTCGGGACAATAAGACAAACCCAAAGTCGAGGGAAACAGAAAACCAATCAGAGAAAGACAAGACTGAGTCAAGATGCCACACGCTGGCAAGACCCAGCTTCGGTTAAACGAAAGCCAGTGGATAACGCTTGAGCGAGCCATACTTGCTGGAGCGAACCCTTATTCGCTGAAGCGAGCCCATGCACTTGGGTATTCCATCCCTCGGGATCGGGACCACGTTCACTCGGGAACGGTCCCCTTCGGGTCAGGCTTCACCCAGTAAACTCTTACTTAGCCAGATCCTTATTTTCATTCCGGAACGTCACAGTCGTATTTCATTCGGAAGCGTGTTAATCTCCATTCGGGAAATGATTCCCTCGGTTATTCCACTCGAAGTATACAACCTTATTCACTCGGAAAAGGCTGACATGCTAAGGCCTCACTCGGAACGGCTCTCCCAACTATAACCCATTTGGAAACTTATTATCTTAACATTATTCTTTCGACACCACTTCCCAGTCGAGTTCAAGTAACCTCATATCAATGTAAAATGTATATATATATATATGTGTGTGTGTGTGTACTTGTTCACAACTCCAACAGTTGATCCATATAAATAAATACGTTCAAACAAACAGATTACATGAGAGCCGGCCAAGGCTACATCGACTATATACAATCTGTACACTATGTACTCTACAGCAGTATAGATACTCATCACTCGGACATGAGGACCTCTCTTCATTCACCATTCCGACCTACATTTACTGAAATATAGCCACAGTAGGGGTGAGCATTTTACATATTAAATGACAGTTATTGACTCAGATTAATCCTCAAATTCTCAATTATGCAATTACATATCTCAATCAACAATAACATACACTGCCATTCAACATGAATATTCACACAACATCATCCGATCAGAATTATTCAATTCATTCAGGGCTATATAATTCACATTATTCTCAATAACATATACTCACAACCATACCATCACATTGCACTCGGCACAGTATCAATATACATACATTAATCCAGTCGGAATTCACTCAAGTCATTCAAGACTATATTAATCAGGTTATTCTCAATAACATATGCACATAAACATACAAGACACATTGCACTCGGCAACAGTTTCAGTGTGCACACTTCATTCAGTCGGATCCGATTATTCATTATAAATTTTTATGTTGCAACATAGGCTCCAAGCCTTTTATTCAGCTCCAAGCTGATCCGGCCGTTTTACTAGTACCAAACCGTTTGCCCTCTCATTTAACACAGTCACTCCAAGCGACAACGAAAGTGTTACGGGCAGCCCCGAGTCCAACTCGGTAGGCTTGCCTTGAGTCCAACCCAAGGTCTTTCATTATATCTCACACATATTCATCTGATTGCCGTTTCTATATTAAGCGTCCCACGCTATATGCTCTCAGCATTTTCAATGGCGAATCAGATGCATGTGGTCTTATTCATCAAGCGTCCAACGCTAAATGCACTCGGCATTGCCTTGAGTCCAACCCAAGGTCTTTCTTTGTATCTCATACATATTCATTAGTACAACAATGCCATTTCACTCGTTAAGCACCTCATAACACATGCATCTCATGCAGTCATTATAAAATCACAAAGGATTCAGCACAACATTCACATATCTCATACACTCGGCAATCCACACCTTCATTACATGCATCTCATGCTTTTTAATAGAAAATCCCAAACAGGAATTAACATATCAGATTCACATTTCATACACTCGGCATTCTCAAAAAAATCGACATGCATCTCATGTAGTCATTATAAAATCACAAAGGATTCAGCACAGCATTCACATATCTCATACACTCGGCTTTCTCATTAATAGCCACATGCATCTCATGCATTTTAATATAAAATAACAAACGGATATTTACCCACTGTCTCACAGTACAATGCACTCGGCAATCATAATAACATTCACATTTACATGCATCTCATGCATTCACTCAGCATTCTTAGAAATATCGACATGCACTCATGGACGGAATCACCACAACACTACACAGATCACAGCTATCACAAATCCGGGCGTTTCATAAACTGTTACTCAACCACAACACATCAATCAACACATTTCAAGTATAACACAACACAGCAAAGCAATTTCACCCGGAACCCGTCCATAAACCATGCATTTGAGATGTAAATCAGCCCCCTACCTGGAATGAAGATTCCAGAAGCTCCTCGAGCTTACAGCTCCGATCGGTTGCTCTCCGATCGCTCATTCTCAATTAACGTCCCTGATTCCAGTTGTCCAACACAGTACTCTGCTTTGGAGGAACTCCAAGCCGCTCACTCTCTCGAATAGCTCTGCCTCCATGACACTCCACGCTCTGCATGCAAGACAGTGGAAGATTCCAAGGCTCCAAGACACAACGCTGTTCTCTCACTCGAACAGTCCAATCCTCACCAACAATGGAGGACTTCCAGACTTCCAGGCACCCAACGTTGTCCCACTTCCCACTCGAGGTTCTACTCAGCGTTCGAGTGGAAGAAGAAGAAGAAGGAGAAGAAGAAGACGTTTGCTGGAATTTCAGAGAGAACAGAGACAGCACCTCTGCATGCATAAGAAGGAAATGCTCTACTCTCACTCTCAGCCTTTTCCAACTTAGCGTGAATAATAATGAGTGAGAGAGAGAGACCGAACCCCTTTATACTATCAGGGGCACATGCGTAATTATCCTGGTCTCTTTGTATTATTCAACCATTAGCTTTAATCTGCAATTAACCTTAATCAGCAACTAATCTTAGTCGGTAATTAAATCTAAATCAGGATGTTACACACGCTACATGTGCATCTAATGACATCTACTACTGTTACACCTCAACACTTAATAGAATCTATTAATGACAAACGTTTAATATTAACAAAAAAATTATTAGAGGGGTCCTAAACTGGAAAAAAATATTTTAAGGAGTCGTACCAAAATTCAAAATTTGTTAGGGGTTACATTTACTCTTAAGTAAAAAATATATAATAAAATGTGAAACGTATAAATTTTTCTCAAACCCGAAAAGGATAAATTTAAATTATGAAATTTTAAACCCATTTATTTAAATTCGTCCCCACCAAACTTTCATGGGTAACCCGACCCGCTCTTTGCCATGGTCAAGGATGGGTCACCAAGGTCAATGAGAACAAAACCAACACGCCTCCATTTTGTTGATTAAGTTTCTTTCTGTACGGGACAAACTCTTTCTAAACCGTTTCTCATCTTTTTCCGTTCCCAGATTTGCAACCATCTCATTTTTCTTACAGTTTTGCTCAAAAGTTCTAATTTCCCAGTTTTTGTTTCATGGGTTCGCCATAGAGCGCCATGACCAAATCCCACGATTTCTTTCACAACATCATAAAACCCTTCAAATTCGGTTTCAGTAAAGGTGGTGACCCAACAAAACCCATCAAACTGTTTCTGTTTCTATGAATTTATTTGTTGGTTACTGTGGATTTCTGATTTCCGATTATAATATTAGTTCTATTGTTGTATTTAATTAGAAAGACAGGGCGAAGACGACATACAGAACATAGCAGCACAGGAGCAGAAGATCTTCTCCTACGAAACATTGGTTACCGCTACTAAGAATTTTCACATTCTTAACAAGCTTGGTGAGGGAGGATTTGGACCCGTCTACAAGGTAAATCAATTATAACTTTTTCTATTTTTTTAAAAAAATTGATTTTTCATGTTTGGTTGATTAGGATAAGATTCCCCACCTTCATCTTTCTACAGTTTCTGAATTGGAAATCCATTTCTGTTTTAAATAATCGGAAATCCAAATCTTTATCTTGATTCCTGGAAATCCAAATCTTCAAATTTGAGAAGCTGTTTTAAGAGAATAAAGTATATTACTATTAATAGATAAAACTTAGAGCAGTACTTACTTTTAGTATTGTTCTTTAATCAAAATTAAAATTTTATCTCGCTAATCCTGGAAAACAACTCGACTTAAATTGCACATAAAGTTATTTTCTTAGTCTCGTAACAAGTGTCACGTGATAGTAGAATGGTGATGATTTTTTTTATTTAATTCTACGGAATCTTTTGAATACTACATTAAATAAATTTTTAGTCGAAAAAGAAAAACCATATCAAGTTCTTTATTAAATCGTCTCTCCTCAGATGAATTTAGTCACGTCCTAGAAGATTATGATTTAAGAAAACGAATTTAGCCAAGGTAAACATTTTTAGAAATTTCCTGAACGGAGAATGATGTACATATTAATTGGCGGAAAGTTCAACACGGAAAATACTGTTATTAATTTTTTTATTTTACTTGGTAAGCATTATAAAAGACCCGAGACCCATTCTAATGAGTGGATTCATTTTTTGGGTATCTTTTTTTAATGTGAAGGGGAAATTGAACGATGGGAGAGAGGTTGCAGTGAAGAAGTTATCGCATAGATCAAATCAAGGGAAGACTCAGTTCATTAACGAGGCAAAGTTGTTGGCTCGTGTGCAGCACCGTAATGTGGTGAATTTGTTTGGTTATTGTATCCATGCCTCCGAGAAGCTTCTTGTTTACGAGTATGTCCCTCGCGAAAGCCTTGACAAGCTTCTCTTCAGTGAGTGTTTCTATTTCTATGCAAATCTTTTTTGGTTTAGGTTTAATTTTGGGAGTTGACTCATTAATCATAACAACTTAAATTGCTTGATATAGATTTTCTTATTCTTATATGTTCTCAAATTCTTACGCCGTTGATATAGATTTATAATTTTATATCAGGAACCACCTTAATAAACATTGAGAATGGAAATCAGTACAAGTTATTGAGTTAGAAATTTATTTCTTGATGAAATAAATATAAAAAGAATTGTCTTAAGTGTTACGTTATTCTGATTAAATTATTTAATTGGTATATTGAATGGTTTATTTGAATGAATAATTATTTTCTAAGACAATATTTGTGAAAATTTTCAAATAATAATAACTAATTAAATGCATGGTTATTGTCGAGGTTTTGACTTTCGAACATCGATATAGCTAGCATCAATTCTCTCTGCCTTTGAAATGCAAAATTAAATGAATGATTTGACATGATAATATTTTTCATGTATTCTTTTTCACATAGTTAATTTATCTGATCTTGTAGATTGTCAATTAAGCCAACTATTGAGACCATATTTTCCTAGACTCAAACTTCAATTGTATTTCTCACCCTTTCTCTGTGGCTCCCCTTCCCTGCATTTACAGATATATTATATATGTTTGTGGTTTTAAATATAAGTAAAAATAATTAATTTTATATATATTAAAAATAGTGGTTAGAAGTAGTTATTTGTATTAATGTTATTATATATTTGATTTAATTTTTTAAAATAGTAATTTTTTAAAATATGTTTAGTATTATTTATTATATAAAAAATTAGTCTTTAAAAATATATAATGAGAATATATTTGATAAACAAACATTCCACTAAAATTTATTTATATTTAAAATTATGTATTTGTTTTTGTTTTCATTTTTAATAATATGGACTTCTTTTTTTTTTGGAAGATAATAATATGGACTTCTTAACATTGCCAATTACTTCTGTGACCAACCCAGTGGGCTCCAAAACATCCCTTATTTTCATCGGTCTAAAAGTAATTTATTCTCCAAAACCCTGCGGAAAATATAGGAAAGAGACGGCTCTTAATAATACCTTTGAGTTTCACATTCTTAAAATCATTTTTTAATTTTATTTTTGTATAATGTTCTAAATTGAACAGGCAAAGACTTTCCTAGCGGTCGCGACTACTAGAGAACGAAAAATTCTTACCCCTTTTCTCCTTTTCAATTAAGGCCACGCTTTACAACGTTTCTAGTTTGCAAAAGTTAAGTATTAGCATAAGCATAAAATTATTTAACACTTTCAAAATTAAAATCGGTTTAAGGGAACATATTTGATTCCCTTTAAATAATGTTTTCTAAATAAAAAAAATTATCAGTTACGGGAGTAAAAAATATATGTGGTTAAACTAAAAAATTTAAATCCTCATTCATGATGAATTGAAATCAATATTAGTTTATCAATGCATTTAATTGTTTGTGTTTAAATTAATGAATGTAGAATCGCAGAAGAGAGAGCAACTAGACTGGAAACATAGATTTGAGATAATAACAGGGGTGGCAAAGGGATTGCTGTATCTTCACGAGGATTCTCACAATTGCATTATTCATCGTGATATAAAAGCAAGTAACATCTTACTTGATGAAAAATGGGTGCCAAAGATTGCTGATTTTGGCCTTGCTCGTCTCTTCCCCGAAGACCAAACCCATGTCAACACACGTGTGGCTGGAACCAAGTAATCTCTTTCATCCTATTTCAACCAAATTTACTACATTTTTATTTTTTCCGATGCATGTATAAGTCAAAAGTCAACACGTATATAAATTCTTTTTTTTTTTTTTGGTGAACACGTATATAAATTCAAATATCTACCTATCACCGCAGCAGTTAACTCAAGATATAATAAACATAGTTTTTAAAATTGGAAATTTTAGAATTTATGTATCATATATATTTAGTCTTTTGTGAACTAGTAAGACTGTACTAATTTCTTGGATTTTAACCAAATTTTTCTTTGTGAAAACTATAGAATGAGTTAAATAAATTACTAGGTTCATTAAAATTTATTATGACTTTCGTAAATTACGTAATAATTGTATCAATCTCCATATAGAGTCACAGACCACAAATGAAAATTAATTTCTAGTAATTAGTCTCCAATGAAATGTTTAAAATAAAATGTTTCGTTTTGTGCGCTTCATGTGTAACATTCGTTTGAATAATTTTCTTTTATTTAACGTGTATCTGTTTATGATAATGATAGTGATTAGTATATTTTAATTAAATAATAATATTATTATTAAGTTGCAAAATTAAATATATGCAGCGGATATATGGCTCCGGAGTATTTGATGCATGGACATTTATCTGTGAAAGCTGATGTATTTAGCTTTGGAGTTTTGGTGTTGGAGTTGATCACTGGTCAGCGAAATTCATCTTTTGATTTGGACCCCAATGCACAGAATCTCCTTGACTGGGTAATAACATTATATTTATAATATGAAAATTATAAGCTAAAATATAAAATTCACCGCTTATAAAGTGTAATAACAGGACCAACCCCTTAAAAAATTATTTTTTTAATTTATTTTTGAAATATTTATTTTAGAATTAAGTCTTGCTTTTAACTTTCTATGAGTTAAGTGTTGAGATAGTTAATGGTTAACTACATTAGCATTGACATATGTAATTTTTTTGGTTTAAATATAAAATTAGTCTCTAAAAGAATTCAAAATTAGGATCAACCTTTGAGAAATTTATTTTAGGGTTTAACCATTAAAATATTTTTTGTTAGAATTAAACCTTGTTGTTAATTTTTCCTTTAAGTATCTGGTTAACATTGACACATGTATTTATTATTTTTTTAGTTGTCACTTAAGTTAATTCATCCTCTTTTTATTAGTCATTTTCTTCTTGTCATCTATCTTTGTCATTTTCTCCTTTTTTTCGTCTTGCCTCACTCGTTTCCCTTTCCTCTTTTGTCTCATGGTTCGTTTGGTGGTTCCATCGATAAGGCGTAGGTGATGTAAACATAAGCTTGTTTGGTTTGGTCGCATCTAATTTCATTGCCTCTGCATCAAACACAATTCTAAACTCGATGTGCCTCAAAAAATCTATGTTTGCATCACCTATGGCATGTTGATGACCCACCCAACGAATGACGGGGTAAAGGGAAAAAGAGGGAGACAGGTGCGGAAAGAAGAAAGAGGAAAGAGAATTGGGCAAAGATAGACAATGAGAAGAAGGCTAATAGAAAAGGGAAGAGAAGAAGAAAATGATAAATATGATTTAAGTAATATTTTTTTAAAAAATAAATAAAAATAGTGTCAATGTCGAGTTAATACTTAACTGACAAAAAGTTAACGTGAAAATTTAATCCTAACAAAAAATTTAAATCCTTTAAAAAAAATTTAGAGGGTTAATCCAAAATTTAAACATTTTTAAGGGTTAATATTATATTTAGGTAAAAAAATTACACATGTGAATTAATCATCTTGATATTTAACAGAAAGTTAACTATACTTTTTAAAAATAACACCGATTATTTAAAAAAATTATGGATAAACTACACCAACATTCTTCAAGAAACTAAATCTAATATCTATTGTTTTACATTACTTCGATCTCTCTTCTGTTATATATATATAAAAAGAATCAGAGGAAGTTAGATTAATTGAGAAGTATAGTAAGTGTTATATTTTTTTTACGGGATGTGAGGGTAATTTGTCCAAAAATTAAAAACTCCTTGATTTTGGAAGTTGGAACAGAGTAAGGAGCTGTTTGACAATGCCCGAGGATTTATTATGGCTGTTTGCCTTTATACCCGTTTGGTAGATGTAGACTTGTTTGTTTACTTTTTTGGTCCATTGTTTGTTTGTTCGTTCGTTTAAGTAATTAGTTGTCGCGTGTTTAATTGGTGGGACATAACATTAAGGCATCTTTCCACAAACAAAATGGCTTGGTCAACTTAAGTCTACTAGTCAAGAACCTAGTAAAAACAACATTAGCATAGAAACAGATCTACATGGCATATTTGAACTGTGAGATTGATTTATAATGTGACAAAAACAAAACTTAACCTTAATTTTTAAGAAAAAACATTTCCCTAACTTAATAAGTCCAAAACATTGCTAACCCTTATTTTCATGTGTATAGGCATACAAGCTATCCAAGAAAGGGAGGGCCATGGAAATAGTGGACCCAACATTGGCATCTTCAGTGGTAACTGACCAAGTGGAAATGTGCATTCAATTGGGTCTACTATGCACACAAGGTGACTTGCAATTGCGTCCAAGCATGGGGCGTGTGGTGGTGATGTTGTCAAAGAAACCAGGCCACATGGAAGAACCAACAAGACCAGGAATTCCTGGTTCAAGATATAGAAGAGTACCACGCATGCCTTCTACTATGTCTTCTACTATCGGATCTTCTAATGCTGATGATGACTCTAACTCACATACTTTTGATTCAAGTAATTATGGCACTCATATTACTTCTTCAACTCCAACAAGCTCTGGTACTGCCGAATTAGATCCCCGGGGGAAACGACCAATGCATGATTAGGCTCGTTAATCTGTCATTGGATAAATTGTTTTTTTAATAATAAATTTGGTTATTTAGGTAAATATTTGTGATGTAAATAAATGCTATGAGGAGTAGGTTAGAATAGCGAAATTCGAGTGAAAAGTCACACCTTTTCTAATAGAAGTTGGGAATGGTGCTCATAAGAAATTAGTTCAACGGCTTGGAGTGTATTTTGTTTTACCTTTTAGGGTTTGTTTGGTTAAAGTTAGTGTAATTTGGTTGAGAAAACTGAGGTATTGTAAATGAGCTTTAGAAAATTGAGATTTTGTTAAAGTGATTGTGTTTGGATACTTTTTTTCTAAGCGGAGGTTGGAAAATAATAAGTGTGTTTGATTGAAAAATGTTTTGGTAAATTTGGTTTAGAAGAATGAATTTTGGATGGAAAATTATTAAGAAGGGTATTAGTTGAAAGAAGTGGTAAATTACTATGTTTATTGTAAATATTATTTAAATTCTATATTAAAATATTCCATTAAAATTATATGAACAAAATATATTTAATAATAATAATAATTATCATTATTAAATATATATTAAAACACTCTATCAAAAATATTATGAAAAAGAGTTAAATTACTATTTTATAATCATGCGTTGATTTTTTATTTTTTGAAAATGTGCATATAATCGAGTAAAGTTACAATAAATTTGTTTCTTCTTTTTGTGTCGAAGCCAAGGTGAAGATGTCTTGCGACAACAATGGGTTGAAATAATATCGCGGGAACCTAGAGCTTTTCTTTATCGTAATTTTTTAGTTAGTCTTCTTCATTATTCACTTTTTAGTTTCGATAATTGTGGAAAATTTTTAAAAAGCTGGACCTACACTGTAATTGCCACACCATGCCCGATTTGTTGGTTCCTCAAGCTCCACTGCCTTGCAATGGTGGAAGCTGCAATCGGAAATAAAACAACCACCCAGGTGCAAAATGGTTCTTGCACCACGAACGGAAGCTGGTGGGGAAACGAAGTTGGCCAAAGGGAGCTTTGAACCACCTCCACAGAAATGTCGTTGGAGGTTGTTGAACGGAGGTTGCTGGACGTGGTGGTTGGAGCCAAACAGAAACGATGGAGAACGTGGTTGCTGGACGGAGTTGAGTTGGCACAACAGATAAAACTAGGAGAATCCAAACAAGCACTTCATTATATGTTATTAATTACTACCCTATTCTTAACTATAAATTTAAATATAATACATTTTATATAAAACTTAATTACCTCTGTTTAATGTAACTAAATTTATCTAAGAAAATGTATGTATTTTACTATAATAATTTTTATTGGAAATTGCTAAGGAAATTTAAGCTGTTTCTATTGAAAATTAAAATGGATATTAATTAAGGGTATTTTAGGATTCTTCCGCATGAATTTGAGTTAGTTAAATTTACTTATATTCTAGGATAAACCCTTTGTTTGGTAAAAATTAATGGATAAGCTAGCTAAAAATTGAAAAGTTAGCTTAATACTTAAAAGCTGAAAAAGCTAACTAATTAAATCCAACCCTTACAATCATACATGGATCGTCATGATTAACAGTTTTTCAAAATCACATGATCAATATATTTTAATCTTGACCATTCATGATAAAATCTTGACCATCTTAAGTGTTGTATTTGGGGCCAAATTCATGGATAAAAGTTGGATTAACGCATCATGGTTAATTGATGAGTATGAGAGTGGAGTTGAAATGTTCATAGAGTTTGTATTTTGAAATGCTGAAGATAAGAATGGAAGATACTTTTGTTTTTGTGTTAAATGTGGGAATACACGTCTGCTAGGCCTAAAAATGATTAGGGAACATATGTTATGTGATGGTTTTCTCAAGAACTATACATGTTGGATATGACATGGTGAACATGTTGTCGCGCTGAGTGTGATGAATGTAAGTCAAAATCAAGGTTCTACATGTGATGTTGATTATGATATAGATGATCAACTTGAAGAAATGATTCATGATGTGAGTGAAGAAAATTTCCAAAGAGCACATGTGTATGAAACTCTGTGAGGATTTAGAGAAACTGCTGCATCCAAATTGCACTAATTTTACACGTTTGTCGGTGGTTTTATGATTGTTTAACTTGAAAGTGAGAAATGGGTGAACGGATAAAAGTTTCACTGAATTTCTACAACTATTGAAAGGCATGCTTCCAGCTGGTAATACCTTGCCAAGTTGTAACTACGAGGCTAAAAAGATTTTGTGTCCTATGGGGTTAGAGTACAAGAAGATACACACATGATCAAATAATTGTGTGTTATACGAAGGTGAGTATGAAATGATGCATGAATGTCCAACGTGTGGGTTGTCATGGTATAAGAAGAAAGATAATGATTCTGGTGAGGAGGTATACACCAAAGGGCCTTCTATAAAGGTGTTATGGTATTTGCCTATCTTTCCAAGATTGAAGCGTTTATTTGTAAATGAAGATGATGCAAAGCTGATGAGGTGACACTCTGAGGAGAGGTTGACTTATGGATAACTTAGGCATTCGGTAGATGGATTACAATGGAAGAAGTTTGATTCACTATTTCCAGAGTTTGCAAATGACCCAAGAAGTTTAAGACTCGACGATGGTTATGTATGAAGAGAAAATATATAATGCTATCGATGATGATCTCAGGTCCAAGACAACCAGGTAATGACATTAACGAGTACTTAAAACCGTTGATTCAAGACTTGAGACTGTTGTGGGATGAAGGAGTTGATGATTTTGATGCATTTGGGAGTGAGACATTCAAGTTGCATGCAATGTTGTTCTGTATAATCAACGACTTTCCATCCTATGGAAACTTATCTGGTTATAAAGCATGTCCCATATGTGAGGATAACACTTATTAGCAATAATTACATCATGGGAGGAAGACAGTTTACCTTCGACATTAAAGGTTTCTAAAAGCAGATCATTCATATCGTAGGTTAAAGAAGGCCTTTAATGGTGAACAAGAGTTTGATATTGCTCCTTCAACATTAACTGGTAAAGAAGTTTTTGAACGGGTTAAATTCTTAAATGTGACCCTTGGGAAGTTTTAAAGGAGACACAGTACACAAAGGATATGGAAGAAAAGATCGATATTCTTTGATTTACCGTATTGGAAGGATCTTTATGTGAGACACTATATTGATGTGATGCATGTGGAGAAAAACCTGTGTAACAGTGTTGCCGACGCGTTGTTGAATATATAGGGTAAGACAAAGGATGGCTTGAATTCTTGTCTTGACTTAGGACTTATAGGTATACAGCCGAAATTGTATGCACAGTCAGAGGGAAAACACACCTATTTTCCCCTAGTCTATCATACATTGTCGAAAAGGAAGAAGACAAGTTTTTGTGAATGTTTACAAAATGTGAAACTTCCACAAGGTTTTGGTTCCAACTTGAGAAGTCGTGTTTCTCTTAAGGATCTGAAGTTAGTCGAATTAAAGTCTCATGATTGTCACATGTTAATACAACAATTTCTTCCTATTGACATTCATCACATTCTCCCTAAAAATATGAGGGATGTGATAACAGGGCTGTATATCTTTTTTAATGCTATCTGTTGTAAAGTTATTGACCCTGACATGTTGGCATCGTTGGAAGATGAAGCTGTTATTATAATGTGTCAATTAGAGATGCATTTCCCTCTTCCTTTTTTGACATCATGGTGCACTTAATCGTTCACTTAGTCAGAGAGGTAAGGTTATGTGGTCCTGTGTTTTTAAGGTGGATGTATCCGATTGAGTGATACATTAAGATATTGAAAGGGTATGTCAAAAACCAACACTGTCCAAAAGCATCAATCGTAGAACAGTAAGTGGCAGAGAAGGCAATTGAGTTTTGTATCGAATACATGTCCTAAGCTGATAGTATCAGGATTCCTAGAACACACAATGAGGGAAGAATTACCGATAAATATACAATTAGGCTAAAATTGAAGAGCAAGTCACGAGATGAAGTGCTTCAGGCACATTTGTACATATTGAACAATATAGACGAAGTCTTGCCTTATTTAAATGAGCATAAATACTTAGTGCAGAGAAACAACCCAGGAATGTCTGAGAGATGGATGTTGAATGAACATAACAAAACTTTCACGCAGTGGTTCAAATGACTATCATGAAAGATTCATCGACATTTGTAACCTTACAACATCTAGCTCAAGGACCCCACTTTGATGTCTTCACTTTTAATAGGTATGACATATACTCATTTTATACAAAGAAACAAGACGACAAGAGCACAATGCAAAATAATGGTGCTATGGTAATGGCTTAGTCGATGCATTTCTGCATTACAAAAGATAAGAATCTTGTAATGGCTGAGTTGTGTTATTTTGGTGTAATTGAAGAAATATAGGATGTCAATTACGGTTCCTTCATAGTACATGTGTTTAAATGTAACTGGGTGGATAGTAATCACGGTGTGAAAACTGATGAATTTGGATATACTTTGGTTGATCTCAACAAGGTGGGCAATAAAGAAGAGCCTTTTATTATGGCAACTTAAGTGAAATAAGTGTTTTATGTTACTGACCCGTCTAACAAAAGATGGTTAGTTGTTATGCAAAGTACACCCAACACTAGAGATGCCAAGATAAGGGATTTTAGTCCTGATATCTATGATACCTTTGTTATGACAGCACATCTGCAACAATAAACCCAGCAGACCACATAGATAAAGTCCAAGCAACTTGTGATGATCATCATGAAGGCATATGGGAGAATATACCAACTACATAGTTTTTGTTATATTTTATTTCCATGGTGTTTGTCATTAAATATGTATTATTTTTTCATTTCACATACTTTATACATCTTATCTAATTGACAAATGATTCTCCTTTTACACAGGTACAAATGACATCACAACAGGGCTCAGACACATCTTTCAGGTGACAGAGAGGTGTGACACAAATGCCTAGTGTCACTGTTCAGAGATATCAGGGAGATCCACTACGTGTTGACATTGACATTAACACGGGTGTAGCATCTGGGCCGAATCAGGCCAAGTTTAGCAGTTGCTTGGGGGTATTGGCCTAGATTCAGGTCCCTATTAGTCTTCCATATTGGGATCATGTCGAGGAGGTCCTGAAATACCAGAATTTTAGAGGATATTCTTGTACCTTATTTTGTATATAAGTTGTTGTACTTTACTTATCTATTATGTTTGTGATGCTAACTAAATTATGTTTTTTCATTGTAGAGTACTTAGGATGTCTCAGCAATGGATACCCTAAGGAGGAAGGTACTCTCCAGTGTTGCTGAGAGATGGAGGGCCTTCAAGACCCTACTCACTCGTCAATACGTTTTTGGACTGCACAAGGGGGAATTTCCCGGTGAAAAAAGGGAGTTCATTGATCGTGACACATGAAATGCCTTTGTTGCATCTCGAGAGTCTATAGAGTTTGCAGTAAGTCAAAAAACTTTATTTATGGTTTTATTTATTTGTGATTGATTTCCATAACTCATTCTTCTTTTGTTTGTAATTGAATTAGGCGATTAAGAAGAAGGCCCAAGAGATTTAAGGGAAGAACGATTGTCCCTGTAGATTGTCGTGTAGAGGATATTATCTTCTTGACTAGCAAATGATTGCTGAGAGGGTCGGCCAACCTGACACTGAGATTATTGATCCTCCTTCTCGCCCCTCATGCCATGATAAATGGAAACAGGGTCGTACCAAGAAATCAGCTGACTTTACTTCTCCAAAGGCACAACAGGTTGCAAAGAAAATTGTAAGTATAGAATATCTAAGCAAGAAGTTTATGTTTTGTAGGATGCATTAGTAGCTGCGTCTACACAGGGGAGTTTTATTTCTGATAGTCGACAAGGTATATTGATTGTGGCCATCAGTCAACCAAAGCACTTTGGTAAAGTTTGAGCTATCGGTAAAGGCCACACTATCCGCAATGTGTAAGACCCATCTATTGCATCTTCATCACCAGCTGACATGGTGCGGATGTTTGAGTCGATGTTGAATGAGGCTAAGGCTTAACTTGCTTGAGTATGATGATAAATTCAGAAGCTTGAAAGAGGTCATAGATATGCAGGTCGAGCATATTACGTATTTGACCGAGAAGTTACAGGCAACTCCCCCGTCACATCCTATAGCTGACCCTTCTGTAATCGTACCTGTACCTAAACCGGTGTCTATTAGCATCAAGGGTTTGTGTGTGGGAGTAGATCCGATGGTCATAGCATTAGTACCGATGTTGGGAGGAGATGTAAATTGTTCCTAGATGGAGTACCTGACCCGGTTGCTATTGGGATGGTATTCAGTACATGGTCATTGGTTCATGGGCAACCCTTGCTGGATGGCATGTCAAGGGCATCCGCGGTGCAGGTTATCACACCTAACCCTAACATAGTGGTTCTAGTGCCCACAAAGAAGGTATTACATATTTTAAAGGCGCTTCACTAGTTTCTCATGTGGCTCATATCCCTGCTGAATGTCGTTGTTGATCAGTTATGTTGAAAACTTATTTATTTATATATTTCTTTAATTTTATATGTATATATTTATATGTCTTCCTATTATTGTTACTTATAGGGGAAGTCTGAGTTCCAGTTCCAACTTGGCCGATGGATCCCATACGAGAGTTATGCAAAGTCTGTGTTAACTTGTATGGAATACTTGCCTAGGTGCCCTAGAACAAGGACGTCTTTGGTAGGATGAGCAACGTTCCCATATACATTGATCAGAATGACATATCAGAGATTACAAATGGGATGATCATGCTTAACATCTCTATTATACAGCTTTGGGAGATGTAAGTACTTGCACATGTAAACATATATTTACCTATTTTATGTGTACTAATTTTTTTCATCAACTTCATGTTGTAGGTTCATGTATGATGTATGTATGGTTGAAGGGAAGGATGACGCATTTGGATTCCTGAAGCTTGAGGCCAAACAGGGGAGTGGAACTGATCCGGTCTTGATACTGGTATCCGATCTACAAGACATATTTCAACGTCTTTGTCAATTTGTCAACGTGCAACCGGTGTCATCGGTATACATCCGGACTCTAATTCCGTATCAGGCGCTCTCCCTATACCGGTTGTCTAGGATAACACCATGACACTGGATAACATATACGTCACTATGCAGAAGACAGAAGGCATTGCTACAGGGACCAATCGATAATTCCCTGCACTACGAGCCAAAATCTGCTCACGGGAATGGTCAATTTGTCCCTTAATTCTAGCCTATACTCCCTACGCGCAATATAAAATGGCCACTTGACCCAATCATACTGGTAAGTGCGCAATAAAATAATAATTTAAGGCGTTATTGGAGGTTAGTGGTTCCCCACTAACGGATCCTCGAATATCAAGCCAATCAGGTATATGAACTCTCTTCATCAACGAAGGGAAGGATCTTTTTGACTCTATCAACTTACAATTACTCTCTGAAAAACATTCCTCACTTGGAATATCATCACTGACTAGAGCGTCGGAGAATCTTTGCAGGTGACACCACCTTTCGCCCACATCAACGCGTAAGGACGGTGTGAAGGACCTCCATAATGTCCAATCCGCTCTCATCATACAGAGACATCGAATACATAAACCGAATACTCGTATAACCGGTCTTCAGAGAAGTAATCATCTACTATTTGTGACTGACCAGACACCGGATCTCTTGACCCCGGTTCAGGACAGATCATTGGCACGCCCGGTGGGACACGATAAAGTTATTCCCATATCCTGTGAAAAAATAAGTAATCATCAATGGAAGGCGAGGCACATGATTTCGTGGAAAATCAACCTGAAGACAGGACCAACCCCAACGTTTTCAGGAAGCTTAACTTCGATTCTCATGGGGGCAGCGCAAAGAAGATAGTAACAGTGTCTAACCCCGATCCTCGTGATGAGTTTATCAGTCAACTCCAGAGAGAACTCGCAGAATTGTGAAGAGAGAGAAGGCAGAGTGAGGACAAGGAGTCATCTCGCACAAGAGACACTCCCCATACAACTGATGGACAAAAATCCATAACTCTTCAATACTCAAACATCCCCACGTTTGAGGGGAGAGAACAGACCTACGATTCTGATGATGGAGCCGCTCGGGGAAGGAGAGAGCTAATTACAGCACCCCCTATAACTTACAAGCTCAAAGTTCCTTTTTCAAGGAGACTTATGAGTGTCCATATCCCCAAACATCTTCAAACCACTCAGCCACTCTCCATTGGAAAGTATAATGGCGAAACTGATCCTACTAAGCATCTTGATGCTTACGTATTTGAAGCCATGTACTTAGGGGATGATGAAGATGTGATGTGTCGAATGTTCCCACGAACATTATCAGAAGAGGCCCTCGGTTGGTTTAAAGGTTTACCTTCTGGATCCATAGATTCTTGGGCTGAAATGGCAGCTACTTTTGAAACTCACTTTGTTATCTCTAGAGATGTGCCCAGGACATCTCATACTTTGGCTCAAATTAAGCAAGGTGAAAACGAAAGCTTAAAAGATTTCCTAAAGAGGTTCTACAAGGAAGCATCCCTGGTTCCTAACCTCACAGAATCCATTAAGCTGCATATCATTATCGAGGCACTGCAGCCAGGATCAGCCTTTGCTCTCTCACTAGCCAAAAGCCCGCCAACAACATTTGAGGAGTTCAGGAAAAAAGCCTTAAAATATGTGGGTATAGAGATGCACCTAGAGGCTATGGCTACGAAGAAAAAGCCACCAATACCACTTTCACAGCCGCGGAGAGATAAGGAGAAAATGAGGTCAGAACGCATGGAGAGGCCATTCAACAACCCCAAGGTTAATAACTCTTCTCCTTGACCTCGAGAAAGGCGTGTTAATTCCTTTAGCCATTATGCATCTCTGTCAGCCAGGCCATCTCAAATTCTAAGAGAAGTAGGATGGCCAGCCTTCAGCATCTATGGCATCAGAAGGCCAGCCCCTATGAAGAGACCAGGGAATCCCCGTAAGTACTGTGACTTTCATGAACAAACAGGTCATTCCACTGATGAATGCCAAGCTCTAAAGAACGCAGTCGAAACGTTAATTAGAGAAGGCAAATTAAAGCAGTACCTGTTCAAAGAAAAATCCTCTGACAGGGTAGATCGGAATGAGAAAAGAGAAAGAGATCCAGACGATGGGGATGACAATAACCGTAATCCAGTTAGAAAATTCTCTGCTGCGGAGAAACAAAAAGGTGCAATGACTGATGATACAGCACACAAAGATAACATGCCTCAGCAACAGCGTCAAGGCCGACGTGAAGTCATTGATATGATCGCTGGAGGGTTCGCTGGGGGAGGAGCTTCAATTACAGCCCGAAAGAATCATCACAGAATGATTCTGTCTGTACAAGGAAAAGTTAAAGACAATCATCCTTACAGAGGAGGGGTTGAAGCTCCAATAATTTCATTCTCTGATGAGGATTTTGGTCCTACCATTCCTGGTGGAGATGATGCTGTAGTCATCGTTGCAGTCATAGCCAACAAGGACGTCCGAAGAATCCTTATTGACCAGGGAAGTTCCTGTGATGTTATTTTTTATAATTGCTTTAAAAAGATGGGTTTTAATGACTCGGACTTACAGCCTTACACACAGGAACTAACAGCTTTCAATGGTGCAAAGCAACCAACAAAGGGATACCTTGATACCTTTATCTCCTTTGAAGGTGAGCCAGGAGCCAGAACGGTTAAATCCCGAGTGCTGATAATCGATGTCGAGTCACCATTCAACGGCATCATAGGACGCCCCACCCTGAATGCTATGGAGGCAGTCGTGTCAACTCCACATCTCCTTATCAAGTTTATCGATAAGGACAATGCAGTTTCATCCATCCGAGGTGACCAAGAGATGGCCAGGTACTGTTATAACCTGAGCCTAAATATGACAAAGTTGGAAGCCTCCAACAAAAAGAGGAAACTCAATGATTGTGGGACAGCTGCTGGTTCTGTGAGCCTTGTCGACCTGGACCCTAGGGCGGATTTACACATTGATCCGTCCAACCCATCAAAGCCCACACCGGATGGAAGTTCCAGGGACATCGTATTGGGAGATTCTCTAGAAAAGGTAACCCATATTAACGACAAGCTAGATATAGAAATGGAGCAGTGACTGTTGATGCTCCTACAGGAGTTCAAAGACCTCTTTGCATGGACTGCAGGCGATATGCCTGGCATAGATCCTACTTTCTGTTGTCATAAATTGTCCGTCTACCCAGAGACGAGACCGGTTGCCCAAAAGAAGAGAAGATTAGGACCAGAGAAACAGAAAGCAGCTTGCCAACAAACCGAGGAATTGCTTAAGGCCGGATTTATCAGGGAAATATGTTATTCCTCTTGGCTTTCAAATGTAGTAATGGTCCGAAAAACCAATGGCAAATGGAGAATGTGCATCGACTATGTAGACCTTAATCATTGCTGTCCAAAGGATCCTTATCCTCTTCCTAACATAGATCGGATGGTGGATGATTCCTCTGGTTATCAGTACCTGAGCTTCATGGATGCGTACTCAGGTTATAACCAGATTCCGATGTGCGAGGTGGATCAGGAGAAAACAGCTTTCATCAATGATCGTGGTGTCTTTTGCTACACCGTTATGCCCTTCAGCCTGAAGAATGCTGGGGCCACATACCAGCGCATGATCAATAAGGTGTTTGAGGGCATGCACACCAAACTTGTTGAGGTGTACATTGATGACATCATAGCCAAGACATCGGTTGGGGGTGATCATATTGAAGACCTACGCTAAGTGTTTATCCGCTTGAGAGAATTTAACATGAGGCTAAACCCATTGAAATGCACTTTTGCTGTCCCAGCTGGAAAGTTTTTGGGTTTCATGTTAACTCAATGCGGCATCGAAGCCAATCCAGGGAAGTGCCAAACGATTCTCAACATGCAGAGTCCAAAGAATCTAAGAGAAGTCCAATCCCTGAATGGCAAAGTAGCAGCCTTGGCACGGTTCATGCCAAAGATGGCTCACAAATCACTTCCTCTGTATAAAGTGCTGAAAAAGTCCAAGAAATTCGAATGGGGATAGGAACAAGAACAAGCATTCCAAGAGCTTAAGGAGGTGTTGTCCAAACCTCCTATTCTTACAAAGCCTAATCCCGAGGACACGCTCATCCTATACTTGGCTATTTCAGATGAAGCTTTAGGCGTAGCCTTTATAAAGGAAACTCCTGATGGACAGAGGCCGGTCTACTTCACCAGCAAAACATTACAAGGTGCTGAGATCCGGTATCAAAAAATTGAAAAGGCTGCCCTCGCTGTTGTTTGGGCCTCTCGACGGCTACGTCCGTATTTTCATGCACACCCAATCTTAGTAAGAACGGATCTGCCACTCCGCTCTGTGTTAATCAAGCCTGACCTCGCTGGTAGGATGATCAAATGGTCCATTGAGCTCTCAGAGTTTGATATATCCTATGAACCTTGAGGCGCTATTAAAGCTCAGGTCCTGGCCGATTTCATTATGGAAATGACAGGGATAGATCCAGATACACCTTGTGTCCATTGGACCATCTATGTCGATGGTTCATCGAATCAAAAGGGCTCTGGAGCAGGTGTAGTTCTCGAAAGTGACGATGGAGTACACTTGGAGATCTCCCTTCGTTTTAATTTCAAAACTTCCAACAACCAAGCTGAATACGAAGCTTGCATGGCCGGACTATGAGCTGCGATCGACATTGGAGCCTCTGAGGCGACGCTATGCAGTGATTCACAACTCGTGATTTCACAAATCCTGGGAGACTATCAAGCTCATAAACCTCAACTCCAACTGTACTTAAACTGTGTCAAAGAGTTGAGAGAGAAATTCTCAAAAATGGAATTCAAACATGTTCCACGCGAAGAGAATACAAGAGCGGATATACTCTCCAGATTGGCAAGCACCAAAAAGCCAGGCAGTACCACGACGTTGGTCCAGAGTACACTGACATCGCCCAGCATTCCTCTTTTCCCTTCTCTAAATGCCATAATGACTAATTCCCTTTATGATGATACATGGATGGCCCCCTACATCCGTTATTTGGCCGATGGGTAGTTGCCTACTGATGAGAAGGAAAAGAAGAGAATAAGGAGAGAACTGCCATACTTCACTATGATAGATGGTAACCTCTACAGAAGGGCACTCTCAGTACCTTACTTAATCTGTCTGAGAGAGAATGAAGTACATGAAGTAATGGAGGAAGTACACGAAGGACAATGTGGACACCACGCCGGAGGAAGAAGTCTGATGAGAAAAATCCTCAGAGCGGGATATTGGTGGCCCACAATGAAGCAGGACTCCATTGACTTTGTCAAGAAATGCGATGCCTGCCAAAAATTCTCTAATCTTCACCACACACCGGTAGAAGAACTCTTCACATTCGCTGTTCCGTGGCCGTTCTACCAATGGGGATTGGATATTTTGGGCCCTTTCCCAACTGCTCCTGGGGGCATCAATTATCTCATTGTAGGGGTCGATTATTTCACTAAGTGGATTGAAGCAGAGCCGGTGGTGCATATTACTTTAGCCCGAACTTGTCGTTTTATGTATGAAAATATCATAACACGATTCGGAGTCCCAGCACGGGTTGTCACAGACAATGGCACCCAATTCATGGACAGGAAATTTACAGATTTACTTGAAGGGTTAGGAATAACCCAAATATTTTCCTCTGTTGAACATCCCCAAACTAACGGCCAGGCTGAGGTGGCTAACAGGGAAGTGCTGAAAGGACTGAAGAAACGTCTTGGTGAAGCCAAGGGCGGATGGACAGACCAATTGTGTCATGTCCTTTGGGCATATCGCACAACGCCTCATTCTTCCACCAATGAATCCCCATATCGCCTGACCTATGGGGTGGAGGCAATGATACTTGTGGAACTGCAAATTGCTTCTACCAGGGTCAAATACTTCTCTGAAGAAGGCAATAACGCTAACTTGGCATCAGAAATGGATGTCATACAAGAACTCAGAGAAGACGCATTCATTAGAGATCAGGCCATCAAAGCCAAAATCGCTCTTCGATATAACAAACGAGTCCAATCAAGGACTTTCAACGTCGGAGATTTGGTTTTAAGGAAAGCAAGTGTGGGAAATAAATTCGCTCATCAAGGCAAACTAGCCCCAAACTGGGAAGGCCCATACAGAGTATCTGAGGTTGTTGGCAAAGGCTCTTACCCCCTTGAAAACCTTGATGGCACTCCAATCCGAAACAAGTGGAATACCCAGAACTTGCGCATTTATTATAGCTAGCTGCTGGAGCAACATGCACTCTTTTCTCCTCACTTGAGATTGTTCAACAGAGAAATCATTATATCATAATCCTAGCTACGCTTTTATTGTAATTCTTATTTTTGCTCAATAAGAATCTCATACATCAACTTAACTCTTTCAAGTTTTTCTTATGCTGTGATTTTTAGCCCATCCGGCATGCACAGACATATTCAGGACGAATGATCTCAACTACCCATTCTGTAGTTGACGATGTAACTCCTCGAATATGTATGAATAATTGAAGACCTGGGCATAGTAGGATTGGTCCTCTTGCAAAAACCATACCGAATCCCAGGAAAAGGGCGTAGTAGGATCAGACCTTTATATAAGGCTGTACCGAACCCCATTCGAAGACCCAGATTGTAGGATAAAACCGAACTCTGGGTACGGTTAGTAAGTTTGGCTGAACACCGTTGAAGGCTTGGATTGTAGGACCAAACCGAACTCCAAGTACGGTTAGTAGGTATGACCGAACACCAGTGAAGGCTTGGGCGCAGTAAGCTGGTTCTCTTTCAAGACCACGCTGAACCCCGAGTAATGGGCGCAGTAGGTTCAGGATTAGCCCTGATCTGAATCCCGTGTTGAAGACTCGGATTGTAGGATTGAACCGAACTCCGAGTACGACTAGTAGGTTTGGCTGAACGTCGGTGAAGAACGGTTAGTAGGATTAAACCGAACGCCAAGAAAGACGTGGGTTGCAGGATCAAAACCGAACCCCAGTGAAAGGCTTGGACTGTAGGATCGAACTGAAGTCCAAAATACAACAAGTAAGTGACACCGAACTCTAAATTTCCCAAAAGCACTTCTCCTGGAAATTCTTCAATCGGTAATACTTTCTGTTGAAATTCCTTATTCAAAGGCTCGGGTCATATTTTATCGAAGCCCGACTCATTATTTCCGACTCAGGAATAATTCACTCGGGCATGTCTCTATCTGAGGCGTATTCACCCGAAGCATTTCGTTCGGAAATTCTCCATTCATTACTGCACCATGAAGGAATTAGAAATATTCCGTTCGGTGCCATGTTGCACGTAAATTGGAAGTATTTCACTCGGCCTTTTTTCCTACTCAGAAATGCTCCACTCGGAGCTATGATATTCAAAAATGCTTCACTCAGTGAAATCGTTGAAAAGTATTTCCTTTAGGAATTCCTCACTCGAATATACTTTCCCTTGGAATTCCTTACTCGGAAATACTTCAAGTTCGATACTATACTATTAAAACTCTTCAGTCGGCAATATTTCATTGAAATCCGACTCACGAAGAATCAATCATCACTCTCATTAACCTTACTCGGAAATACTTTTCCTTAGAATTCCTTACTCGGAGACACTTCAAATTTATTGCCCGACTCATGAATTCTTTAAGTCGAAAATATTTCACTTCGGAGTTTCAATCAGCGATACTCCACTCGGAAAAATTTACACTCAGAAAATTTGAGCCCGAATAGAAACTCAAATTGTAAATCTAAACTCCGAGTGCGGCTGAAGAATCACTCGGAACCTTCCACCCAAGAAGGTTCACTCAAAAGAATTTCCACTCGGAGCTCTCACTCAGAGGAGTTTCCAGTCGGAATTCTCAATCAGAAGAACTCCCACTCGGTGTCCTCATTCGAAAGAAATTCCACTCGGAAATATCACTGGAAATCGTCCTTGATGAAAAATAAGACTCAGTTAAAACGTATATGCTTTTACTGAGCAACTTTAGGGGTAATGGAATTTCCCGGATGACATAGCCAGAACCAGCCTCACCTGGAGTCACTCATTCAGAGTCAGTTGCTCACTCGGAACTGATCACCCAATAATGCTTGGGGACAGTATCGAACAACTAACGCGTATTCCGAGTGATAAACACTTAGTAAAACGTTCTCACAATCATTCCCCCTCAAGATTAACATCGCAAGCCGTTCTCATGACAACAACATGTTTCCTAACAACGACGACCCCCCATTATGGTACTTATAATCGAAAAGCCTAATCGTCAAAGATTAAGGTGCGCCCTTTACCAGGCTTATGTATGCCAAACATATGATTTAAGTAAACAATTTCGATACAACAAAAGATATTCTATCTTTTCTATCAAACCGAGCCTTTGGTTATTTAAGTACCTATACATGAGAACTAAACTTGTTTGCTGCTATCCGATGTAATATTTACGCGTCTACATCCGGATTGGATCATTACATATACAATGATTCTATTGAAATTACTCTCAACGGACAAACGTATAAAGCAAGTTGTATTTTCATTTGATCAAATCATGAATTACATTAAAGAATTGATTCAGTAATCTGGAGCTGATCCCGGAACACAGCAGATTTGAATCAATAAAAACTACAAGACAAGGAAGGCACTATTTATGTTGGCTTGTCTCTCCGCCCTTTCCTTTGCCTTTATCTCCGGCCTCGTCTCCCCTTTCACCAGCAGCTTTACCTACATCAGCACTTGTTCCTTCACTTCTAGGCTGCTGGGTGATGGGAGTCAGGAGAGAAGGTCCCATTGACTGACCTGTGGGAAGAGGAGCTAACTTATATATGGTGTTTGGCGGCTCCTCCTGACGATCATCAACCAAAGCTACCAGTTTCCCTCCATGAAACTCATAGAACGGATCAATACCGTTCAAATTGAGTTCCACTTTGGGATTCCGGTATTGAATCTGACGAACAGCAAGCCCAAAAGATTCCTTGACTGCCTGGTTGCAGATATCCACAGCCTCTTTCGCTCGGGTATTTGCAGCGGTCAGATCCGCTTTCAGAACTTTGATCTCGTCATTCGAACTCGCCAGTTTTAGTAACAACTCCTTCTCCTTACGGGCCCAGTCTTCAACTCCTTGCGAGTAAACGACCTTGGCTTCTTTCAGTCCCTCTCCCAACTTGGCCGAATGCTCCTTCTCCGTACAGAGGCTGGCGTGGAGGTCAGAATTGATTTTCTTCTGGTCAAGTGCTTGAGCCTCTAACTCGTTAACAAGATATTTCAGCCTGGAGATTTCCTCGTCTTTCTTGTACCCTTCTTCCTTGGAAGCCTCCAACCAATTTTCCAAGCGAAGAATGGTCGCTCTGTCCTTAGCTGCGGCAACGTTCAGGTCGTTAACCTTGCCCGTTAACTGGCCAAGTTTTTCATTATCTTCTGACAGCCTGCGAACCGATCTCAGAAGACCGGACAGTTCAGCCAGTTGCCATTGCCCAGCGTCACAAGCTCGAGTTACTTCTCCAGGCTCTAAAGTCTTCAGCTTATACGAAGAATGAGGGATGCATTGAGGCACTGGACCCTCATACACTAGGTATGGGGCAAGATTGGAGTTCCCTGGAGGAGGACAGGAAACCTTGGGCGCAAAGTAAGAACTTATTGGCCTGGCGCCAAAGGTAGTCACATTGCTGGGGGCAGCCGTTGTTGTCTCCTCAATCCCCTTTCCTTCAGAGGCCCCAGGATTAGCTGCCCCTTCGGAAGTCTTTGGTTTTTTGGGAAAGGGCTAAGGCTCCGTTTTCTTAGAAGAGTCATGTTCTGCTTTCGTCCTCTTCTTTCCGGCCTTTGGTTTTTTGGGGGAGGGCTGAGTTTCCGGTATGTTAGATCCGCCCTCCAATAAAGGAATATCGTCACCAGCAGACGAAGTGAGTATGATGGTCTCGAAAGTAGCCTTCTTAGAATTCTGCTTTGGCTGAATATTATTTTCAGCCGCGACGGATTTCCCTCCAGCTTTGAGGCCCTTCAATTTATCCATCTCTGGTGACTCAGCTCCAATTTCAACTGCATAATCAGATAGAAAGATTATTAGTAACAGAAGACATTAAGACATAAAAAGAAGGAAAATAAAAAATCACAGAAAATTACGCAAATATTCCTCACGGATGGTCTTTGACCCTAGCAAACGCCTACAAGAGAAAAACTTGTGTGAGGCGGTGTACGATTGAAGTGCAGAAAGAACGGAGACCGATGTTGGGGTTAACTCATCCTCATCGGTGTAATAAGCCTGGGACGTCAACAAAAAGTGTTCGTGAGTCTAAGCTACGGGAAATTCTTGAATCCCGTCTTTATTCAGCCAAAAAACTGGGTCGTTGGGCTTCACACGAATCCTGGTGAAGTAAGATTTAAACGAACGCCCATCCACTTTTGCTGAGTCAGTGTATGACTCGAAGTTGATGACTTTGGAGTTAGTCCGGAGGGTTATCAAACTTACTCCTCCTTTCTCTTTGTTAGCACGACGGACCACCTGTGTGAAGTAAAAGAGCATGGCCACCGTCGGTGTGAAATTGAAGTGCTCCCCAAGCACTTCAAGAGAACGGATCAAACCCCATCCGTTGGGGTGAAGCTGTGAGGGGGCACAGTCTAAAAACCTTAAGACCCCCATTTGAAACTTGGTGAGAGGAAAACGAACGCCTAAGTTCAGGAAGAGGAAGTCATACATATATATCGACCTCTCATCCGGTGTATGACATATCCGTTCTGAGGGTAGAGAAGCCAACACCATGAAACGCTCCTTGTACTTTTCCTTTTTGAAGACACTGAAGTGAGGCTCCAACCTTGCTCCATCCTCCCGAGCGTGTATGGACGGTATGGCGTGAAATTCATCCGCCACCCAGCTGTATGGACGCATCTGCTGGAACTTCACCCAGTCAATCTGGTGTGCAACTACATTGCACAGTCCAGAAGCTGTCTTCATAATATATTGTTGAGATGATGCGCCGCTGGCAGAGGTACTCTCTCCAGTCATCTTCTTTACAGCTAACTTAAACGCCTTTACGCTGCGATAAAAACTAACATCATCAGAGAGGTACAAATCAGCGCTTCCCTCACTCTCGCTAGAAGAGGATTCTGAGGAGGGTATTATCACCCTTCGCCTCGAGTAGGGTGACGCCTCCCTCTCTGAATGAAGTGGATTTGAGTGGACGATCACAGGGATCCTCCCACCATGACTCAGGGAAGTCTGAGACAACACTCTCCCTCCTCTTCCCCTACGGCCAACATGGCTCGAGCTAGCAAAGCCTCTCCCAGACATTTAGAAAAACTAGAAGAAAAAACGAGAAGACGAAAGAGAGGTTACCTAAGAATGAAGAGAAGTGGAGAATCAAATCTTACACAAGCAAACATGAATGCCTTCTCAAAATTTTTGCAGAGTTTCGTCAGGGAAGCAAAGACTGAGTGACTTCTGAATCTACTAAGTTCTCCTTTTATAAGGAGTCGAAGGTTATGTCGTTTACGACCAAACGACACTTTTAAACGAAACCTTTTTCATAAACATAAGACTGCCGTTTCAAACATTGAGTCACGAAATCAGTGTTAATTCGTCAAAGGGCCTCTCAAATGGGCCTCAGAATTTAAATTTCAGGCCCATGAAACTCCCGAGTGACGGTTATAAAGACGTGCACATTTAAGGCAATAATGGCTTGCCCACGTGATTAAAGGCATTAAATGTCCAATCATGAGAAACGTTGCAACTGTTTCTCAAATACCAAGGGTTGCAAGTTTCAATAACTTCTGGGATTCCCACACAAAAAACTTTTTGTACGGATCCGTCCTAAGAAGATCTACGACAACAGAACTTCATTCCAAGAACGAATATTTACGCAACCACGTAATGACTTTCTATAAACGACGAATATCATCCGGTATCCAAATTCATTACAGACGATGTAGCTTATATGAGCCACTTTACTAGTCCCTCGCACAAGCTAGGGGACAAATAGGATGATGACCCTGTCTCGATACCGGATTTGATAACGAAATTAAAAACTCAGTTCCGTACCCTGACGATCGAAACGTACTTCCCCAGGACGGATGATCTCAATCACTCATTCTATGATTCGATGATGTAACTCCTGGCGTAGTGTACTTCCCCAGGACGGATGATCTCAATCACTTATTCTGTGATTCGATGATGTAACTCCTGGCGTAGTGTACTTCCCCAGGATGGATGATCTCAATCACTTATTCTGTGATTCGATGATGTAACTCCTGGCGTAGTGTACTTCCCCAGGACGGATGATCTTAATCACCCAATCTGTGATTTGATGACACAACTCCTGGCATGAACAAGTTCCCATCACTATCCCTATGATGGAAGACACAACCATCATTTTTATGTATCTTTGCAGTTCAATGAGCTCGGAACAATACTCTCACATTGAACAACAGATTGACTCTGTGAACCTCCCTATGAGAATAACACCAATTAATGCTAGTCATCCGTCCTGAGACACCGCTCCTGTGAACAACGGATCAACCCCTTTTCTCCCCAATAGACTTAAGGATGATGCCCTATGACAGGTATCTATCCCTTAACATATTTATACTTGGGGACAGTATTCATGTATATATTTCTCCGTTTTAAATTTATTTATTGTCTAATTTTCTGAGGCAATTATTTCAATCCGACCTCAATGTTTATCATACGGAACGGATTATCAATGACTCAAACGATATATACATGAAGTATTGAAGACAAATTTCTGAAGTGAATTTTATTCATTCACAAAAAGCAAGATTACATATAATTGACCCAAACCGGAGTTGATCCCGGTACACAACTTTACATACAAAAAATAACAAAACTACGGAGGAGGAACTTGCTCTTCTGTCTCTTTTTGTCCTTCCCCTTCTCCAGGTTCTTGCGTCCCTTCTTTTGGGATTTCTTCTGGAGCTTTCTCTTCAGGTGTCTCAGTACCTCCTTCAGATGAGATGCCCTCTGGTTTAGGAACAGCAGAATCCGGACCCATACTTTGACCCTTAGGAAGAGGGGGCAAACCGTATAAGGACTCCGGAGGATCTTCAAGACGATCTTCAACCACTGCGAATAGCTTCCCTCCATGAAATTCATAAAATAGATTCATTCCATAAAGGTTTAGTTTCGCAGTGGGATTACGGTAGAAGACTTGACGTATAGCCAGGCCGAAGGATTCTTCAGCAACCTGGTTGTATATATCAATGGCTTCCCCCGCCTCAGCTCTTGCTACAACCAATTCTTCCAGCAATCTCGAAAGATCTCCATCCGATCCTTGGGACTCCGTGCTCCTAGCCTTCAGTCCCTCGATCTCAAGGAGGAACTTCTTCTCCTTCTGGGACCACTCCTCTGCTTGTTTGAAATAATCCTCCACAGCAGCTTTGCTTTTGTCTTCAAGATCAGCTTGTTTAGCTTGACTGCTACAAAGATCTTCTTATGATTTACCAAGCATCTCCTCCTTCTCCGCCAATTTACCCTCCAAGTCTTTAAGCATGGTTTTGAGCTTGAGATTTTCCTTGTTCATAATATCTCTGAACTCTTTAGACTTGGCAAGGCGATCTTCCATTAATCTTAGGGTGGCTTTATCCTTCCCAGACGAGAGGTTGAGCTGTTCTACTTTATCACTCAGCTCATCAACCTTGTCAACATCATCAGCTAACAAACTGAGTGAGTGAAGCATCCCAGTCAGTTCTGCTAACTGCCATTTTTCGGCCTCACACGCCTCCTTGATTTCTTTAGTTTTAAGCGTAGGCCGGAGTTCGTATAACGATTGAGGAAGAATTGCTGGAGTTGTCCCCCGGTATGAGAGGAAGGGAGTAAGGAATGAAGCAGTGGGGAAAGAGATCGGACTAGATCCAGAGACCCCAAAAGGAACACCCTTATGGAGTCCAGAAGAAACTTCAGCTGCATCCGAGGTCTCTATAGCTTTACCTTTTGAAGCTCTTGCCCTTTTCGGACTTCTTGAAGGTTTATGTTTCTTCGATGGTCCTCCTGAAGGGTCATTCTTGATCTTCCTCCTCCTCTCTGTGATTTTGGGATGACTCGTAGTTGCGCCAACACCAGTCGAGCCGTCCTCTACCAGTGGAATCTCCCCTTCTACATCCGAGGTCAGAATGATCAACTCGGAACAATCCTTCATAGAATCCTTCTTAGGCAGGACTTTATTCTCGCTAGCTACAAATTTGCCTCCTACTTTCAAGTTTTTCAACTTGTCCATATCCGGAGATTTTTGCTCTATTTCACCTACATACATAAATAAAACGTGTTAGCAATGAAGAAATGCTCAATACAGTTAACAAAGGAGGAAAAGAAAAATAAAATGAGAATTACGGAGATATTCATCCCGGACTACACTTGAACTACTTAAAAGATGTCTACACAAAAATGCTTTAAAGCGTGTAGAATATGCTTCAAGGGCGAATAACACCGTCGCCGTTTCAGTAGATAGCTCGGACTGATGAGTGAAGTATGCTGAAGAGTTCAGGAGAAAGTGCTCATGAGTCTAGCTCAGGGGAAATTTATTAAGACCCTCTTCGTTCTTCCAGAAGACGGGCTTATTCTTCTTGATTGATATTCGGGTAAAAAAAGACTTAAATGACTTCCCGTCAACTTTAGCCAAATCGGTGTAGGATTCGAAGTTCACGAAGGAACATAGAGTCCGGAGTATGATTAGGCCTACACCGCCTTGCTTGTTAGCCCTTTGAACTACCTAAGTGTAATAGAACAGCATTGCTACGGTGGGCGTAAAGTTGAAGTAGTCTCCCAATACTTCTAGAGCACGGACGAGTCCCCAACCGTTCGGATGGAGTTGAGAAGGTGCACCATTTAGGAACCTTAATACGCCCATTTGAAACTCGGATAAGGGGAAACGAACTCCGAGATGATGAAATACAAAATCATGCATATATACCGAACGCTCATCTGGGACAACGTGGTATATCCGTTCTGTAGGGAGCGACCCTGAACCATTTTTTCATTTCCTCCTCAGCGCAAACTGTAAACCTTGGCTGAATCCGAGCTCCGTCCTCATTCGCATGATGGGAGGCTAAGTTTTTAAATTCGTCAACTATCCAGCAGAAGGGCCACTTAGCCTGGAGTTCTTCCCAATTTAGCCGAGAGGCGACTACGCTATACAGACCTTCTGCTGTTTTCAGAATAATTTGATCCCCAGAGGTTCTTTCTCCAGTCATCGTGTGAGTAGCGTGAACAAAAATCTCTGCTCTACGATAAAAAGTCACATCGTCAGAAGGGTAACAATCATTACTCATTTCACTTTTCAGAGCGACTACAATCAGAGGACGACTCTGAGAAGGGAAAAGTCACTCTCCACCGTGAGTAAGATCCCCTTTCTGAGTGACATGACTCAGCCCTTGGAAGAATCACAAGGATTCTTCCCCCACGATAATTAGGGTTGCAAGAAGTTAATCTCCCCCTAGTAAGATACATTCTTTTCAAGCAAAAACAGCAGAGCAAAAGAAGACGAAAATAACAGGGGAAAGAAAATGGTTACCTCAAATGATAAAGAAGATGAAGACTGAGAAAAACTTCTCAAAACAAGCGGCAAGCGTCCTTACAAAATTTCTGCAGAGTTTTGCTAAGAAATCAGAAACGAGTGGAACCCAGAATCCACTAAGTGTTTCTTTTATAGGAAACGAAAGGGTTCGGTTACCAACTCTTGATGTTGTGTCGTTCACCACTAAACGCGTTGATTCACGAGTCAAACGACACAGTCGTTCTAAATTCATGGGCGCCAAAACAATATCAATTCGTCAAAGGGCCTCTCCGCTTGGCCCAGAAGTTTTAAAAATTGTAGGCCCATTAAGCCCCAAACGACAGTTACTGAGATTTCTGTCTTAAACGCAATAACTGCTCGCACACGTGATTAAAGGCATTTAATGTCTAATCATGCGACACAATCTATGCTTTACAGATGTCACTCGAATTTCAAGGGTCTTCAGTTTTCAAAAAACTTTTGGTATTCTCCTGCTGCGAATCTTTGTCTAAAACCATTATAACAACATTATGACAACGGAACGTTCAACCCTAGGACGGTTCCTCGTGACATAATAACGTTGAACAACACACATGCATAAAAACATTTCCTGCAAAGCTATACCGTCATCTAGGCCTTTCGTAGGTTGAGTAGCTCATGTGAACAACTACACAGTCCCTCACACAAGCTAGGGGATATATGATCCGGTCTTGATACCGGTATCCGATCTACAAGACATATTTCAACGTCTTTGTCAATTCGTCAACGTGCAACCGGTGTCATCGGTATACATCTGGACTCTAATTCCGTATCAGGCACTCTCCCTATACCGGTTGTCCAGGATAACACCATGACACTGGATAACATATACGTCACTATGCAGAAGATAGAAGGCATTGCTACAGGGACCAATCGATAATTCCCTGCACTACGAGCCAAAATCTGCTCACGGGAATGGTCAATTTGTCCCTTAATTCTAGCCTATACTCTCTACGCTCAATATAAAATGGCCACTTGACCCAATCATACTGGTAAGTGCGTAATAAAATAATAATTTAAGGTGTTATTGGAGGTTAGTGGTTCCCCACTAACGGATCCTCGAATATCGAGCCAATCAGGTATATGAACTCTCTTCATCAACGAAGGGAAGGATCTTTTTGACTCTATCAACTTACAATTACTCTCTGAAAAACATTCCTCACTTGGAATATCATCACTGACTAGAGCGTCGGAGAATCTTTGCAGGTGACACCACCTTTCGCCCACATCAACGCGTAAGGACGGTGTGAAGGACCTCCAGAACGTCCAATCCGCTCTCATCATACAGAGACATCGAATACATAAACCGAATACTCGTATAACCGGTCTTCAGAGAAGTAATCATCTACTATTTGTGACTGACCAGACACCGGATCTCTTGACCCCGGTTCAGGACAGATCAGGAACCAAGGACATAGAGACCCAAGCTTACTACAAAATTAGATGTCTGAGTCCAAGAAGAAAGTTTATTTGGCGCCATACATTAACAAGTGATCTATCCTGAACCGGGGTCAAGAGATCTGGTGTCGGGTCAGTCACAAATAGTAAGATGATTACGTCTCTGAAGACCGGTTATATGAGTATCCGGTTTACGTATTCAATGTCTCTGTATAATGAGAGCGGATTGGGCGTCCTGGAGGTCCTTCACACTGTCCTTACGCATTGATGTGGGTGAAAGGTGGTGTCACCTGCAAAGATTCTCCGACGCTCAAGTTAGTGGTGATATTCCAAGTGAGGAATGTTTTCAGAGAGTAATTGTAAGTTGATAGAGTCAAAAGATCCTCCCCTTCATTGATGAAGAGAGTTCATATACCTGATTGGCTCGATATTCGAGGATTCGTTAATGGGGAACCACCAACCTCCAATAACACTGTAAATTATTATTTTATTGCGCACTTGCCAGTATGATTGGGTCAAGTGGCTATTTTATATTGAGCGTAGAGAGTATAGGCTAGAATTAGGGGACAAGTTGACCATTCCCGTGAGCAGATTTTGGCTCGTGGTGCAGGGAATTATTGATCGGTCCCTGTAGCAATGCCTTTTGTCTTCTGCATAGTGACGTGTGTGTTATCCGGTGTCATGGTGTTATCCTGGACAACCGGTATAGGGCGAGCGCCTGATACGGAATTAGAGTCCGGATGTATACCGATGACACCGGTTGCACGTTGGCAAATTGACAAAGACGTTGAAATATGTCTTGTAGATCGGATACCGGTATCAAGACCGGATCATATGTCCCCTAGCTTGTGTGAGGGACTGTGTAGTTGTTCACATGAGCTACTCAACCTGCGAATGGTCTAGATGCCGGTATAGCTATGTAAGAAACTTTTTTATGCATATGTGCTGTTCAGCATCATTATATCATAAGGAACCGTCCTAGGGATGAACGTTCCGTTGTCATGATGTTGTTATAACGGTTTCAGACAAAGATTCACAGCAGGAGAATGCCAAAAGTTTTTTGAAAACTGAGGACTCTTGAAATTCGAGTAACGTCTGTAAAGCGTAAATTGCATCGCATGATTAGACATTAAATGCCTTTAATCACATGTGTGAGCAGTTATTGCGTCTGAGACGTAAATCTCAGTAACCGTCGTTTGGGGCTTAATGGGCCTTCAATTTTTAAAACTCCTGGGCCCAGCGGAGAGGCCCTTTGACGAATTGATATTGTTTTGGCGCCCATGAATTTAAAATGACTGTGTTGCTTGACTTGTAAACTGACGCGTTTAGTCAAGGATGACACAACCTTAAGAGTTGGTAACTTGAACCCCTTCGATTCTTATAAAAGAAGCACTTAGTGGGTTCTGGGAACCGCGTACTTCTGATTCCTTAACAAAACTCTGCAAAAATTTCGTAAGGACGCTTGTTGCTTGTTTTGTGAAGCTTTTTCTGTCTTCATCTTCCTTATCATCTGAGGTAACCACTTTCTTCCCCCTGTTATTTCCGTCTTCTTTTGCTCTGCTGTTTTTGCTTGAAAAGAATGTATCTTACGAGGGGGAGATTAACTTCTCGCAACCCTAATTATCGTGGGGGAAGAATCCCTGTGATTCTTCCGAGGGCTGAGTCATGTCGCTTAGAAAGGGGATCTTACTCACTATGGAGAGTGACTTTTCCCTTCTTAGAGTCGTCCTCTGATTGTAGTCGCTCTTTGAAAAGTGAGATGAGTAATGATTGTTACCCTTCTGACGATATGACTTTTTATCGTAGAGCAGAGATTTTTGTTCACGCTACTCAAACGATGACTGGAGAAGGAACCTCTGGAGATCAAACTGTTCTGAAAACAACAGAAGGTCTGTACAACGTAGTTGCCTCTCGACTAAACTGGGAAGAACTCCAGGCTAAGTGGCCCTTCTGCTGGATAGCTGACGAGTTTAAAAACTTAGCTTCCCATCACGCAAATGAGGATGGAGCTCATATTCAACCAAGGTTTACAGTTTGCGCCGAGGAGGAAATGAAAAAATGGTTTAGGGTATTTGCACCGCTCCCTACAGAATGGATATACCACGTTGTCCCAGATGAGCGTTCGGTATATATGTATAATTTTGTATTTCATCACCTCGGAGTTCGTTTCCCCTTATCCGAGTTTCAAATGGGTGTATTAAGGTTCCTAAATTGTGCACCTTCTCAACTTCATCCAAACGGTTGGGGACTCGTCCATGCTCTAGAAGTATTGGGTGACTACTTCAACTTTACGCCCACCGTAGCGATGCTGTTCTACTACACTCAGGTAGTTCGAAGGGCTAACAAGCAAGGCGATGTAGGTCTAATCACACTCCGGACTCTATTTTCTTTTGTGAACTTCGAATCCTACACCGATTCGGCTAAAGTTGACGGGAAGTCATTTAAGTCTTTCTTTACCCGGATGTCAATTAAAAAGAATAAGCCCGTCTTCTGGAAGAACGAAGAGGGTCTTAATAAATTTCCCCTGAGCTGGACTCATGAGCACTTTCTTCTGAACTCTTCAACATACTACACTCATCAGTCCGAGCTGTCTACTGAAACGGCGACGGTGTTATTCGCCCTTGAATCATATTCTACACGCTTTAAAGCATTTTTGTGTAGACGTCTTTTAAGTAGTTCAAGTGCAGTCCGGGATAAATATTTACGTAATTCCTGTTTTATTCCTTTTTCCTCCTTTGTTGATTGTATTGAGCATTTCTTTGTTGCTAATACATTTTATTTATGCATGTAGGTGAAATAGGGAAAAAATCTCCAAACATGGACAAGCTGAAATCCTTGAAAGCAGGAGGTAAATCCGTAGCTGGTGAGAATGAAATTCAACCTAAGAAGGATTCTGTGAAGGGTTGTTCTGAGTTGATCATTCTGACCTCGGATGTCGAAGGGGAAATTCCGCTGGTGGAGGGTGATTCGACTGGTGTTGATGCAACTGCAAGTCAACCCAAAATAACAGAGAGGAGGAGGAAGATCAAGAATGACCATTCAGGAAGATCAACGAAGAAACATAAACCTTGAAGGAGTCTGGAAAGAGCAAGGGCCTCAAAAGGTAAAGCTGTAGAGACCTCGGATGCAGCTGAAGTTTCCGCCGTACTCCATAAGGGTATTCTTTCCGGGGTCTTTGGATCTTCAAGTCTGATCTCCTATCCAACTGCTTCGTTCCTTACTCCCTTCCTCTCATACCGAGGGACAACCCCAGCGATTCTTCCTCAGCCATTATACGAGCTCCGGCCCACGCTTAAACCTAAAGAAATCAAATAGGCATGTGAGGCTGGAAAATGGCAGTTAGCAGAGCTTACTGGGATGCTTCACTCGCTTAGTTTGTTAGCTGATGATGCTGATAAGGTTGATAAGCTGAGTGATAAAGTAGAACAGCTCAACCTCTCGGTGGGGAAGGATAAAGCTGCCCTAAGATTAGCGGAAGATCGTCTAGCCAGGTCTAAAGAGTTCGGAGATCTTATGAGCAAGGAAAATCTTAAGCTCAAAACCATGCTTAAAGATCTGGAGGATAAACTAGCTGAAAAGGAGGAGATGCTTGATAAATCAAAAGAGGAAATCCGTAGCAGTCAGGCTAGACAAGCTGAGCTTGAAGATAAAGGCAAAGCTGCTGCGGAGGATTATTTTAAACAAGCAGAGGAGTGGTCCCAGAAGGAGAAGAATTTCCTCCTTGAGATCGAGAGACTGAAGGCTAGGAGCACGGAATCTCAAGGATCGGATGGAGATCTTTCGAGGTTGCGGGAAGAATTGGCTGTAGCAAAGGCCGAGGCGTAGGAAGCTATTGACATATGCACCCAAGCAGTTGAAGAATCCTTCGGCCTAGCTATACGCCAAGTTTTCTATCGTAACTCCACTGTGTCGCTTAACGTCTATGGTATGGATCCGTTCTATGAATTCCATGGAGGGAGGTTAGTTGTAGTGGTTGATGGTCGACATGAAGATCCTCCGGAGTCCTTGTAAGGTTTGGCCCCTCTTCCTAAGGGTCAAAGCATGGGGCCAAATTTCTTTATTCCTATGCCTGGGGTTGCCTCATCTGAAGGAGGTGCAGAGGCACCTGAAGAGAAAGCTCCGGAAGAAACTCCCAAGGAAGGGGTACAAGACTTTAGAGAAGGAGAAGGGCAGAAAGAGACTGAAGAGCAAGTCCCCCCTCCGTAGTCTTGCTATATTTTTTATATGTAAAGTTGTGTTCCGGGATCAACTCCGGTATTACATGTAATCTTGCTTTTCACGAATGAATAAAATTCCCTTTCAGAATTTTGTCTTCAATACTTCATGAAGAATAATATGACTTAGATGTATATATCGTTTCAGTAATTGAAAATCTGCTCTGTAGGGCTAACGTTGAGGTTGGATTGAAATAATCACCTCAGAAAATCATATAATTTTAGAACGGAAAGATATATAAATGAATACTGTCCCCAAGTGCAGGTATGTTAAGGAATAGGTACCTGTCATAGGGCATCATCCTTAATTCCTTTGGGGAGAAAAGGATTCGATCCGTTGTTCACAGTAGCGGTGTCACAGGACGGATGACTAGTATTAGTTCGTATTATTCTCATTGGAGATGAAAACGTTGTCCAATGTGAGAGTATTGTTCCGGGCTTGGGGAACTACAAAGATACATAAAGATGATAGTTGGATCTTCCATCATAAAGATGATGATGGGAATTTGTTCACGCCAGGAGTTACATCATTAAATCACAGATTAGGTGATTGAGATCATCCATCCTGGGGAAATATATCTCAATCGTAAGAGTATGGATTGAGCCTTCAAAATCATAGGAGTTGCATCATCAAACCACAGGATAGGTGATTGAGATCGTCCGTCCTGGGGAAACACTTTTCAATCGTCAGGATATAGATTGAGACTTCAGAAGCTTCCATCATAAGGATGATGATGGGAATTGTCCATGCCAGGAGTTACATCATTAAATCACAGGATAGGTGATTGAGATCGTCCGTCCTGGGGAGTACACCACGCCAGGAGTTACATCGTCAAATCACAGAATAGGTGATTGAGATCATCCGTCCTGGGGAGTACACCACGCCAGGAGTTACATCGTTAAATCACAGAATAGGTGATTGAGATCATCCGTCCTGGGCAAGTACGTTTTAATTGTCAGGGTACGGATTGAGTTTTCAATTTCGTTATCAAGTCCGGTATAGAGACGAGATCATCATTCTACTTGTCCCCTAGCTTATGTGAGGGACTAGTAAAGTGGCTCATATAAGCTACGTCATTTTAGAAGAAGAAGTGTAGATGCCGGATGATACACGTTGTCACGTAGACATCCGTTCTTGGAATGAAAGTTCCGTCGTCATGGCACTCGTGAGGACGGATATGGACAAAGATTCTTTGTTCGAGAATCCCAAAAGTTTTTGAAACTTGCAACCCTTGGTATTCGAGTAACAGTTACAACGTTTCTCATGATTGGACATTTAATGCCTTTAATCACGTGGGCGAGCCATTATTTCCTTAAATGCGCACGTCTTTATAACCGTCACTAGGGAGCTTCATGGGCCTGAAATTTAAATTCTGAGGCCCATTTGAGAGGCCCTTTTGACGAATCGACGTTGATTTCGCGCCTTAAGATTTGAAACGACAGCCTTGGATTTACCAAAATGGCGTCATTTAGTGGCAAACGACATAACCTTTGACCCGTAATTGAGTCCATGGACCCCTTATAAAAGGAATACTTAGTGAATTCAGAAATCACTCAGTCTTGCTTTCCTGACGAAACTCTGCAAAAATTTCAAGAAGATATTGTTTGCTTGTGTGATACTTGATTCACCACCCTTCTTCATCCTTAGGTAACCTTTCCTTCGTCTTCTCGTATTTTCTTCTAGTTTTTCTAAATGTCTGGGAGAGGTTTCGCTAGCTCGAGCCGCGTTGGCCCTAGGGGAAGAGGAGGAAGAGCGTTGTCTCGAATTTCCTCTAGTCGTGGTAAGAGGATCCCTGTGATCTTCCATTCAAACCCACTTCATTCAGAGAGGGAGGCGTCGCCCTATTCAAGGCGAAGGGTGATAATACCCTCTTCAGAATCCTCTTCTAGCGAGAGTGAGGAGAGCGCTGATTTATACCTCTCTGATGATGTGAGTTTTTATCGCAGTGTGAAGGTGTTTAAACTAGCTGTAAAGAAGATGACTGGAGAAAGTGCCTCTAGCAGTGGAGCACCATCTCAGCAATATATCTTGAAGACAGCTTCTGGGCAGTGCAAGGTAGTTGCACACCGAATTGATTGGGTTAAGCTCCAAAAGGAGTGTCCTTATTGCTGGGTTGCGGGTGAATTTCTCTCAACACCGTCTATTCATGCTCTGAAGGATGGAGCAAAGTTGGAGCCCCGCTTCACGGTTTTCAAAAAGGAGAAATTCAAGGAGCGTTTTATGGTGTTGGCTCCTCTTCTCTCAGAACGGGTTTGTCATACACCAGATGAGAGGTCAATATTCATGTATGACTTCGTATTTTTGAATTTAGGTGTACGCCTTCCCTTCACAAAATGTCAGATGGGGGTGTTGAGGTTTTTGGACTGCGCCCCCTCTCAGCTTCACCCCAATGGATGAGGGTTAATCCGTTCTCTTGAAGTGTTTGCGGAGCACTTCAATTTCACATCCACGGTGGCCATGCTTTTTTATTTTACGCAAGTGGTCCGTCGTGCGGATAAGGAGAAGGGAGGAGTAAGTTTGATAACCCTCCGGACTAACTCCAAAGTCATCAACTTCGAGTCATACACTAACTCTGCCAAAGTAGATGGGCGTTCATTCAAATCTTATTTCACCAGGATTCGTGTGAAGCCCGATGATCCAATTTTTTGGTTGAATAAAGATTGGATTCAAGAATTTCGCGTGGCCTGGACTCATGAACACTTTTTGTTGACGTCCCAGGCTTATTACACCGATGAGGACGAGTTAACCCCGACATCGGTCTCCGTTCTTTCTGCTCTTCAATCATACACCGCCTCGCATAAGTTTTTCTCTTGCAGGCGTTTGCTAGGGTCGAAAACTACCCGCGAAGAATACTTGCGTAATTTTCTGTGATTTTTTATTTTCCTTCTTTTTATGTCTTGATGTCTTCTGTTACTGATGGTCTTTTTATCTGATTATGCAGTTGAAATTGAAGCTGAGTCACCAGAGATGGAGAAGTTGAAGGGCCTCAAAGCTGGAGGGAAATCCGTTGCGGCTGAAAACAATATTCAGGCAAAGCGGAATTCCAAGAAGGCTACCGTTGAGACCATCATACTCACTTCATCCTCTGGTGACGATATTCCTTTATTGGAGGGCGGATCTAACATACCGACCTCTAATGTTGAGGGAAAAAAGGCCGATAAGAAGAGGACGAAAGCAGAACATGACTCTTCCAAGAAAACAGAGTCTCAGCCCTCCCCCAAAAAACCAAAGACTTCGGAAGGGGCAGCTGATCCTGGGGCCTCTAAAGGAAAGGGGAAAGAAGAGACAACAACGGCTGCCCCCAGCAATGTGATTACCTTTGGCGCCAGGCCAATAAGTTCTTACTTTGCGCCCAAGGTTTCCTGTCCCCCTCCAGGCAACTCCAATCTTGCCCCATACCTAGTGTATGAGGGTCCAGTGCCTCAATGCATCCCTGATTCTCCTTACAAGCTGAAGACTTCATTGGAAAGTGAAGAAATAACACAAGCTTGTGATGTCGGACAGTGGAAATTGGCAGAACTGTCCGATCTTCTGAAATCGGTTCGCAGGCTGTCGGCAGATAACAAAAAACTTGGCCAGTTAACGGGCAAGGTTAACGATCTTAATGTTGCCGCAGCCAAGGACAGGGCGAACATTCTGCGTTTGGAGAATCAGTTGAAGGCGTCCAAAGAGGAGGGGGATAAAAAAGACGAAGAAATCTTCAGGCTAAAGTATCTTATTAACGAGCTGGAGGCTCAAGCACTTGATCAGAAGAAGATCAATTCCGACCTTCATGCTAGCCTTTGTATGGAGAAGGAGCATTCGGCCAAGTTGGGAGAGGAATTGAAGGAGACAAGGTCGTTTACTCCCAAGGAGTTGAAGACTGGGCTCGTAAGGAGAAGGAGTTGTTACTAAAGTTGGCGAGTTCGAATGACGTCGTTACCGCTCTGAAAGCGGATTTGACTGCTGCCAATGCCCGAGCAGAAGAGGCTGTGGATATTTGTGTCCAAGCAGTCGAGGAATCTTTCAGGTTGACTGTTTGTCAAATTCAATACCGGAATCCCAAAGTGGAACTTAATTTGAACGGTATTGATCCATTCTATGAGTTTCATGGAGGGAAACTCGTAGCTTTGGTTGACAATCGTTAGGAGGAACCGCCAAACACCAAGTATAAGCTAGCTCCTCTCCCCAAAGGCCAGTCAATGGGACCTTCTCTTCTGACCCCTATCACCAAACAGCCTAGAAATGAAGGAACGAGTGCTAGTGCTGATGTAGGCAAAGCTGCTGGTGATGGGGAAGGCGAGGCCAGAGATAAAGGCAAAGTAAAGGGCGGAGAGACAAGCCAACATAAATAGTGCCTTCCTTGTCTTATAGTTTTTATTGATTTAAATCTGCTGTGTTCCGGGATCAGCTCCAGATTACTGAATCAATTCTCTCATGTAATTCAGGATTTGATCAATGAAAAGATAACTTGCTTTATACGTTTGTCCGTTGAAAATAATTTTAATAGAATCATTGTATGTGTAATGATCCAATCCGAATTTAGACACGTAAATACTACATCGGATAGCAGCAGACAAGTTTAGTTCTCATGTATAGGTACTTAAATAACCAAAGGCTCGGTTTGATAGAAAAGATAGAATATCTTTTGTTGTATTGATATTGTAGTGTGACGAAATTGTTTATTTAAATTACACGAGTCCGGTAAAAGGTGTACCTTAATCTTTGATGATTAGGCTTTCAATTATAAGTACCATAATGAGGTTTGCTGTTGTGGTGAGACACATTGTCATCATGAGAACGGCTTGCAGTGTTAGCCTTGAGGGGAAGTAATCGTGAGGATGTTTTACTAAGTGTTCATGCTTCAGAATACTCGTTAGTCATTGGATACTGTCCCCAAGCATTATTAGGTGATCAGTTCCGGGTGAGCAACTGACTCTGAATAAGTGACTCCGAGTGAGGCTGGTTCTGGCCATGTCACCCGGGAAATTCCATTACCCCTTGAGTTGCTCAGTAAAAGCATATACGTTTTAACTGAGTCTTATTTTTCGTCAAGGACAATTTCGAGTGATACTTCCGAGTGGAAGTTATTTCGATTGAGAATTCCGAGTGGGAGTTCTTCTGAGTGAGAGCTCCGAGTGGAAGCTTTCAAAGTAAATCTTTATGAGTAAAAAGTTCTGATTGAACTTTCCTGAGTGGAAGGCTCTAAGTGATTCTTCAGCCGCACTCGGTTTGATTGTGCTTACTACACTCAGAGTTCAGTTTTAGCCTTACAATCTGAGTTTTCATTCGGGCTCGAGTTTTCTGAGTGCAAATTCTCCCGAGTGGAGTATTTCTGAGTGCAACACTACTAATTGGGATTACACCGAGTGAGACATTTTTGACTCTTCATGGTATAGCATCAAGTGAAAAATTTCTGAGTGGGCTATTTTAGTGGAAATACCTTTGGTCAGAGAAAGGTTCTGAGTTTGCATAAATACATTTCGGATGGAAATATTCTGAGTGAATAATTGTTGATTGGAACTCCGAAGTGAAATATTTTTGACTTAAAGAATTCATGAGTCGGACACTAAATTTGAAGTGTTTCCGAGTAAGGAATTCTAAGGAAAAGTATTTTCGAGCAAAGTTAATGAGAGTGATGATTGATTCTTCGTGAGCCGGATTTCAATGAAATATTGCCGACTGAAGAATTTTAATAGTATAGTATCGAACTTGAAGCATTTCCGAGTAAGGAATTCCAAGGGAAAATATTTTTGAGTGGGGAATTCCTAAAGGAAGTACTTTTCAGCGATTTTGAATAATCGCAAGTATGACACTTTAGCGTGGGATTTCACTGAGTGAAGCATTTTCGAATATCATAGCTCCGAGTGGAGCATTTCTGAGTAGGAAAAAGATCGAGCAAAATATTTCCAATTCCCACGTGGCATGGTACCGAATCGAATATCTCTGATTCCTGCATGGCGCGGTACTGAATGGAGAATTTCCGAACAAAATGCTTCGGGTGAATACGCCTTAGATAGAGACATGCCCGAGTGAATTATTCCTGAGTCGGAAATCATGAGTCGGGCTTTGATAAAATATGACCCAAACTTTGAAGTTAAAATGTCTTCAAATAAAGAATTTCAAGAGAAAGTATTACCGATTGAAGAATTTCCAGGAGAAGTGCTTCTGAAAAATTTAAAGTTCGGTGTAACTTACTTGTTGTATATGGAGTTCGGTTCGATCCTACAGTCCAAGCCTTTCATTGGGGTTCGGTTTAATCCTACTAACCGTTCTTCAGTCGGTGTTAGGTTTTATTCATTCACCGTTCTTCACCGACGTTCGGCTAAACCTACTAGTCGTACTCGGAGTTCGGTTCAATCCTACAATCCGAGTCTTCTACACGGGGTTCAGATCAGGGCTAATCCTGAACCTACTGCGCCCGTTACTTGGGGTTCAGCATGGTCTTGAAGGAGAACCAGCTTACTGCGCCCAAGCCTTCTCCGGTGTTCGGTCATACCTACTAACCGTACTTGGAGTTCGGTTTGGTCCTACAATCCAAGCCTTCAACGATGTTCAGCTAAACTTACTAACCGTACCCAGAGTTCGGTTTAATCCTACAATCTAGGCCTTTGAATGGGGTTCGGTACAGCCTTATGAAAAGGTCTGATCCTACTGCGCCCTCTTCCTGGGATTCGGTATGGTTTTTACAAGAGGACCAATCCTACTGTGTCCAGGTCTTCAATTATTCATACATATTCGAGGAGTTACATCATCAACTACAGAATGGGTAGTTGAGATCATCCGTCCTGAATATCTTTGTGCACGCCGGATAGACTGAAAATCACAGCATAAGAAAAACTCGAAAGAGTTAAGTTGGTGTATGAAATTCTTATTGAACAAAAATAAGAATTACAATAAAAGCGTAGCTGGGATCATGATATAAAGATTTCTCCGTTGAACAATCTCAAGAGAGGAGAGAAGAGTTTGTATCGTTCCAGCAGCTAGCTGTAATAAATGCGCAAGTTCTGGGTATTCCATTTGTTTCGGATTGGAGTGCCATCAAGGTTTTCAAGGCGGTAAGAGCCTTTGCCAGCAATCTCGGATACCCTGTATGGGCCTTCCCAGTTTGGGGCTAGTTTGCCTTGATGAGCGAATTTGTTTCCCACACTTGCTTTCCTCAAAACCAAATCTCCGACGTTGAAAGTCCTTGAGTTGGACTCGTTTGTTGTATCGAAGGGCGACTTTGGCTTTGATGGCCTGATCTCTAATGAATGCGTCTTCCCTGAGTTCTTGTATGACATCCATTTCTGATGCCAAGTTAATGTTATTGCTTTCTTTAGAGAAGTATTGGACCCTAGTAGAAGCAATTTACAGTTCTACAGGTATCATTGCCTCCACCCCATAGGTCAGGCGATATAGGGATTCATTGGTGGAAGAATGAGGCGTTGTGCGATATGCCCAAAGGACGTGACATAACTGGTCTGTCCATCCACCCTTGGCTTCACCAAGACGTTTCTTTAGTCCTTTCAGCACCTCCCTGTTGGCCACTTCAGCTTGGCCGTTAGTTTGGGGATGTTCAACGGAGGAAAATATCTGGGTTATTCCTAACCCTTCGAGTAAATCTGTAAACTTCCTGTCCGTGAATTGGGTGCCATTGTCTGTGACAATCCGAGCTGGGACTCCGAATCGTGTTATAATATTTTCATACATAAAACGACGAGTTCGGGCTGAAGTAATATGCACCACCGGCTCTGCTTCAATCCACTTAGTGAAATAATCGACCCCTACAATGAGATATTTGATGCCCCTAGGAGCAGTTGGGAAAGGGCCCAAAATATCCAATCCCCATTGGTAGAACGACCATGGAACAGCGGATGTGAAGAGTTCTTCTGCCGGTGTGTGGTGAAGATTAGAAAATTTTTGGCAGGCATCGCATTTCTTGACAAAGTCAATGGAGTCCTGCTTCATTATGGGCCACCAATATCCCGCTCTGAGGATTTTTCTCATCAGACTTCTTCCTCCGGCGTGGTGTCCACATTGTCCTTCGTGCACTTCCTTCATTACTTCATGTACTTCATTCTCTCTCAGACAGATTAAGTAAGGTACTGAGAGTGCCCTTCTGTAGAGGTTACCATCTATCATAGTGAAGTATGGCAGTTCTCTCCTTATTCTCTTCTTTTCCTTCTCATCAGTAGGCAACTACCCATCGGCCAAATAACGGATGCAGGGGGCCATCCATGTATCACCATAAAGGGAATTAGTCATTATGGAATTTAGAGAAGGGAAAAGAGGAATGCTGGGCGATGTTAGTGTACTCTGGACCAACGTCGTGGTACTGCCTGGCTTTTTGGTGCTTGCCAATCTGGAGAGTATATCCGCTCTTGTATTCTCTTAGCGTGGAACATGTTTGAATTCCATTTTTGAGAATTTCTCTCTCAACTCTTTGACACAGTTTAAGTACAGTTGGAGTTGAGGTTCACGAGCTTGATAGTCTCCCAGGATTAGTGAAATCACGAGTGTTGAATCACTGCATAGCGTCGCCTCAGAGGCTCCGATGTCGATCGTAGCTCGTAGTCCGGCCAAGCAAGCTTCGTATTCAGCTTGGTTGTTGGAAGTTTTGAAATTAAAACGAAGGGAGATCTCCAAGTGTACTCCATCGTCACTTTCGAGAACTACACCTGCTCCAGAGCCCTTTTGATTCGATGAACCATCGACATAGATGGTCCAATGGACACAAGGTGTATCTGGATCTATCCCTGTCATTTCCATAATGAAATCGGCCAGGACCTGAGCTTTAATAGCGCCTCGAGGTTCATAGGATATATCAAACTCTGAGAGTTCAATGGACCATTTGATCATCCTACCAGCGAGGTCAGGCTTGATTAACACAGAGCGGAGTGGTAGATCCGTTCTTACTAAGATTGGGTGTGCATGAAAATACGGACGTAGCCGTCGAGAGGCCCAAACAACAGCGAGGGCGGCCTTTTCAATTTTTTGATACCGGATCTCAGCACCTTGCAATGTTTTGCTGGTGAAGTAGACCGGCCTCTATCCATCAGGAGTTTCCTTTATAAAGGCTACGCCCAAAGCTTCATCTGAAATAGCCAAGTATAGGATGAGCATGTCCTCGGGGTCAGGCTTTGTAAGAATATGAGGTTTGGACAACACCTCCTTAAACTCTTGGAATGCTTGTTCTTGTTCCTATCCCCATTCGAATTTCTTGGACTTTTTCAGCACTTTATACAGAGGAAGTGATCTGTGAGCCATCTTTGGCATGAACCGTGCCAAGGCTGCTACTTTGCCATTCAGGGATTGGACTTCTCTCAGATTCTTTGGACTCTGCATGTTGAGAATCGTTTGGCACTTCCCTGGATTAGCTTTGATGCCGCATTGAGTTAACATGAAACCCAAAAACTTCCCAGCTGGGACAGCAAAAGTGCATTTCAATGGGTTTAGCCTCATGTTAAATTCTCTCAAGCGGATAAACACTTAGCGTAGGTCTTCAATATGATCACCCCCAACCGATGTCTTGGCTATGATGTCGTCAATGTACACCTCAACAAGTTTGGTGTGCATGCCCTCAAACACCTTATTGATCATGCGCTGGTATGTGGCCCCAACATTCTTCAGGCTGAAGGGTATAACGGTGTAGCAAAAGACACCACGATCATTGATGAAAGCTGTTTTCTCCTGATCCTCCTCGCACATCACAATCTGGTTATAACCTGAGTACGTATCCATGAAGCTCAGGTACTGATAACCAGAGGAATCATCCACCATCTGATCTATGTTAGGAAGAGGATAAGGATCCTTTGGACAGCAACGATTAAGGTCCACATAGTCGATGCACATTCTCCATTTGCCATTGGCTTTCCGGACCATTACTACATTTGAAAGCCAAGAGGAATAACAGATTTCCCTGATAAATCCGGCCTTAAGCAATTCCTCGGTTTGTTGGCAAGCTGCTTTCTGTTTCTCTGGTCCTAATCTTCTCTTCTTTTGGGCAACCGGTCTCGTCTCTGGGTAGACGGACAATTTATGACAACAGAAAGTAGGATCTATGCCAGGCATATCGCCTGCAGTCCATGCAAAGAGGTCTTTGAACTCCTGTAGGAGCATCAACAGTCGCTGCTCCATTTCTATATCTACCTTGTCATTAATATGGGTTACCTTTTCTAGAGAATCTCCCAATACGATGTCCCTGGAACTTCCATCCGATGTGGGCTTTGATGGGTTGGACGGATCAATATGCAAATCCGCCCTAGGGTCCAGGTCGACAAGGCTCACAGAACCAGCAGCTGTCCCACAATCATTGAGTTTCCTCTTTTTATTGGAGGCTTCCAACTTTGTCATATTTAGGCTCAGGTTATAACAGTACCTGGCCATCTCTTGGTCACCTCGGATGGATGAAACAGCATTGTCCTTATCGATAAACTTGATAAGGAGGTGTGGAGTTGACACGACTGCCTCCATAGCATTCAGGGTGGGGCGTCCTATGATGCCGTTGAATGGTGACTCGACATCAATTACCAGCACTCGGGATTTAACCATTCTGGCTCCTGGCTCACCTTCAAAGGAGATAAGGGTGTCAAGGTATCCAGTTGTTGGTTTCTTTGCACCATTGAAAGCTGTTAGTTCCTGTGTGTAAGGCTGTAAGTCTGAGTCATTAAAACCCATTATTTTAAAGCAATTATAAAAAATAACATCACAGGAACTTCCCTGGTCAACAAGGATTCTTCGGACGTCCTTGTTGGCTATGACTGCAACGATGACTACAACATCATCTCCACCAGGAATGGTAGGACCAAAATCCTCATCAGAGAATGAAATTATTGGAGCTTCAACCCCTCCCCTATAAGGACGATTGTCTTTAACTTTTCCTTGTACAGACAGAATCATTCTATGTTGATTCTTACAGGCTGTAATTGAAGCTCCTCCCCCAGCGAACCCTCCAGCGATCATATCAATGACTTCACACCGGCCCTGACGCTGTTGCTGAGGCATGTCATCTCTGTGTGCTATATCATCAGTTATTGCACCTTTCTGTTTCTCCGCAGCAGAGAATTTTCTAACCGGATTACGGTTATTGTCATCCCCATCGTCTGGATCTTTTTCTCTTTTGTCATTCCGATCTACCCTATCAAAGGACTTTTCTTTGAACAGGTACTGCTTTAATTTACCTTTTCTAATTAACGTTTCGACTGCGTTCTTTAGAGCTTGGCATTCATCAGTGGAATGACTTGTTTGTTCATGAAAGTCACAGTACTTACGGGGATTCCCTGGTCTCTTCACAGGGGCTGGCCTCCTAATGCCATAGATGCTGAAGGATGGCCATCCTACTTCTCTCAAAATTTGAGATGGCCTGGCTGACAGAGGTGCATAATGGCTAAAGGAATTAACACGCCTTTCTCGAGGTCGAGGAGAGGAGTTATTAACCTTGGGGTTATTGAATGGCCTCTCCATGTGTTCTGACCTCATTTTCTCCTTATCTCTCCGCGGCTGTGAAGGTGGTGTTGGTGGCTTTTTCTTCGCAGCCATAGCCTCTAGGTGCATCTCTATACCCACATACTTTGAGGCTTTTTTCCTGAACTCCTCAAACGTTGTTGGCGGGCTTTTTGCTAGTGAGAGAGCAAAGGCTGATCCTGGCTGCAGTGCCTTGATAACGATATACAGCTTAATGGATTCTATGAGGTTAGGAACTAGAGATGCTTCCTTGTAGAACCTCTTCAGGAAATCTTTTAATGTTTCATTTTTGCCCTGCTTAATTTGGGCCAAAGTATGAGATGTCCTGGGAACATCTCTAGAGATGACAAAGTGAGTTTCAAAAGTAGCTGCCATTTCAGCCCAGGAATCTATGGATCCAGAAGGTAAACCTTTGAACCAGCCGAGGGCCTCTTCTGACAATGTTCGTGGGAACATCCGACACATTACGTCTTCATCAGCCCCCAAGTACATGGCTTCAAATACGTAAGCATCAAAATGCTTAGTAGGATCAGTTTCGCCATTATACTTTCCAATGGAAAGAGGCTGAGTGGTTTGCAGATGTTTGGGGATGTGGACACTCATAAGTCTCCTTGAAAAAGGAACTTTGAGTTTGTATGTTACCGGGGGTGCTGTAATTAGCTCCCTCCTTCCCCGAGCTGCTCCATCATCAGAATCGTGGGTCTGTTCTCTCCCCTCAAACGTGGGGATGTTTGAGTATTGGAGAGTTGTGGATTTTTCTCCATCGGTTGTATGGGGAGTGTCTCTTGTGTGAGATGACTCCTTGTCCTCATTCTGCCTTCTCTCTCTTCGCAATTCTGCGAGTTCTTTCTGGAGTTGACTGATCAACTCATCACGAGGATCAGGGCTAGACACTGGTACTACCTTCTTTGAGCTGCCCCCATGAGAATCGAAGTTAAGCTTCCTGAAGGCGTTGGGGTTGGTCCTGCCTTCAGGTTGATTCTCCATAAAATCATATGCTTCGCCTTCCATTGATGATCACTTGTTCTTTCACAGGATATGGGAATAACTTTATCGGGTCCCACTGGGTGTGCCAATGATCTGTCCTGAACCAGGGTCAAGAGATCCGGTGTCGGGTCAGTCACAAATAGTAAGATGATTATGTCTCTGAAGACCGGTTATATGAGTATCCGATTTACGTATCCGATGTCTCTGTATAATGAGAGCAGATTAGGCGTCCTGGAGGTCCTTCACACCGTCCTTACGCGTTGATGTGGGCGAAAGGTGGTGTCACCTGCAAAGATTCTCTGACGCTCAAGTCAGTGGTGATATTCAAAGTGAGGAATATTTTTAGAGAGTAATTATAAGTGGATAGAGTCAAAAGATCCTCCCCTTCATTGATGAAGAGAGTTCATATACCTGATTGGCTCGATATTCGAGGATTTGTTAATGGGGAACCACCAACCTCCAATAACACTGTAAATTATTATTTTATTGTGCACTTGCTAGTATGATTGGGACAAGTGACTATTTTATATTGAGCGTAGAGAGTATAGGCTAGAATTAGGGGACAAGTTGACCATTCCCGTGAGTAGATTTTGGCTCGTGGTGTAGGGAATTATTGATCGGTCCCTGTAGCAATGCCTTTTGTCTTCTGCATAGTGACGTGTGTGTTATCCGGTGTCATGGTGTTATCCTGGACAACTGGTATAGGGCGAGCGCCTGATACGGAATTAGAGTCCGGATGTATACCGATGACACCGGTTGCACGTTGGTGAATTGACAAAGACGTTGAAATATGTCTTGTAGATCGGATACCGGTATCAAGACCAGATCAACAAGTAAGTTGACACTATTTTTAGTATTATGTATTTATATAAATGTATATCATTCACTCATGTTGAGTACTTACTCAATTCCCTTTCATTTTAGTGCTCACTAGCTTTTTGTGGTTATTTGTCTAGCAGATAACATAGTAGTTTGCATTTGTTCAGTACATGGCTATTTAAACTTTGTGTTGAAACGTAAGGTGACATTGGTACTTCTATTATGAATAACAAATGGGTTTGTTTTACTAATAGTTCTAATTGGTATTTTTTTCCAATAGGGCTGTAAATGGATATAACCGATTGAAGGACATAAACACAAACAAAAAATTACATTGGTTGTACTTAAAAGTAAGTACACTTCCTCTATAGATTTTATTTTTATATTTTGAAGCAAATACTAACAAACTTTGTATATGTATTGTGCAGTATTGTAGACATACGGGAGGTTATGAATACGAGTATTATGTGATGAAGATGGTGTAGACTATCATTGAGGCAAACATAACTGATTCATGGGCAACTGTAAGTTTCATAACCAATTCATTAATTTCAAACAAATTTGGGTAATGAGGTAGTTGTTGGTGCATACATTACGAGCTATTAATGTATCAATTTTAAGTTATCAATAAAATATGTATTTTCAGTTTTAAGATTGTTTTATAACTATTTAACCCTAGACTAATACGTCATATGATAATTATTCCTAAAATGTCCCTAATCAAGTATTTACATGGGGACATGTAAATACATTAAGACTAGTGTGTGAATGTACTGATGATTTGATCTCACAAATCATGGATATATGAGATATCAAGTCTTCACATAGGTACACATTAAGAGTAATGTTGTACTGGACAGACCCACTATGAGAACGTTGCATGGATTGTTACATGAGTGTCATAAACGGTTCTCAATGTGATAATGGTATATAGTTCTTTGACCTGAAGTCACTACGATTCCTACATAAGGAATTTGTTATTTTAATACAATCAAACATCATCTGTAATAAGATAACCATAAAGATTGTGATTAGGCAATGTACAAATTATACAGAGGGATATGAGTAATGTAGATGTGATTTGTCTCTCCTATGTGACAAGAGTGATATCTATGGGCCACTTGATGGAGTGAGACTAACGAAATGCATGGCCATGCTAGGAAGAATAAATATTAGATATTTATTCTGTAAAGTCTACTCCGGTATCAAGTAAAATGAATTGGGCCATACAAGGATGATGACGACCATTCATTAGGCCCAATTAGATATCGTGACAAAAGGAATAAATATATAAATAATTATCACTTATAGGTCATGTCGATGATAAATAGTATTCAGACATAATGATGTATTGCTAGATGCCACTCTTATTTTATATTATTAATAAAATAGTTTATTATTAATAGAACTGAATATTTTACCTATAGGGTTACACACATAAAGTAAGCCCATCAGAGGATAGTTTTATTTTAGTTAGACTAAAAATAAAACTATTAGGCCTAACTCATTTTAAAATGAGACAAGAGCCTAATGTATAATGAGAGCTCATCAGGATAAGACTTAAGCTTATATATAGAGCATGAGATGCTCATAGGTTGCTACTCAAAAATTAGGATTACTCTCTGAACTTCCGTACTAGCATCCGAAAATTCATTTTCTGGTGGGGGTTCTCGTTTTGAACTCCTAAGGACGAAGTTTAAATTGCTGTGATTGAAGAACGTGTTTTGCATCTACAAGAGGTAAACTCTAAAATGAAAAATTTTAATTTTGTATGCAATGCCCTAAAACATTCATTTTTTCAATTCCTTTTAGGAATCCTTTGTATTTCCGTTGCTTGACCCTGAGAGATTTCCTAAAAGTTATTATGTATTTGTATATGCAATAACTAATATATATATATATATATATATATATACAGGTTTTCTAGAACCGATCCCTGTTAATGCATAACTCGGTAATGGTTTTTCTTTTGGTATGGTTCTATCTTTGATATTATTTGTGGCAAGTTTAACCATGTCGCTTGTAGTATAATAAAGTGTCATTCCACTGAGGGGTGGTTGTTTAGTAAAATACGATTCAAACTATATTGGCGAGAAAGATATATTAACATGTAGTGAAGATAAACAAACATGAAACTAAACAAGTAAATAGTGTAAAATTTGCGAAAATAATAATGATCTAAATTTAAACAAATATTAAAGACTAGGATTGGACTTCATCTATCTCACCCTTCGATACGCTATATATATTTATTTAAATGGTTTTCAAACTATTGCTTTTTACACTAAATCAAAGTCATTCGCATCGATTCCTCGACTATGAAATTCATAAGAATATTCCCTAACCGTCGATTCCTCGATCACTTGAAAATATCCCAACATTAAGATTGACTATTTTGGCATTTGGTTCGTTGATTATTATTCCTAATAATCACCGCAACAAGCATTCCATTTAGATCTATTTCTAAAGATTATTTTCCAATAACCAAAGAAATCTAGAGTCAAGAAACTATTAATCAGATAGATCCAATATAAAGCATAAAATGAAAAGCCAAAAACAATAGAATGAAAGTACCAAATATATAAATATATAACAAGTGTACGTCAGAGCTCAAATCGATTACATCCAATCCCAATGAAATGTTTAGCTACACATGGTAGCCACTACAACTCAATAAATTGATAAAAAAATAGAAAGATAAAGAAGAAAAAGAATAGGTCCTCGATGAAGGATGGGTGGTGAAGAGGAGGATTATGATTTTTATTGCGTCTCTTATGTTCTCCCCTTTTAAAATTCTAATTCCAAAATTTCCTCTTTATATCGGGTCAATGCGCTCAAGCGAATTTAAGCTCGCTTGAGCGAATGAGACTCCTTCAGCTTGAAGAAAGGTCTAGCATACAGATTCTCCCTTGATAACTCGCTTAGGAGAAGAGCTCGCTCAAGTGAGTCCATAAATAACATCACACCAAACTTGATCATGGTATGTGCCAATGGAAAGAGGAAAAAGAACTTGTTTGTTTACTAACATCTCATCTTTTTCATTAAGCCATTGTAATTTATAAGGTCTATAGTGATCAATTAAAGCACAACCAAGTTTATGAACTATCCTTTGGCTAGCCATATTTGTGTAACTACCACTATCCACAATGAGAGAACAAAGTTTTTCTTTAATGTAACATCTTGTATAAAAGATGTTCTCTCGTTGTGTAGTGTCATCATCCATAATATGGCTTCCAAGAAACCTCCTTATCATAAAGAGCTCATCTTCATCTCTGAGGACATGTTTTTTATCAAAGGAATCACTATTTGAGCTATCATTAGAGTGTGAAGAGGAAGATTCCTGATAGCTTGAATAGTGATCAATGCCCCTTAAAATCATTAGTTTCTTTATTGGGCATTGAGAGACAATGTGACCCTTTCCTAAACACTTAAAACATTTTATGGAACATATCCTTGAAGAAGTAGGTTGGGATGAAGAGTTGGCATTCTTAGAAAGGGTATATTTAGAAGGTTGGGTAGGGGATGATCCCTATGAACCTCACTCTTAAGCCTAAGAGATGAAGTGCCCACTTCATGCTCCTTACCCTTTCTCCAACTATCCTCTTTTTGGTAGGGGAAATCTTCTTAACCCTTCCACTTGGGCCTAAAGGGTTTGGAATCCCGTTTGTAGTAAGAAGCTCCCTCCATGAGTTGAGCTTCTACTTGTGTGCATTGATGGAGAAGCTCCTCAATGTCCACATGAGGTAGAAGTTTCACTCTTTTCCTTATACTATGATTAAGGCCATGTAAAAATCTACGCATTAGGATTTCTTCATCCTCTTCAACATTGGCCCTAATCATAGTCATTTCCAAGGCTTTGTAGTAATCCTTCACACTCTTGGACTCTTGGGTGAGTCTATTGAACGTGGCCAATAACTTATCCCTATATTAGGAGGCTACATAACGCTTCCTAAGAAAAGCCTTTAAGTCATCTTATTCATCAATGGGTGGGAAATGGTCTTTCTTCTTATCCTTATAAATTTGGTTTGACCACACTAATGTATAGTATTAAAATCTTAGGGTGACAATCCTAACTTTTTTTTCATTTTTAGTTTGGTGGGAGTTGAAAAGTTACTCAATTTTCATCTTCCAGTCAAGGTAGGCTTCTACATCACTTTTACTATGGAATGAAGGGACATCTAGCTTGACCTCTCTCAAGCCACCCTCATTATGAGACCTATGGTACCTATCCTTAACTTCACTAGTTTCATCGTTATGTCTATGTTTATGTTGCCTATGATGTCTAGTGTTTATTTCTCTATCCTCCCCATTTTCTAGGTTATCTAACCTAGTGTTCATGGACTTTAAGTTTTCTAAGATTAGACACATGTGAGGGGGTAGGATCTCTCTCTCTCTCTCTCTCTCTCTCACACACACACACACACTAAATGAAGACATGTTCTAATGCAAAGATGTAAGAGATGAGATACTAGTTGGGTCATTCAAGTTGTGTAAGACCTAAAAAGAAAAGAACATAAAAGCAAACAAGAAATCACAACAATGAAAGCAAGGAAAACAAACTAGTCGGAGGTGTAAAATTTAAACTAAGCCTAGCATGTAAAAACGTACTATACTATCTAGAAACAAGTAAAGCAAACTAGACGTAGTGTAAGAATTTAAACTAAGTCCTTTGCATACTTACTCCTAATCAACTAAGTAAAAACCAATGTCCAAAGTCCAAAGTCCTTAATGTCCAAATACAAAGACTTAAGAAGGTACTTGAAAATAAAAGTCCCAAAATACAAGGGAAAGAAAAATACAAGTGACATAACAATTCCCTAAACTATTACAAAATTTGCTCTCCAATACAATGGTCTTCCAAGTGTTCTACCAAATCCAAGCAAGTCCACCAAGCTACAAAGAAAACACTTGAAAACTCAAAGCAAAGATTAGCACAAGTATTAATAAAAAGAAAATGAAATATGTTTTCACTCTTAGTCTCTCAAAAGTGTTTACCCTCACCCATCAAGCTCTCTATACTTTGTAGTTTGCTTAGGTCAATCTCTTAAGTCAAATTGAAAACCTTCCAATATGTTACCCAAAGAATGATGTTCTCACAAATCCTTAATCTTAAAGAATGCCAAGAAGTAAAATACTCAAGTGACAACAAAATTTAGAGAAAAAGAGACAAACAAGAAAAGGAAAATTAAGAAGCTAAATCAAAAGGAGTTTGATATGACAAACAAGAACTTAACAAGCAACAAAAGCTCAAAGAACAAAGTGCACAAGAGTGGAATAATAATGTGACAAACTAAGCGACAAAGAAGACAAGCAAGCAATTAAATGCAAACAAGCAACGAAGGCACACAAAGAGTAACCTAGAAACTCTAGAATGCTTACAAGTCCACAACCTTTTAATATAGTGTCGAAAGTCTTTTTCCTTCAACAAAAATGCACAAAACAACACAAATAGAACATTTAAACTACTGCACAACATAAAATGTAGTTTTTGTAATTTTTTTTGTGCAAGGGCTTTTTATGCTAATTTTTTTACACGTTTTGCCAAGAAAAGAACCAAACAATTGCATAAAATAATGGACCTTTCAAGCTCTTTTCTTTTCAACACCTTTTTCACTTATTTTTTTTATATTTCCCCTATTTTTTAGTCAAAATACTACAGCATAAAAAATAGCAAAATGTTCCAAAAGAGTGCACAAAAGGTACAAAACTAGGAAACTATAACTAGGTACATACAAGCGTCTTCTTCCATAAGTGTAAGGAAATGGAAGGCAATGATTTAGGACACAAATAACATCAAAATAAAGACAAATACAACATGCAAAAAGTGACACAAAGTTGTTGGAAAAATGAAATTAAACTAGAATCAACACACCTAAAGGAATTCTAACAACCTACAATTGAATGAGTCACAAAATCCACCTTTAAAGTGAGATGGATACAACTAACACAAGGAGCTTGTTAAGCACTTTAAATGATGTGTTAGAATCCAGCAAGACAAATTTATAGCAAAAGTCAAGTAAAATTCCTAGAAACCTAAAGAAATAAGCTCCATGACCTAAGACATGAACTAAGAAAGCTAATACACTAAAAACAAAGCAACAAACACCTAACAATCATACTTATACCATACGGTTTTATAGTAATACAACAAAAAAACACTTTAAAACATGTAAGTGACATAACAAAAGCACAATATGCAAAGAAAATACAAGCGAAAGCAGGAAAGGAGAGGTAACTTGTGGTATAAGGCACCAAATAAAATGTTTTACTCATTTTTTTACCAAAATTTGAGGTTATATTTCGGACAAGTGTAGTAAAAAGATTTGTGAAAGCTCTTTTCAAAATTCCAAGACAAACTAAGTAGATCTAAAAAATTAAGAAGACATTACTTTTTGAATTTTTTGAGAAATTTGACATATGATATAAGAAATTAAAGCTAGAGACAAGGAGAATTCATATTCTAAATTGAAAATTCAGAATAACAACACAAAAATTCCAGATCTAAAGAAATGAGAAGAAGAGGAGTTAGACTCTTGATATCAAATGTTGTAGGATTTTGCTTGAAAATTCTAAGGAGAAATGGATCTCCCTCTTTTTCCTTCTTTAAATCCAAAGCAAATGACTCTAAAATGTTAAAGCAAATTTGGAAATGAAGATATATGGTGTAGGTCGTAAGCTTGAATGGAATGAAATGAATGTTTTAGAAGCTTAGAAACCTAGATCTAGGCTAGGTATTACGAGAGAAATGTAAGCTAATGGTGAGGCAAGGATGGAAGAATGAATCCGCCACTCTCTAAGGCTAGAGAGATAAGGTGTTTGAGGTTCACCACCTTTGGGAGGAAGCCAAAGGAGAAGAACAAAGAAAATGCACTCGTGCTCTACTTTCTAGAGAGCAATGAGAGCTTATCTCACTAAAACTTCTTAAAACTCAAATTATGAAGGAAATACAAGCAAGTGAGGTATTTATATGACCTCTAGAAGTTTCTGCCACTAGTGTTAAACTATGGGCCTTGGGACTTCTTCAAGGCCCTTCGACACAGTGAAAGGAGGCGCTTTACTCTAAGATAGAGTAAGTCTAAAGTGTAAAAGTCCTCAAGAGCTCCTCCTTGGGCTTGGACCCTACTATGGATGACATATGGGAAGCCAAGTGTGTCTAGAGTATCTCCCTAGCTCTTTTGGCCCTTGACCTAGTCAAAGGACCCTTAAAGCTCTCCAAGGCAACCTCTAAACCCTGTGAGGGCTCTATGGCTTCTACCTGGGTGATGGCTATGTCAATTATGAAATTGAAATCATGCGAATCGGACATCGGATGAAGGAGATATGAATTTTCTAATGAATTATGTGCGATTTAACGAGATTAACAAATGGGGTTTTCAGAGTTTGAATCCTTGATTCTTAAATTGGGGATGATTGGTAGTGAATTAGCTTTTGAGAATAGAAAAATGGATTGTTAGGTGTTTCATAAGGAAGAAACCAAGATAAGAATCTCTTGATTTTGATGCCTTAAGCAAAAGTTATGCTTGAAACACCATTAGGGTTCGAGCTGAACACGAGGGTTCCAATATAACTAGGTGTTTTCTCAAGAAATGGGGTTGATGGGATCCGAATTAGAGTTGGGTTCCTTCAGGAAAAGTGTTTTGATTGTCGAAACGGATCATTAGAGACTGACTGTGCTAGAATCAAACATTCAGAAGTGCTTGCATAGCCAAACAATGGAGGTATATGAGGTATGGGTTGAGCCTTTGAGACCGAACCTGTTTTCCTTGATTTGCCACAAGGCTTGCTTTAACTAGACTAGTTTCCCTACAAGTACACTAGTCTCAGGTCGGATTGTTGATGCCTAACCATCCACTAGGTTTTGAAGTTATATTTGAGAACCTGACAATATTTTATTATTAAATATTTTTATCAATAATTAAACATTAATTAAATATTACTAAATTAAATACTAAACATTAATATATTTTTCTTCAAAAATATATAAATATTAATTAAATATTATATCTAAATACTATTAAACAATATTATTAATTATTATTATTTAATTAAATATTTTATTGGGAAAATATCATTAACACTAACTATCAACAAACAATGGCTAACCACTACTAAACAAATATTATTATTATTGAACTTTAATTAATACCAAACAATTAGATTACTACCAACATTAATTACTATATAATTAAATGTTACTATCGCAATTAAACATTATTAAGTCATGTACTATATTTATTATCACTAGGTATTCATTTATGCTCGATTTTCCTCATCTCTGTATCTTTTCCACTACCATCACACATCTCTATCCTTTCTCACACTCCTTGTGTTTTCTTGACTCTATTCCTCATAGCTTATATTCTTTCAGGGCCACCATGTCTCATCTCAGACCAGCCTAACACGTTGGTCGAACTTATTCCCATCGTTGTCTTGTAGAGAATACAACTTATGGGATAGGCTGAAGCCTCACGCTTTCCTTAAAAAGCTCAACAGGACACCTTCAGGAGTCCCTAAGGGTCTAGGATGTTACAGAATCAAACCACCCCTAGTTAACTTAACTAATTAACTCCCTCTTAAGTTTGTTCCTCTCTTCCATCCACCCACTCACTCTTTATTTCTCTTTAACTCACTTGACTTTTACTTTCTCTCATTCACTATCATCCTAAGGAAGCAATCTTCTCCATCTTATTCTCTCTAAACTAAACCTCTCTCTATTTTTTCTTCCACCACCATTTCTTTTCCCATCTCCACCATCATCACCTTTATAAACATCTCAAAATTTAGAAGATAAATTATGAACGTGGAAATGATTAATTATTTGATGCCCAGATTATATAGGGAAATTAATTAAATATTAATTGTAATTATCAGTAAAATAAATTTACTAAAACTAAAAGATTTAACTAACGATGTGGGACCCATTAAATTATTTTTGGGTATTTGATAGCATAAGATAATAAGATGATTATTGTGAGTATAGGGTTATGCTCGAAATAATTTTTAGAGTTGAAGAAGTATTTATTCAAAGACAGAATGTATTTGTAGTTAGCAAAAATACAAGCGGAAATAGAATTAAGAAAAAATGCAAAATCATTCTCTTTTGCCTTAACATTACCGTGAGAAATTTGCACCCGTCTTTTCACTCTGCTGACTAATGGACAAAGGGAAAATGCATATGGGCCATTGGATCAATTGAATGGTCATGATGAGGATAGAGAAATCACCTTTTCTCCCTCTTCCTCCTCATTTTCATTATTTTCTCTTATCTCCCTCTTATTTCCATTTTTGCTTCTTCTCCCTCTTGTTTGCCCCCAATACAATCGGGGGACCGAATTGATTATAAAAACATGGGTTTAATTGATTAGTTAATTAGTGAACAAGGAAGACTATTATCTAGACGTGTGAATATTGACTTTAAAACAACAACGATTAATTACCTTTTGTGGCCATTTTTCTTCCAAATTAATTGTAAACACTTGATATGTGAGACACTAATTGGACATTGGAACAAGTCTAAACTCATTTGTTCACTTCTTTATTTTCTCATTTCTTCTTCAAGCTTTGAAAGCAAGGTAAGACCCATGGCTATATCTTGTCTCGATTCATTATTTTGGTGGTATTGAACCATGAAAATGATGTTGTCGAGTTGAGAAATGAATATGGTTTTCATGAACCCTAGGTTAAATGACATAGAAATTGGATTTTTGATGTTGGTCAGCTGGAACATGAATTTTAGGCTTGGTGATGCTTGAAATGATGAATGAAGATAATGGGAATTGTTATTGATGATTTTGGTGAAACCCTAGGTTTTGGAAAAAAAATCAGGGGTTTTGGCATAAATTTGGGGAAATTGTGATTTTTTATCATGACAATGATTAATGAGTATGGAAATGAATTTTGGAATCATTGGCATGAATTATTAGTGATGAGGAATTATGGAACCATGATAAATGTTGGTGTTACAAGTAATCAAATATGGTAGAAGTTGTGTTCTTGTTGTGGTTGGCTTGAACAATTAAAATGTGGTGTTATGGAACATTGGGAACCTATTATGGATAATGGGTGAAGTGAATGATGTTGATATTGATGTGGTTAGACATTGGGTGTAACCATTAAAATGGTAGAAAATATCAATTAAGGGAAAGGAATTCCTAAAACCTAATAAAATATGAAACTAAAACCTATAAAATATTTAGAATATGACAAAAATTAAGAATATATTTATTTATTAGTTAAAATTAAAAATGATGCTTTAATAGGCAATTGATTGTATTTGTATATGTATTAAATGTAGGGCAAAATCCAAAAAGTGAGGCAGAATTATCAAATCACCTAGATTACTTTTCTTGAGGTAGGAGATGAGTTTTATATTCTAAATGCATGAATTAATTGATTTGATGATTGTCGTATGATAAGGTAAATCATATTTTCCTTGCCATGCATTTTGTGAATTGCTATAGTGAAGGCCTTGACGTTGTGGTATCGTGTTTGGCAAATATGTTATATGCATTTAGAATATGTGGTGTGCCTCTTATGGTGATTGATGAATGTTATGAAATTTGGCAATTGTGTGTCTATACTTGTTATGAAAATGTGTATGTGTCACCACTAGTAATGAAAGCTGATGGTTGATGATGAGATTGAATGAATGATGTTGTATGGTACACCCTTGAGTGTTGATGAAAAATTAATAAGTGTTGTTGATGCCATTATAATTAATGCAAGTTGTATGCTTGTAATGAGTGTTGAAATTATGTTGATAAAAGAGAATGTAAATGCCACAAATAAATATTGAAACAATGGCAAGATTTGTGTGAACTAAAATCCACTAAGAGAATATGGTGATGATGATAATGAGAAAGATGATGGATGATTGATGAGTGGCATAGTAGGATGCATTAGTGTGAGAATGCAAATGAGTTGCATCTATATTACATCCATGACATATCTATCTAGCTGTCCGATTTAGGATGTTAGGGGTTCCAGGGTTGGCCTAATGGAAGGGCGACTCAATGCACGAGCGTGATTTGTTACCCTAGTGATTCCGTGGTTGAATCACGAACCTTCCCATGGTTAATCACAGGGGATTGCATGTGGTTGACCCAGTGGGGGTGGCTCTTTGAGGAGCGGAATTTCCTTGGTAGTTTTGTTGAATCACAACTACCATGGTGAGGAATCACGGTTGGCCCACAACACCATGTTGATAACATCTTGTACGTTGCTTGCCGCTGTCCTAATGAAATGACCGATGTTGTATTTTGGGCAATGCGGTTTGGTACCAGTGAAAATGTTGAATTGATATATATTTGTATACACATTATTGTTGAGATGATACTGTAGTATGAACCCCTATTGATAATTTGTTTTCCTCAGTCAGATCCATAATTGATGAATATGGTATTCTTGTGCATATGCATTAACCAAAGAGCATTTGCATATAACCTAGTGATATGCTAAAATAAGATTGAGACTTCGAAGGGTAATGGGTGAATTTAGTGGTTGAAACCCTTTAAACTGACAAAGTAAACTATTATGATAAAATTTGTAAAAATACTTGTGATGTCCTATTGTAATGAAGGGTAATGGAATTATGGTTGTGTATATGTTTGCTATGGGTGTGGCTATGACCAATACGCATGTTTATTGTGACAAAAATGATGGTTTGATGATGTTAGAACTTATGTTACAAAGATAAATGATTTATATGCATGTATAAATAATTACAAGTGTTTAATTTCATCATTTCGAATGTAAATACTCACTCTCCCATGTTGTCTCTTTTCAGCATGGTGATATAGGACTTCTCATGGGATTAGATGATATCGTTTTAGAAAACTAATGTTTTATTATGGAAGGTATAATAGTGGTAATGGAATGCCTTGGCCGGCAAAGTAAATAATTTTAGTGATATTGATATTGTAACATCCCTGATGTTTTAATGTTTAGGAAATAAATAAATAAAATGCTATTGAGTTTAAAATAATAATAAATAAAGAAAAAGGAAAAATGGAATAAGGACCCTGACGCGTAACGTAGCTGGGACGCGTAGCGTCAGGTGCAAATTAGTGAGCTGACGCGTAGCCTCAGTGGGACGCGTAGCGTCAGTGTCGCGATTAGCTTAAAACAGGGACATGCAAAACAGAATGCATAAATACTCATTTTTTCTTTTTCTTCTTCTCTCTCACGGATGGTACTCAAGAATTGAAGAAACCTTTAAATTCTTGCATCTTGGACCCTTTGGAAGTCACAGTAAGCCTGGGGAACCTTCAATCGCATGATTTTCCTTCTCTTCTTATTTTCCCCTTCTTCTCCTCTCTTGAAATCGAACATGCATGTGGGAATGGGGGCTTGGATTCTAAGTTTTGTGGACTTGGGAAGCTTGGGTTTGAGTCTTGGAAGGGTAAGGAAGGAAATGTACTAACTGGATTGGTGTTTTGATAACCGTAAGTGCCAGAGCGGGTGTTGGCCAAGCGATCGACGAAGTGGGCATCGAGTTTGGAAGAGGAACGGTGAATCAAGTAACCGAAGGATGCAATCGACACCAAGAGCAAATTTTAGAAGCTTGGAATCGAGGTAATGGGGTGTTCAGGTCGTAATTAATTAAGATTTGATAATATGATAGCTTCGGGAGACTTAGCAATTATTTAGAAAATGTTGAGGATGACATAGAGTGGTTAAATATAATTAATATGATTTTATAAGCATGTTTGAATGTGATTATATTATTGTTTGATAAAGAATTATGTTGAATTGAGTAAATATAAGCTAGAAACTAAGGAAATAAATATATATGCATGGGTAACATCAAATAAATTATGGATTTTGATTGGTGATAGTGATGTGTGGTGTGATAATTATTGATATTGATGTATATGATTTGATGGGGTTCATGACATGATGAGTATGTGTATGTGTACATGGCATGTGATGATGGGCTTGGCAAGTAGGCCACCCGAGTGATGATTATATGTTAGTTTCTGACGATGTGTATGAGATATATTGATATTATGCCATGTATGATAGGAGTTGTTATATGATTATGTGGTGTGGGATGGCCAACGGTATATATAGCCCCTTATTTCTGGCTCCCGTGGCCTTTGTGTCCAGTTGAGCTACCAAGTGGTCAAGTAGGACCCAGTGGTAGAGGTGGAAAGTCAAGCTGGACTCGGTGGGCCAAGCAGGGTCCACGGGGTGTCAAGTAGGACCCCTAGCTAAAGGTCAATCCTTTAGTATCTGGATACTAGGCGTTGAATTATATAAGAGTCAGTTGTGATATTTAATGAGACTGTCAATATTATGTGAATTGTATGAATTAAATGAATTACGTACGGATGATGACTGATATGTGATCTAGGATGTATGTGATAGGCCAATGGTGCTAATTAGGCCGAGAAATAATATATGTTGTATATAGTTAGTATTGTGAAGTAAATTATGAAAAAAAAGATAGTAAATATTTGGATATACATAGACATATATGCATGTGTGCAGGAGACCAAAGGAAGTTACTAAATAATATGGATAATAGGTATTATTAATTTTATCATTCTATCCTATATTAATTACTCACCCTTGCTATTGTTTCTTTAATTTTAGTGACCAGTGACAAGGAGGGTGCTAATGCTCCGGAGGTGCGCCAAGTGGAGGATTGATGCCAAGGAATAAGTGAATCGATGTAATAGTTGGTAGCATGTGATAGTCTGTTGGATTTATTTGATAAGTTAAAATTGAATATGTGTATAATAAACTAGTTAACTATATGTGGTGAATTAACTATACAATGCTTTGGTTAATAGTTGCACTTAGGTTGGTATGTTGATGATAATTCATGGTGAAATAGTTAGTAGGTGATGTGATGAAGATATAAATGATCGATAATGATGTTGATGATTCGAATCTGTATGATATGTTATGTAATGTAATGTGTGGATTATTATGAATTGGGGCACGAAGCCAATGTTGTGTGAATGATTGATATGGGCAGTTTCTGTAAATTGCATGATTGAGATGTTATGTGTTTGTGATGTAATTGATTAATGTGGTGGGTAGTAAATTGATGATTTGATTGAATTAGGAAGTTATGCGTATAGTGAACAATTATGGAATTAAGGAACTAAATAGGCGGTTTTAAGATCCAGTGCGTTTCGGAACCCCTAGAAGGTGCCAGTAGATCCTTTAGGACATTTAGGATATGTATGTATTGGCCTTAGGCCAATTGGAACCCAATTAGGGTGTTTGCTGAAAGTGTTTTGCATAAAAAGGGTTTAAACTTCATTTTGCGCATATGATGGGATTTTGGCGAACGAACAGCGCCAACAGTTCCAAAATGGGGAAAACATGTGGCCCGCGAAGTTTCGTGGCAATCGGACCTGAAACAGGCCAATTGGGTAGGCTAGAAGTTGGTCGGGTGGCCTAAATTATGTATTAGCACCAAGTCTGTTACTGTCATGCTGACGCGTAACGTCAGCCTGGCGCGCAGCGTCAGAGCTGCGCAGGGGAGCTCACGCTGCGCGCCAGCCCCCTGTTTCAACTTTGATTTTCCTTTCAACTTAAATGAACTATGGTGCTTATAAATTGATTACTAAATTTTTATTTTGGTACTTTTATTGAAAATGTATATTTTTCTAATTATGATGTAATTTAATTATTTAAATGTGAAAAATTTACTGTGAAAATTATTAAAACGGTTAGAATTAAATATAAAATGACGAAAGATGTCACAGGTGGTATCAGAGCGGTTCTTTCCAGAGCTGGGTAGATGGGTAGAGATGGTAAATTGTATGAGTCTTATTTGGAACTGTCCTTGTATTTATTTGCACAATGTGTGTAGATGTTTGCATTATTTACAGGTTAACTTGGCATCATTTCCCTTGGCACTCCGGCGGCATCTTGTTATGTATAAGGTAAATATTTTACTCCCTAGTCCGTTATTGGTTATTAATGGTGATGTGTTTGGATATTGTAGAACTCGATTATGGCGGAAGGAACTAGTTCAGGTGGGAATGATGACTTCTTTGTGAGGTTTTCACAAGCTGAATCTGGCCTGACTCTTGATAAATTTCTAAAAAGGAATCCACCCACTTATAAAGGAGGACACAATTATGATGGTGCGTATATGTGGCTGCGGGATATTGAGCAAGCTTTTGAATACTTTGAAGAACAAAAGGTGCAGTTTGCCACTTATCAACTGAAAGATGAAGCCCGTGTATGGTGGTTAAGGACCAAAGTTCAAATGAATGCCGCAAGTGAACCTTTAATATGGATGAATTTCCAGCGGAGGTTTCTTGCCAAATATTTTCCAGATAATTATAAAATCCACAAGGAGATGGAATTCCTAAAACTTGAACAAGGCAAAATGTCTGTAGCTGAATACACAACGAAGTTTGATGAGTTGTGTGGCTTTTACCATCCTTTCTCTCTTGAAGGAACTGAGGGCAGTAAATATGCAAAATACGAAGCTGGGTTAAGGACTGAATTGTGAAGTGCAATTGTTCCTATAGAGATTTGTGATTATCCTACTCTGGTAAACAAGACCAAACTTGTTGAGGAGGTACAGTTGTAGAGAGGATCCCAGTCAAGGGATAAGAAATCGTTAAAGGCGAAAGGATTCAGTTTTAAGAAGATGGGTCAGTTCTTCCATGGTGGCAAGTCTTTTGTTTCATCATCATCTTCTTCTGGTCGTGGCTCTACTAGCCGTTCTGGTAGTCATTCTGGTGGTTGTGCATGTTATAATTGTGGTCAGGAAGGCCATATTGCTAAACATTGTCTTGTTAATCAAACTATTTGCTTCCAATATGGACAACCAGGGCATGTAACATCCCATTTTCAACACAAATAGAAAATAGATATTAATATATCTTTCATTAGAAATACTTATTATAAGTTAGTTTATTATTATCATTTTTATGAAATTTTGGTACTTATATTTAATTATTTTTTAAAATAAAATAAAATAATAATAAAATTAAAATATTTATGAATGAAAATTTTAAAATGACTTAATTAGTATTCATTGATTAATGAAATTATATTAAGAATTTTGAATATCTTTATTATTCACAACTTTTATTTTATGTTTATGTTTTTACATATTTATGATTTAACTCTTATTAAAATTTTAAAATAAAATTTTGAAGGAATTAGACTATGGTTCTTTAGAACTTTTTGATCTACATGACATTTATGATTTTCTAGAATGTTTTGAAAATTTTGAAATATTTTAATAAAATAATATATTTTAAATAATTTTAAATTCATATAAAGTTATTTAAAATTAAAAATATTTACAAGAAAGTGAAGTTAAACTATAAGAAAATTTTTTAAAATCCATTTCAAGTAGACTTATCTAAAAATTATCGGTTTGCGTAAAATCTTGATTTTTACCAATTGTAAAAAAATTGAAAACGTACCAATAAATTTTTATTAACAGAAAATTTTAGATTTTTAAAATTTAAACTTTATATTACTTATCATAAAATTAGTAAGAACTGATATAATATCGCTAAATTTCAAAAAGGATCGATTTTGAATATTTAAAATATACCGAGTGAATGGTTACTATTTGGCTTAATAATTCACCCGACATTTAGTATGCAAAATACTGTGCATGAACGAAAATTTCAAACTTGCACAGTAACCAGAAACGAAAATTTCAAAAATTACACAGTACTTTTATAATAAAATATTCAAATATATAGTGAATTTTTCTACTATAAATACCAAAGGATTTCTGAAGGAAAAATCACAATTTCAGATTAAATTTTCTTAATATAGTAGTGCTAGAGAGATAGTAGTGGGAGTAAAAGAGAGAAATAATTTTTATGGAAGGAAGTTCTGCCAAAATCATAAGGTAAGAATAACTCTCTTTTATACTTTTTAGGTTTATTTTTATATCGTTTTAGAAATCTATTATTATACTGGATATAATATTATTTTAAGTTACTATTCTAAATAGTAAATTACTATTGAGAATAGTGAATTACTATTTATATAGTAAATTACTATTACGAATAGTAAATTACTATTCAAATAGTGAATTACTATTTACTGTCACTATTTACGATTTACTATTTACCGTTACTATTTACATTTTACTATTTATGGTTACTATTCATGTTTTACTATTCACTATTCACTATTCAAAATTTACCATTTCTGTTTTACGTAGTAATCTTTATTTTTATCTTATGCCAATACTGAGATAAGTTGGTATTAATATTTCTAAAACTCGGAGGTGCAAAGTGAACTCACTTTTGGTAGCAATTCAAGGTAAGGGGAGTGAGATAGAAATATAATATGAAAAGACATAAGAATAATGGGAGGAGTCCCTTACTCCTTTAAAATTTAATAATATTATTATTTTAAAATAATAACTATTTAACTTAAAATTTATAATAAATTTTAAATTGAGTATCTTGTGTAACTTGATTTGAATACCTATGTAAATACCTGAATAACCTATGCGAACTAGACTGAACCTATGCAAGGACTTAGACTATTATGACCTGTATGGACTAAACTATACATATGTGAGGATTGGACTATATGGACCTACATAGACCTATGCGAGGAATGGAGTATAAAGACTTAAAATTAATCTTATTAATCTAAATAACCATTAAAATTTGAATTATATTTATGACTGATATTTAGTTGATTTGATTTGATTATAATTAATAATATTTGATTTTGATTAATGATATTGTGATTTATAATACTAGACTGTGATTAATAATATTTCTGATTTGATGATATTTGATAGTGATTGATGATATTACAATACTTGATTGTGATTGATGAATGATTGATGGCCTTGTGATATGGAGTTTGAGCATATAGCAAGCATGACGGAAAGTTAAAACTCAGTAAGAATTTTCTTACCTTACTCTTTAAATTTTTATTCTAAGAGAAAGTATTTTATAATTATTTTAGTCTTTTATTTCTTCTTAGAAATAATTTTCACTAACTGTATTTTTAATCTCTAGAATAAAATCTAGTATTAGAAAGAAGCTATTTTATGAAAATCAGAGGTTGAGATAATTAATTCTTGAATTAAAATTTTTTTATAGTTTTAAGTATTCTTAGTTAATGATTTTAAAAAAATTATTTTCTTTTAGAAATTAGAAGTTTAAAGTAAATTATTTTGGTTTTCCCCAACGAAATAACTAAGGGGTATTTTGTCGAGATTTCTGAACTCAATCTAGTTAAGATTCAAATTGAGAAAGATTATGTAAATATGTGAAGTTTTTTTAAGAGAAAGTTTTGAGATATTTAAGGCGTGTAAACTCAATTTTGATAAGATCTGAATTTGAAGACTGTACTAAATTTATTTCTGTATAACAAAAGTTCAAAAAAGAACTTATGGGAATGTACAGTTTATTGAGATGATTTTATGAACCTTTATGGTATTTAATAATTGAGTTTCTAAAAGTCTTAACCAACTAAATATGCGAGTAGTTCATGCATCATGAATCATTAAATAGAAATGAGATGTGATATTTGTAACACCCTCTGTTACAGCTTAATAAATACTAGAAAAATTTGTAATTTTTTTAAAAAAATATGATTGTTGAAAAGAAACTATCGGAATAAATTACATACATCATTTCTGAAATACCTCATAAATATTATTAAGACTTTAATAAGTAATTTTACATTCATCCAAAGAAAATAAATATTAAACATTATAAGAAAGAGAGGAAACTCTATGGCCCAGAAGCAGTTACTTAATAACATTATTTATTCATTGGACCACGATATTCATACCGAGTTCCCTTTCTAGAACGTCCTATATTTACTTCCGAGATTCTTCGATTCTTCCCTCTGAACCATCAATTTAAAACATATGAAACAAAAACACAGAGAAAGGAGTGAGAAACAGAATATAATATTCCCAAATGGGGCATAAGCAATAAAGGGTTTTCACAAACTAATATACAATAATATCAATCACAATCACAATCACACACACAATCAATTATGAATGCATGAATGTTATGCAATAGCTTCATCATAACTTACCTATATATGTGGGCCCTTAAATTTTAATTTGCACTGGGCCAACCAAGAGTTTACACTGTTCCATAAGTCCGGATAATAATAATATGAACAGCTCAACTGACATGGAAACACTTAGAGACTAGTCAGATTGAAAAAGTTTTTATTGTGAAAGTACCCGACACTAGGGAGCTACCCCAAGTCCCCTGAAGCACCTTTTCACACCCTCTCATCCCAAGGTTCGTAATTAAGCCTCCTCTAATGTATCCTCGGTTTCTATAATTCGTCCCTAGACAATATCATTTTGTTTCACTTTAATGATTTATGATGCATGAACTACTCGCGTATTTAATTGGTTAAGGCTTTTAGAAACTCAATTATTAAATACCTTAAAGGTTTACAATATCATTTCAATAAACTGTATATTTTCTCAATTCTCTGAATTTCTGCCCCATAGAAATAAATTTGGTACAGTTTTCAATTCTCACCAAAATCGAGTTTCCAAGCCTTAAATATCTCAAAACTTATCATAGAAAACTTTACATATTTTTTTCTCAAATTGAATCTTAACAATATCGAATTTAGAAATCTCAATTAATTCCAAATATCTTTAGTTATTAGGTTGGCAAAATAATTTACTTTTAAAAATTTTATTTTTCTTAAAGATAATAATTCTTAATTTATTAAAAAAATACTTAAAATTATAAAATTTTTCTTTAATTCAAGAATTAATTAATTCAAGCTTTTTATAAATTAATTTTCATAAAATGACTTCTTTTGAAATAAATACTAAATTTTTAAAGATTAAAAGTAAAATCAATGAAAATAATTTCTAAGAAGGAATAAAAGACTAAAAAATAAAATAAAATAATACTTTTTCTTAGAATAAAAGTTTAAAGAGTAAGGTAAGAAAATTCTTACTGAGTTTTAGCTTTTTGTCATGCTTGCTATATGCTCAAACTCCACATCACAAGATCATCCATCATAATTAATAATCATAAATAATTAACAATCACAAAAATAATCAATCAATATCAAGTCAATAAAGCATCATTTATAAATATTATAATTCAAAGTCTAATGGTTATTAATATAGTCAATTTGAGTCCTTATCATCTATTCCTTGTATAGGTTTAGTTCAGTCAATAATAGTCCAAGTCCTTGCATAGGTTTATCAGAGTTAGTTACACAAGATATTTAATTTAAAATTTATTATAAATTTTAAGTTAAAAAGTTAATATTTTAAAATAATATTATTATTAAATTTAAAAGGAGTAGGGGACTCCTCCCATTATTCTTATGTCTTTTCATATTATATTCCTATCTCACTCTCTCTTACCTCTTGTATACTGATTCGTTATTGAAAATCTGTGCGCGTTTCGTCTCTGAGTTCTAAAACATACCAATTTTTTTTAATATAGTTACAAGATGAAAATTAAATAGTGAATCATAAATAGTGAATAGTGAATAGTGAATAGTGAATTGTGACTAGTGAATAGTGAATAGTGAATAGTGACTAGTGAATAGTAAATAGTAAATAGTAAATAGTGAATAATGAATAGTAAATTTTGAATAGTGAATTTTGAATAGTGACTAGTGAATAGTGAATAGTGAATAGTAAATAATAAATAGTAAATCATAAATTGTAACAGTAAATAGTAAAATGTGAATAGTAACAGTAAATAGTAAATCATGAATAGTAATGGTAAATAGTAAATCGTGAATAGTAATGATAAATAGTAAAACATGAATAGTAATGATAAATAGTAATAGTAAATAGTAATTTACTATTGAAACAGTAATTTACTATTGAAATAGTATTTTACTATTCAGATTAGTAACTTAAAATAATATTATTTCTGGTATAATAATAGATTTCTAAAAACGATATGAAAATAACCCTAAAAAATATAAAAGAGAGGTATTCTTACCTAAGGATTTTAGCAGAACCTTCTTCTAAAAAAATTTATTTCTCTCTCTTACTTCCACCACTATCTCACTAGCACTACTATATTAAGAAAACTTAATCTGAAATTGTGAATTCTAAAGAAGAATTCCTTCGGTATTTATAGGAAGGAAAGTTACTATGCATTTCATTATTTTAATATAAAAGTACTGTGTATTTTTTGAAAATTCAATCCTGGTTACTGTACACTTTTTGAAAATTTCATATATGCATAGTATTTTGCATAGTAAATATCGGCTGAATTATTAAGCCAAATAGTAACTTTTCACACGGTATATTTTAAATATTCAAAATCAGTCCTTTTTCAAATTTAGCGATATTATATCAGTCTTTACTAATTTTATAATAAGTAATATAAAGTTTAAATTTTAAAAATCTAAAATTTTCTATTAATAAAAATTTATTGATACGTTTCCAATTTTTTTACGATTGGTAAAAATCAAGATTTTTCTCAAACTGATCATTTTTAGACAAGTCTATTTGAAATGGATTTTAGAAAATTTTCTTATAATTTAACTTCACTTTCTTATAAATATTTTAAATTTTAAGTCACTTATATGAATTTAAAATTATTTAAAATATATTATTTTACTAAAATATTTTCAAAATTCCAAAAAATTCCAAAAAATCATAAATAATACGTAGATTAAAAAGTTCTAAAGAACCACAATCTAATTCCTTCAACATTTTAATAGAAAAATAAAAATAAGGGTGTTACAATATTGCCTAGGGACGGATTATAGAAACCGAGGATACATTAGAGGAGGCTTAATTGCGATCCTTGGGATGAGAGGGTGCGAAAGGGTGCGAAAGGATGCTTCAGGGGACCTGGGGTCGCTCCCTGTAACATCCCGATTTAAAACGAAGTACCGGGTGAAATAAAGTCATTAAAATAATAATAAATTCAGAAGTGGAAAATTATTTATTAATTACCATTAACTTAATTAATCAAATGAGGGATGATTACGTGTGTTTAACTATTGATTGTTGCTGATGGTGACTGGGTGACGTGAGCAGACTGCTGCTTCACGTTTTCCCACCCCACCTTTCCATTCCTTCGTGCATGCATATATGATTGGTCGATGGGTCTTTGCCATTTATCCCTTCAGATTTCCCTCTGCGACTTCTCTCTTCCTCTTCTTCTTCTTCTTCTTCTCTGCTCTCTGTTTCCATTTTCTGCTTTCGGAAACCACGTTGACGGTACTGCAGAGGAGTCGGAGCTCCCTCATGCTAATGAAAGGCGATCATCGAAGTGGAAGAAGAAACAGCCCCTGTTCCTGAGTCAATCGTGGAAGACAACAGTGTTCAAGAGGAGGCCGAACGAGTGGAAGTAACGAGCGAAGCAGCAAGGCAGAGGATCAACATCCAAGCAGAAGAGTCTCTCGGAGTTTCGTAGTTGGTAGGGGGAGTACCTTATATTTTAAATGCATGGGTTATGGACGGGTTCCGGGTGCTGATGATTGCTGTTTACTTTGTATTCTATTTATGTGTTGTGCTTGCATGAGGAGTTTGTAATACCCGGGTGCATGATGAGTGAGAGCTGAGTGTTGCATGTTTAGTCCCGTCCTTGAAATGCATGCTGATAGCCTTAAGAATGTCGAATGATTGCATGGAAAGGGTGTGCTGAATTGTTGATGATGATTACCGTGTGGTTTATGAGACGTGTAAGTCGTTATGAATATAAAATGCTGACTGCATGTGATCGAATGTTGACATAGTGAATCTAGTAATATATTGCACTGATGCATGTGTTGTCTGAGTCCTGATACTGATGAGTACCGATTGCATGGAACGCATGTGTTGCTGTATTTATCTATTTGAGCTATGATACTGATTGCATGAGAAGCATGTGTGTAGGACTAATATATTGAGTTCTGAGAATGCTTATTACCGATTGCATGTGATGCATGTATGGTTAAGTGAAAGGCTGTGTATATAAATTCCGTGTTGTGTGATGAATCCGCGTGTGGCGCATGGGATGCGTTGTGCGGGGAGCACGTAGTGTGGGACACTACCATCGGTTAATTAAAAAGCGTGGGACACTGTGAAATCCTTTGAGTGGGACTCAAGGTAGCCTCTGAGTGGGACTCGGGCTGCCCGTGACCACCTCCGTTGGTGCTGAGAGCGTTGGTGTCACCTTGTGGGCAAACGGTTGGGTACTTGTAAAATGGCCAAGCAGCTGGGAGCTGAGCTGATAGCTGAGAGCTATGTATAAAAAGGCTGGGAGTCTACGTTGCAACATCAAAAACCGATTACACACGAATGCGGAACCGAGTGAATTATTCTGTGTGCATTTATTGTTAATATCGATAGAAATCTGCTCTGTAAATAATTGTTAATGTCATTATATTGTTATGTGCATATATCCGAATGAGACTGATGGACTCTGGTCGTGAAAGGTTGAATGTGTACGTCCTAGTTAAAGTGGTACTGTGTTATTTGATAGTAGCCGTGTACTATGTATTGCCGCATGATTAAGGATAATCCGAGTCAGTATCTATCATTTAATATCTAAGATACTCACCCCTACTGTGGTAATTTTTCAGTGAATATCTCTCAAAATGAGGAGTGGAGAAGGAGCTGAATACCGAGTGAAGTGCTGGTGCACTGTGGAAATTCTGTGTTTATATATATATGTTGTGTATATGTCTTGTTAAGCCTTGGCCGGCTCGTATTTTAGTCGTAGTCTCTTATACTAGAACTTGAACCCTCTTGGGTAGAAGTCGTGACCTTGTGCCTGTAATTATTTATATCCCTTTATATCTATCATACTGTGTGTTGTTCTATCTTGTGTGAATGATCTGAGTAATATATGTATATGTACTTACTGAGTGCGTGAGGTTGGTATGGCCATGGGTAGAAATGGGATTAAGAGTTGATGGGGGGAGTGAGACAATGATTTATTCTGAGTGCCAAAGAGTTTAAGTATTACCGAGTGAATGAGAGCACAGAACACCGAGTGAGGACTGATCTAGATACTTCCCGATTGATAACTGTTAGGATTTTCCCGAGTGTAGGATAATTAGCAATTTCCGAGTGAGAATCCGCCGAGTGAAGGTTTCCCGACAGAAAAGCGACACCTAAGGCTCTAAGTGGACCCCGTTGTAATAGATTATTAGTGGCAAGGAAATCTGAGTGAGTCTTGATTTAGCAGGATAACTAAAGTGGGAAAGTTATGGTTACCGAGTGAACAATGAGTGAAACACCCCGAGTGGTAGAAAAGGACGTGAAAGTTATTCCGAGTGAGAAGTCTTCGTAGATTCCGAGTGAGTGGCTATGGGAACCATTTCCGAGTTTCCGTTTATGTATTCCGATTGAGCGAAACTAGGAGTGTGTTATGTTTTCTGAATGGAGCCGGTAGGTTTAAGGGCCAATCCGAGTGAACCGAGAGTGAACCTTTCCGAGTGGACCAGGCGCTAAAATCCGAGTGCGGGAATGCCGAGTGGAATGAGCGAGTGCCGAGTGTAGTTTCTCGCTGCAGTGAGTGTGCGTCGTTGTGTGATCCGCTTGAGCATTTTTCTTCTTCCGCTGGCAGCCTCCTTGAGTCGGTTTTATTCCTCTTGCCTTCTTTTCCCTCATTTCTTTTGTGCCTGATTATTCTGGTTTAATTGTGAAAAATTTTCCCTGTCTTATTATTTATTATTTATTAAAATAGGGTGTTACATTTTGGTATTAGAGCAGACCGAAAAGTCCAAGGCCAAGGTGTGTTTACCGAGTGTAAGCGGTTGTATGTATTATGACCGAGTGGTCATCATTATTGTGATATTCTGATTGAATATGATTAATGTTGAGATATTGATTTGGGAATAGGAGGTAAGTCCTCTCCTGGTCCAATTGATTGCATGACGTATATATATAAATGGTATAATATGCTATAATCAGTGGATATGGAGATGAGATCCGATCGGAAGAATGTAACCTTGTAAACTTATCCTTGAAGGGGTGTTAATTTCAGGATAAGTCATGGCGAATCGTCAAAGCATGGAGGCCATAGCCACGGCGGTCCAACATTTTGCTGACGTGTTTGAGAGGCAGGGCCAGCCTTGTTGGTTTATGCACTATGAGCTTTTATGCTTTTTCATTTGTATCATTTTTCTACTTATCAATAGAATAAATATTTCAGTTTAAAATTGTTTTAAACATATTTATCCTTGGAGTAATAGGTCATATAAAAATTATTCCTAAAATGTCCCTAGTTAAGTATTTACATGGGGACATGTAAATACACTGAGACTAGTGTGTGAGTGTACTGATGACCTGATCTCACAGATCATAGATATAGATGATATCAAGTCTTCACACGGGTACACATTAAGAGTAATGATGTACTGGACAGACCCACCATGAGAACGTTGCATGGATCGTTACATGATTGTCATAAACGATTCTCAATGTGATAATGGTATATGTAGTCCTTCGACCTGAAGTCACTACGATTCCTACATGAGGAGTTTATTGTTTTAATACAATTAAACGTCTTCTGTAACAAGAGGACTATAAAGGTTGTGATTAGGCAATGAACAAATTATGCAGAGGGATGTGAGTGATGTAGATGGGATTTGTCTCTCCTATGTGACAGGAGTGATATCCATAGGCCACTTGATGGAGTAAGACTAAGAAAACGCATGGCCATGCTAGAAAGAATAAATATTAGATATTTATTCGGATCCAGTCTACTCCGGTATCAAGTAAAATAAATTGGGCCGTACAAGGATGACGCGACCATGCCTTGGGCCCAATTAGGATATCGTGACAAAAGGAATAAACGTATTAAATAATTATCACTTATAGGTTATGTTGATAATATTCGGACATAATGATGCATTGCTAGATGCCGCTCTTATTTTATATTAATAATAAAATAGTTTATTATTAATATGACCGGGTATTTTACCTATAGGGTCACACACATAGAGTAAGCCCATCAGAAAAATGTTGTCTTATTTTAGTTGGACTAAAATAAAGCTATTGGGCCTAACTCATTTGGAATGAGTAAGGAGCCCACTTTTAGAGAGAACAAATTAGGTCAAACCTAAGCCTATAAATAGAGCATAAGATGCTCATAGGCCGTTCACTCAAGTGAGACACAAATTCGCAAAAGTTGCAAGAGCTACACGCCGTCAAACTAGCAGTTGGCAAGTGTTGTGATTCTGGTGGGAGTGCTCGTGTGGACCCCTAAAGGACGAGGCTACGACTGCTTCGGAGTTCTTCAAGAGGTAACCTAAAATAATTCGAAATTGTTTTGTGCTTTGAAACACGAAACCTTGCAAATCCTATGGAATCCCTTTTATTTTTCCGCTGCTCATGCTTAGGGATTTCCTAACAAGCCTCGAGCTGAAGAAGGCCAAGTGCTGGACCGCTTCCTGAAGAGGAAGCCGAGTGAGTTCCAAGGAGGACGTAACCCCGAGGCAGCTTATAAATGGACTCAAGAGTTAGAGAGGATTTTTGGGGGTCTTCACTATACCGAGGCCCAGAAGGTGGAGTGCACAGTGTACATGCTGCGGGACGAGGCGGAGAACTGGTAGAAGATCGCCAGAAACCGACTGACTGATGCTGACACCCAGCTGACCTGGGAAAATTTCAAGACATGCTTCTTAGAGAAATATTTCCCCGACACAATCAGGAGTCGGAAGAAACTGGAATTCATGGAATTAAGACAGGGCTCCATGTCTGTGGAGGAGTACGCAGCTAGATTTGAAGAACTGTGCTTATTCTACCCGCCCTTCCAGCAACCTGGAACGGAGAGTTCTAAATGCCTTAAATTTGAGAACGGATTAAGGTCAGACATTAAAAGAGCTTGCAGATACCAAGAGATTAGGAGCTTCCCTGTATTGGTAAATAAGTGTAGAATATTTGAAGAGGACGACAAGGCCTACTCGGGCCAGAGCAGCAAAGCAGACCATTACTTGAAGCCCCAGCAATCCCACTTCAAGAGGACGAGCAACGCTGGTAGGAGCAGACCTTTTTCCAGATTTGGGGGTCGGAGCCAGCAAGAAAGACGACCAGTTATGGGGAACGGAAAATGTTTTAAGTGTGGAGGAAACCACTACGCTCGAGACTGCAACAACGATGGTGAGATGGTGTGCTTCCATTGTAATAGGAAGGGGCACATTCGCCCTGACTGCCCCCAACTCCGTCAAGCAAACACCAATATGCGTCAGGGAGGTTTCCAAGAGAGGAACCGTGGGAACGATAGTCAAAGACCGGGGGGCAGAGGCGGCAGAGCCAGAGGAAGCATGATGCTTGCTCCAAGTAACCGAGAAAGAAATATCGACCAACCAGCGGTGGGAAGAGTCTACGCCATCAACGCAGAAGACGCTGTGCAAGCGAATGACTTGGTACAATGTAAGTGCTCACTCGGTAGATATACACTTAATGTAGTTTTTGATTCGGGAGCCACCCATTCTTTTATAGCTGATGAGTGTGTAAGGCGTTTAAAGTTACCAACTGTGTATATGGACCGGACCTTGGAAGTAGCCAATCCGACTGGCACTAAGGTGTTGGCATCATCGATGTGTAAGGACGTAGCGTTTGTGTTGGGCGATCGGAGTTTCACCTTCGATTTGGTGTGCATGCCTTTAAAGGATCTCGACATTGTACTCGGTGTAGATTGGCTTTCAGCCAACAAGGTGTTGGTAGACTGTAGGAACCGCAGGATAATTTTTCCGAGGCAAAGCAATGAGGACTATACGGTGCAAGGTATATCTCAGCTATTCATGATGCTTTGTCTAACTGAGGATGAGAGTAGAGCTCGAATGAACAAAATTCCGACTGTTTGTGAATTCCCAGAGGTGTTTCCGGATGATGTGCCGGGTGTCCCTCCAACTAGAGAAGTTGAGTTCTCTATTGACCTGATCCCTGGAGCCGAGCCAGTCTTCAATGTACCTTATAGAATGTCCCCAACAGAATTGGCCGAGCTGAAGAAGCAGGTGGATGAGTTACTCGGTAAACAATTCATTAGGCCAAGTGTGTCACCATGGGGCACACCTGTACTACTTGTTAAGAAGAAGGATGGCAGCATAAGACTATGCATAGACTACCGACAGCTAAACAAACTCACAATTAAGAACCAATACCCGTTGCCCAGGATCGACGATCTGATTGACCAACTGTGTGGTGCTTCAGTCTTCTCAAAGATCGACTTACGGTCGGGATACCACCAAATCCGGGTGAAGGACTCGGATATTCCCAAGACTGCCTTTAGGACTCGGTATGGCCACTACGAGTATGTAGTGATGCCGTTCGGTGTGACAAATGCACCTGCCATATTCATGAATTACATGAACAGCATATTCCACCCGTACTTGGACCAATTCGTAGTAGTTTTTATTGATGATATCTTAGTCTACTCCGAGACCTCTGAAGAGCATGAAGAACACCTCCGAGCAGTACTTCAAGTCTTGAAGGAGAAGCAACTATTTGCAAAATTTTCGAAGTGCGATTTCTGGATGGATAAGATCCACTTTCTCGGACATGTGATTTCCAAGGAGGGTGTCTCGGTAGACCCTTCGAAGGTGGCAGCTATAATGGCATGGGAGAGACCCGAGTCGGTCTCGGAGATAAGGAGCTTTATGGGCCTGGCTGGTTATTATAGGCGGTTTATTGAGGGTTTTTCTAAGCTAGCTTTGCCACTGACTAAATTGACCCGAAAAACGTTCCCTTCGTGTGGAGTTCCGAGTGCGAGAGCAGTTTCCGAGAGCTAAAAGACAAGTTGACGACCGCTCCAGTACTGGCATTGCCTGAATTGCAAGAGAGCTTCGTGGTTTACTGTAATGCGTTGGGACTCGGATTGGGATGCGTGCTAATGCAGAAGGACCGAGTGATAGCTTATGCCTCTCGGCAATTGAGGCCTCACGAACAGCATTACCCGACTCATGACTTGGAATTGGCAGCTGTGGTCTTCGCGTTAAAAATATAGAGGCACTACTTGTACGGTTCTAAGTTCGAAGTTTACAGCGACTACAAGAGCCTCAAATATTTATTCGACCAGAAGGAGCTGAACATGAGGCAGAGGAGATGGATGGAATTTTTAAAGGATTATGACTTTAAACTAAAGTACCATCCGGGTAAGGCAAACGTTGTTGCCGACGCGTTGAGTCGGAAATCCATCCATATGGCAGTGATGATGGTGAAGGAGGTGGAGTTGTTGGAACGGTTCCGAGACATGAACTTGCATGTTGACATCCCCTCTTCTCGAAAAATGAATATCGGTACGTTGAGGATTTCCAATGAATTCCTGAAATCCGTGTACGAGCAGCAGCAGTCAGATTCCTACTTGGCTGAGATGAAGGAGACTCAGGCCAAAGGTAAAAATTTGTCTTTGACCGAGGGATCGGATGGAATCTTCCGAGTGAAAAACAGAATATATGTACCGGGTGGAGGAGAGTTAAGGAGAATGGTGCTTGATGAAGCCCACAAGAGCCTACTCAGTATTCACCCGGGCACCATGAAGATGTACCAGGATCTAAGGACACGATTCTGGTGGCCCGGATTAAAGAGGAATGTGGCAGAATATGTGGCTCGGTGTATCACCTGTCAAAAATCAAAAGTCGAGCACCAGAAGCCGTATGGTGCATTGCAACCCCTGGAGATTCCCGTGTGGAAATGGGACTCAATTGCCATGGACTTTGTCATGGGATTGCCAAAAAACCGAGCAGGCCATGATGCGATTTGGGTCATTGTTGACCGACTGACGAAGAGTGCACACTTCCTACCTGTGAACATGAAGTACCCGTTGCATAAGTTAGCCCGGATTTACATTCGTGAAATTGTCCGACTGCATGGTATACTGACTTCTATCGTATCAGATAGCGATCCAAGGTTCACGTCCCAGTTTTGGACCAGCCTGTACCAGGAAATAGGTACGAAACTTTGGCTAAGTTCTGCCTACTACCCCCAATTGGATGGACAATCTGAGCGAACAATCCAAAGCTTGGAGGACTTGCTAAGGGCGTGTGTGCTGGAGCACGGTAGAGATTGGGAGCAGTACCTTCCCCTGATCGAGTTTACATACAACAATAGCCACCACAACAGTATCGGTATGCCACCCTACGAAGCATTATATGGTCGAAGATGCCGAACCCCACTCCGCTGGTCGGAAACGGGTGAGAGTCTACTATTGGGACCAGAAATTATGAAGCAGACTTCAGAACAGATCCGAGTGATAAGGGAAAAGATGAAGGCGTCTCAGGATAGGCAGAAGAGCTACCACGATAAACGAACCAAACCGCTAGAGTTTTCAGTCGGAGATAGGGTGTTTCTGAAGACTTCACCCAGCAAGGGAGTCGGACGAGCCTTGAAAAGTGGAAAGCTAAGCCCCCGATATATTGGACCTTATGAAATATTAGAGCGGATCGGTCCTGTAGCGTACCGAGTAGCATTACCGACTCACTTATCTCGGTTGCACGACGTGTTCCATGTGTCTCAATTAAGGAAGTACTTACACGATTCCACTCACACGATGCCGGATGATGAAGTAGAGATTAAAGAGGACCTGACCACTGTGACTATACCGACTAGAATAGTGAACCGATTGGTAAAGCGTTTAAGGAGTAAGGATGTGCAACTAGTTGAAGTGGAATGGCAGCAGGACGGGTATGCCTCTTATACCTGGGAACGCGAGGATGCCATGCGGCAACAGTACCCCGAGTTGTTTGACCAAGGTGAGTTACCGATTGAATTTCGAGGACGAAATTCTTTTGAGAGGGGGAGAACTGTAACATCCCGATTTAAAACGAAGTACCGGGTGAAATAAAGTCATTAAAATAATAATAAATTCAGAAGTGGAAAATTATTTATTAATTACCATTAACTTAATTAATCAAATGAGAGCTGATTACGTGTGTTTAACTATTGATTGTTGCTGATGGTGACTGGGTGACGTGAGCAGACTGCTGCTTCATGTTTTTCCACCCCACCTTTCCATTCCTTCGTGCATACATATATGATTGGTCGATGGGTCTCTTGCCATTTATCCCTTCAGATTTCCCTCTGCGACTTCTTTCTTCTTCTTCTTCTTCTTCTTCTCTGCTCTCTGTTTCCATTTTCTACTTTCGGAAACCACGTTGACTGTACTGCAGAGGAGTCGGAGCTCCCTCATGCTAATGAAAGGCGATCATCGAAGTGGAAGAAGAAACAGCCCCTGTTCCTGAGTCAATCGTGGAAGACAACAGTGTTCAAGAGGAGGCCGAACGAGTGGAAGTAACGAGCGAAGCAGCAAGGCAGAGGATCAACATCCAAGCAGAAGAGTCTCTCGGAGTTTCGTAATTGGTAGGGGGAGTACCTTATATTTTAAATGCATGGGTTATGGACGGGTTCCGGGTGCTGATGATTGCTGTTTACTTTGTATTCTATTTATGTGTTGTGCTTGCATGAGGAGTTTGTAATACCCGGGTGCATGATGAGTGAGAGCTGAGTGTTGCATGTTTAGTCCCGTCCTTGAAATGCATGCTGATAGCCTTAAGAATGTCGAATGATTGCATGGAAAGGGTGTGCTGAATTGTTGATGATGATTACCGTGTGGTTTATGAGACGTGTAAGTCGTTATGAATATAAAATGCTGACTGCATGTGATCGAATGTTGACATAGTGAATCTAGTAATATATCGCACTGATGCATGTGTTGTCTGAGTCCTGATACTGATGAGTACCGATTGCATGGAACGCATGTGTTGCTGTATTTATCTATTTGAGCTATGATACTGATTGCATGAGAAGCATGTGTGTAGGACTAATATATTGAGTTCTGAGAATGCTTATTACCGATTGCATGTGATGCATGTATGGTTAAGTGAAAGGCTGTGTATATGAATTCCGTGTTGTGTGATGAATCCGCGTGTGGCGCATGGGATGCGTTGTGCGGGGAGCACGTAGTGTGGGACACTACCATCGGTTAATTAAAAAGCGTGGGACACTGTGAAATCCTTTGAGTGGGACTCAAGGTAGCCTCTGAGTGGGACTCGGGCTGCCCGTGACCACCTCCGTTGGTGCTGAGAGCGTTGGTGTCACCTTGTGGGCAAACGGTTGGGTACTTGTAAAACGGCCAAGCAGCTGGGGGCTGAGCTGATAGCTGAGAGCTATGTATAAAAAGGCTGGGAGCCTACGTTGCAACGTCAAAAACCGATTACACACGAATGCGGAACCGAGTGAATTATTCTGTGTGCATTTATTGTTAATATCGATAGAAATCTGCTCTGTAAATAATTGTTAATGTCATTATATTGTTATGTGCATATATCCGAGTGAGACTGATGGACTCTGGTCGTGAAAGGTTGAATGTGTACGTCCTAGTTAAAGTGGTACTGTGTTATTTGATAGTAGCTGTGTACTTTGTATTGCCGCATGATTAAGGATAATCCGAGTCAGTATCTATCATTTAATATCTAAGATACTCACCCCTACTGTGGCAATTTTTCAGTGAATATCTCTCAAAATGAGGAGTGGAGAAGGAGCTGAATGCCGAGTGAAGTGCTGGTGCACTGTGGAAATTCTGTGTTTATATATATATATGCTATGTATATGTCTTGTTAAGCCTTGGCCGGCTCGTATTTCAGTCGTAGTCTCTTATATTAGAACTTGAACCCTCTTGGGTAGAAGTCGTGACCTTGTGCCTGTAATTATTTATATCCCTTTATATCTATCATACTGTGTGTTGTTCTATCTTGCGTGAATGATCCGAGTAATATATGTATATGTATTTACTGAGTGCGTGAGGTTGGTATGGCCATGGGTAGAAATGGGATTAAGAGTTGATGGGGGGAGTGAGACTATGATTTATTCTGAGTGCCGAAGAGTTTAAGTATTACCGAGTGAATGAGAGCACGGAACACCGAGTGAGGACTGATCTAGATACTTCCCGATTGATAACTGTTAGGATTTTCCCGAGTGTAGGATAATTAGCAATTTCCGAGTGAGAATCCGTCGAGTGAAGGTTTCCCGACAGAAAAGTAACACCTAAGGCTCTAAGTGGACCCCGTTGTAATAGATTATTAGTGGCAAGGAAATCCGAGTGAGTCTTGATTTAGCAGGATAACTAAAGTGGGAAAGTTATGGTTACCGAGTGAACAATGAGTGAAACACCCCGAGTGGTAGAAAAGGACGTGAAAGTTATTCCGAGTGAGAAGTCTTCGTAGATTCCGAGTTAGTGGCTATGGGAACCATTTCTGAGTTTCCGTTTATGTATTTCGATTGAGCGAAACTAGGAGTGTGTTATGTTTTCTGAATGGAGCCGGTAGGTTTAAGGGCCAATCCGAGTGAACCGAGAGTGAACCTTTCCGAGTGGACCAGGCGCTGAAATCCGAGTGCGGGAATGCCGAGTGGAATGAGCGAGTGCCGAGTGTAGTTTCTCGCTGCAGCGAGTGTGCGTCGTTGTGTGATCCGCTTGAGCATTTTTCTTCTTCCGCTGGCAGCCTCCTTGAGTCGGTTTTATTCCTCTTGCCTTCTTTTCCCTCATTTCTTTTGTGCCCGATTATTCTGGTTTAATTGTGAAAACTTTTCCCTGTCTTATTATTTATTATTTATTAAAATAAGGTGTTACACTCCTTAGTGTCGGGTACTTTCACAATAAAAACTTTCTCAGTTTGACTAGTGTCTAAGTGTTTCCACGCCAGTTGAGCTGTTCATATGCCATGAAGACATTTATGTTATTATTATCCAAAATTATGGAACAATGTAAACTCCTGGTTGGCCTAGTGCAAACTAAAACTTTAAGGGCCCACATGCATAAACTGAATGAGATAGTATTAAAAGCATTACATGTCATACATGTAATTGTGATATTCTGTGTGAATGGTTGTGAATGAAAGTATGATTGTTATGCGTATGAAAATCCTACAATTATAATTAATTATGTATGAGATCATGAATGATATTATTTTATTAGATTGTGAAAACCTTTATGCTTATGTCTTATCTGTAAAGTATTATATTCTGTTTCTCACTTCTTCTCGTTTGAATTTTGTGTCCAAAATATATGTTATGTGATATATAGCTAGTGGTTCAGGATGGAAGGATATGTAATTACAAGAGGGTAAAGTGGTCTCATCCTCAATCAGATAGATGCAGAGATATGACAAGAGTAGGATTCCAAAACTCGATGGTTCAAGGACTAGGAAATGATTGGTCATATTTGTAGTAGAGGTATAGTTTAGTTTTACCTTGCCTTATTACAATATCAAGTTAGATATTGTAACAAGGTAAAGATTAAACTTTGATAAATTTTCCCATTCAGATATAATACTGTAATGATTTATCACTTATAATTTCTATAAATTATTTTATCATTATGGACAAATATTGAAAGACAATGTTTTTTTTTTACTTTCAATATTCAAATGAAATCAGATGTATATACGTCCTTGTATACGCGAGATAAAGAGTGATAAATATGTATATCTTTCTAAAAGTTTTATATATATATATATATATATATATATATATCTCGTGTATATAAGGGGGTGTTACAAAGTGGTATCAGAGCAGTTCAATCCAAATCGGCTTGGGGTATGGTCTTACTAGCGTGTTAGTGTACTCTGATGGTTAAGTTAGTCAAGAGATTTTATGGTTGACAAAGGAGGAAATTTTATTGGAGTAGATGGTAAGAAGTAAGTGAAGAAAAATTAGGAATATAGAAAGAAGGAACTAATTTTAAGTTCATAAAAAGTATAAGTTAGAACTCTATAGCCTGTTACTTGAAAAATGTTATTGTAGGGGTTATTAGAAACTGGCCATTCTGAAGTCTTTCTTGACATTGTTTAAGTACGGGCGTTAATGTATGATGGAATGATAAGGTAAATTAACTAATGCAGTTATTTCCTTTTATTCCAAAAATATTGTATGGTGTTTGATTCTCTGATTAATATGTGATAATGAAATATTCTAATATTTGCCTCTTTTACAATATGGTATGGGACAACAAGGGAGATAAAATAATAGAAAATTCTTAGAAATATTTTGGTATGAATTCTAGACTGAAGCTGTCATGACTTTAACTACTTAGTTATAAATTACCGGGATTGATCACCCCGAATGATTTACACTAAGTAGTGAAAGACATGTCAAATGAAGGATGTTAAGATCAATGAATTTAACCCTAGGTTAATGTGGTATATGGAGAAATGGAGATAAACTCAATAAATTCTATCAGGATATTCCTTACCATGTCCTTGAAGTTGTAGAGATACTTGTGTGAATTAGAATTCCAATGGGTAGATAAATATTGTAATCTGAAGTAGTATAACAAATTGTCTAAGATAGAATCATAGTTTTTCCTTTGGTGATATATTTTGAAAAAACAAAGTGTGGATGTATGCTTCATGAAAGAAATATGATAATTTGTTCACTAACTTGTTTGGTATAACAAATAATCGTATTAGGAATTGTATCTCTGGCTATTTGTATTGATTCTTCTTTTGTATGACATATAAGATATGTTAATTATTGTTTTGATTTGATGAAGTTTTCTTTTATGATGCCTGTGATTGAATAATATATATGATGGTTATGTATATAAATATATGAATTAATGAAACTTTTATGGTTGTGACATTGAATGTAATCAATTATATATTGTTGAATTTTCTAAGTGTTTTATTGTAGTGAATATGTCAATAAAGAATCTAAAATAAGTACTATAAATCTTTGGGAGATAATAATATTGGTTTAATATTGAGAAATTGTGTCATAAAATATTTTTGTGATTCCTAACAATATGATACATGTTTATCAAGTTATTTTCTTTTAAAATTGTAGATTTAAAATAAAGAAATGAGTTAGTAAACCATAAGGAAATAGATATGAACCTTTACTTATTGATTTTCCTATGAAGAGAATTACACAAATCTTAGTTACCCATAACAAAAAAAAATTCAAGTGAGTATTTCTAAGTCAACGTAGTGATTTGTGATCATTTAAGATTAGAGAATTTATCAAATCTATGTAATGGTTGTAGTCAATTATGATGGAAAGAGTAATTACTTAGTTAAGGAATATTTAATTCATTATAGAGGATAATAAGAAATGATTACATACCCTAGATTGTCATGAAGCAAAGAACACAAGGATTTAACTAGATAAACAAGTACAACATGGACCAAGATATATTTATCCTTTCTCACTAGGATAATTTATTATACATGATTACACTAAGGAAAAGAAAGTAGAACATCTAATACCTCATAATTAAATGACAAGTGATTACTTATTAGAGGCCTAAGAGTTTTGGCAATACATAAAATGTCCAAACTAGAGAAATCACCATAACTATTATAAGAAGTGAGGCACTTGTTACCACAAACTGTAGTCCATCTCACCTTCGTTCTTCATCACTTCTAGGAAGGTTGGCCATCGAATAGTATGATAGTACTTGAGAAAAAGATTGAAGAAATTAGATAGAAGAGAGAAACTAAGAAACCTTGAAGTTGTGATAGGAAGTGAGAATGGAATGAGAATTTATAAGCAAGCAAGGGAGTGAGAGTTTGCAACGATCATAAACGGCTAGTCCAACGGCTAGTTGCTAACGGCTAATTGTCCAGTAATTAATTCTTAGCAGTCCATTTTACTATATTACGAGTAGGAATTTTAATTAATTGATGATATGGATTATATTAAGTAAGGTTTTAATAGATTGAGAAATGTAATTATTAAGGTGTTTAGAGTTAACCATCAATTTATGATAACCATGGTTGACAAAATTAAGACGGGTAATATTTTTGAGTTAAGGAAAAAAAATACTGATAAGATTAAAAGAAGATAAATGGCAATGTTAAGGAAAAGGTACACAATTGTCAAGGAAACTAGAAATATATTTTAGAACAATTCACTTAGTTTAGCCATGGTAAGATTTATTAACAATATTAAATTTCAAGGACGAAATTTCTTTTAGGGGATTAGAGTTGTAACATCCTATTTTCAACACAAATAGAAAATAGATATTAATATATCTGTCATGAGAAATACTTACTATAAGTTAGTTTATTATTATCATTTTTTATGAAATTTTAGTATTTATATTTAATTATTTTTTAAAATAAAATAAAATAATAATAATAATAAAATGAAAATATTTATGAATAAGAATTTTAAAATGACTTAATTAGTATTCATATATTAATGAAATTATATTAAGAATTTTGAATATCTTTATTATTCACAACTTTTATTTTATGTTTATGTTTTTACATATTTATGATTTAACTCTTATTAGAATTTTAAAATAAAATTTTGAAGGTATTAGATAGTGGTTCTTTAGAACTTTTTGATCTACATAATATTTATGATTTTCTGGAATTTTTTGAAAATTTTGAAATATTTTAATAAAATAATATATTTTGAATAATTTTAAATTCATATAAAGTTACTTAAAATTAAAAATATTTACAAGAAAGTAAAGTTAAATTATAAGAAAATTTTCTAAAATCCATTTCAAGTAGACTTATCTAAAAATTATCGGTTTGAGTAAAATGTTGATTTTTACCAATCGTAAAAAAATTGAAAACGTACCAATAAATTTTTATTAACAGAAAATTTTAGATTGTTAAAATTTAAACTTTATATTACTTATCACAAAATTAGTAAGAACTGATATAATATCGCTAAATTTTAAAAAGGGTCGATTTTGAATATTTAAAATATACCGAGTGAATAGTTACTATTTGGCTTAATAATTCAGCCAACATTTATTATGCAAAACACTGTGCATGAACGAAAATTTCAAACTTACACAGTAACCAAAAACGAAATTTTCAAAAATTACACAGTACTTTTATAATAAAATATTCGAATGCATAGTGAATTTTTCTACTATAAATACCGAAGGATTTCTGAAGGAAAAATCACAATTTCAGATTAAATTTTCTTAATATAGTAGTGCTAGAGAGATAGTGGTAGGAGTAAGAGAGAGAAATAATTTTTATGGAAGGGAGTTCTACTAAAATCATAAGGTAAGAATAACTCTCTTTTATACTTTTTATGTTTATTTTCATATCGTTTTAGAAATATATTATTATACTGGATATAATATTATTTTAAGTTACTATTCTGAATAGTAAATTACTATATCAATAATAAATTACTATTAAGAATAGTGAATTACTATTTAAATAGTAAATTACTATTACGAATAGTAAATTACTATTCAAATAGTGAATTACTATTTATTGTTACTATTTACGATTTACTATTTATCGTTACTATTTACGTTTTACTATTTATGGTTACTATTCACGTTTTACTATTCACTATTCAAAATTTACCATTTCTGTTTTACGTAGTAATCTTTATTTTTATCCTATGCCTATACTGAGATAAGTTGGTATTAATATTTCTAGAATTTGGAGGTGTAAAACGAACTCACTTTTGGAAGCAATTCAAGGTAAGAGGGAGTGGGATAGGAATATAATATGAAAAGACATAAGAATAATGGGAGGAATCCCCTACTCCTTTAAAATTTAATAATATTATTATTTTAAAATAATAACTATTTAACTTAAAATTTATAATAAATTTTAAATTAAGTATCTTGTGTAACTTGATCTGAATACCTATACAAATACCTGGATAACCTATACGAACTAGACTAAACCTATTATGACCTGTATAGACTGAACTATACCTATGCGAGGATTGGACTATATGGACCTACATAGATCTATGCGAAGAATGGAGTATAAAGACTTAAAATTAATCTTATTAATCTAAATAACCATTAAAATTTGAATTATATTTATGACTGATATTTAGTTGATTTGATTATAATTAATTTTTGATTTTGATTAATGATATTGTGATTTATAATACTAGACTGTGATTAATAATATTTGTGATTTGATGATATTTGATTGTAATTGATGATATTACAATATTTGATTGTGATTGATGAATAATTGATGACCTTGTGATATGGAGTTTGAGCATATAGCAAGCATGACGAAAAGTTAAAACTCAGTAAGAATTTTCTTACCTTACTCTTTAAATTTTTATTCTAAGAGAAAGTATTTTATAATTATTTAGTCTTTTATTTCTTCTTAGAAATAATTTTCACTAACTTTATTTTTAATCTCTAGAATAAAATCTAGTATTAGAAAGAAGCTATTTTATGAAAATCAGAGGTTGAGATAATTAATTCTTGAATTAAAATTTTTTTTATAGTTTTAAGTATTCTTAGTTAATGATTTTAAAAAATTATTTTCTTTTAGAAATTAGAAGTTTAAAGTAAATAATTTTGGTTTTCCCCAACGAAATAACTAAAGGATATTTTGTCGAGATTTCTAAACTCAATCTAGTTAAAATTCAAATTGAGAAAGATTATGTAAATATGTGAAGTTTTTTTAAGAGAAAGTTTTGAGATATTTAAGGCTTGGAAACTCAATTTTGATGAGATCTGAATTTGAAGACTGTACTAAATTTATTTCTGTATAACAGAAGTTCAAAGAAGAACTTATGGGAATGTACAGTTTATTGAGATGATTTTGTGAACCTTTATGGTATTTAATAATTGAGTTTCTAAAAGTCTTAACCAACTAAATATGCGAGTAGTTCATGCATCATGAATCATTAAAGAGAAATGAGATGTGATATTGCCTGGGGACGGATTATAGAAACCGAGGATACATTAGAGGAGGCTTAATTGCGAGCCTTGGGATGAGAGGGTATGAAAGGGTGCTTCAGGTGACCTGGGGTCGATCTCTAGTATCGGGTACTTTCACAATAAAAACTTTCTTAATCTGACTAGTCTCTAAGTGTTTTCACGCCAGTTGAGCTGTTCATATGTCATGAAAGCATTTATGTTATAAATATCCGGAATTATGGAACAGTGTAAACTCCTGGTTAACCCAGTGTAAACTAAAACTTTAAGGGCCCACATGCATAAACTGAATGAGATAGTGTTAAAAGCATTACATGTCATAATGTAATTGTGATATTCTGTGTGAATGGTTGTGAATGAAAGTATGATTATTATGCGTATGAAAATCCTACAATTATAATTAATTATGTATGAGATCATGAATGATATTATTTTATTAGATTGTGAAAACCCTTATGCTTATGTCTTATCTGTAAAGTATTATATTCTGTTTCTCACTCCTTCTTGTTTGAATTTTGTGTCCAAAATATATGTTATGTGATATATAGCTAGTGGTTCAAGATGGAAGGATATATAATTATAAGAGGGTAAAGTGGTCTCATCCTTAATCAGATAGATGCAGAGATATGACAAGAGTAGGATTCCAAAACTCGATGGTTCAAGGACTAGGAAATGATTGGTCACATTTGTAGTAGAGGTATAGTTTAGTTTTACCTTGCCTTATTACAATATCAAGTTAGATAATTGTAACAAGGTAAAGGTTAAACTTTGATAAACTTTCCCATTTGGATATAATACTGTGATGATTTATCACTTATAATTTCTATAAATTATTTTATCATTATGGACAAATATTGAAAGATATTTTTTTTTTACTTTCAATATTCAAAGGAATTAGATGTATATACGTCCTTGTATACCCGAGATAAAGAGTGATAAATATGTGTATCTTTCTAAAAGTTATATATATATATATATATATATATATATATATCGTGTATATAAGGGGGTGTTACAGGGCACCTTAGGCTTGATTGCCCACAAAGGCAGCAGCAGAGTGGACGTGGTAACCTGGCAAATGCTTCTATGATTCGTGGCGGTAATTTCTAGCGGGGAGGCCGAGACGGCAGTGGCCATGGAGGCCAACAGCCTAGGCGATCTGATGCTTAGCCCAATGGTGCTCAGAATGTTATGGTTGGGCGTGTATTTGCTTTTGATGCTTTAGAGGTTGTAAGAAATGATAATTTGGTGCTGGGTAAGTGTCTTATTCATGGCTATCTTATAAATGTAATTTATGATTCTAGCGCAACGCATTCTTTTATTTCTGAAAGTTGTGTTCGGCGGCTTGGCTTACCGGTGGTTTTAATAGGGAATACTCTTATTGTCTCCACTCCTACTGGTTCTACATTCCAGGCAACCACTATGTGTGGAGAATTACCTATGCAAGTGGAAGACTGTTCCTTTTTGGTGAATCTAATTTGTATGCCATTGAAGAACTTAGATATTATTCTGGGCCTTAACTGATTGTCTGCTAACCATGTTATGGTGGATTGTTACCGCAAGACTATAACTTTCTCTCAAGAGTTTGACACTAAGAATGTGGTGAGTGGTGTCTCCACAACTTATGTTATTTTGTTTGCTTCAGAGGGGCAGTATAAACTTAAACCTAGTGATATTCCGGTGGTGTGTGATTTTCCTGATGTGTTTCCAGAAGATATTCTGGAATTGCCTCCAAGCAAGGAGAATGATTTTGCTATTGATTTGATTCTCGGGGCGGAACCTGTGTCCCATGCACCTTATAAAATGTCTTCAGGGGAGTTGGCTGAAGTGAAGAAATAAGTGAATGAGTTACTAGAGAAGGGATTTAACCAACCGAGTGCTTCACCATGAGGCGCTCCGGTATTGTTGGTGAAAAAGAAAGATGGCAGCATGAGAATGTGTATGGACTACCGGCAGTTAAATAAATTGACAATCAAGAATAAATATGCTTTACCGTGAATTGATGATTTGTTAGATGAACTACGAGGTGCCGTGGTATTTTCCAAGATTGACTTGAGGTTTGGATATCATCAGATAAGGGTGAAGTCGGAGGATATTCCGAAGACGGCGTTTAGAACGCGGTATGAACATTTTGAGTACGTTGAGATGCCTTTTGGAGTAACCAATGCTCCAGCTATCTTTATGGATTACATGAATTAGATCTTCCAACTTTACTTGGATCAGTTCATTGTGGTGTTTATTGATGACATTTTAGTGTATTCGAGGTCTATTGAAGAACATGCACAACACCTCCAGATTGTTTTACAGGTATTACGTGAGAGGAAATTGTATGCTAAATTATCGAAGTGTGATTTCTGGGAAGCAAGTGTGCATTTCTTGGGGAACGTGATCTCTTGTGATGATGTGTCTATTGATTTATCCAAGATTAAGGCGGTTATGGCTTGGGAGAGGCCTAAATTGGTGACCAAAATTAGGAGCTTTCTTGGATTGGCTGGTTACTATCGTTGTTTTATTGAAGAATTTTCACGTATTGCACTTCTATTGACACGATTGACAAGAAAGGAGAATCCATTTGTGTGGACGGAAAAATGTGAATTAAGTTTTCAAACTTTGAAGCAATGTTTGACTTCTGCGCCCGTACTAGCATTACCTAATGTGGAAAAGGAATTTGTGGTGTATTGTGACGCTTCCAAGTATGGTTTGGGATGTGTATTGATGCAGGATGACAGAGTCATTGCTTATGCTTCTAGGCAACTGAGGCCGCATAAGCAGAATTACCCTACCCATGATCTGGAACTTGTTGTTGTGGTATTTGCATTGTAGATTTTGCGGCATTATTTGTATGGTTCCCGTTTTGTGGTATTCAGTGACCACAAAAGTTTGAAGTATCTGTTTGATCAAAAAGAATTGAATATGAGGCAACGACGATGGGTGGAATATCTGAAGGATTATGATTTTGATTTAAGGTACCATCCTGGTAGAGCGAATGTTGTGGCTGATGCCTTAAGCAAAAAATTATTACATGCAGCCTTCTTGATGGGCAAGGAACAAGAATTGTTGGAAGACTTTCGTGATATGAATATTGGGGTTGTTGTGCGGGCTCCAAATCAGATGGTAATTGGGATGCTGAAGATTTCCAATGAATTTTTGGAATCTTTAGCTGTGGCTCAAGAGGATGATGAAGAGTTGTTGGAATCGCTTGACACTCAAGCAAGAGGTAAAGATATAGGATTAACCAGAGGCAATGATGGAATTTGGCGATTAAGAGACCGAGTTGTAGTGCCTGCAGAAGATGATTTCAGGCAAGTTGTATTGTCTGAAGCGCACAAGAGCTCTTTGAGTATTCATCCTGGTATGACTAAGATGTATCATGATTTGAAGAAAGGATTCTGGTTGCCAGGAATGAAGAAAGCAATTATTGAATATGTAAGGTCTTGTATAATATGTCGGAAGTGTAAGGTTGAACACCAGAGACCTCCTGGTTTGCTTCAACCTTTGGAGATCCCAGTCTGGAAATGGGAGAGCATTACAATGGATTTTGTATCCGGGCTACCTCGGACCTGTTCTAGATGTAATGCAATTTAGGTGATTGTGGATAGGTTGACTAAAAGCGCTTATTTTCTAGCCATGAATATGAAATGGTCGTTGGACAGACTAGCCAGATTGTATATTACTGAGATTGTGAGATTACATGGTGTACCTTCGAGTATTATTTCGGACCGTGATCCCCGATTCACTTCTAGGTTTTGGGGAAGTCTGCAGTAGGAATTGGGTACCAAATTGAGGTTGAGTTTAGCTTATCATCCTCAGACTAATGGCCAGTTTGAGCAGACTATACAAACGTTAGAGGACATGCTTAGAGCTTGTGTATTGGATCAAGGTGGTTCATGGGAGAGATACTTGTTGTTGGTGGAATTTGCCTACAACAACAGTTATCATAGTAGCATTGGGATGGCTCCTTATAAATCTTTGTATGGTAGGTAGTTCCGTACACCCTTATGTTGGAATAAAAATAGAGATGTGGTTCATTTAGGACCCGAACTGATTCAGGAAATGAATTATCAGATTGCCTTGATTTACGAAAAGATGAAGATTGCTTAGGATCGCCAGAAGAGTTACTATGACAATCGTCATAGGCCACTTGAGTTTCAGGTGGGAGATTGGGTATTTCTGAGGGTTTCACCTACCAAAGGTGTAGGTCGGATACTGAAGAGTCAGAAGCTTAATCCGAGATATATTTGACCATATCAGATCTTGCACGGATTGGTGATGTAGCTTACCGATTGGATCTTCCCTAATCGTTAACTAGCATCCACAATGTGTTTCATGTTTCCCAATTGAAGGCATATATTCCTTGTAATTCAATGATTGTGCCTGAAGATTCCATTGAGCTGAAAGAAGATTTAATTGTAGAAAAAGAACCTATTATTATCGAGGGATATCAGCTCAAACGATTAAGAAGCAAGGAAGTGTCCTTGGTAAAAGTAAAGTGGTAGAATCTAAATGGAGTAACTTATACATGGGAACTGGAATCTGACATGAGGCGGTTGTACCCATATCTCTTTTGATAAGGTACGTTAATTTTGGGGACGAAATCTCCTTTTAGAGGGAGTGGATGTAATATCCCTGATGTTTTAATGTTTAGGAAATAAATAAATAAAATGTTATTGAGTTTAAAATAATAATAAATAAAGAAAAAGGAAAAAAGGAATCAGGACCCTGACGCGTAGCGTTCGGTGCAAATTAGTGAGCTGACGCATAGCGTCACCGTCGCGATCAGCTTAAAATAGGGACATGCAAAACAGAATGCATAAATACTCATCTTTCCTTTTTCTTCTTCTCTTTCACGGATGGTACTCAAGAATTGAAGAAACCCTTAAATCCTTGTGTCTTGGACCCCTTGGAAGCCACGGTAAGCCTGGGGAACCTTCAATCGCATGATTTTCCTTCTCTTCTTCTTTTCTCCTTCTTCTCCTCTCTTGAAATCAAACATGCATGTGGTGATGGGGGCTTGGATTCTGAGTTTTATGGACTTGGGAAGCTTGGGTTTGTGTCTTGGAAGGGTAAGGAAGGAAATGTACTAACTAGATTGGTGTTTTGATAACCGTATGTGCCGGAGCAGGCGTTGGCCAAGCGATCGACGAAGTGGGCATCGAGTTTAGAAGAGGAACGGTGAATCAAGTAACCAAAGGACGCAATCGACACCAAGGGTAAATTTTAGAAGCTTGGAATCGAGGTAAGGGGGTGTTCGGGTCGTAATTAATTTAGATTTGATAATATGATAGCTTCGGGAGACTTAGCAATTATTTAGAAAATGTTGAGGATGACATAGAGTGGTTAAATATAGTTAATATGATTTTATGAGCATGTTTGAATATGATTATATTATTGTTTGATAAAGAATTATGTTGATTTGAGTAAATATGAGCTAGAAACTAAGGAAATAAATATGTAAATTATATGCATGGGTAACATCAAATAAATTATGGATTTTGATTGGTGATAGTGATGTGTGGTGTGATAATTGTTGATATTGATGTATATGATTTGATGGGGTTCATGACATGATGAGTATGTGTATGTGTACATGGCCTGTGATGATGGGCTTGGCAAGTAGGCCGCCCGAGTGATGATTATATATTAGTTTCTAATGATGTGTATAAGATATATTGATATTATGCCATGTATGATAGGAGTTGTTATATGATTATGTGGTGTGGGATGGCCGACCGTATGTATAGCCCCTCGTTTCTGGCTCCCGTGGCCTTTGTGCCCAGTTGAGCTACCCAGTGGTCAAGTAAGACCCAGTGGTTGAGGTGGAGAGTCAAGCTGGACTCGGTGGGCCAAGAAAGGTTCACGAGGTGTCAAGTAGGACCCCTAGCTAAAGGCCAATCCTTTAGTATCTGGATACTAGGCGTCGAATTATATGAGAGTCAGTTGTGATATTTAATGAGACTGTCAATATTATATGAATTGTATGAATTAAATGAATTACGTACTGATGATGACTGATATATGATATAGGATGTATGTGATAGGCGAATGGTGCTAATTAGGCCGAGAAATAATATATGTTGTATATAGTTAGTATTGTGAAGTAAGTTATGAAAAAAAGATAGTAAATATCTAGATATACATAGACATATATGCACGTGTGCAGGAGACTGAAGGAAGTTACTAAATAATATGGATAATATGTATTATTAAGTTTATCATTCTGTCCTATATTAATTATGATATGCCAAACACTCACCCTTGCTATTGTTTCTTTAATTTTAGTGACCAGTGACAGGGAGGATTCTAATGCTCCAGAGGCGCGCCAAGTGGAGGATTGATGCCAAGGAATAAGTGAATCGATGTAATAGTTGGTAGCATGTAATAGTCTGTTGGATTTATTTGATAAGTTGAAATTGAATATGTGTATAATAAACTAGTTAACTATGTGTGGTGAATTAACTATACTATGCTTTGGTTAATAGTTGCACTTAGGTTGGTATGTTGATGATAATGCATGGTGAAATAGTTAGTAGGTGATGTGATGAAGATATAAATAATCAATGATGATGTTGGTGATTCGAATCTGTGATGATCCGTTATGTAATGTAATATGTGGATTATTATGAATTACAACACGGAGCCAATGTTGTAACGTCCTAGGTTATTTTTGCATTTATTTTTATTCAAACGATTACATCTTACGATAAATTTTTCCTTTTCTTGAAAATTAATCGAGATTTAGTGAAAAAGCATTTATTTTTACTGACTTATTCAAGTGACAGCAGTCACAATTAGATTAAATAAATGAGATCTAGAAAAGAAGAGCAAGTTAATCTAAGCACAACGGATGGGAGAAAGGGAATCAGGGCTTCTCGCTTGAGCGAAGCCCCTACTCGTCTAAGCGAGATTCCGGACTCTCGCTTGAACGAGGTTTCTATTCGCTTAAGCGAATACCTTTCACACATCAGATTAGACAAAACATGCAGACGGACTCCCGAAAATCTCACCCTAAAAATGATTCCGTTGATCAAAGGTTTGTCATAGCTACCACGACAGCATATGTAAATGACAGTAATGTATTTTAAAATGTAGATTTGCATCCGGTCCGGCCTTGTTTAAACACAACTAATTAATAATATTCGGAAGTTCTTATACACATATATAACTTTATAGAGAGTCACTCAAAGTCACTCGGACCCTGGCACCGTTCTCCCCCTTGGCGCGACTCCATGGCTCCTTCCCCTTCCCTGTCTCTGGTTACTAAAAAAAAGGCAAGGGTGAGTGTTTGGCATTGTAATTAATATAGAATGGAACTTAACAAATATACATGCATATTTATACATATACATCAAGCATCATTCGAAAGTAAGCATACCGAAACATAGTGTATTACATACAGTAGCTATATTAACCCAATCACACAATTCCATCACATTCATCACGATCGCAACTGACTCTCATACAATCTGACTCCTAGTATCCGGATACTAAAGGATTGGCCTTCAGCTGGGGGTCCTACTTGACACCCCGTGAACCCTGCTTGGTTCACCGAGTCCTGCTTGACTCTCCACCTCGACCACTGGGTCCTACTTGACCACTGGGTAGCTCAACTGGGCACGAAAACCACGGGAGCCGGAAATGAGGGGCTATCATATACCGTCGGCCATCCCACACCACATAGTCATTCAACAGTTTACCTTTCACATAATAATATCAATTCCTCATCACTCGGGTAGCCTGCTTGCTAACCCGACGTCACATAACACTGATCATTTCAACATTAGATATCACAAGATCATAACATGATAAACTCAACCACACCCGATCTTCCACTAATTAATGAACCCAGTCACACATGCACAAGCGTAAACACACAACTACATTTAGCAACATTTTCCTTAACCTGTTTACATTACCTCAATGACCTGAATAAGAAGCGAGTCCTATTCTAATTAATTATAACCCGAACACCCCCTTACATTGGTTCCACGCTTCGATAATCTGCTCTCTGTGTCGATTCCTTCCTCTGAGCACTGGTTTCGCAGTCTCAACTCCGTCACTCAGTCTTCTGTTGCTTAACCTACTACCTACGGATCATAAAGTACAGCTCGTCACTTCAACGCCCTTAGTTCATGGACTGTATTTGGGCTCACACTCACCGGAGGAGTGGAGAACAGCCACGAATATAGCCATGCATGGCTCTAAACCGCCAAAGAATAAAAGGGATAAGGGAATCACAATTGGAACGGATCAGTAGACTCACCTTGAAGCCTCGATCACAGGAGTGGGAATCAATTGAAGTTTGGACACAAATGGAGTCCCTCTCCAGCGCATGCAACTCAGCGTTAAGAGAGGAGAGAAAAATGAAAGAGAAGGCACAGACCAACAGCAAAGGTAACTTGTAAATAATGAAGAGGGAAGGAAGAGAATCTCCTTATATATATATATATAGCTCATGGGCAAGATCGTCTTTTCCTTTATTTTATTTGTATTCTTACTAAATTTAATCAATTTCACTATATTAAACTATTGCATAGTTATCAAATCAATTACACTTATTTATTCCCTCAACGTTTAATTATTCACAATTCTCTAATACTTCGCAAGAGTATAAGCCCAATATAAATATCGCCCCCCCCCCCCGGTGCCTAGCTTAGTGTTCATACCTCGGAAATCCGAGCTACAACCTGAAAGGTCAGATATCTCATCCGTGCTCACCTCTTGGTTACCTACACCCGTTGTTTCAGTCATTATGAGGTTAATCCGGGCTATGACCCCGTGTGAGGCGCTCTCCTCACATCGGTTGGACCAGACCACCTAGCCCTGCCCGCTCTTCTCCTACACTCCCGATCTTTAACTCCGCTTGCTCGCGCTTCTGAGACCGATCTCAACACCGGCTTTCTTATCTCTGGCTCAGACAGAACAAATATTAAATAAAACTTCTAAAACTTTTACTAATCATTTCCCATTTCTTATAATTCTCATTAAAACATCAGGGATGTTACAAATGTTGTGTGAATGATTGATATGGGCAGGTTCTGTAAATTGCATGATTGAGCTGTTATGTGTTTGTGATGTAATTGATTGATGTGGTGGGTAGTAAATTGATGATTTGATTGAATTAGGAAGTTATGCATATAGTGAACAATTATGGAATTAAGGAACTAAATAGGTGGTTTTGAGATCCGGTGGGTTTCAGGACCCCCGGAAGGTGCCAGTAGATCCTTTAGGACATTTAGGATATGTGTGTATTGGCCTTAGGCCAATTGGAACACAATTAGGGTATTTGGTGAAAGTGTTTTGCATAAAAAGGGTTTAAACTGCATTTTGCGCATATCTTGCGCATATGATGGGATTTTGGCGAACGGACAGCGCCAACAGTTTCGAAATGGGAAAACATGTGGCCCGTGAAGTTTTGTGGCAATCGGACCTAAAATGGGCCAATTGGGTAGGTTAGAAGTTGCCGGGTAGCCTAAATTATGTATCAGCACCAGGTCTGTTACTGTCATGTTGACGCGTAACGTCAGCCTGGCGCACAGTGTCAGAGCTGCACAGGGGAGCTCACGCTACGCGTGGGGCTAGTGTGCAGCGTCAGTCCCCTGTTTCAGCTTTGATTTTCCTTTCAACTTAAATAAACTATGGTGCTTATAAATTGATTACTAAATTTATATTTTGGTACTTTTATTGAAAATGTATATTTTTCTAATTATGATGTAAGTTAATTATTTAAATACAAAAAATTTATTGTGAAAATTATTAAAATGGTTAGAATTAAATATAAAATGATAAAGGATGTCACAGATATTGATGATGATAGTGACTTATGAAATTGCTAAGACTTGAATGCTATGTTTATGAATCCATTGATGATGCATGAATTAGGCTTGGTTCCAATGACCAAATGATGAATTAGTTGAGGTATAAAAACCTTTAAGAGGTTGTGATTGGTTTACATGTTTTGTGCCTTGAATTGGTTGGTCTTGTGTGCTAAAAAGGATCCAAGAAGTGCATGTGTTAGGGATTCCAAAAGCAAGGAAATGGTGCTAAAGTTAGGTTCTGGTATAGAGAACCATGGTCATGGTTAGAACCACGGCCTGGCTGTGGAACTCTTTGTTTCTGATGGCAATTTTAGTGTCTGTTTTCACCTGGCAGACCATGAGAACCATGGCCATGGTTAGAACTACGGTCTGGTTATGGATCACATTGTCAGGTGTGTTAGTCCTCAAATTTACAATAAAAGTTTTAATAAAAATTTCATAAAAATAATAAAAATTAGTTTAATTCGTTAGAAAATTAGGTTTTAAATTCAATAAATAGATGTTGTTGGAAATAATCTGCCCTTGATCAATTTTCTCTAGTTTTGCAATGAAAAAGTAAAGAATTTAAGAGAAAATTGAAGATCTGGAGAAGCTGACGCGTAGCATCAACACCATGCGTAGCGTGGGTACTTCTGATGCTGACGCTACGCGTCACAGCTGCATGGACTCCACAGCCAAGCTGGCCAAGCACTCACCTAGTGACCCATTATTGGCCACTCCACTCAGCACAAATGGCCAAAACGCAATGGAGACAGGGACACATGGCCAAGCATGATTGAATAAAATATTCCAAGGTGGCCACTACCAACTGCGTTAATGGAGGCTGAGTCAGGGGACTGACGCGTAGCGTCACACGGACGCGTAGCGTCAGCACCCTTTCTCAGCCCTATAAATAGGGCCATCCAACACCATTCTAAGCATCTCATTCTCTATATTCAGAGTTCTTTTCTCTCTTCTATACTCGAGTTTTGAGTATTTCTTTTAGAGTTTGTAGTTCTAGAATAGTTTTCTAGATACTTGAGAGTGTTTTGGTGTATTGTGATCGTTGTATCGTGAATTTTCCATCGTCTTCGTAATGTCAACCTCTGTAAGTGTTGTTTTTACTTTTACCATGTGTAACTAATCTATTTATATTGGAATTGGTGAACTAATCTATTGAGTATAATGTTGTGAATTCGACCTCTGCATGTTTATGATTCAAGTCCATGTTAGTATTTCAATCTTTTATTAATATGAACGTCAAATGGGAGAATGATTTTCATGTGTATTTAAACTTGTTTTATTAGTGTGAATGTCAAACGGGAGAATGATTATTCATGCCGTATTGAAACTTGTTTTGACGAAAGTAAAAGTTGGAATACCCTTGGTATCTCAATTCTATAGGGGTTGTTAACCATTGTTGCCATAGGGCCCGGACTTAATGCAAGTTTTTACTGAGAAAGCTCACGAGGGATCGTACTTTACGGTGAATTCTTAGAATTTATATCACGAGGGATCGGGGATAATGAATTTAAGCTGCAATAACATGAAACTTGATGATTAAATATGCATGTCTTGAGTTCCTCATTGTTATTCTAGATTAGGGATCCAATTTCCAACATAATTTGTCTATCTGTGTTTTATCCTTACGTATCTTACCTATTCTAGTTTGCAACTCAACTTTTAGATAGATTTTTATTTTCTTTTATCTCATGAACAATTCAACCATGCTATCCTGTGAATACTGTATCAATTGTATATAAATCATTCTTTTGTCTATAATTTTCTTTAAATTTACCATAGTAAATAGGAAATTACTGTTGTTATTGGACTCTCAATCCCAGTGGAACGATATCTAAATTTTGAAAACTACAAACGATTAGTGCGCTTGCCAATTAATGACCCGGTAGTAAAAACAAACAGTTAAACATAAACAACCATTATTACCGGGCCAACAAGGTGCTTAAAATTTTTTTGTTTCGCATTGTTTGCTTATCCAATTGTATCCTTTTTGATTAATGATTACACCTCTTTGCTTCCCCGCTCAAAAACATAACCTAATATGAATGTTTTCATTAAATTTTGGCATGATTCTTGTGTCTCTTTGGCTAGGGATTCCAACCCTACAATTCATAGGTGGATTATATACTCTAATTATCATGTCATGTGTAACTCCTTCCATGAGTCTCATTTGCTTTTGGATCTATTCCCATATCTTTATATATGGAAAGGGAAGGATGCCTTGTATACATATTTCCTTTCTGTTGTTTTATTTTAAACTATAGCCTCTGGTTTTCCATGGTTCGGATCTTGGTGTAAGAGGTTGACTTGTCAAACTTCATCATGAAAAAAAATTTATTCGCATCTTTATTTAATATTTATACTTGCATCGAGATTCATGTCCAGGGAATTACGGCGCCACAACCTTTATTTCCCCTCTCCATCACCACACCATGACCGAACCCGCCTCTTCTCAACCATCTCCACTTCCCTTCTCTCTCACTTCATCATCTCGTTTTCTCTTTTCTTCATCATCACAAAAGCCATCATCTTCTCCCTCTCTTTCTCACAAAACTATGCAACACTTCCACTTTTCCACCCTTCATCATCATTTTCATCTTCTTTTTCCTCATCACCATCATATGTATTTCTCTATCTCTAATCCATTTGTATGTGTGACTACCATTGTTATGGAGCTCGAAGGTAGTGTCAAGGGTGATCGAAAGCCGAAGCGTCGATTCTCGATCACCGATCGGTGCAAAATCGGTGTTTGTAAGTTAAAACTCTTTTTTCTCTTTGCTTGCATATCCATTTTTCTTGCATACATGTCCATCTTCACTTCTTTTACATGCATGTTAAATTTGACAATTTTGGGGATCTCTTAATGGATTACATGCGACTGATCTGTTGAGATTTTGGAAAAATCTTGAACATAAAAATTGTTTCTCTTTCTTTCCTCTTTCAAATGACGTGTAGAACACCTAAGTTCAATAACTAGAGTGAAAGTTATGCCCAAAATATGAAATTTTGTTCTGGCTGGGTGCATGGCTATGGATCAATAGCTTGTTGCACAATATGGAAATTTTTGGCTTAAAACTAGCTCTTGGTTTCTTCATGAAAGTTGTAGTAAATTTTGTTACTCAAATTTTGAGGCCAAGATTGCTTAAGTTAGATACTTGTAGCTTAAGTTATGTTAAACATAGTGGAGCATCGTGTTCAGTGCAAAACAATACCAAGAAATAGAAACTAGGATTTTTCAACTCCGATCTAGGTTTTGATGTCTTCATCAAAGTGGTAGAAAAATGTGTTGTGAAATTTTTAAAACTAGATTCACCTAAAAAGGACATCCGTAGGTTAAATTAAGCTAAAAATACGAATGTATACACAAATTTGTAGGCTGGAATTATAGGATTTTCTATGATGAATTGACAAGACTCCCAAACATAAAAGATATGGAAAATAGTTTATGAAGCCTCGTAAGGCTCAGATTATATTTATTGACTTGTTGGCTTTCCTTAGGCTCGAGGTTTGGCCTTTAAAACACTAAAAAAGGATGATTTCGAGGAAAAGAATTCCTAAAACCTAATGTAAAAATAAGGTATAGGCCTAAAACAAAATTATAAATTTTTTAAAGACTAAATATAAATTTTACAATGTGATGAAGATTAAGAATCTAGGATAACTAGACTAATTAATGTGTTTCTACATTTATTTAAATGAAGAAATTTATCCGGTTGATGAGACAAGACCATTAAACCTCCTAGACAACTTTTAAGGTGGGAGAGTTTAAGTTTTATATTCTAAATGCATGCTACATGAATGATTGATAATGTATATATGGAGATATGTCATATTTGCCTTGAATGGAGTATACTTTTCTTGTTTGTGTATGTGGAATGATGATGATCGATCTGTGATGACAAATATGTGATTAAATGCATTTAGAATGTGTGGTGCACTATATATGTATATATACATGTGTTGAGATGACAATATTGGTGAGGCTATGAGTCATATATGTTAATTGATATGAGCTTATATGTGAATGAACAATTGCTTGACCACCATGAAGTGATTGATAAATGATAAGTGTTTTAGAACACAATAAAATTTTAAATCATTTTACACTGTATTTTCCCAATTTTCATGATTTATGCTTTCTTTCCACTATACTCTGCTCGGGTATTTTTATTTTGCAGGAGTTTATACAATTGAGACTATTGAAGACATATTTTTGGAATAAATACATGCAAGGAAAAATGGATGACAAAAATTCAGATTTTGAAAATTGGTTTCATGCTATTAAATTTTTACAAATTTGAAAAGCAATTTTAAACTCATTTTTTACATTAACTTCAAAGCTTGAAAGGTTTACCAAAATTTTTTTTTACTATGTAAGCTTTGAAATCTCCATTTGTAAAAATTTAATATGCAAAATTAGAAAGCTAAAAGGAGCCAATGGTCATGCAACAAAGGAAATGCCAAGTTTTTAAATTTTTACTCCAAACAATTTCATGACAATTTTGGTTTCACTTTGCCTAGATGCATTTACGTTTTTGGCTTCTCCCAAAGCAAGGAAAATGCTTCAATTTGTTAAATAAACATGGTCTACAAGTGTAGAATTTTTCTACCATTTTTTCTAGACCATGTCCTACCAAATAGTTTCAAGACAACAATTCTTCCAATTAGGCAAAATGGCTCACAGTTTTGACAATTCAAAGGCAAGGAATTTGCAATTTTTTAATCAAGGCATCATGGTCCATTATGCAAAGTTATTCTCCATAATTTCAAGAAGATACACCACCATGTTTTTCAAAGCAAACAAGCCTCCAAAATTGCAAGAGATGTCATGGTTACAACCACCCCATTATGCAAGGATTTTGGCTTAAAAAATTCAGCAATGATTTTCCAATTGGCAAAGCACTCTCACGGTCATGGAATGATGAATTTGGACTCTATTTTGTTACATTTAAATGAAGAAAAATCAGCCAAGGAGAAGCTCCCTTTGCCAACGTGAAAGTGCCCAACATAATGGTCCATTATGCTTTAATTTTGCATGATTAATTTAGCTTTAATAAGTGCAGAATTTTTTAATGCAAAATTACTCTTTCTAAACACTATAAATAGGCCTTAATTCAAGAGTTTAAAGACACCATTTTTCATACCAAGAAACCTCTTGGGAAGCTCTTGAGTTTAGAGGCACAAATCTGAATTTTACGTTCAGAAAACAGTGGAAAACAGCAGAAATTATGACGGGAAAAGCAGTTGTGGAATTACTTCCAGACTTTTTGGAGAAACCCATAGGTCTTTTTTTACTGTATCATGTGTTGTATGCTTTGTTTCTTTCATTATGTGTATGAATTTAAGTTACTTCATGGGTAACTAAATTTTTATCTTGGGATGACGGGTGTGTGATAATATTTTGTGTTAATGTTGTTTTGACTTAAGTTAATAAATTTTTGTTTTCTAATTAATTCGAATTTTACTCAATGCTCTTAGTAATTCTGACCAAGAATCTAAGTGATAAAACTTTATACTTGCGGGTATATTAGTAAGTTTAAGTAATTGGTAGGATTGACCAATTCACTAATTACTGGAAAGCTTTCGAATTAATCCTAAGATTTTAAAATACTTTTTGTGACCCCGATTAAAATTCGGGAAAGTAATCAAAATTCTTTTGAGGAATTAAAAAGGGATTTTCACAAAACAATAATGGGCCTTTCTTAAGGATTGAACACGGTTCTCCATATGTTAGGTACATTAATAGAGTTCTGAACATTAACTGAAGGAAAAATCTGCCTTGAAAAACTTAATTTGATTCTTGTTAATTAAAAGTTAAAATTGTTAACATAAAATAATATCTTAAACCCCTCAGAATTCCAAGATAATCTCAACTCTGTTTTTACCCATGGTTAATATTTTTTACTATACAGTAAATAATTTCTTACTGAGGTAAATAATTTTTACTACAAGGTAAAAAATATTTACTATGAGTTGAGGTAAATATTTTTTACTGAGGTAAAAAATATTTACTAAGGTAAAAATTTTTTACTACGAGGTAAAAAAAATTTCATTTTTTTTACTATTTATCTTGTTTTGTTTTAAATACAGTGTGTTTGAAAATTTCAAAATTGTTTATCTGGATAATTAACTTTAATATATTGGTACTTGGAAATAATCCTTGTGGAGACGATAATCTTTTATATTACGCGACATAACCCGTGCGCTTGTGAGCCCTGTCAATAAATGATGTTGATTTTGAGTTGGGTGTTGAATCTGACACCTAAAACCTGAATTATAAGCCCTAAGATAATTATCCGGAATTTCATAATAATTTTTTTTCCGCGATCGGATAATCATCTTAAAAATTCATAATTCAAATTCTGAGGTCACCTATAATGATATATTGCAGAATAATTATGAAAATTTTAAATTTTCACACTGGAGTATTATTTTATACACTACCATAAAATTAAATAAATAACATTACATTTATCATAAAAAAGAGTCATAAAGATATCTTCCACAAGTTCTAATACATCATAATTTATTGTAAATATAACATTGCAATCAAACATTCAAATTGAATCTCTACTGCCACATCATCTATCATATTGAGGGTCATACACTATAAAAATATTGTAAAAGTTAAATAAAACATAAAATAAGCATAAAATAAACAAAATTACTAAGACACAATCATTAGAGAATTATGATGCAATGCATATGTCAAACATTGGTTTATCAATCTTTCAATTAGCCAATGATGTCATGATGAATCCATTCTAATTAATGGGAATATACTGTAGTAATTCAGAGTTTGAACTCAAAATAGAACAACCACATTTGGCAGGCAAACAAGGACCCCTACCGGTCCAGGTTGCGTCAAGTAAGGTATGGGCAATCGAGCAGTCATAATTGATAGGCAAACAAAGACTCCATTGATCCAGGGTGTGTCAACAAAATAAAACAAGTAGAGTCTGAGCTCATCACCAAAGAAAAACCACAAAATGATAATGACCAAAATAATTTCACTATGTTAAAAAGAAGATACAAAAAGTCCTCTAAAATCAGAAGAATAAAGAGACAATAAATCCTTTAAAATTATAAGAACAAAAACTAAATTGCCCCTCAACTTTTCTGACTAAAATACTCTCAAATGAAAAGAAAAAATATCAAACTCACTCCTAAAATTTCTCTAGTGTTTAGGGTTTAACTTTCACTGGAGAACTTAGATGCTATATGTTTCACTCACGAAGCTTGATGCACAACCGTCATGACCTTGCTGCCTATATATAGGCTAATGAAAAAAATATAATAGTATTCCTCAACATTGATGCGGTGGATTAGGCTGTAGATGCCATTAGAAATGAAAAAAGAGGGTATGCTAGAATTGGTTAAAAGGAATATGCCAAGTGAAATTAGTGAAAGTATAAGTCAAATTCGTGGCACAGTTATCTAATAATAGCCATATCTCAATAGATGAGGTCAACTACATGGATAATCACACTTAAATTTTGGTGATTAATCAAGCAGGCATCCTTCAAACACTTAAAGCAAATGAAAAACAGAACAAAAAACCATTGGACCCATTTTACTTAATAGGCAAGAACTTGATTGCCCATGTATGCTTAAAATTTACAACGACTAGAATACAAAGGGCATGGCATAAGGGATTTAAATCTTGGTCCAAATTGCCTTACAACATTTCAGTAGGTGGCTGCTGCTAATGAACCACCCAGCAATTGTCAACCTCATCATAACATTTTTAAAATGCATTGAATGTTGCATCAGTCTGCAACGCCACAATCAGACTCAACTTCAATTTAAACCTCGCATCGCATGGCATCAAACAGCCATCTCAAAGCTAAAGTCAAATCTGGTAAAATCGAAAGATGTAAGAATGTCTGAAATACAACTAAAAGCTTTTATCATCACTACTTAGCAAGAGCTACCAAATTACTAAATTTAGTTCCTAATTCAACCACTTACTAATTAAAGAGCCCAGTAATAGTTACCAAAGTTCTATGTCATGACTCAACTTCAGCTTCAGCAGAAGCTATTTCTGAATCCAATTTGTTTATTAATTGCTCGCTTACATGCTTAGCCACAGATATCATATCAAGAATTATGCTAGGATCCAGCCCTGCTACTCCTCGTTTGGTAATACCACTTATTTGTCCTTGCCTATTAACAGAGATGGAAACAGCATTGCTCATTTGTGATTCCTCTTCTGACATAGCATCCATAATAAAATGCGGCCCAGCCTAGAAAACAGTGTATGAAATTGTCACAAAATATGATTAATCTGATAAGAAAAGACAGGACGTTGCAAGTATGATATGATACCTTAATCAGTGTAACTATGACGGGACTCCAGATGTGTCAAACTGCAGAAAATCCTCATCACTTATGTCAACCTCCGGTTGCTCATCATTAGATGTACCAGCAGCAACTTGGACTTTTGGAATACCCCTATTGCTCAAAGCAGCCTAAATGAACAACAGGCATTAGCTGCACTAGAGACCTTCCGGTTAATTCTGAAAATAGCTTTGTATTCTCAACTTCATGGTAAAAAAGAAATAAGGATATTTTCAATCAAAGCTTAATGAAACAATTATAATTGATCTCAGGTGTCGAATCACTTGAAACCATTTTCCACAGTTATTATGAAGAAAGTGGCTCTTACTTCACATCTTTAAAACAGCCTAAATATCATTGTCGCAATGGCTAAAATACGATGAGAAAAGGAAACTATTGAAATCATCATAAAAGAATGATCTCTGGACAACTAATTGTTTTACAGGAAGGAATCTGTTAGTTTCATCTTCTGAAGCATTTATAGAATATTGTTCTATTTTTGCTTTAAGTTGTACCTTAGGCAGCACCTAGAGCATCCAACAAGTTTCCATCTGAACTAACAACAAGCCCCTCAATGTAAAGATCCCAACAAATTTTTCCTTCAATAACAATAAGTGAGAGATCAATTCCAGCACCTGAAAAGAAAAGAAGTGAGTTTAACAGCTAAAAATATAAAATTAAAATGATGCAAGAACAAGAACATGTGAGGGAAAGCATGCGGTATTAAGCATAATCTTCACACTAGGAGGAAGATAGACCTGCTCCAGTTTTACCACCCAAGAGACAACGCTGAAGGGCAACAGACAGTTCTGCTGACAACTCATCACCCCCTCTACCCTACATATGCCAGATATAAAACCATATAAAAATAGTTATATTCAAGCATTAAAAGATATTAATGAATCAAGAATGATGAATAAGAAAACAATACTAGAAAGCGCTATTAAGTATTTACTTATTTCAGTTATTTGTTTTGCTATTAATATGTGTAAATAATGTGAAGAAAACCACAATATTTGGATGACTTCACTAAACAAGAAGACAGAAAGGAAATAGGATATGCAAACCTCAAAAGCTGGTTCTGCAGTTGAACTGCAGTCTATATGTATAGAGACTTTCCCTTTGTGGGGTTGAAATAAGCTTGGCTTTCCAAGTTCATCCTGCACTACTATCAAGGTTAGTAAAAGAACTGATGATGTGAGATAATAGTTTATACTATTAAACAAAAGGATCCTACAAGTTGCAAAAGTAGAGATCAATTCCAATTTTTTAACAAACCTTCACACTAGCAATGACATCTGTAGCACCTAGTCTGACTCTTGCTGAACCATTTGCCTGGGGAATAACACCAGTTTCAACATAGATTGGACGGTAGGTCAATCTTTTTCTACCATCATATCAAATATCTTGAGTGATACCAGTTAGGATGAAACGTTCTTCAAGGGATATACCCACCATTCCTGCATTACCAAAACTCTCAAGTTGAGAAACTTTATGACTAAAAGTGCTAAGTGGAAACTACTATGGATCAAGCATAGTTATCAATCCCAGAAAGTGGTTGGAACAGCCAGCCCAAAAAATGCTATACCAGGATCTTGACACATATGTTATAGTATGCATAATTTATATGATGGTCTAAATTTTTTAATTGATCAACATGAACGTATAAGTATTTATTAAAGCCATAATTACGATCTACAATTTCAAGGTCATAAACACAAATCATTTTTCCCAAAGATAATTACAAGATCAATACAAATTAGCCCTCACATTAGAACTAGTCATACTTCATATAAAGGATCCCCATGCATCCTTCTTCCAAAATGAGTAACCCAATGTTTATAGATACTCAGTTTGGTTTAGATTGGTTTTTAATAAATAATTCATATGATGTTTTCATTAAATTTTGCAGAAAACATTTATATCTAATGATGTCATCATTTTCTGAAAGACAATATACTACAACAATTCCCATCTTCAGAGGGAGAGGAAGAGTGGAAGTATTTTTTAGATAGTTTTCATTTATTGGTTGACATGTTGGTTCATGTTGATGTTTAGCCCAGACAAAATAAAGAAGAAAATACAGAGACTATGGAGGCAAACAAACTAAATGTTGAAGCTGAACAGCCTTCGATAATGCCATCAAAATGCCGAAACAACAGATATTTGAAGGAAAGGGAATAAACATCTTCTGTATCAACAAAGTATCAAGCAGAAAAAAAGGAGACATTAACTTGCATCACCAGTACGATCTAATCAGGGATCAGGTCATGAGGTGAATAATGTTTTCTCCAAAAATCCTGACAGTAATCTTCTAAGAAACTGTCTACTTCTTCAAGTCAGCTTGATATTGTTCTGTCAGATGCACTTAGGAAAGGAGTTAGTGTACAAATCATCCTTCACCAAATTCTGTGACAAAAATATGCAACCATCTTATTGTGCTATTATTTTAAAAGGGCCAGTGTGGTTATTCCTAACAAAGTACAGAGGCTTTAAATGTTCCTGAGCGGAAAGAAGCTATATTTTTTTAGAAGGTAAACTTGCCACGCTGCGAATGGGAGATGAAACGCAGTTTCCACTTTCCACTCTTTTCCATAAAAAGTTTGGATCTAATTTTGCCAATAAAATACTGTTTTCAATTGCATATGATCCTATTAATCTAACATACATCCACATATTTGCTACTTAGTTCCCTGAACAAAATAGTGAACAAACAAATCTGACTCAGGAAGGAAATTTGATAAGAAATCAAGCACCTTAACACACTGCAAATTTGAGATGCCATTGGCAACTGCTAAGTGGTGAATTATTAGCACCATCAAATAGGAATAAATGATATTGTGATACAATATTTAATCAAAGGCAAATCCCATGCACGAAGTATGTGTTTCCTCTATACCTAAGCATCCTATTGTCTGCTCCAACACACCACATATGGCCCTGCAAGTTCAAATGTCCTTTCATTCCAGCCATTTCCCATACAAACTTAAAAAGCCCAAGTGCCCGGTCTAATTGCTTCACACCACGCCCAACCATCTTCTCACTATCTGATGTCAAAATTCTTCCCATAAACAAGTACGAATTGCTGTCATTTCCATTTGTAGAAATCCCACCACACATATCTACTTCAATATCTGCAACCCTTCCATAGAGGTAATACAGTAATAAAGTGAATAAGCAACAAGATGAGTGACCCAATGTTTTGGAAAGCTTCTTCTTTACAAGACTTTCTTGATGTTTGGCTTCCTTATATCCAACACTGTTGTCAATCAAAATGTCCTTGATGTGCAAAAGCCCCTCCTTCATGACCTCAGCCTTAGCTACATGCAATTTTAATCTTGTTTCACTTCTACAGCATTTAATCAGATCATTGAACATCACAAGAACATCTTCCCATTTCTGGGAATCAGAAGAATTAACAGTTTTAGTCGATGAGAGCTTCATCCAAGAAGAATCAGGATCAGAAAATACAGCAGTTTCAGTCAAAAATTTCAAGCAGCTATGAACAATCTGGTGACCCAATAGCATCCCATTGTATGAGCCCTGAGAACGCAAACAATCCAAATCGACTGCAAAATTATTCAGAACTTCCTTAAGTGCACCGTTCCATATACGGTGCTGGGTAACCTGTGAGCACACTTTCATACGAACTAACTTCCTTTGCTGAGCAGACACACTGAGAAAGTTGCTCACCTTGGTGAGTGAATCAACCACCATAGGCTCTCTTTCAGTTGCTTTACTAAATGGGGTAAATGATTCATGTTTTTTATTCATGAGGGAGGCCAGAACATGTTTTATTTGGTGCTGAACAGATGTAGTCCCAACAGATGCCCGTATAAGAGACTTGAAAGTAGATATTTCATGCTCAATTTGATCGTCAAAAATGGTTGAATTACTATTTATATCAACAAGTCTCCCATTAATTGCATCCACATTTGCTAGCAAACCGGTCAATTTTGTTACCTTTGGAATTTCATTCTCATACAGGTCAACATCATTTGAAGAGTGACAAAACATCAAGTTCAGGTACAAAGCTGCAGATTTGTTGGTTCTAAAACGGTTTCCACTGCAAAGCAGCTCCCAAAATCTACAAGCCATTGCTACCTGATATAGTACAATGACAAAACCATCTGTCACCTTCCACGCAAATGCTAGGTTTTGGAAGATGAAAACAAAGTAAAACAACCCCCCCCCCCCCCCCCCCCCCCCCCCCAAAGTTCAACAAGTATATTATGAGCCAAATTAATGTTAATAGAAAAGAAACTTCTTTCTTTCAGGAATTTTATCTAGCACATTGCAGTTGCCATAAATACAAAACCTCTACTTCTCAAGGAACCCAATCACATTTTCATCTCATTCATAACATGAGAGATACACTTTTCTTTTCATGATGGCATTACTTTCCATCGATACCATTATCACATCATATAGTTCTATGCTAAGAATGTTCTTCCTGTGTTGTATTCAATTGCAAACATGCAATAGGCTGAATTTCGTAATCCACATAACAATAAACCAACAAAACGAAACCATAATGTGGCTATACACACACATATGCATCTAGTCCTCAAACCCACCTTTCTATGCCAGTACAAGAGAACCATTATTATCTATACATTTTAAAACAGAATTAAGAAGAAGAAGAAAGAAAGAGAAGGAACCTAATTACTTGAAAGAAGGAATAAAATGTTTAAAGTAAAGAGTATGAGAAGAAAGAGACAAGAATTGAGGGTAAAGTACCTGCTGTGGGAGTGAAGGGTGATGCTATGCGCGGGTCGTCTCTAGGTACCGTGCGTTGCTCGTTAATTGAGGGATTTAGGGCACGCGGCAACAAACAAAACGAACAATTCTGTTTTTTAATTTTAGTTTTGCTTTGGGCGGTCTTCCTAAAACTAATTCAATATTATTTTTAAAAATTATTTATTGAGAAATATAAGGAGAAAAAACTACAAATAAAAATAAAACAAATTACACTAACATCTAGGACAATGGTGATATCCCATGTTGTCCTAGTGATGTTGCCTTTGTGAGTAGAGGGTTATTATTGGGACCGGGGGCGATGGGGCGACTCTTAGGACTAGGGTGTTGACTATCGGGTTCTTATTGCGAGTACTGATAATGATGACATCGATGATGAAGCTTGAGCCGGTCCTTCTTCACAAAGATAGACTGTTCGTCTAGTCCAACATCATACTAAGTGATGAAGGCTTGTCTTCATGGAAGGATGGATCTAACTTTGCCTTCTCCCTTAGATCTTCATCTTCTTGTAACTTTTCTTTGATTTTTTTATGGATAATGATGAATGTGTAATGCTGGCTGAATAGTTATAGGTGAGAAAAATGTGGATTACTCTAAGAGGTGAAGGTGGGAAGCATGGAAGGAAAAAGAGAAATAGAGAGGAAGGGAATGGAAGGAGTTAGAGAGTGTATAGGCGCCACTCTTAAGAGAGATAAACCCAAGCAATTCGCCAACCTTAGGAAGGAGATCCAAAGGATAAGAATTTTGGAGAAGTGCTAAGCACTTGAGAGAGTCTAGAGGGAGATAAAATTCACTATCTTACCAAAATTCAACAAAATGATTTCTTAAAGGAAGGAAGGCTTATATACCTCCTTGGAATTTTGGCTAGCTTAGTGGGCCTCGGCTTATCTCATTGGCCCAATTCCTAGTCCTAAAGAAGAATGGCCCAATACATGGCCTAAAAGAAAGAACAAATATACAAGGCCCAAAAGTGGCCCAATACTAATATAGACTTGCAAGGCCTAAAACCTAAAGCACATTCGGGTTATCTAAGTAATGTTATTACAATGATAAGATGTCCTAACTATTTACAAAGTAGTGCAAAGCCTAATCTAGGCCCAATAAGAGTCCAAATCCACCTAAGAAGACATAGTCTCCACTATAGAACAAGATAAATGAATAAAGTCTTCATTTTGGCTTCTTTGGGCTTGAGCCCATGGATTGGCAATAGGAAAAGTGTCAAGGATTTTGAGAGGGCCTCATTAGCCTTCTTGGTCCTTGACCTAGTCAAGGGACCACTGAAAGCTTTCAAAGCATCCTTTACTCTTTTAGCTGCCTCTACTTGGATGATGTCCTTATTATACTCCCATTCATAAAAGGATTTACCCTCAAATCCAAAGCATCATCATCAAGGTCATTTACATCACAAGGAATTAGATTAGAGATATTAAAAGTAGCATTTACCCCATACTCACCAAGGAGGTCAAGTACATAACCATTATTGTTAACTTTTCTCAAAATCTAAAAAGAACCATCACCTCTAGGGCTAAATTTGGACTTTCTAAGAGTGGGAAACCTTTCCTTTCTCAAATGAATTCAAACCCAATCCCCAACATCTAACACAACTTCCTTTCTATTTTTATTGGCACACCTAGCATAGTGGTCATTTTCCTTTTGTATTTGATTTCGCACATTCTCATGAAGTTCTTTCACAAAAAATGTTTTTATCTCTCCATCTAAATGAAGAAGTATATCAAAATTATCAAGAGGCAAAAGATCAAGGGGTGTAAGCGGGTTGAAACCATATACAATTTCAAAAGGACTATGCTTGGTGGTGGAATGTACTACCCTATTATACGCAAACTTAACATGTGGTAGACATTTATCTCATGATTTAACATTCTTTTTTACTAAGACCCTCAAAAAAGTAGAAAGGGTTATTAACAACTTTAGTTTGGCTATCGGTTTGTGGATGGTAAGTGGTGGAGAATAGAAGTTTAATGTCAAGTCTATCCCATAAACACTACAAGAAAATCAGTCATTAGAGACCGATTTTTCAGTCTCTAAATTCAATAAATCAGTCACTAATTATGTTTGTGACCGATTTAGAGACAAATTATTTACAGTCTCTATAACGTTGGTCGCTGTTACATGGTGACTGATTTTGTGACTGATTTACTAGTGACTGATTTTGTGACTGATTTCTAGAGACTGATTTTGTGACTGATGCATAGAGACTGATTTTGTGACTGATTTGTAGAGACTGATTTTATGACTGATTCATAGAGACTGATTTTGTGACTGATTTGTAGAGACTGATTTTGTGACTGATTTGTAGAGACTGATTTTGTGACTGATTTGTAGAGACTGATTTTGTGACTGATTTGTAGAGACTGATTTTGTGACTGATTCGTAGAGGCTGATTTTGTGACTGATTCGTAGAGACTGATTTTGTGACTGATGTTGTGACTGATTTCTAGAGAATGATTGAGACTGATTTTGTGACTGATTTTTAGAAACCAATTTTGTGACCGAGTTTTAGAAACGAATTTTGTGACTGATTTATTTTCTATAACAGTCCCTAAATTAGTGGACAACTTAACTTTAGCCACTGATTTAGAGACTAATTTATTGATTTTTTCTATCAATGTTCACCATATCATTGAGTTGTTTTTGCATTTAACCTAATATGCTTCATTTGTCAATAGTATGAGTTCATTACAACTTCATAAGCAAACAATACATTAAGCTAATATCAATACTATACACATAATACATAAAACATATAATGAGTTCATTACAACTTCATAAGCTTATCAAAACATTAAATACACAAAAGTATTCTAAATATAGCTAATGTTGTTTTCACATCAAAAAATTTCACTACCAACTAACATTCTTGAAATTCATCACAAAAAATTTCACTAACTAACATTCTTGAAATTCATCACAAAAAATTTCATTTCCAACTAATATTCTTGAAATTCATCATTTTCACTCATTCTGAATCTGATTCTGAATTCGACTCAGAATCACTCTCATTATCCTTAGGATCCTCCCTACTTGTTGGAATTGGTTGAACACTAGGTGGTTGAGCTCCAAGAGGTTGAAAATTGACCTTTTCCATCAATTGAGGTAAGAGTGCATTGTTTGCTTGAATATCTCTCTCATTATTTTCCACTCTAGTCCGAAGCTCATCCCTTTCAGTTTCAACAACTTGTAATTTATTTTCCTGAATTTCATCTCTTCTTACCCAATCAGATGAAGTAGAACTTGAACCATGATAAAATGTTCTTCTAGCCACCACAGTGGACTCCAATCCAAGCCCATATATTCTTCCTTTCCTTATGCCAGCCACCTCACACCATACAGACAACTCATTGGGAGGAGGTGTTCCCTCAGCAGATGCATGTGATATTTCTTCCCATGTACATGTAAATGCCTCCTAATAATAAATCAATAAGATGCTAATTAATTCTAACAACATAATAACAAACATGTATTAAAACACTTGAAGAATCATATATAACTAACATTTATGTGTGCTGATCTCTTATTGACCCATTGTTTATCCTTTTTGCGTTGATGTGTATGACGAAATAACTCAGAAGGAGTAGGAGGAATTCCATTCAACTTTGTCTAAAAAAAATGTAAAAAGTATTTAAATCACTAACATATAGGTAAAAAATGAAAATAGTTTTATAATACTAAAGATAGAATAAATCCTAAAAGCATTGATAAAACCTACCAAGTTAGATCGATGTTGAGATGTGGTAATGGAACCACAAGTATGAAGTGATCCTCCAAATCCTTCACAATCAGATGATCGATTAATTTTTGCTTGTTCACTTTTCTTTTTGTATTCTTCACTTGCCCAATGTTGACACAATTTATCCCATACATGATCTCCAAGCCAATTTGGTTTACTCTTTGCCGTACGAGCTTTATTTAAATTATTTTTTAGTATGGCTGCACCTCTCATTTCAAAGTTCTTTCTTGCCCATCTTTCATCTGGTGGACAAATAGAAAACTTACCCTATAATAAATATAACAAAGTAAATGGTTAACTAAGACTAGTATAATATAAATATGAAAATTGAACATAACAATTAACATAATACTTACAACAAACTCTCTAAACCACATATCCCTCACTGTAGATGGCACATTCTTCCATGATGACCATGGATCAGTATAATGACTTTTAAATATTTCACCTATACCATTAGCTGCCGGGTGTGAAGGCAAAAATCTGTAACAAATTCAGCACTAATAGAATTAGAAATCATACTTGGATACACATTTAAACAGAAATAAGGCATAAAAGATGCATGTACCCTTGTCCATCAAGACATAAAATTGGTTTGTCGGCATTACTTTGTGTCTCTGATACACCTTGAGGACTAGATAGGGATGGATTATTTGACCCAGGTGTAGATCCTTCTTGTGCCAAGGGAATTGATGACTGAATACTATAAGGAGATAATTGTACAGGTGATGGAGTAGCTGCAGGAGATAAACTAGGAGATGAAGTAGATGCTGGAAATGAAGTGGGAGTTATATCAGATACTCGTCTATGATGTTTTCTTGGACGATTTATATCACAATTTCCAGGAATTTTTGATTTATCCCTTTTGGAAGCTTTTGATTTACCTCGATCTTTATCACACATCTACAACACGTGTTATTTCATAATATAATATTTACAATATCAACATTAACAATAATGACATGCAAAAATGTAGTTAACTCACATTTAATAATAAGAAATAGAAATAGATTGGTAGGATATAATAATTGCAACATAAAAGTTAACAAGAATCCGATAAAAAATATAACTAACTCACATTTAGTAATCAGAAAAGAAATTGGCTTACAAATCAGTCATCATCTTCAAAAAATTCATCTTCTTCCCCACTGTCATCTCCACTATATTCATTGTCATCATCTTCAAGAAATTCAACTTCTTCCTTTTCTTCTCCACTTTCAGTACTTTCAACAAATTCATTTTCCTCACCTTCTTCATTCATGTCTACCTCATCCTCTTCAACATTTTCATTAGTTTGTTGATAAATATTTGCTTCTACTTCCTCATATTCACCTTCATCATATCTTAAGTGACCAAGGAACTCATCATTAGATACAAAGTTGATTTCAGTTGTCATAGCTTGATATGCCACCTCTAATGTAAATCTATCATCAACTGTACCTCTTGGTTTGGTTTTAATGACAACCCACCAATTAGTCTTTTCCTTTATTTTTTCAGGGTACGGTACAAAATATACTTGAATTACATTTGATGCAATAATAAAAGGATCATATTTTGAGTACCTTCTAGAACGATGGACTTCAACTATACCAAATTCTTTATAGACCTTCACACCACGATTCAATGTAGAATCAAACCAATCACAATAAAATACAACTATTTGATTGGTGAGATCTCCTGGATATTCAAGTTGCATAATCTCCTTGATAATACCATAATAACAATTTTCTTCATCTCCTTCACTATCCCCCTTAACACAAACTCCACAATTTATGGTTTTCTTTCCAATACTCCATTCTTGTGTATGAAACTTGAAACCATTGATAAAGTATATAGGCCAAGTATGAACCTTTCTTTTAGGACCCCATGCTAAATTATGCAAAAATTGATTTTGAACATTGTTACTTCTATCATGAACCTATTTTATTGACAAAAATAAACTCAATAGGTATCACAACTAATAGATTAACTATATATATAAATGAAAGTATGAAATACTTACATATGTTCAAAACCAAAGTGGAAATTCAGATGCAATTCTACCATCAATATCAATTCGGGAGATATTTGGAATAGTTGCTTCCAAATATTGTTCAAAGCATCTAACATTGATTATAATATTAGGAGTGTGTCAAATAATGAATATACATGTAAAGAAATTATAGTATTATATCAACTTTTACTTACTTAATGTATGGTTGAACCTCTACACAGTTAAGTAAGATGTGTAAATGTGCAGCATCTAATTCTCTATCATTTAAATATCGGGCCTTACATGCTCCACCAGAACGACCAAAGTGATTAAATATTGACAAAGTTTGTTGAACTGTGTCATTTTCACCTCCGTCATCATTTCGGCCAACTTTGTTTCTCATAGATTCCACATGAGACTCAAAATAATATGAACAAAAATAAGAAGTCTCTTGGCACAAATATGCCTCACATATGGACCCTTCCACACGTGATTTGTTTTTCACCATTCGTTTCAGCTTATTCAAGTACCTAGAATAAGAATTTTTCATTAATTATTATTACTAAGAAACTATAGCAACATTTAAAAATTAAGTAATGTACTAAGGTAAGTAATTACCTCTCAAATGGATACATCCATCGATATTGAACAGGACCTCCCATCCTTGCTTCATAAGGTAAATGAATAGGAAGATGCTCCATAGAATTAAAGAATCCAGGTGGAAAAATCCGCTCCAATTTACATAATGTAACTGTAATGTTTTGCTCCATCAACAACAAATCATCTACTCGTAATACGGTAGAGCACAAATCCTTAAAGAATTTACTAAGCTCAGCAATGGGATTCCACACTTGTTGTGGTAGTGCACTAAAAGCAATGGGTAACAATTGCTCCATAAATACATGACAATCATGACTTTTCAATCCAAATAATTTCCCTTCCCTCATATTCACACATCTATGCAAATTTGAAGCATATCCATCAGGCATTTTTAAGTCACTGACCCATTTACACACGACCCTTTTTTGGTCAATAGAAAAAGCAAATTTTGCCTTGGGCTTCACAATTTTCCCATTAGGTAACTCTTGTAATTCTAACTCCCTTCTTCGACAGTACTTCTTTATATCCATCCTTGCCTTAACATTGTCCTTAGTCTTATCCTTGATATCCATCACCGTATTAAAGACATTATCAAACACATTTTTCTCAATATGCATTACATCAAGATTATGTCTTATTAAGTTAGTCTTCCAGTATGGCAACTCCCAAAAGATGCTTTGTTTGATCCAATTATGAGTTCTCCCACAACCCTCACATGTAAATTCATCTTTCTCAGTTACTTTCGGAAAAGAAGCAACTTCTTCCCATACATCATCCCCAGATAACCTATATGGAGGTGGAGAATTTTCAACCCGATTCCTGTAAAAGGAATTTTTATTTCTTCGATACGGATGATCCATAGTCAAAAATTGACGATGACAATCAAACCAAGACCATTTACCATCATTATCCAACCAAAAAGCCTTCGATGACCCCATACAACATGGACAAGCAAACCTACCTGATGTTCTCCAACCAGACAACATCCCATATGTAGGAAAATCATTAATTGTCCACATCAATGCAGCTTTCATTATAAAATTTTGTTTTTTGGAGATATCATAAGTTAACACACCTTCATTCCATAATAATTTTAACTCATCTATCAAAGGTTGCAAATAGACATCTAGTTTATTTTTTGGATTATCTGGACCAGGAATAATCAAACTCAAAAACATATATGGCATTGTCATGCACAGTTCTGGTGGAAGATTATAAGGGGTGACAATTACCGGCCAACAAGAATAAGGTGATGATGATTGACTATATGGTGAAAAACCATCTGTACACAAGCCTAATCTCACATTTCTAGGTTCAGCTGCAAAATCAGGGTATCTTTCATCAAAGTGTTTCTAAGCTTCACCATCTGATGGGTGGCAAAGCACTCCTATTTCTCGTTTATTTTCATAATGCCATCGCATATATGGAGCAGAACTCATTGAAGCATACAATCTCTTAAGCCTGGGAATTAGAGGTAAATAATGCATTCTCTTTATAGGAACCTCTTTGTATTTCTCCTTTCCAACCTTTTTTTTCACATAACGGGGTCTATGACAAAATTTGTATTCTTTTAATTGCACATCTTCATTGTAAAACAACATACAACCTTTGGAACAACAATCAATTTTTTTTTGCAGTGAGCCCAAGTTTTGAAACTATTTTTTTTGTCCTATAGGAATTTTCAGGAATTATATTATCTACAGGATGTGTCTCTTGCATAAGAGCCACTGTTTGATTGAAAGATCGTTGAGAAATGTTTCCCTCTGATTTTATTATCAACAATCTAATAGCAACAAACAATTCAGTATGATCAGTACATCCAGGCCATAATGGCCTTTGGGCTGCATGTAATAAGTCATAAAACCTTTTAGCTTCAATATTTGGAGACTCATCATTTTCTTGAGGCATTTGAAACTTTTCACCAACTGCTTCATAAACCATACTTTCAAATCTACTAAATTGTTCATTATGACTCTCTTGAGCATTGTTACTAGTATCCTCATGACATAAGTTAGGATTACTTTCTCCATGGCATATCCAATATGAATATTCAGGTTTGAATCCCTTTTGATAAAGATGAACCTTAACTTCTTCAGGATCTAAGAACTTGAGGTTTTTGCATTTAGAACAAGGGCACCTAATTTTTCCATTGGACATACAAGCTTGTTGGCATGCAAAAGATACAAATTCACCCACCCCATTATAAATGCATCAGTAAGCCCTTTTCGGCCAGGAAGAAGTCTATTGTACATCCAATTACGATTTTGCCTAATATCCATATTCTGTAATATATTAAAGCAAAACAATTTAATCATAATATAATTTTCATTCATGTAATAATTATCTACAACTTAAAATTAAGCTAACAATATGTAAATATATTCTTTATATAGAATTAAAACACAAATTAAATATGGTATCAATATTAATAGGCATATTAAACCTCACAACTTATCTACATGGTCAATGGAATAAGGTACCTTAGTGAGGTCACTGATTAATTAATAGGCACAAGACAATAAACTGAGTCTCACTGTATAGAGATGATTCCCACCTAGCTAGCTAGAGTTACAACCTGCAGAAGCAAATTATCAATTAGATGGTCTGAATTAGTTAATGTTGCTCATGTTATCAATTAAGTACATAGTGAAATTTCTTTAACAAAAAAAAGCAACTAGTTTCACACTATTAAATAAAATAAAACAGTTAAGAAATATTATTGTCATTATTTTGGTTTTTTAATAAAAGAAATTTTATGATGGAAAAAAGGGAAAAAATTAAATGACGAGGAAAAACATTTAATTGAAAAGGGATACAGAGACTAGAATATCATGGAAACCACCACAGATGATCAGTCATTTAAAACCAAGTGTGTTGCACCTTTGTGATTGATATCCAAATAAGAAATAAAAAATAAAAAATAAGTAAACATAAAAAGCCTGTAGTTGCTTATAAATAAGTCTACAAACTTATAACATAATCAAAAAATAAGAAATCCACAAAATTGTAACATACCCAAGCACCTAAATAAATAAATAGTAACATATAAACTTATTATTAAATGAATTGCTTAAAATAAACAATACTTTTTTATACATGAAAATGAATAGTATAAATACAAATACCATTATCCTAGCAAAAATTAAGACTACAAAGCAAAGTTGACTAATAGCATGCATAGGTTGACCATAGCATTTAGTGAGATAACATGAAGTGCAAAAAAAGAAAGACAAAACAAATCAGTAAGAAGCATGCAAAGAAGAAATGCACAACATCAATACAGAATTAATTATAATAAAATACAATCAGTTCTAATTACAATTTGCTATAATTACAATATTCTAACAATTAAATAAATTACTACCTTTTGAGATTAATGTTTTGACAGATATTACTTGAAGATTTATCCTCTAGTTTGATCTTTAAGGGTAGCGTCATCTTAAAATACAAACCTTTAAATACTTCAAAATTGATGAAAATGATTTGGTAGAGTCTTAGTCTAACTTCAATTATGTAGTAAGTAGTGGAAGAAAATGGAATAACATAAGGAAAAATAGAGTAATGGAAAACTGAAAGTGGAAAAGCAAAACAACTTAGATAACTACTAATTACTTTTTTAAAATCAATATGTAATCAAGGATGTTATTCTAAGACCTATATACCACTAAATCATACTAGGCTAATAATAATGCTACTAATAAGAATACCGTTCAGGGGCAGCAAGGGATAAAAAAAATTGAATACACATATATGAGACTTACACGCTGCTGAGGGAAAAAAAATTCAATTCACGCACATCAATAAAGAGAGCAATCAGGATTAAAGGAGGCTGATTATGTTATGCAAATAATTCATGTGAGACAACATAGAAAAGAAAGGCAATTGGAGGGTCAAAATTCCACACATTCACGTTGGGAGGCACTTCACGCAATTAAAGAGAAAAAATAAACAATTGGAGAAGAGCCATTGAATTAAACAAGATAATTAAAATACAAGGAAGACAGGTGTGCCACCAGCACGTGCACCAGACCACAGGGAACTAACAGGTGGCTTGACAGTTCAAATTACAGGTCCCAACATGTAATACTCAACATACTAACTCCTAAATCCTACCATTCACACTGCACAATTTCAGCTTAAATCTAGTTACAATGTATAACAGTTTGAGAATCAACTTTTATCAAATCAAAAAAGATAAAATTTGCTTACATCTCCTTCAGCATACCTTCAATATAATTGATGCAAATGATACAAATAGAGCATGAAATGTTGAGAATCCCCTGCATTGGCAAATGTCCTCAAGTTAACATAAGAAATCAATTATGGACAGAATGGATAGAGATAAATCTTCACACAGAAGCATTTTACAGGTTGTTCCATTCAATTTTCTCTGCACTAGTCAATTTGCCATATCTCGTGAACAACAGGAATGAACCAAAATATATGCAAATAAAATAACAGTCCTACTTTGAAAGAAAAGAAACTAGAAAAGCTCAAATTAAGAGGGTAAAAAATCAAATAAGAGAAAGTAATTAGAAACTAGCCTATTACAAATATCCTGATGTAGTCAATATTGATGACTCTATTATGTATCCTATTACAGTTTCAAAAATAGAAATTAGACTCAAAGGGGAGTATGGGTTTACGAGGAAGAAAGACCTATGCACGAGCGTTGCGGACGATTGAGGACGGAGGCTTTATGGGGGCGTCAATAGTTGAGTAAGAAAGCTCCACCGTACAGCAGGATGAGGGAGAAGAGTAACACACAACTACGAAATCTTATGATGGAGAAGAAGAGCACGACTCAGAGGTGCAGCAGCGACGACACGAGCCTCCTAATTCTCTGACCATGGCAGAGCTCGCAGAGGAGAACGATAGTCTCCAATGGTGGTCTGTAGCGGAGGGAGTCTACGACAAAGGGAGGGAGGCTACAAAGGTCATTTGGGGATGGCACAATGTAGGTACAAGAATATAGTGGGGAACACTTCAGTCACGGTTGTTGTGGTTGGTGGAGAAAGCTGCTGGGAGGAGCTGAGGTTAAGGTGGAGCAACGTGCAAAGTAGGAGAGCGGGATGGAAATTGGGAATTGGATAGAAAGTTAGGGTTTTACTGATGAATTTGGAAAACACGAAAGTAAAAGAGAGGGGGAAATAGTTGAGCCCGGTAACTTTTAATATTTTGGGTAAATATAAACTTAAAATATCTGTATAGTAATTTTTTTATGCCTTAGAGACCGATTTTTCGGTCAATAACTTGTAATATATTAGGTAAAAATAAACTTAAAATTAGAGACTGATTTTTTTTGGTCACAACATTTCTATACTTTAGAGACCGATTTTTTAGTCTCTAAACTCTATTTTCTTAAAAATATTTTTAATGCGATAACTTGAATATTAATTAGATGTTCTTAAATAGAAAAATTATTTTTTAAAATAACATTTTGTAAATAGAAACTAATTTTTAAATCTTTATTATTATATAATTAAAAAATATTTTTCTTTTAATTTCAGTTTTTAAAAATATTTTTTATGTGATAACATAAATTTTATATTAATATATTTTTATGTAATAACATAAATTTTATATTAGATGTTTTTAAATATAAAAAATTATTAAAATAAAATTTTTTTAAATGAAAAATTATTTCAAAATAAATAAAATTTATTTTATTAAAAAATGTTTTTTTTCTTTTATTTAGTTTTTTTAAATAAATATCTTTTCAATTTTTTTACAATTAAAAATATATTTTTTAATTCCATTTTTCTAAAAATTATTTTTTTTGTGATAACATGAATTTTTATTAGATGTTTTTCAATAGAAAAATAATTTTTTAAAATACTGATTTTTAAATAGAGATTGATTTTTCATTCTATATTGTGACCGTGACCGAATTAGTGACCAATTTTATATAAAACTTTACCAACTTCTTGTTGGTCTCTAAATCGGTCACTAAACTTAGAAACGAAGAAATCAGTCACTAAAATCAGTCTCTAAATTTAGTGACTAATCTCTCGGCTGCTATTTCGGTCACTATTTTAGAGACTGATATTTCGGTCTCTATTGACAAATTTTGTGACTGTTTTTTCGGTCTCTAATTTTAGTGACTGATTTAGAGACCAATAAGAATTTGGTATAGTTTTCTATGAAATCAGTCTCTAATTCAGTCACAGTAGAGACTCATATATTTCAGTCACTAAAATTGGTCACTAAACAACAGTTTTCTTGCAGTGAAAGTCCTCCAAAAATGACTTAGAAACTTGGTATCCCTATCACTAACAATAGTTTTAGGGATCCCATGAAGCCTAACAATTTCTTTGAAAAAGAGTTTGGCAATATGACTAGCATTATCCATTTTATGACAAGGGATGAAGTGAGCCATGTTACTAAACCTATCCACTACCTTAAATATAAAATATATACCTCTTTGAGTCTTAGGGAATCCAAGCATAAAACCCATACTAATATCAACCCAAAGAGTAGTAGGAATAGGTAAGAGTGTAAAGGCCATGAGGTGAAACCTTAGATTTGAACTTATTGCAAGGTAGACATCTAGAGTAATGTATTTACATGTCTCTATTCATATGGGGCTAGAAGAAATGCTTACTAAGGGTAGACAAAGTCTTGTCTCTCCCAAAGTACCCCATGAGTCATCCCTCACGACTCTCAAGCAAAAGTAAATCTCTCATGGAACATTTAGGGATATTCAACCTATTGGCTTTAAACAAATAACCATCTAGGTTATGGAAACCATGAGAAGAAGTGGTTGTACCACTAGAGTTATAAATTCTTGCAAAGTCTAAGTTAACATGATATAATTCTTTTATCTCGTCGAGCTCATGGAGTTTAGCTCCGAAAAGAAGCTATGAGAGTTATGCCTTCTAGATAAGGCATTTGTATAATGTTTGATTGGACATGTTTGTGCTTGATAACATAAGGAAATTGTTCCAAGTATTCTACCCTTTTTGCATGCCTTTTGTTCAACTTATGCTGCCCTTTGATATATTTGAGTGACTCATGGTCACTATGGATGACAAACGCTTTTATGATAATATAATGTCCCCAAATTTGTAGGGCTTTAATGAAGGCAAAAATTCTTTATCATAGGTTGGATAACTGAGGGAAGCCTCATTAAGCTTTTTACTGAAGAAAGCAATAGAGTATCCTTCTTGTAATAAGACTACACCTATGCCCATTTGGAGGCATCACACTCTAGCTCAAAAGTTTAGGTAAAGTTGAAATAGAAGCATGTGTAAGCCTAGGTTTAAGTTCATTAAATGTTTTCTCTTGCTTTGGGCCCAAAGAAAAAGAATATTCTTTTTAAGCAACTCATTTAAAGGTGAGGTTGTAACATCCTAAAAATAGGATTTATTATTAAAATAAGGTTTAAAGAGGGATTTAAAGGCAAATGGGAAATTAATTTGAATAATTACCAAAATGACGGATACGTCCCCAATGTTTGTCGTAATGTGTCTAACCCAACTGGTGCTAAACTATGGACTTCTATTATGTGTGAAAATGTATCCTTCACTTTGGGTGATAGGAGTTTATGGCTAATTTGATATGTCTACCTTTAAGAGGTCTTGACATTGTCCTTGGTATGGATTGGCTATTAGCTAATAAAGTCCTAGTTGATTGTCAAAACCGGCGGGTGATCTTTCCTAATCAGAATGCCAATGATTATGAGCTATTCCGTTGAGGTATGTTTTTATGTTTAAATTTCGAGGTCGAAATTCTTTTATGGAGGGGAGAATTGTAACATCCTAAAAATAGGATTTATTATTAAAACGAGGTTTAAAGAGGGATTTAAAGGCAAATGGGAAATTAATTTGAACAATTACCAAAATGACGGATACGTCCCCAATATTTGTCGTAATGATGGACGCATCCCTAAGCTATTTTAAAAACTGAATTTCTCTCCCTTTTCTTCTAAAACCTTCGTGAGATTGGGAGAGTATTGTTCTTCTTTATCTTCTTCTCCTTTCCACCTTAAATCATTATCTCTAATTCCTTTGCTTTCAAGTTTTAGTGAAAAACCTTAAATTGAAGTGGAAATCCATCATCTTCTCTACTCTTCTCTTCAAGTTGTGGTTGGATTAAAGAGAAAGCTTGAATTCTCCAATCTAAGGTAAGATGATGAAATCTTGTGTAGAACTATGGTTTAATCCTTTAAACCCTTCAATTCTTAAGTTTTATAGAACTTAGAAGCAATTGGAATCCATTGATGAACATGGAAAACTTAGGTTTCCTAGAGTTATGAGTTCTCACTAGAAAAAGAGAATAGAAATAGCTTCTTGATGATAGTTCTATAGAATTGAGGTTTGATGAATGATGTTTCAATAAACTAGGTAGCTTCGGAAGGTTTCGGAGCTAAAAGTTTGATTCGGAACTTACGAAAGCGAGTGGATTATACTCGATAGCTCGAGGAGCTTCTAGAATCATTTATTCCAGGTAGGGGGAGTGTTTACATTTTAAATGCATAGTTTATGAATGGATTCGGGATAGTATTGTTATATTTGATGAGAAATCCTGAATATATGTTATATACTTGTGTTATAGTATTTTCTATTCATATGTGAGTGGTATTGATCTTGAATTTATATGAGATATGAATAATATGAATTGAATATGTGATGTATGAGCTTATGGTGAATCCTATGCATGAAATGTTTGTGATATGCATGTGATGCAAATAGAAATGGCATGAAATGCTATATGAATAATATTCATGAAATTTAACATGATATATGAATGCATGGGATGCATTTGATAAGCATGGGATGCTTGTGTGATGAACAAACATGAAATATAATATGGTTTTGAGGATTCCACAAAAAGACCTTGGGTGGGACTCAAGGCAAACCTCTTGAGCGGGGCTCGGGGTTTAACCCGTGACACTGTCATTTTCACTGGGAGTGATTGTGTCACGTGAGAGGGAAAACAGTTTGGTACCAGTAAAATAACCAGATCAGCTGAGAGCTGAGTTATGGCTGAGAGCTAGTGTTGCAACACAAATAAAAAACTTAATAATAGATCCATTTGATTGAGCATGTGATTGCATTGATGTATGTTATTGAGAACAACATGATTATATGATCATTGTGAATGAATGAAATGTAATGAGATTATGTGATATGATTATGGTTTATATGTGATTATGAATTGGATGTTTGATCTGATTTAATAACTGTGATTTAACATGTAGTATGCTCACCCCTATTTGTGGTTATCTTTTTCAGTTGATATAGGAAGAAGTGAAGGCCTATGAAGTGTCACTCAGTATATGAATGAAGTATTATGTACTTATTTGTACATAGTATGTGTTGGTAGTATATTTATGCCTTGGCCGGCTCTTGAGGATACAATATGTTATGTATGAATGATTTTGAGGATTTGATGGTGGATAACTTCACTTTGAAGTTGAAATCTGAATATGTGTATATTTAGGACATATGCTATGTGTTGGATTCATAGAATGTGAAATGATTTATATGCATGAATTGGAAAATTAGGAATTGGAAGTGTGAAATGATGATCTGATGAGTTGTTGAGTCATCGGAAGGGATCAATAGATTCCCTATATCAATTATGAATTATTTCTATAGGTTTTGATGTAATTGAAATGAATTTGATGGGTGTGATGCATTTAAGTTGCATAATGGGATCATAACATAATTTTGTGCATAAGTTAGTCACATGCCCAAATTTTGGCAAACGGACATCGCCATTAGCTTCAGAATGGGGAAAATATAGAGCCCATGAAGTTTCATAGTATTCGGACTTAAAACGGGCAAATTACGTAAGTTGGAGGTTGGTTTAAATTATGTAAAATGCCATTTATACAGGAAAATTGAATTTCCAGGTCTAAGCTGCATAACTTGCTCAAGCGAGTTGAATCTCGCTCAAGCGAGTTAAGTCGGTTTGCATAATTATTCATTTTCACTCAAGCGAATGGGATTCGCTCCAGCGAAATTAGCATTTCGCTCAAGTAAGAAGGAACCTCGCTCAAGCGAAGTAGTTCTGTATGAGGAAATTGGTCTCGGGTTCAATTTCGCCTAAGCGAAAATGGCTTTCGCCCAAGTGAAAATTAATTGAAGCATCAAGGGTTGCTACTGGAGGGATTTCGCTCAGGCGAGCTTATCTCACCCAAGCGAAATAGATGAGGAATTGATTCTGGACTAATCTCGCTCAAGCGAGATTGAGTGGAAATGTGTGGTGAGTGTGTTTCGCCCAGGCGAGCCAGGCCTTGCCAAGTGAATCAAGTTGAACTTGCTCAAGCGAGTGAATCTCGCTCAAGTGAGAAAGAGTAAAATGCCTTTGAAAGGGGAGCGAGTTGGTTCGCCCAAGCGAACCATACTAAATTCGCTTAAGCGAATGGTCATCTCGCTCAAGCGAGATTTGCTCAGCATGACATTTTCTTTATTTTCTTCAATTCCTTTAATTTAATTAATATGATTTTATTATTTTATTATAAAATCATATTTTCTTATATTTAATAATTTAATATACGTTTTCCGCTGATTCTTGTGATAATCTCCATTTTGATTATCCAAGATACGATTTAATTATTTTAAACCTTCTCATATCGCCATATATGGGAAAGGTTTATTTAGATGGTCCAGGGGTATTTTTTAAATAGTTAGCTTCTAATTTTTTAAAAGCTTCTAATTTCATTCACATTGGTGGGGGTTGGCCAAGCACTAATTAGCTTAACCTTCTTTTGATCTACTTGGACCCCTTTATCACTAAGCATAAATCCAAGAAAGACTATGTTATCATGCTAAAATAACATTTATCAAGGTTTGCAAATAGTTTATGTTCTTAAAGCAAGCATAACATCTCTTAGATGTGTAAGATAAAAGTCCATGGTCCTAGAGTAAATTAAAATATCATCAAAATAGATCACTACAAAATGCCCAATGAATTCTGTTGTGTCTCTAAAACACATCAATTTAGGATCTATTTGTTAGGCATATTTAGCTCATTTTGCATAATAATCCCTTAAATTCCTTGATTGTTTTGTTCTTCCCTTCTTTACTACTTTGTTTACTAGTTTTCTAGGAAAATAGGTTTGAAGGCCTTATTCATGATGGACAATGCAAAAGCAATCCATAGCATAGAATCTTGTGCCAAAAAGATAGGAAAATAAAGGTTTTCAGTGGCCCGGGCAAAGCAAACCACAGCCAAGCCATGGTTCCAACCATGGCCATGGTTCATCCTAGCAAAAAATGGAATAGGGGCCTGGCAAAACACTCCACAGCCAGGCCTTGGTTCACTCCATGGTCGTGGATCATGCTTTGATAAGAAAACCTTGTTTTCACATTTTTACATGTATTTTAGCCAAATAGGGGTCCATATTCGGGGTTTTGCATTCTTGGAGGCATAAACACTCTGTAGAGGCAAGGAATGAGCTTTAGGAAAGATTTTCGGGAAGAATTTCAAAGGCAAAACAAAGGAGGATTCATGAAGACTTCATCACTTTTGTGGTTAGTTTTAAGTTCTCTCTTGATTTTGAGTTTTTCTTTGTAATCCTTGTTTTTGAAAACCATGGATTTAATTATTTGTATTGTGATCTACCAAACCATGTGTGGGTAGAATTCTATTCTTAGGATTTAGGGATGGATTGTAATGGTGTTAAAACCAGAATTTTGTAGGTGTTAAAAATATTACTAAAATACCTTAAACAATTTGCTATAAAATTTCCCAATTCAAGATGAAGTTTACGTGAAGCTCTTGGTGGATTAAATAAGTTGAAACTAAATGAAAGAGTTTTGTAAAAATGCTCATAAAATAAATTTTTAAGGGATTCATGAAATATTTTATTTTCTAAATGTTACAAACCATTAGTTAAGAATTTTTTTTTAATTAAAGAAAATTGGTACAAGAATAAAAGAAGATTGGGATCTCATTAGAAAGGTAGGGAAGGAGTGTATAATGAATCTTTAGGTTCTAGATGATAAATAATGAAGAGTTTTAGTAACTAATTAATTTAGAATGTATATTTTTATGTGAACTGACACATAAAGCTAATGATTAAAAACTAAAGTTTAATTATGAAATGACTTAATGAGGGGTTGTGGTTAGTCACGTTTAAATTGGAAGAATATGAAGTTCATAACTTTAATAAATTTCAAAAGTTAATCTAATTAACCTAAACAAGTTTAAGATTTTTGGACGTGAAGAGCAATAATGGAAGAAGAAGGAGGTGACTACTACATGAATGAAATATGTAATGGAATTGATAGTGTGAAAAGTGTTTAATCTGATTGTGTTAAATGTTTAACACTGTTTGATGTTGCATGATGATTTTGATATGTGTTGTGATAAGTGAAATGATTATTTACATGGATTTATGCACTTAGTTGACTATAATTGATATGAATGGTGAATGGTCTGGTAAGAGAATGAATATGTGGAACAATGTTGTGGTGTGGCTTAATTGTGCTAAATAAGAGTGAATGATGATAAATAAATGAATATGAGATGTATTATATTGTTTGATGGTTTTCTATGAGATTTTGATGAGGCTTGATGCATGAGTGATATTGTTTGTGAATTGAGGACTCTGAAAGTAAGAATGTTGAACCGATTCATAAAAAGTGGTAATGAGAAATGAATCGGAAGTCCCAATAGGGTCTATTGAATATGAATATGATTAAGGTAATGATTGAGGTTGCGATCTCAGGAATTATGTGAAGAATGAGCATAATGCCCTTATCCTTGTGGTTGTTAATCATTAATGTCATGATGTGAATATATAAATAATACCCTGAATGTGAAATAGGAGAAGGTATGAGCGAGTAATGTGCATTGTCCTTAGTTGCGAGAATTGATAAAGGAAATAAAGAAATGGGTGTGTTAGAAATTTTAGAATTTTTTATTATTTATAAAGTCTAAAATTTAATGGATAAGGGATGTTGAGTTCGAAACCTTTTAAATTTAAGAAATTAAATTTATTTCTTAAAGACTTATATTTTTGGGATATATATATATATATATTATCCTCAAGGAGTTTTAAGAAAGAGGATATTTAAATAAATTGCAATCCATTTTTTATGATTTGGTGTTTTGTGAAATAAGTATAAGGAAAAGTTTGGAACAAGACCCAAAGTATGAAAACGTGCTCTCAAGGACAACAAGCCATTGACGCGGGGACTCTACCCGGTGACTAGGTGTGATGAAAAGAATTAAGAAAGAAATAATGAAATTCATGCATCATTTTGCATTGTTGTTAAGAAATTTGGAATTCATGGCCAATTGCATTACAGTGAGGGGTATACTGGAGATCCAAACATTGTGGTTCTAGGATAAGGACCCTTGGGAGTAACCTTGGGTTCAGTCATCTAAGTAACCCGATGTAGCACCCAGTGTCAAATAGCTGTGGCAAGCCTGAGAATACCCTGACTCATATTAAAGGTTTCTATGGTCATGTAGCATGAATTCTGAAAATATTACCATGCTCGGGGCGTAAGGTTGGATCCATATTGATAAGAATGGGTTGCGGTCCATGTACCCATATTGATGTTGGAAAAGAACTTGAAAGGACTCCGGCCGTACTAGTTTACCATGATAGTTGTTCCTTCCAGTAGACGTGTTATGGAGATGTGGTGATGATGATGATTAAAATGATGACGAGATGAATGGGTCCCACTTGCATGCATGAAACTTAAGTAAAAAGTGTAATCAAAATTAATCTAATTCATCATAGCATATGTTTGATTAACCTCATTTGATTGGATGGCTATAAGCATGAATTTTGTGTGATGATTTTGCTTGTGCTTGAGGACATGGTAGAGTTGTTCATTTATGGTGGAATCTATGAATTTGGGTATTTGTTATGTTTATATTTGTAAGTTGTTTTGTGTGTGTGTGTGTATATATATATATATGAGATCTAAATAGAACTATGTTATGTTATTTGTTTGACTAGATGACTGTTATTTCTTATGTGATGATTGAACTTCTCTATGATTGTGTCATCTATGAGTTATAGAATGAACTGATTATGGAATGAATTGTATGATGCCTAGTAAGGTTCAATGTAGTAATAAATAGTTAAGATAGAAAATATGATGATAGACTATTGGATGTCGAGTATTGACTATGAGATGTGTGTGGGAAAATGATCCTGAATTCTTATGTGTTGTGTGAATAAATAAGGTGAGGGAAGTTGGTCAGAAATGATAAAGCTTCCGATAAGAGATGGATATGTAGGGATACGGTCTCACCTTTACATTTTTGGCTAGGCTTGTTTGTGGACCAAGACATTGACAATGAGCTTGTAACATAGCCATTGATGATCACCTTCCTCTTATTCCTGAGGAACTTCCTGTTGAGCTTGATTTTCATTTAGTTGAGCCACCACTCTATGACAGGGATGTTGAGGTTATTAAGAACACAATTCAGTGGTATGGGGAGCCTCCCGTATCCAGAGTATTGCCTTTTTCTAGTAGATGGTAGAGGATGAGTCCAAACCTAATAATCCTGAGTTGAGTTTCCATCCCTAGCCTAAGCCTCTCAAGGTTGAGCCCTATGATGTACATTCTCATACCCTTGAGTACGTTCCTGAGCCGAAAGAACCTATGGAAGATGAGGACTCTAAGGAAGATTTTGATGATGAGTCTGAGGAGACCCCTATAGAGCAAGACGAGGAAGAAGAAGTTGACGATTCACCTCTGATGGAGCACTTCTTATATTGTTACGAGTGAGATATATCTCCTAACTTCCTCTGTCACATTTATACCTATTTCAGGTATAGTGACCTTAGGGAGGAAGGGAACATGAGTGAGGCTGCCAGAGATCTACTTATGGCTGCTTCCATTTGTTTCAAGAGTGGAGGCCCTAAAGCTCCTAGAGCTCATGAGGGACCTCTCACTCTTGCTGAGGGCGAGGATTCTGAGTTAGACTGAGGTTCGAATTGGATAGGATTGTCATTATGATAGTTTGGTTATCTTATTTTCTAGGTAGTTGAGTTATATTGGTTATATAAGAGCCTACGTGCCTCTGATTTTATTGAGTATGTACCTCTTGTTGGATTTGTAATCAATTGATGTTATTATTATTGACATATGATGAACCACCATATTTATGCTTATGTTTCTTTTATACAAAACAAACATTCACATTTTTCTTAAACTTGTGCACTCTTAGTTAAACAGAAAGACCCAATGAAAGGGATTCTTTCTGGTTAATTGAGGGTGTCACACTTTAAATAAGCTAGACCTCAGATCCCCTACATATAGTCTAACCTATTTTAATTTCTACAAATCATGTACGTGGTGCTAGCCTTCCATGATCCCATGAACTTTATTTGGTTGAAGCACTCTTCATCACTGGGAATGAGAAGACAATTATACAACATTAACAAGGGATCCAGTCATACATCCTATAATAAGACATCCTTCGACCACTCAACCCCTAAAAATGTTGGTAGAGAGTATTCCAAGAGAAGTAAACATCTCCCCAATAGGCTTTTAGCTTAGGGACTAAGTCATCACTGTAACACCCTCGGTTAACTAAGACGATCCCTTTCACTAGATCATCCTACTTAACTAAAAGGTTACGAGTTTTTAGAAAAATATAGAAGTTTTTCTTTATACACTAAAACTCCGGTAGAATAGAAACATTATGTACAACATTGTTATATAATACATGGTCATCAATAAACTATACCTACTCTATACATTAGGGGCACACAGGCTCCTAAAACTTGACTCGGGGGACACAATCCCATTAAGGTACTCCGTTGTTGTTGCCCACTTTTTCGTGCTTCCCTGGTGTCTCCTAGTGGACCAACACCAACTATATCTGTTGTGAGTAATCCCCTCTAGTGACCTCTGTCTTCTACGTTGGTCTTTCCTCTTATCTAAAAAATAGATGTAAAGGGTGAGGAGTATCCCCTCACTCATAAACAATGGAGAATTGTCATTTCTGACGATTCTTCTACCAACATACAAATCATAATCCGGACTAAGTCTGAGGATCAGGCCTTAATCTCATACAATCCGTTACTTATTATCCTCACACGTCACCCCTGACTCAACTCACCCCGCTTAGCGTTACCTCACCTTTCATCTATAGCTAGTTTATCTTAAGGGATTTGTGTAGGCTTTATTAGGGGTCTCACATCTTATCATCACATCAATCTTATCACACACATAACATATATCACATAAGAAATCAATCAGAGATAATACTGTGCATGTATGTAGGTATCCTATTATTTAATCTTCTTTTAACATAATGAATGCAATACATGTGGGCCCATAATCTTATCATTATCATCACAATCATCGGAACCGTCCTGCTCAGTTTGACACTAGGCATAACATTTCTGCACTAGAGCGATCAAAGTCCACTAAGTCTTCCACAACACAAGGGTAACCAGGACATCTATGTCCTCAACTAACAAGGATCCTTCTTAACCACCCTTCATGGCCACTCAATAATGGGACTTAGTTCTCCACAATTATAGTTGCACTTGCCCTTGTAGAAGTACACTAGGCTTGTATCGATACACCTAGGTGCGACTCTAGGGCCATTGGGGTTCCAACCTAGTTATACTCCCTAGGTTCTTCTCATGGACCAGGCGTGAATGTCCTCTAGCGTACCCTCATTGTATGCTCTAGTCACCATCACGGCCTTCTACCAGTACCATATGCACATGATGCATGCACAAGCTTTTATCTTTTCACTATACTCGTCGTTGGTAGGGTCCTTACAATAGCCCACCTTTGTCTTAATGTCGAGGATTATTTTGTTTCTTACCTACTCTTGATTGAGCATCTTAGTCATCTACTTAAACTCTGTTGCTTCCACTCTCACTATCTCTCTCCTCTGACTTTATGGGATTGGGGCTTGCCAGGAATTATCATATGTTTCTTATGATATTGTCCTTGTATTACCAAGTAAGAACTAATAAATTTAGCCAGGGTATTTACGAAAGTATGAGATTGTCTTATTTTTAAGGGATGTGATTTTAAATACATTTGGCTGTTAACTAGTTACTAATTGATTACTTAGTTTATCTCCTATAATCTCACTTATCTAGCACAGAATTAGTTATATATAGAGGTAGGTGACTCTAAATTAGTGAGGTAGATTCCTTATTAGCGGGATTAATTAATTGAGTGATACTCTATTTCTTTTCTTAGCTCACACTCTTATTATAACTCTTGGGTATTTATTTATAATATCTTAAGTTACTTAGTTGGCGATTAAGGACAAAGTGGATCGCACATCATGGTCCATCCTACTTCACACCACTGTCCCGCACCTTAGTGCGTCACCACTTTAACACCTCATTCTGGGGTACATCTCACCATATCATTTCACATCATCTCATTATCACACCATCGTACATTGCCATCATATCATGTCAGAACCCCACTGAGACTTATTCTTGTTTTGTATTTCGCAACACAATTTACCATACATACACATATGTAATACTCATACATCACAATGTCATACATTCTCACCATATCACAAGTAACATATTGGCACGCAATCTCATACAATACTATACACATATATTCACAAATTCAATATCACATCAATCATCGACCAGGCATATAATTACTTACTCTTTGTCTCTTAGTATAATTTATTTTGGTATTGTTAATTGGTTAATATGTTTCTCGTAGTTCGGGTGTAGTGTGCTCCTATTTATTCTGCTTACTATAAATCCCTTTTTACTTTTAAAGTTAATGTAACCTTAACTTATAGTAACATTCAGTATTGGTAAAATAAAATATTTATTTTCTTAGGGGGTTATTACCCTAGTTGTAAAAATTTTACTATTTCATATATATATATAAACACACACACACTTAACCAGTAAAATAATAACTTTTGTCTTAACCCATTTATATACAGACCCCCTAAACCCTTGATTGTTTACTTTACACTAAGGTCATAAACTCTCTATTCTTAACATTATTACTATTATTAATACCCATTTTGTTAATGAGATCATTATCTCTTTTTTTTATTAATTCATTTATATATCCTTACAAAACTCAACAAATCTATTTTAAAATCACTAACTATATTAACTTTATATCATTTATCTTAGGTGCCTTATTTATTATTATTATTATTTAATTATAAACCCAGTAAACCCATTATTTACCAATAAATTTAATATCTTTTATTTATTATATATACACACACATATATATATATATATGTATAATTTTATTCACGAAACTCCAAAATATAATTCTGCTCGTAATAATGTTACGTATGTCGGGATTTAGATTACCTTGTTATTGTTGTTATTATTATTATTATTATCTTTATCATTAAATACTAATAGATTAAATGCTAATATGTATACACACATGTATATATATATATACATATCCACATAAAAATCTAATTGGGTATAAATCCATTTTTGGCATAACTAACTATACTAAATTTATATTATTTACATTATATGTTATTGTTGTTGTTATTATTATTATTATTACTATTGTCGCGATTATTAACTAATTTTGGTTCCTTTTTAATTTCTAATTATTATCACAACTATATTTATTCATAAATTATTAGGCGTCGCACGGGTAATTATTTTGCGGTCGTCGGCGTAATAAAATAAAATAAAACACAATTTAGCGTAAAATTTAGCGGGAAGCTCATAACGCGTCATTTTTCTGGTAGATCCTCGGTAGAACCTCTGGAAAGGGTGGCAGAACTCTCAAAACGCTGGCAGGACATACATGTAAGAACACCAGGCTTATCGGCGGTGGCAGAACTTCACAATACTACCGACAGAAAACTTTAAAATTCATAGAAATTCACAAGAGTGTTAAACGGAACTATAGAAGCAATTAGAAACTGACAGAATTGAGTTTGAATGAGAGAATCCCCTCTTTACCTCATTATATCGTGGCTGTCCAAGAGAGGAAAGGATGACCTGACGCTACAAAAATTCCCGATCATCGTTTTCCTCATCTTAATCGCTCCCAATCGTTCTTGAAACTCATCAACACTCACATCAAGGCTAGTTAGAGAAAGGCGATGCTGCCGTGGTCACATGCACGAAGGAACTGGGTGAGATTGAGCTTGAGAGTGAAACCTGGCAAGGAAATCGAGGAGAAAAATCAAGAAAACGCTTACCGATCGAAGGATGGAGGCCGCAACTTAGAGGAAATGGTGGTAGTGGCTCATGACCTTGATGGAGGAGGCTCAACAGTGGCTGTACGATGGTCACAGTGGTGAGGAGGTAGCTGGTTTGTGGCTGACTTGGTGGTGGAGACCACGGGCTAAATGTGCAAATCAAGGAAATTGAAGAGGATCGGAGGTAGGACGGCGCCGTGGTGGTTCGTAGTGGTGATATGGTGGATGGTGAGGCTAAGAGAAAGGAAGGTGGTGGTTGTTTTTTGGTGGTAAGGAGAAAGCAAAGAAAGAAAGAAAGAGTTTGAGAGGATCAACTTAGAGCGGAAGAAGAAAAATAAAGCGAGGTTAGGCGGTGCAATGAATTTATAAAGGGATTAGGTGACCGAGGAGGTGATACCTCATGAGGTTGGGTGTCACAGTGGTAACAGTCAAGAGGACGTATGGTGCGGCACGGTAGTGCCGAAAAATGGTAGCCAGAATCGATAATTCAGGGCATAAGAAACTAGGCGTGTTTTAGGTTTTTAGTAACCGAATTTCAAGATAGTTTTAATAAATCTTCCATTTATTCTAGGGTGGGAATTTGGAAAAATAATCAACATGAAAGTTGTAGAGTTATCTTTCCTCTTTGAATCGGTATAATGAATAGGAAACTCCGACACTGTTAGCTCAAGATATGGCTGAACCAAGACAAAATGCTCCCAGCGCTCCTAAAATCTCAAGAATTGAAAAAATGCCATTGCTGGGGAAAATCCTTTGGGATTTAGTCTTCAAGCCCTTCAATAAAGTTGTAGGGTTTTTTACATGAGTCCATAGAAAAAGAAACGAAGTGATTTTGACATCGTATGAGGGTGTTATATGCGATTTACTAAACACTGCCAATGTTGTGACATTTTGAAATCAGCCTTGAAACGCTATGTCATTCTGTACTTCTATGGTGGGAACTAGCCTTTGAAGTCTTCATGAAAGTTGTAGAAAATTTTGTAACAAGAATTATGAAATTAGAATCATGTGAATCTGACATTGTTTGAGAAAGATATGAATTTTCTAGTGAATTATGCTTAATTTAAAGAGATTAAAAATCGGGGTTTCAGAGTTTGAATCCTTGATTCTCAATTTGGGAATGATTGGTTGTGAATTAGCTTTTAAGGCTAGAAATAGAGGTTCTTAAATTTTTCATAAGAAAGAAACCAAGACAAGAATTTCTTGATTTCAATATCGTGGGCAAAAGGTATACTCAAAACACCATCACGGTTCGAGCCGAACTCAAGGGTATGTTCTTTAAGGATTGGGTTCTGAATTAGAGTTAGGTGTCTTCAAAAGGAGTGTACAAGGTTTCAACATGGATTAATTTAGACTAGAGTTATCAAGACCAGATACATGCACATGCATAAATCTCGTTAGGTAAGAAACTGGTCGACCTAATAACTCGGTGATCAAGTAACTTGGCGACCACGTTACTTGGGAAGAAAGCAAGGTAACTTACTAGACAAGCAAGGAGGCCACGTGCTGGCCAAGGGAAGACCAGGCGTAGACACATGGCAGCTACGTTGGTGATGGGGGGCGAGACGTGGCACGCGCTTGAGGTGGCTTAATTTTGTGGCGGCTTTGTTATGAAAATTGGTCCTTGTTCTAGTGAGAATTAGACAAAACTCTTAGCATGAAAGTTGTAGATCTTTATTTTCCCTTTAAAATGAGCTAAAGCACTTCAAAACTTGACATTGGGAATGGGAGTTATGGCCAAGATATGAAAATAGTGTGGGTCTACGAGTAAATTGGGGGCAGTATTCTTAGAATTAAATCTAGAGGCTTGTGTGTTTGGAATCTAACCTCGGGCCCTTCAGGAGAAATGTTTAGATTATCGAAACAGATCATTAGAGACTGACCATGCAAGAATGGACATTTGGAAGTGCTTGCACAGCCAAACTTGGAAGTACCTGAGGTACGGGTCGGGTCTACGGGACTGACCTTTGTTTTTCTTGATTTACTACGTTGTTTGCTCTAACTAGTCTAGTCTCCCTATATGTGTACTAGTAATGTTTTTATCAATTAAATAAATATTATATATATCTTTATCAATTAAATATTAATTTTTAATTATTATTATTACTATTATTTTTGAAATTATTATTAAATAAATATTAATTTATCAATTAAATATCATTATTATTAAATATTACCATTATGACCAAATATTATTAGATTATATAATATATTCATTATTACTGGGTATCCATTCACTCTTCCTCATCAACACCCTTAGGGTCCACCTCTTGGTAGCGCTTCCTTAAGTCTCTCACCGACAAAGAATAGGGAGCCATATCGTCTGACAAAAATAAAAAGAAACAACAGGTCAGCACAAAACAAAAACAAGTATCAGACAAAAGTCAAAGGATAACACTAATATACTACTTACGAATCCAGGCGGCCATGGCATCTGGATACAGGGCTAGGGCAATCAGCGCCTGTGAACTGAAGTAAATATCTATATCTTCAGTTAAGAACTTTGTGTTTGATCGTTCAGACACGGTCAAGTCATCCTACAATACCCGGAACTGAACTGGATTTTGAGTCTAGTACAGAGGGAACAGAGGGTTGGAATCAACACCGTGCAGGAAATCCTCCCCGGGAAAATTTAAACCCACCTGGAGCTTGAAGAACCTAGTCTTGAAATTTTTGTACGACTGATCGAATGCCTAAATCACACATTCCATATTGGGAGCTAGTTCAAAATGGTTAAAGCTCTCCCCTTCCCATAACCTCACTATGGATTCCTCATCTTGGAAGATAGAAGGAATGGACAGGACCTCATCTCTCACCCAAGTGTAGGAAACATCCGTAGCAGAAGCCATGGCACCCCAGCATGAAAGAAACAAGGAAAGAGAAAAGGAACACTAACCTTGAAAAAAGGAATGAAGGAAGACCCTAACAGGAGTGTCGCAGAAAAGAGAGTAGAGAACAAGAAAGAATATGAAGAAGTAGAGGTAGAGTAAGCAATGATCGAGAGCCCAAATGGAACGTGACGAAGCGTGTATTTCTAGTTCATGAAATAGTAGAAATAGTTACCTGACATTGAAGAGATCCAATGATTAGGGAGCCATCCGAAGCAAGTGTAATCGAACAGTTGCAATAAGGGGTCAAGCGAAGAGTCGTGTAAATCCAACAGATGGGACCCCTCTCAGCATGGTTGTGATCGAAAGGCCATGAGCAAAGATCAAACGAAAAGGCAAGATGATCCAATGGTGGAGGATCCATCAGTCACGATCATTCACTTGTAACCCCCGTTAAGACCAAGTGATGCCCCGTATCCTAAGAAATGCATGATTAATGCATTAGAACAATGCAAAAATGTCGCAATCATTAAGCTAGCACACGCTCATTAAAAGCACAAATGACGGTTGGCCACCTTTTGCCAAGTGGCGTGATCAGGATCCAACCAACTCAACATCCACGTGGCATGGCCGGAGCCCTTACTCAGAGTCTCCATCCAAAGTCTTCACTCAGAGTCCCCTTTCAGAGTCCTTACTCGAAGTCTCCATTCAGAGTCCTTACTCAGAGTCTCTATTCAGAGTTCTCGCTTGGAGTCTCCATTCAGATTCCTCGCTCGGAGTCTCCATTCAGAGTTCTCACTCGGAGTCTCCATTTAGAGTCCTCACTCAGAGTCTCCATTCAGAGCCCTTACTGGAAGTCCCCTTTTAGAGTCCTCAGTCGGGGTCCTCGCTCGGAGTCTTCACCCAGAGTCTTTATTCGGGACAGCCCACTATCTGAAGATAGAAGGGCTCTCACTCGAGGGGGAACTCCAACCCACACTCAACTACTTCACTCGGCTTCACCACCAAGACTCGTGGCTAGGGGGCTCCTGTTACCTTTGTGGGATCGGGGGCAGGCCCCACGATGCTCATAATCCCTCCCACGTCAGCAGAAGATTGACTGCCTCAGTATTAGCTTAATGGGCTAGGCCCATGTTTGTAGCCTAGGTATAAATGTAACCTATGTAGGCATGATATAAGCTAAGTGACACATATTGAGAATTAATAAACCTAATCCCTAAGGGAATTCTATAGGGTTTCATGCTAATACTTTGTGTGTGAACATAAATGATCTCAACTTGTCAGAGAGGATGATAAGGAATCTAATCTAACTATGCATTCAAAAGCTAAGTTAGAAATGCTTCATTATATGAAGGCAATAAAGAAATACCGATTCCAAATATATAAATTAGGGATAGGAATAGGCTAGGACAGGTCGGACTTTGTAAGGCCTGAGCCTGGCCTGGTTCATAATTGTATGGCCTGAGCCTAACTTGTTACCTAACATAGGCCAAAATTATAGGGCTGGCCTGGATTGTTTAAAAGCCTACTTAGGCCTAATAGCCTATATAAAGGCCTGATTTTATAAACGCCAATAAATATGTTCACAAGCTTGATTTGAAATAGGTCAATATAGACTTATCCTTGACAAATTTATTTTAAATAGGCCGGTATGCCTATATGTTTTAAATAGGCCAATATGCCCTCTTTTAAATGACCCTTTTTTACTATTACAATAATTTAAAATTAATAAAATAAAATATTAAAATTAATAAAATAAAATATTAAAATTATAAAATATAAATATATTAATATGATTTATAAGTCTGATTTTATTTTATAAAACTAATATATATAAACTAAGTATATAAATTTTTATATAAGGATATATAAATAGGTCAACCTGAAAAACCTAAAAGGCTTTTTTAAAAAGTTTGAAACCAGCCTTTTTATTAAATAGGACAGGCCAAGTCAGGCTTAAACAAGCCAAGCCATAAGCCCCTGTCGGTTGGCCCAGCCTTTTTCCATCCCTAAGAAGGATGCAACAATAACTTGTTTGAAGTAATAAACGGCAACCATTTTGCTTCTTTAAACAATATCGATGATTTGGAAAGGAATACTAATGTTCTCAAACCAAATACCTTACATGTGTGTAAATAAGAATGAATCAAAGATTAGGTAATATGATAATTTTTCTTTTTCCTACGTCTAAATAGGGGTGGGCAATAGGGCGATTCGAGCCCATGAACCCACTACTGAACCTAACTGACTATACAAAAAATAAACCCAACTTTTGGAGTTCAGTTTTGGTTTCAGTTCTATCAGACCTCAATTTTTATCACGAGAATTAGTTGGGTTATTTCAATTAAAGATTATAGTAGAGTTGATAATGAGAATGAGGAAAAGAAGGAAGAGGCATTTTTGGTAGTTAACTAGTTGAGATGGCCATATTATTATTTGTTGCAACATTATTGGTGTTGTCAAAAAAAATGAAAGAGACGAAAAGGTGGTCAACAACAATGTCATTCTCAACAACATTCAAGTGAAGAGAGGAAAGGAAGAGATAACCATAAGGGCATAAGTGGCGAGGCATAGAAAGTAGGTGCTAAATCTTTAGGTAACAGCGATACATGTAAAAGGAAAAGAAAAATAACAGTGTGCATATGAAATGATTCATTTCATGTTATCGTTTGAAATTTGAATAAAAAAACCAAGGAAAAGTAGGGATGACAAAACAAGTCTGACCCATCAAGATCACCAAAATTGGTAAAGTGGATAAAGAAATTTTACCTACCTCCAACTAAAGCCTGACTCCTTAGGCTCTCAGCCCACTTGGGTTGAGGTGGATTGACTTGTTATTTGATTATTGGTAGGTTAGGTGGGTCGACCCATCTATAGAATACATTTCCCCCTTCTTTTTAAAGTATTACTAGTGTCATGATTCATGAGATACATGATTTTTTTTTAACAAAGATAAAAATGATATATTTGATTGATGACAACGATATAAAAGATTCATAAGTGATTGTTATACTAAACAATATGGTATTGATCTGTTCTTGAGTCCGGAGTCAAAGTTGACTATCTTGACCGGGGTCTTAATTTCAGTATCCTGGCCGCAGTCACCTCACTAGCTCTTGATTTTACACCGCGTCAGTGGAGTTTGGTATTTTACACCTCAGTTTAGTGGGAATCCGAGATTCTTCGAGTAATGGTGGCAATTGATGTCTAGTCCGTACTGGTATTCCAAGACCACACTGGAGGTGCCCCTACAGAAGATTCTCTGATGCTTAAGTCAGTAAGGATACTTAGGTAAGAGATATTACAGAGGTGACTTACAAGATTAGTCCAGATCCCTCTTCAGTAATAAATAAGTTGTATTTATAGTGTTTACCTTAGTTTTGGAAGTGATTTAACCATCTTCCTAACTTACTATTGATATACTATCTGCAGGGTCAGGTTGCCCATACCTCCTCTGACTGGCTGTCGGATTAAGTTATGAACCGGGGTTGAGGGAATGATCCGTAGTCAACCGATGGTTCCAAACTCCGGTTATAACTTGCCAATTCTTTTAGGTGACATGGCGTGGTGTTTCTGGACCTCGTCCAGTTCTGGTTGCCACCCCGGATCATTTGCCCCTTACTTTATTTTTGTAGTATTGCTACAAAGGGTGAACTATTCATAGTCCGGTTAAAAAATTATTGGGGTGCCAAATATAACTGGGGTCAGACGTACTTTTTGGTAGGTGAAGCATTTAATGCACCTCACCTATAAAAGCTGCCACTTCACACGGATTATTAATGTGTCACCTCATGGTTGGTCATATATTCCACGTGCTATGGGGTGATGTCAGTCTGGGCGAAACGGTGCTCCTTTTGGGTCGCGACCTTTCATCTTCCACTTCGTCCATGGGCCGCAACGGTTAAACTTCGGCCTATGTTCCTTTTCTGCATATAAAAGCAAGCGCCTCTGCTACTTCACTTTACTCATTTTTTTACCGAAACTCTGCTCAACCACCCTCTGTTTTTGCTCTCACCTCATCCTGGCTTGTACTCGAAGGACCGCTTGCATCATCCCTACAGGTAGTCTCCAAAAATCCTTCTTTTTTACCATGTCTTCCTTTTCTTCTAACCACGGCCAGGAACAAGATTCCTCTTATGAAATTATATCAAACCCTTCAAACTTTTGGCCACCCGAGGTTCCTCATAATGGACCTCGGCTCACTGAAACGGATATCTGCATGTGGATGACTCTGCTTAACTTGGGTTCAACTTCCCGGGCAGAGTCTTACACTTCTGGAGTTCAGAATCCTCCCTCACCCGTTCCTCTTGTGTCTCCGGACCGGAGTGAGAATTCTAGCGTAGTGCATTACTATGTTGATGATACTGACTTTTACTCACATGTCCCTTTTTTAGCGCACGTAGTGACCATGGATGTCGCCGGCTCATTAACTTTGAGAAATGACCCCAACGACACTTTTATGATCGCGAACAAAGTGAATTGGTTAGCTCGTAAGGTCGAAGACCCCTACTTTTGGGTTTCTCAGGACGTGCTCTCTATCTACAGCCGTCTTGCCCAACCCATGGATGGAATAGAACTTGAGATCGAGTACCATTGGCATACCAAAAAATATGCTAACTCCTTTGCCCTTTTTGCCCCTACTTTCATAGAGCGGATCTACCACATCCCGAGGGACCGCTTCATTTACTTCCATGACTACACAATAAGCAAGGTGGGAGTGCGGTTCCCCTTGAACAAATTTGAGATGGGGTACTGTGGTTTTTGGACATCACCCCAAGCCAGCTTCATCCCAACGGCTGGGCCCTCGTCCTCTCTCTCGAAGTTTTAGGTAAGCACCTAGGCTTCACCCCTACTGTCGCCATTTTCTTCTGGTTTTCCCGTATGATGCGTCGAGGTAGAACTGGATGGGGTTTATCAACCTACGGTGTCAGAGTGACATTGTTAACTTCAAAGCCTTTTTGGAGTCCTGCAAGATCGCCGGAGGCTCCTTCAAAAACTCCTTGCTAAAACTTTTTGTTAAAGGTACAGAGTAACCTTTCTGGAAGGATGAGGAAGGTCAATTCAAGATCCACACCGGCTAGACTCATAAGCATTTCTTACTGGAGAGTTCAGCTTACGTTGTTGATAAGTCTTCTCTCTCTGAGTCCGCTAAGGTGGTGGTTGACACCCTTCATAAATCTCCTGGGGTGCCTCCCTCAAGTGCCATTCTCTTTTTGGCACTACGGAGACACGGGATGAATACCTTGCTCGCTTGGGTATATACCTATTTCCTTACCTGCTTTCATGTGTTTATATACTGTGGTTGATTAATTCTTGTTTTATTTTTTTAGGGAGCATGAGTGTTGTCGCTCTGGAGAATCTCCGCAAACTGATAGAGGGGTCGATGGTTGACACCACCACGGAAAACAATGTGACTCCAAAGATGTAGAAATCTTCTGGATTCCTCATCCTTGGCGGAGTAATTGGCTTTGAGGACCCCCGGGGAAACCAAAAGAAAAAGGGCAAGCTGCCGGTGCCTCCAAAAAGCCAAGGGTGAACCCCGCCCCTCGTGCAGTGGATAAAGGCAAAAGGGTAGCTACTGAGACCCCAGTTGAGAGTGATGTTCCTCCCCCTCCTCGTTCTGGTATGGAGGCTCTAGAGGAGCTGATAACTAGGACCCTTTCCCCTGACTCTTGTTTCGAGCTCCTTTACCGCCTCAAATTGGGGTTGGAGAAGGATGATATCACATTCACCTTGGAGACGGCGATATGGTATAACATAAAAACTCTCTCTGCTATCTACTCCATCGCAACCGACGATCTAAAGCTGGAAGTGGATCGTTTGAAGGACAAGAGCTCCCGCCTCTCTGAAGATTGCAGATGGGCTCATTAGAGGATTAAGTCCCAATGAGTCCAACCAAGCTTTCCAGCGATCTAAGGAGAGTTGGAAGAAAGAGAAGGAATGACTGCTGGGGAAGGTGGCCGATCTGAAGGGCTAGGTGACCGGTCTTCACAAGAAGAATGAGGAACCGTCTATGGCAGTTACTAATGAGAAAAACAAGTACCAAGAAGATATGTTGTAGTTTGCTCATGCCGTTATGGACTCTTTCAGTCATGTGATCCATCAGGTCATTCACTGGAACCGAGATTCACCTCTGAACCTGAACGGAATTAGTTTTTTCAATGGATTTCGGAATGGTGAATTGGTGACTAAGATAGGCGGTCAATCCTTTTCTCCTTCTGATGAGCCTTTCAAACTTCATCCTTTGGCTGCGGGGAGAATAACGGTCTCAGGGACCCCAATGCTGAAGAGGCCGACGCCGGTTCTGAGGGCGACGAAGAGGGTCCTCTACCTATTCCTTGATTTTCTCTTTGCTCTATAGGCGGGATGAGCTCCGCCCATTTTGACTTTTGATTTTTATGGCCGTGGTTCCCTCCTTTTTGTAACTACTAATTTATGATAGTGCTTTGTTTTTATCATTTTCATTGTTATACTCGGGTTTGTGTAAATGATCTTTTTTGGAGTTTAAAATTATTCCGTAGTTTCTTTAAAACATCTAATGAAAACTTTTGGGATCTTTCGACCGCTCTGGGATTTAAAAGATTTACACCACTCCAGAGTCTATAGATCACTTCGGGGCTTAATGGAAACTTAACCACTCTTGGGTCCTTGGACCGCTCCGGGGTTTAATATAACTTAACCACTTTGGGGTCCTTGGACTGCTCCAGGGTTTAATATAACTTAACCACTCTGGGGTCCTTAGACCACTCCTGGGTTTAATATAACTTAACCACTCGGGTCCTTAGACCACTCCGGGGTTTAATATAACTTAACCGCTCTGGGGTCCTTAGACCACTCTAGGGTTTAATATAACTTAACTGCTCTGGGGTCCTTAGACCACTCTAGGGTTTAATATAACTTAACTGCTCTGGGGTCCTTAGACCACTCCGGGGTTTAATATAACTTAACCACTTTGGGGTCTTTAGACCACTCTGGGGTTTAATATAACTTAACCGCTCTGGGGTCCTTAGACCACTCCGGGGTTTAATATAACTTAATCACTCTGGGGTCCTTAGACCACTCCGAGGTTTATTATAACTTAACCGCTCTGGGGTCCTTAGACCGCTCCGGGGTTTAATGGAATTTTGGAGAAGACTACCAAAACACATTATCGTTCATACATAAAACTGTTTTTATTAATCAAATAGCACCCCGACTGCATGCCTCATTAAAAAACCTCCCATGTAAACCATGTGGGAAAAACCTTGGGTAGGGAAAAAGAGTGCATGACCTGTGGCGCCGGTTAGCTATAATATATACGCAGGTTCTTTACATTTCATTTATTTTTAAACACCTCACCTTTTAAGGTTTCTAACAAATAAGCTCTCCCTGGTGTGACCTTGTTCACGCGGTATAGTCCTTCCCATGTCGGTGCCAATTTTCCTTAGTGCGTAAATCGATTCCCGACTGATGCTTTCCTTAGGACGAGATCGCCTACATTAAATCTTCTTTGCTGGAATTTTACATTGTATCGAAATACAGCTTTAGCTTTAATAGCTTGATCCTGGACGAAAGCTGCTTCTCTAACTTCGGTTAGAAAATCCAGCTCATTCCTCAACCTTTGATCATTATCCATCACGTCAAATTACTGAACCCTTGGAGAAATTAAATTTATTTCCATCGGTATTACTGCATCTACTCCGTACACCAACCGGAATGGGGTCTCACTAGTGGATGAATGGGGGGTCATCCGGTGTGCCCATAAAACATGACATAACTGGTTGGCCCATTCTCCTTTTACTTCACCCAGGCATTTTTTAAACCCTCTCAGGATTTCTCTATTTGCGACTTCGGCCTGGCCATTAGTCTGGGGGTGTTCAATTGATGAGAATACTTGTTTAATTTGTAGTCCTTTGAGTAGGCTTTTGAACTTGGAATCTGTAAACTGTGTCCCATTGTCTGTTATTACTCTTCCTGGTATTCCAAACCTCATAATGATATTTTTATAAAAGAACCTCCGTGTCCATGCTGCGGTGATATACACTACTGCTTCTGCCTCGATCTATTTTTTAAAGTAGTCCACCCCGACAATTAGGTATTTGACTCTGCCTGGAGCTTTGGGGAAAGGTCCCAGAATATCTATGCCTCATTGGTAGAAAGGCCATGGGACTGCGGATGTGAATAGCTCCTCAGCTGGGACATGATGTTCGTTGCTATTCTTTTGACATGCATCACATTTTTTAACATATTCCACTGTGTCCTTGGCTAAAGTGGGCCACTAATAGCCTACCCTTTACACCTTTCTAGCCAGACTTCTGCCTCCACAGTGGTTACCACACGTCCCTTCATGTACTTTGGAGAGGACTTCATCCACTTCGGCCTCATTTATGCACCTTAAATAAGGCGCTATCATTCCTCTTCTATACAAACCTCCATCTACCAATGCGAAGTTCGGTAACTCTTTTTTCAGTTTCTTCCTCTTGATTGGGCATTCCGGAAGTTGTCCACTCACCATATACCAGATAATTAGAATAACCCAAGAGTCTTCTGGGTGTGCTCTAAACTGGACAACGTATACCTTAAGTTGGCTCGAGATACTCGGAGCGGCTAGCTTACTCTGTATCATCGTAGTTATACACCTCGCCTTCTTTGTGCTGGCCAATTGAGACAGGATATCGACTCTTATTTTTTCTTCTCTTGGGACATGCTTAAATTCCACAGTAGTAAATTTCTCTCCTAACTCCTTAACCTTTGCCAGGTATTGTTGCAACAGCAGCCCCTTCGCTTGATAACTCCTATTAATTTGTGAAATCACTAGCTATGAATTGCTTTAGAGCACCGCCGTGCGTGCCCCTACATCTAAGGCTGCTCTGAGTCCTGCTAAGCAAGCCTTATACTCAGCTTGATTATTTGATGTTTTGAAGTCAAATCTAAGGGAGATCTCCACACTCACCCCATCCTCACTCTCAATTACTACTCCGAGACCACACCCCTTTCCATTTGATGACCCATCGACAAAAATCTTCCACTGCTCCCGTGGTAGTATTGGGGCTTCTCCAGTTAACTCCGTCATAAAATCTGCCAGGACTTGGGCTTTTATGGTTGTTCACAGTTCATAAGAGATGTCAAACTCTAATAGCTCTATCGCCCACTTTGTCATTCTTCCTGCCAGGTCAGGTTTATGGAACACCGCTCTCAAAGGGAGATCTGTCTGGACTGCAATTGGATGTGCATGAAAATATTACCTTAGCCATCAGGATGTCGAAACCAATGCCAAAGCAGCCTTCTCCAACTTCTGATAACGACCCTCCGATCCTTGCAGCACTTTACCTACGAAATATACCTTCCTCTGACCCTCAAGTGTTTCTTTTACGAGTGCGGCCCCAATCGCTTCATCGAACATAGACAAGTAAATGAATAGTTTTTCTCTGAGGTCAAGCTTTGTCAATATCGGCGGGTTTGCTAAGACCCCCTTCAGCTCTTGAAATGCTCTCTCCTGCTCTTCTCCCCACTGAAACTCCTTATTCTTCTTCAATGCCTTGTAGAGGGGTAACGACCGGTGTGCTATTTTTGGCATGAACCAGGATAGGGCTGCCACTTTTCCATTTAACGATTGTACCTCTCTTATATTGGTCAGACTTTGAAGTTCTCTCACTGCCTTACACTTGTCCGGATTAGCTTCTATACCCCTCTGAGTTAGCATAAAACCTAGGAACCTTCTAGTTGGTACTGCAAACGTGTATTTAGGGGGTTTAACCTCATATTGTAGAGCTGCAGTCTTTGAAATACCTTCCTCAGATCTTCAACGTGGTCCCCTCTAGCTAGAGTCTTAGTTATTATATCATCTACGTAAACTTTGACCATTTTTGACCTTATTCCGTCAAACACCTTGTTCATCATTCTTTGGTATGTAGCCCCCACGTTCTTCAACCCAAATTGCATCACGGTATAACAAAAGACTCCTTTATCATTTACAAACGCTATTTTATCATCATCCTTCTTCCATATCGGAATTTGATTATAGCCGGAGTACACATCCATAAAAGACAGGAATTGCTACCCTGATGAATAATCAACCATTTGATCAATGCTTGGCAAGGGGTATGGATCTTTAGGGCAACACTTGTTTAGATTCGTAAAATCCGTGCACATCCGCCATTTGCCATTGGCCTTCTTTACCATTACTACGTTTGAGACCCAGGAAGAATATTGCACTTCCCTTATGAATCCGGCCTTTAACAATTCCTCAATCTACTCATATGCCCTTGCTGTTTCTCTGGACCCAGTGTTCTCTTTTTTTATGCCATTGCTCTGGACTCCGGGTAAACTGCCAACTTGTGACAGCAGTAGTTCGGGTCGATTCCTGTCATGTCGGCTGCAATCCATGCGAACAGGTGCTTAAACTCCCTCAACAGCTTGAGCAATCGTCCCTCTATTCCTTAGTCTAAAGAATCATTAATCTCCATTCCTCTAGAGGGGTCTTCTTCTAACATTATTTTCTTTACTCCTCCTTCCGGCGTTGGTCTCTGAGGGTTTTCTGGTTCCAACCTTAACTCCTCTCTTAGGTCCATGTTGTGTTTGAATATGTATTTCAGGTTGAATATTTTTGATAATGACAAAAGGAATTGAAGACTCAAAGCAAAAGGCTCAAGTTACCATGAAAACAGAGAAAACAGCATCAGACCTGTAAAAATGTGTATACTAATCGATTACATCATCCAACATAATCGATTACAAGAGTTCTGTCCAACACATAATCAATTATGTCAACAAGACTAATCGATTACATAAGTTCTGTTTGTAAGCTAATCGATTGCACCAATGGACATAATCGATTACCAAGTGAAAAAAATTGAATAAAAAGTATCAGGTACATCTCCCAATCGATTAGAAGGTTTCCACAATCGATTGCCAAGGTTCTGTAAGGTGACTAATCGATTACCAGACTAAGACTAATTGATTATGAAAGTTATGTTTTCACCCTAATCGATTGCATGGAAGGCATAATTGATTACCATGCTGCGAAACATAATTAAATGCATCAGGTGGTACTCCCAATCGATTGCAAGGCAATGTGTAATCGATTAGACATGTTCTGTTTCTTAGATAATCGATTACATGGGTTATTCTAATCAATTAGCAGACGAATTATACTGTAAAATTCAAAGTGTAATCGATTATAGCTCGAGGCCTAATTGATTACTATCGTGCCAGAAATTGGGGAAAAGTGTTTAAGTGGGAAACCATCTCACTTCTCCATTCCAACTCGAATGCCCATGTTGTGTAACGGCTCTAAAGACTTTAGGGCACCTCTCCAAGGCCTATAAATGCAAGACTCCTTCAAGCTACTCAAGGAATCCAAATCCATCAAAGGGAAATCAAATCTTGTGTCTTGTGAGTTCTATTTCTTTGTATAGTTTCATTTTCTGAATCTTAGAGCTTATATTTGTAAATCCTCTCTTGTGAGAGTTAGAAATTGTGTGAGCCTTTCATTTGTTCATCTACTCTATTGAGAGAGTTTATTAATTGTAAAATCAAACATCAAAACACCAAGTTTATCCACTCTAGGTTGAGTGGTCACAAAGGTTAGGGTTTAACCTTTGGGTATTGAGAGTTTGAGACATTGGGTGGGTTGCCCTTGTGCTAGTGAGGATTGAGTTCTTAAGTGTGGGACACTAGGAAGCTGCAATTGCTCATAGCTTGTATCTCTAAACTTCAATAGTGGAAATCCTTCAAGTGGGTTGCTTGAAGGCGAGACGTACACCGGGTTGGTGGAACTCGTTAAATTGGTTTGCAAGCTTTTCTTCCCTACTCTCTTGCATTTACTTATTGTACTTGATTGGTATATTGATTTGATTATGATATTATTGCTTGAACTTGAGTAACTAGGCTAAGTTAAAGTGTTACACACCAAGTGTTTGATAAATTTCCTTAGCAACATTTGCACACTTTCTCTTATTGATTCTTGCTCTACAGTTGCTATTTCTTACATACAAGAATACTTAGTGAAAAAGAAATAAATTTCAAAGGCATTCCAACTAAAAGTTTTAAAACTCAATCACCCCCCTCTTGAGTATTGAGGCCACTTGAACAACACAAGTCTATCAGGTTTACAGACTCCGATACTGGTCCACCATCATTTAATCTTTTTTTATTGACTCCTCCGCCTTGGTCATTAACACACTTAGGTTATAGCAATACCTCGCCATTTGCTGATCACCCCGGACAGAGGACACTTGACTATCCTTGTCTATGAATTTTATTAATAGATGTAGGGTTGATACAACTGCTTCCAGAGCATTTAGAGAAGGGCGTCTGATAATCCCATTGAATGGGGACTTGACATTAATAACTAGGACTCTAGTGCGCATAGTTTTTGACCCCGGCTCTCCTTTAAATGTTAATCTGGTGTCCAAATACCCTTTGGTGGATTGCTTGGAACCATTGAACGCAGTTAGCTCCTGAGTGTATTGCTGTAGATCTAAATCTGAGAGGCCTATTTTCTTGAAGCACTCATAGAAAATAACGTCGCACGAGCTTCCTTGATCTACCAACATCATCCTAATTGTTTTGTTTGCCACCACGGCTTCTATCACCACCGCGTCATCACCTCCTGGCACGTTGGGCCATAGCCATTGTTAGTGAAAATAATAGCCAGAGTTTTAATGCCATCCCTGAAGGGCCTGTTATCTGCTTTTGTTTACACTGACATGATCATTCTCAAATGATTTTTTCTTGTTGAGTTCGACACTTCTCCTCCAACAAACCCTCCAGCAATCATGTCTACCATATGTCTTCTGCCGGAACTTAGGGGTGGTTTCATCCAAGACTCATCGTCATCATTGATGTTATCCACTATAGTTTTCCCTTTGTCCGACGCAGGTTTCTTCGAACTTCAGGCTTCTTCCTCAACTGGGTCAACCTCCCTTCTCGAGGTGCCAATCTCTCTAGCTTTGGATTTGCTTTCTGCTTGAACAAGTATTGCTTTCGCTTCCCTTCTCTTATCAGCGTTTCAATGGCTTCCTTCAGCTGACGACATTCATCAGAGTTATGTCCTGCTTGCTCGTGGAACTCATAATATTTATTGGGATTTTTAACTCTCTTCATTGGAATAGGTTTTCTCACTCCGTACACCATCGTCCTTCTTGATCCGATCTCTTGTAAGATTTGGCTAGGTCGTACAACCAACAAAGTATATTATATTGCATTCATGCTCCTCCCTTCTCGTGTTCTTGGGAATGCATCCCTACTAGCTCCTCTTCTTTCCATCCTTCCTTCCTTTTTATCCGTTATTCTTACCTCTGTCTTCGCACTTCTCTACTTGGCAGCTGCCAAGTGCATTTCTCTTTCCACATACTTCCCTACCTTGCTTCTGAACTCCTTCATCATTCGGGGTGGTCCCTTTGCCAAGGATAATACATAAGGTGACCGTGGTTACAAAGCTTCCACCACAATGTGCATTTGTATTTCTTCTGTCAACCCCAGAACCAGCGTTGCTTCTTTGTAGAATCTCTTTAGAAAATCCTTCAAACTCTCCTCCGCTCCTTGTCTAATCTGCGCCAGCGTGTGTGATGTCTTTGGCACATCTTTAGACACCACAAAATATTGAAGGAACATGTGAGCCATATCGTCCCAGGAGTCTATTGACCCACTGGGCAAACTCTTAAACCACCCCAGGGCTTCAGCAAATAGCGTCCTTGGAAACATCCTACACATAACGTCCTTTTCTGCACCCAAGAATAGAGATTCATTTACATAGACATCTAGATGACCTCCGGGGTCTGACTCCCCAGTATATTTCCCAATCGACAATGGCTGAGGAGTTTGGAAATGTCTAGGAATTGGGGTACTAATCAGTCTTCTCGTGAATGGAATTTTGAACAGGTATTCTCCTCCCTACCATGGTTCAGTGCTCTCCTCTGGCTGCTCATCTCCTCTGTCCTATGTGTGGATTCTTGTTCATCATACACGTATGTCAAGGACCTCTCCTGATGGTGAGGGTTTTCTGGATGCCTCTGGTCTCCACTTCAGTTTTCCCTTCATAGTGCTTGTATCTCTTGACGCAGCTGCCTTATGATTTCGTCCCTGGGGTCTGTTCGCACTATGGCTTGGGCTCTCAACTCCGTCCCAGGGGTCTCCACTATACCTTTATTGAAATCCAAGGTTCTTGCCATATTTGGACATGTCCTTCTAGGGTTTCATATCCTCTAGGGCGCTCTATATTACTTATTCAATTCGATACAGGACTCACAAATTTATGTGGTCCCACTGGGTGTGCCAATGATCTGTTCTTGAGTCCGAAGTCAAAGCTGACTGTCTTGACCAGGGTCTTAATTTCAGTATCCTGACCGCAGTCACCTCACTAGCTCTCGATTTACACCGCCTTAGTGGAGTTCAGTATTTTACACCTCAGTTCAGTGGGAATCCGAGGTTTTTCAAGTAATGGTGGCAATTGATGTCTAGTCTGTACTGGTATTCCAAGACCACACCAGAGGTGCCCCTGCAGAAGATTCTCTGATGCTTAAGTCAGTAAGGATACTTAGGTAAGAGATATTACGGAGGTGACTTACAAGATTAGTCTAGATCCCTCTTTAGTAATAAATGAGTTGTATTTATAGTGTTTACCTTAGTTTTGGAAGTGATTTGACCATCTTCCTAACTTACTATTGATATAGTGTCTGCAGGGTCAGGTTGCCCATACCTTCTCTGACTGGCTGTCAGATTCAGTTGTGAACCGGGGTTGAGTGAAAGATCCGTAGTCAACTGATGGTTCCAGAATCCGGTTATGACTTGCCAATTCTTTTAGGTGATGTGGCGTGGTGTTTCTAGACCTCGTCCAATTCTGGTTGCCACCTCGGATCAGGTATAATACATAAATGGTACTCTAGTATAAAATATTAGGCAAAACAAAGACAACCAAGAAGTTACACATTATACGATACTGGAGTCTAAGCATGTAAATCTTTTGTGTTATAAGTTGATTAATATATACAGAAAAATATGATGATTTCCAGCATGATAAAAGGATGTTTCAGGGATAAACATAACCTTTGGCCGATGACCAACACAATCCCAATGTAGTTTTCCTTATGATGTACCTGTTGTAAAATTTGTATTTGTGATGCTTCAATTGTCAAACGTGGGACAATTTAATGAAAGGTAAAGCAACATGTTATTTTCTATAACATATTGTAAGAAAAGTTTTGTTTGATATTTAAAAATATAACAAGCAGTATACCGAAATAATTGACATTATGGCATGTGTATGAAACCATACATGATAAAAAGACATTGACATCAACCATTCATAAACTAAATAACCATTTTCCATAAATTTCATATAAAAAAGATATTATGAACATACCTTGATGATTTTTGATGCATGGATTAACATCTTCATAGAAGACTGTAATGAAATTTCATTATTATAACATTATATACATAGTCTTGCAAAAAAAAAAAGTTGAGTTGAAAATTATATTGCAGAAAATACATATCTAAGACAACTTTGAGAATATTTCCCTATACACAATGCTAATGGTATGGTTTGGAGAAATATGGTTGTGGTTTTCAAGTAGGATCCTTAGACCATGTTTTGATCTAACTCGTGAAAATGTAACATATAATTAGCCATGTGTAAAGACTGGTTATTGTAGATGCAATCCAACATTTGAAAAAGTTTGTCCTGGACTTACTTATTGTTATTACAAATGACACCATGATGGGAAACTGTCTCCTTTGAAACTTAATGGGAAGAGTTTCCTAAGAAGGTATAATGGTTATTCTTGAAATGTGAATGATGTCCTGGTTTTAGTCACTGTTAACACTTGACATTGAAGGACATTATTCCCAAGCCATTTCACTTGTAGCCTTGTACCATTACACAATCCATTAGGCTAGTCTATATTTCTTAATAACATCACATGAACACCTATCTTTAGTATTAATTCATGTGGAGGGAGACCAGATCAATTTATTACATTAAGGACGTCTGAAGTGAACGTCTCCAATTCAAAATTTAAGTAGTTTTCTTCTCTACAGATTGAATTTGAACTTAAGTATGGCCTTTCCTGTCCTTGTATTTTCCCTATGATGTAATTATTGACTTTAAAACAACATCCAATGTAGGAGCTAAAATTGATCTATCTTTGAAATATCCATTTATGTTCAGCTGTTGTAATATATCTAGATATAGAAAACCAATCAATTCATCAAGACATGAATCTGACTATTGTATAAGAATATCCCTTGGAATTCCACTTCCGATTCCCTTTCAATTAAATCTCTAGTTAGACCATCACCTATATTAAGAATCTAATCACTAAATTGCTTGGTATCAACTTGACATTGGTTTGTTTGATCAAGACGCATATTTCTTGTTAACCTTAAAACTTGACAGGAAGACCAGAGATAAGATGAATTAATTGTTGCAAGACAAATGTCTTGTCTAGACCCTTTTGGTATAACAGGCAATATTTGTTTAAACTCACCTCCAAGAACAACAACCTAACATCCAAAAGGTAGTCTGGGATCAAATAAAGATGAACAATGAAGCAAGTTTTTTAGACTTTTGTCCAAAGCCTCAAAGCAAAATTTATTGACCATTGAGGCTTCATCCCAAATGATGAGTCTTGCTTGTTGTATTAACTTTGCATGAATATATCCTTGCTTGATATTATAGGTTGAATCTACATTAACAGTGTAACGCCCCAATTCTGAAAATAGGGGTAAATTTTTCATGGTTTAAAAGAATTAGAAGTGGAAGAAATTAAATACGTATATATATGTATAACACCGAGTAATTACCCCAGATCATTAGATAACTGATCTTATATATGAAGATATGAGAACGGTATCAGAGTGCACCTCGGATGACCGGACTTGAGGCCGTCACAAGGGAAAAGCAGAAGATGAAATCAATTTAATAGTTGTTAAAGTATATGCCAAAAAGGAAGATGATAGATGCCTCACTGATCTGTTAAACAACGGAAATATATTTTCATAATAATAATAGCATTCATACATTATCAAGGTCATTAATGAAAATTAGCCGTACACATCCGGTATAATTTTCCTACATGACCTCCCAAAATCAGCCGTTATCAAATTAATTTCAAAATAAGCATACACACACCGTATGCTATACAAAATGAATACATATATGCCGGCCAAGGCTCACCCACATTCCTTTCATATTTACCTTCTCCAGTGCTCGACCTCCAAAAAAAGTAGGTTTCACATCATACCTACATCAAACTTAAAAATGGCAACAGGGAGGTGAGTAACATAATCCAAATGAATCAAAGTCATACATTATGATGAGATTTATACATGAGTGCATTATATTCACTTTTCAAGAAAACATCACAAGTTTCACACACATGATACATCATTCTATCACGACACAATGCATGTCCAATTAAGTATATTCATAGGGCAATATCATATATAACATATCTTTAACGTCCTCAATAATCATCACATTTTTAATGCTAGTACCTCGGCTTACTTTCTCTCTATCTAACAATCATCCATCGCCACCACAGGTTATCAACTAGGCATATCTCTGGCTATATGCAAATGCTCCTAAAGCTAATACATATGCACAATGGAATTATTCTTAAGTGCGGATCCGACTGTGGGAAAACATCAACATATCAAATATGGGACAAACATAGGTGTGCTACTATGCCCCTACTGCAGTAGTAAAATGTGTACACTTATATCCAATTTCATGCATGCTAAACAGTATATTTTACTGGTATCAAACCGCTCTCGCCCATTTATTGCACTAGTCACCCGTGACTGGGGATGATCATTATAGCCGTACTTGCCAAAGTGCCACAGGCCTCCCCGGAACACACATCAAGGGAACTGTGCCCCGTCAGACACCAAGGTCAACTACTCATCATAGAGCCGCCCTCCCACAGGGCCTGCCACATAGGGTGCCTCGTCACCAAACTAAGGGCGGCTTCGTGATTCCTCGAATCATTAGGGAGCAATAACAGTATACCCGTGCACTGGGCCGCCTCCTATTGGGCCTACCTATTGGAACCCCTAACATTCCATATAAGCAGCGAATGATATACCATGGATGCAAATGCCAATCAATGTATTCTCACACTGTGCATCCTAAATGCCACTCAATCAATCATCTATTCACCACTGCCACTTAGTGGATTTCAATATTCTCAATCTTTACCAATCCTCGTTGGAACTCATACACATCGGTAGTTAGTGACAATCATATTTATCAATTCACATATACACATTTGGGGTATTTCAAACCACTGATTTTAGTTCAAAACATGGTCTCAAACCATCATAACATATTTCATCAACATATTCAACATAATATCGGATCCGGTCTCAATACCAGACCCAAAGTACGGATATTACTTCATCTGTTCTATATGCAATACAAACTCAGCAAGTATAACATCGAACATCAAGATCGGTCTCCTCTCATTAAGATACTAGATAATTATACCAGATACATACAGCACCGGTCTAAAACCTGAGTCATCTATTAACTCTCATGGCTAGTCCCACACTGGATTGTTGACTCTGGCCCAGACCAGTTTAATACCATATTTATCATTTCAAACATATGCCACAAAAGATCAATTATTCTAAATGCACTCAAATCATGAAATCAATACATCGTCCACACAAGCAATCATTAAGCACAATCATACACGTATATTTTCACATCAACAATAGATGAAATCATGGTTACCCCCTCCTACCTCAAGAGAAGTAGTATTCACTGCGGTCAGATGGTTCCGCCTCGAAACTGGGGTTATTTCCTATATCACAACATATCACACAATCATTTTCTATTCAACCACCCTGGTTTGACGTTCATATTCATTTATTTGATGTCTTCCGACATCTTAACTCTCAAGCCCCATTTATTTCACTTATTCCACCACAACCACCACGGTTCAGGCTTCTACATTTATTATTATGCACATTTAATGCCAAACCCATCACTGGGTTCCCACATTAATGGTTCCCAGCAACCATTAAGCTTCATTAATGACCATTCACCATTAATAACATTATTTCACCTTACCAAAAATAGTTATTTGACACAATAAATGCTTCTCCACTTATATTTTGCATTTTCTTTAAATCTTAGGGTTAGGGTTTCTCTAAAACCCAACAACACTCATTAAATCACATTCCCAACATCAAAACCCAAAAACCCATAGTTCATACTCTTGAGGAATAGCAGGATCTTACCTCAAGAGAAGAAATGAGAGAGTTTTCCAAGAGAGGGAAAACCACACGAAAATGAGGAGAAGGAAGGGTGAGACTTCAGGCTCCAAACTCTTCCAAGCTCCAAACGAAAATGGAAGAGGAAAGATGGCACACCACTTTGCTTAGGGATTTAGGAGAGAAGAAGAAGAGGAAGTGAAGGAGAAGAGTAGAGAAGAAGTAGAAGCAAAGTACATGTTATGAGAAATCCAAGAAACTGACGGGAATAAGAAGGGAAAAATGGGCCATTTGGCTTTATTTTTAATCCCTTATTAAACATTCATCATTTTATGACAATTAGGATCTTAGTTTGGGCTCAATACCTTATCCAAAAATTATTCCGAACACATATTTGGTTTCCCAATAATATCCTTAATAGCCATGACCAATATCATCCTAATCGGAGATACTTGGTCCGACACCCATATTTCAACCGGGCTCATTTTCAGTTTATCCAGTTCCAATAAATTATAAACAGTTCCTAAAAATCTTAATTTATTTATTCCCAATATTTTGGAATGTTAAATAACCCAAATATAATTATTTAATATTTATCTCTTTAATTAATCTTTTATTTTAAAATTTAGGGTGTTACAAATAGTCAGTGGGATTTTAAATCTAGAACATGCAGTCCTACCATTGGGCAATAATGATGCAATTCCACTTGAAGCAAGATTTAAGCAAATGTGACCTTTTGATCTAATTGCTGTAGATAAGCTATTCCAAACAAATGTCTTCCATGTATCCCCATATCCATATAAAAAGAAAAAACCACATTTGTTTTCATTGACAATATTCATTATAACATCAAAGTCATACTTTTGTTCTAGATTTATAAATGACTCATACTTTTCAAGAATGTCAATAAATCAACACGATTAAAATTAAGTTCTTCAACAATTATTCTTTCTTGTAAGCTATCAACTAAGTTGGCTGAAGGATATGGCATCCCTTGAAACTCATTCAGGCTTCTACCCTTGCTTTGCATCATTTGTTCTATATCTTCCAGACAAAGATGTTTGATTTCATCATTGCCTAAGTGAATTTCTATCAACATCTTTTAGAATTTTAAACATAAAAAGAAACAAAGGTTATCATATTCATGAAAGGTATACAATTATAAAACTGACTGTGACATTGAACCAATCTCTTTTGTTTGTAAATGACATCATCAGCCAAGTGCCTCTAACAACTATTCCAAACAACCTCAGGCATACGAATGGTATTAGAGACCAATAAGATTGAAAATAATTTACATATATAATGGCTAGATGCCCATGTTGAGGCCTCCTTTATAACATCCATAAACTCTCTATCATCTTGTAACAATCCAAGTGCATACCATGCTTCTTTGAAGGTATCCTTTGTTATGCCATTCACCTGACAAATTTCTGCAAAGTCCTTGCATCCTTTATGTACATTTAATAATAAACGTAGATAATATTGTTCTCCAACAGTGGGTGGAACATGGGATATCCTCCCAATAGCATACCCTTGTTTCCTCGACAACCAGATTCTACAATTTTTTTTCAAAAATTTTTTGTAGGAAAATCACTATGTGTTAGTGCTCTTGCCTCAGAGTACAATTTTTTTGCCTTCATCCACCCAATGAACATTGTATCCTTTTAGTCGGCCTTATTGAAAACATTCTCAATGTTTTCCCCATCTCCATACACAATAGAATGCTCACCAGGAAGATGAAAGTTTAGTTGAACAACTAGTGGTTCTTTGAATTGTATTCAAAACCAAATAATTGCTAATTTACTTCACAGGCTGAGGAAACTGACTGTGACATTGCATCAATCTTCTTTGTTTGAGGCGTGACTATTGTTTTAGTTCCTAATCCAATAGGAATGTTAGGGGACTGTATAAAAAAAAGCAAGTTAATCAAAAAAACAAATAATTAAAAAAGAAGCAATTTAATTCTTGTCTTTTAGATAAATGGGGTTAATTCCCATATTCACGAAGTCAATCATAGTCAGAATTAGAGTAAACCTGGCCAGTGTATTGTAATTCTCATTATGTGAACTACATTTAGACATGTTATAGTTAATTGTTCATATCTCAATAGTAAATTCACAAAGACAAAGGTTATAGTTATTTGATGATGATTTGTTAATAGAAAATGTCATAAAAACAAATACGGTCATTTTAGAATCCAGTCTTAATGGGTATAATACTGACAATTAAAATAAGCAATATGGTAATAATGGAAAATTTGACTTTGTATCTGGTCACAAAGATTACGTTGGTGGAAGTAACATTGTCAAAAGCATCTGCCATGTCAGTATTTGACTCATTTCCTAATGGGGACTATCCTGGATTATCCTATCCATGAAAATGACAGATAATGATCTTGATATTTAAATTGGACTCCTGAAACTGGGTATTTAATTTGGTAAGAAATTGTACCATAATGTCGTTGGAAGTGTCGATGGCAATGGGCATGTTGGAAGTTGATTGACTTGCTAATGGTATAATTGCATCAGATGACTTGGTTTGGTTGTCCTGTTCAAGAAAATATAAAAAAAAATAAAATCGTTATCAACACTTATTGTTAATGATAAGTTTAAAATAATCTACAATGAGTTGATCAATAAGAGGATAAATTCCTATATTACATCATACCTTTATACCATCCGTTGAGTCTCCCGGGGTAATTATAATTTTAGAATTCTCAATAGGGAAAGAAGGTTGAAAGTATCAGAGAACAAATTATTAATAGTTTTCTTTTTATAGTTGCAACATATACAAAACAAAACGATGAAAATCTCGAAATGTAATTTAAATTTACCTTATAAACTTTATATTTCCTTTCAAACTGATTTATCAAATCATCTTTATTGCATAACTTAATGACATTAATCGTGTATGGAACCAATCCCATGAACTCCTGAATCTTGACTTGAACTTTGAAAATGAATTTTTTGTCCTTTAAAGCATCCAATTCCTTAGGATACATGTTCTTATCCCTGCGCTTTACATACAAAAGATAAAAAGTGAAGATAAAACTTTCTATAAAAATCAAAATAATATGGGAATACTTAACCTATACCCTTGAAGAATAGGTACTGTGAAGATCCCTAGCAGAAATGTCTAGGAAGTTAGCTGTCTCTCTATCAAATAAAATGAATGATGCAGAATCTGATTCATCCATCACCTTCAGATGAATACAATACCTTTTCACAACATAACAGAACAAAGTTGTTGTTAATAATTACATATAAGACAATCATATCAGAAAAATAATGGTAAACTAAAAATAATCAACAATTACATACCTTATAATAAAAGATGAGTAATGTATTCTATAATTTTTGTAGTGGAACATATCTCTATCAACCTTAAGTCCATACACACACTTGATACAACCTCTGCAACACCAACTATATTCAAACTTAATTTGCTTCACTATCCTAATGGTGACAAATACCCCATTCTATAATTTCCAAATTTACCCTTACGTAAGAAAAGATGAAACAATATTTGATTAACTAAAAAAATCATATATACATATTATATGTATATAATATAAAACAATATGTCTCATAATATACATGTTTGAGAAAATAATAATAATATATAATACATGTTTTTAATAATATATTAGGTTTTAAAAGTGAACAAAAATAACCTTTAAGTTACATTCAACAAAACTTACTTATTAATAATGGATTATATAATAAGTATAAGTATTATTAAGAAAAACATATATATGATTTATATAATCTTAATACATAATGTACAATCTTAATACAAAATATAATATATATATATATACATTGTATATAATATGCAATATATAATAAATAATATATAATATATAACATATATATTCATTATATAAAATATGTAATATATAATACTCTTGTAATATTATACAACCTATATATATATATATATATATTAGCACAACAAATATAACAATGAATTCACATAAGAGTAATTTTTTTATGATGAAACCTGGTTAAATTCTTGTAGTTTTTCAATGGATTTATACGTTGTAATATGCAAAAAATCATCATGCACAGATACTTGGCTCTTATTCAATAATGAAGTTAACTGTTGAGAACAAAAATATAACGTGGACTGAGTGCATAAAATCAAAATGAGGGAAGGATGAGTTTTTTTAGTTATGTAGGGGAGTGAAGGTTTATGTCATTTTGCCCAAAAAAGTAGTAAACATATTAGCATCATCATCAATACATAGACACGTGGATTTGAACCACAAACCTTACCTTAAAGTGTTGGATCTTAGGAATCTGATCGTTAATGTATAGTCTGGATGTGTAGTTTGTGTTAGAGATGCTCATCACATCTACACCATTAAAGAAATTATATACATGTAAGTTTAAAAAACACTGTCAAGACAAAATCAAATACAATAATAAGGGGTATTACGTATAACGGTTGAAACACACACCTTTCCATTTTCTCATCATTCCAAATTGTAAAAGAACTACATAGCTCTCATCGGTTTTCTCAGATAAGAAACCAATGATTTTTTTGGCAAATTCTTGCTAGAGAGGTGCATCTGAGCTTCAATCCCTTACATATAATGAAAACATAAATACTGGGATTTGTTTAACCATAAAAATATATAAATTGTAGATGGAACACTTCATTTCTTAAATTCAACCAACTCTCCTTTTCCAGTAACCATGCCAATAATATCTGCAAAACATGAGAAAGGGAGTAAGCAATAGAGGTTTAACATCAAGACATAAAGGTATCATACTACATTAAAACTATTTTGTTGGTGCTGAGACAGATATATATACATGTTAACGTAAATGAAACTATTGGTATGTCAAGGTATTTATAACCACTATTATGGTGGACTTACTAACTAACTTATGTTTTCCAAGTGGTTCTAATAATAAATATATATAATATAAAATATATTTATAAATCTTAATAGATATATAATAAAGGGCATTAAATGGATGTTTTAGTTCCAAAGTTAAGTCAGCACTCATAGTAAAAGATAAAGGGCATACAAGACAATTGGATATTTAAATGCAAAAACACAAGTGATGATTCAGTTCCCAATGTAGTCTGTAATTGAATTGGATAATATATATCATACATAATAATGTATAATATAATATAATATATATATATATATATATTTAAAAATATTAATAGATATATAATAAAGGAAATTAAATGGATGTTTCAGTTCCAAAGTTAACTCGACACTCATACTAAAAAATAAAGGCCATATATAACAATTGGATATTTAATTGCAGAAACTCAAGTGATGATTCAGTTCCCCAATATTTCCTGTAATTGAATTGGATAAAGTAAGGGAAAAAGTATCACCTTGGCAGTTGTTTTCATTATTCTAACAACCCACCTTGAATGGCTCTAATGATTGAAAACTACGTTTGATATTCCAAAGGCTATATTTTCTTTCCATTATAAGGAAATGAAGAACCTGGAAAATATACTTTCTAAATTTTAATATAATCTTCACCATAATATTTAAACAATTTAAAACAAAGTTCATAATCTTGCTGGCCATATGCATACAACTCTAACATTAATTTGCTAACCATATGTATATGTAAAATATAAATAATACGAAAGCATAAGATTTATAAGCCATTAAGTAGCAACAATATTTCATTAGGAGGCAACCTAAGTACTTCTTTTATCTTTAACATGTATATAGTGATAGACTAAACATGTATATGAATTAGTTGATACGGTGACAATGTTCCATGATATTAATGTTGATGTTGTACACTTTGAGTTCCTTAACCATGCAAAATGCACCAAATTCTTATGTTGATTATTCAATCGTATGATTATGAAATTAAATCTAAAAGTTAAGAACAACAGCCATTAAGTTTAGTTCAAACTAACCATAGGGATACTATTCATACAATGAGTATAAAAACAAAAAACTCTAGAGAATTCCCCTAGGGATTAGGTTTACTATTTCTCATTAATGTGTCACTTAGGTTATAAGTACATACACGAGTCTTATTTATATGAGTGTTTACCCTGGGGAAAACTGGCCCAGCCCATTAAGCTATGGCTAAAGTACAAATGATCACTTGCTAAACAACGGAGGATTTAAGGGGATTTCATGGGGCCCCCATCCTGAGTCTTGGGGGGAATAGGAGCCCCCTAGCCATGAACTCTGGTCGTGAGGCCGGGTGAATTGGCTAAGCATGGGCGTTGAATCATCTCTCCAAACAAAATTTTTCTAGTGTCGACTGGTGGATTACCGTTGATTCCAGGTGAGCAAGTCTGAATAAGAGAGGTTCCGAGTGAGGGAGGTTTTGAGTGAGAGAGGTCATGGCCTTGTCACGTAGGGGTCTTATTACGTGGAGTCCCCTCATGCCACTTGGTAAAAGATGGCCAACCGTCATTTACACTTTTGATGAATATGCACGTGTGCTTAATGATTATGATACTTTTGTGTCTCCCCATGCCATTAGTGATACGTTTTTAGGATACGGGGCGTCACCTTGTCTTAATGGAATTATTGGTGTGTTTGTAGTTTTATGGTCGTACCAGATGGATCCTTAACCGTTGGATCTTCCTGACTCTCCACATGACCCCTAGTTGTGATCCTACGATTACAATTACGCTTGGTGGATCCCTAACCGCTGGATCTTCTTGGCCCTTCATATGACTCCTTGTTGCGGCCCTACGATTATAATCGCGTTGGGTGGATCCCTAACCGTTGGATCCTTTCAGCAACAAGCGATTGTTTCCCCTTTCCACAAAGTATAAATATTTTATCTTTGTATTCCATTTGGGTTTTCCATTGTCACTATTATTGTTTCTCTGCTTCTTCTTCATCTTCTTTGCTTTAAACTTTCTCGTTAGCTTCGTTGCTTCAAAACATAACATTTCTGTTAGGACCCCTTAAGTTTCCTTGCTAAATAGGTTAGTGTTTCCTTTCTCCTTCATTGTTTCTTTTGAATTAGGGTGCCATGACCTCTGTTACAGAAACTTCTTATAGTTCAGTGAGGGATGAAGTTTTATCTATTCCTTATGTCCTTCAAAATGAGGAATCCATAGCAAAATTATGGGAAGGGAGGAGTTTCAGTCATTCTGAGTTTGCTCATAATGTGGAATGTGTGAGCTGCTCTTTATTTAACTGGGTCTGTCACCGGCGCACCGACCCGAGCGAGGCGGATTTCATCTTCGTATATGAAACACTATTTTCTCATCTTCATTTGTCCTTCCCTTTTTTTGACTTCGAGATTAATGTCTTAAACGCCCTCAACATTGCGCCTACCTAGTTGCATCCCAATGGGTGGGCCTTCGTAAAGGCTTTCGAAATTTTCTATGAATATTTTGGTCGGGATACTTCCATTCCCCTTTTCTTTTTACTTTCTCCAAGCTAAAGTTCCAAAAGCTGGGGTTGCCTTAGATTAGATTTCTAAGCCGGGTGGCTCATCGGAATTTGATTCAAGCTTTTGACCAGTTATATAAAACTTCAAGACTGGGTTTTTCAAACTCTGTGTGGGCTTAGATCTGCCTGGGGAGGATTTCCTGCACGGCGCCAACCCTCACCCTCTATTTCCCCTGTACTGGACCCAGAACCTAGTTCAATTTCAAGTGTTGTAGGATGACCTCACCATGTCCGAGCAATCAGACATGAGGTTTTTAACTAAAGACGTGGGAATTTACTTTAGTTCTCAGGCATTGATTTCCCTGGCTCCCTATCCTAATGCCATAGCCGTCTGGATTTGTAAGTAGCGTGTTCGTTTTGTTTTTTGGTTATTGCTGATGCCTGTTTTGTTTTGTGCTAACCTATTTCTTTTTTCTTTTCTCTTTTTTATTTTTTGGTAGACGACATGGCCTGAGGAAGCGCTACCAAGAAGTGGATCCTAAAGGTGTCAGGAAAAAGAGTGGGGCGAAGAAAGCTAGTACGTCTTCCATCGCAGTTCCTACTTCTTCTTGAGCCATTATTTCGACTGCTGCTACTCCAATCACCAGCATTCCTGCTTAATCATAGTTAGAAAGGGAAACAAGTGTTGTCACCAAGAGGCCTTGTCAAGAGGGTTCGGTGGCGCAGCCCCTTGAAAGCTCTCACCCTCCCCTGACTTCTACTCGAGCTGAAGGTTCTACGAGGCAGGCAGCCGACGTCATCCACGTATCTGAGAGTGATGACATGGAAGATGACATCCCAGTGCCTCTGGGAGGCTTTTGTGAATAGGTCAATGAGCACTGATCGAAACCCTACCCATTCCCTAAGGGATGCCCGCTTCCCGGTGCCTTAGTTTGTGGACCAGGCGGTTCTTTTTAAAGATGAAGAGAAGTACACCTCCTTAACTCACATTGCCATGTGTCGAGCGGTAGAAATATTTGGTGTAACATCCCGAATTTTAAAATAGAGGATTAATTAAGGAAAGTAAATACTGACAAGTTGAATATGAATTATTTAATGTCCCAATAAATTAAAATTAATTAAATTAAGATTTTTGAGAGCTGTTGGTGATTTATGGAGGCCGGTTAGGCTGAAAATGAGCCCGGTTAAAATATGGGTATCAGACCAAGTATCTCAGAATGAGATGATATTGGTCAGGGCTGTTGAGAATAATATTGGGAGTCCGAATATATATTCGGAATAATTTTTAGATGAAGTATTGAGCCCGAACGATGAGCCTGTTGGTCATAAGACGATGAATCTTTAATGAGTGATTAAAATTTAAAACACATGAGCTCAAATTCCCTTTCCTTTTCCACGTGAATGCTGAAGCAATTGGGAAAAATAATTCACTACTTCTCTTCTTCATCTCTTCCTCATTTCTTCTCCTACTTTCTTCTTCTTCCAAAGCCCTAACTTTGAGTGGTGAACTTCTCCTCCATTTTCGTTTTGAAGAAGCTAGGAAGAGAACCATTGGAGCTGAATTCCTCTTCCTCTTCTCCTCCATTTTCATAGTCCTCTTTTCTCCGCTTGGAACCAATTTCGTTTTGGGTGTGAGGTAAGTCCTTTCACCATTTTTGGAATGGATTGATGATGATATTATGGGGTACTATGATTTGGAGAGGAGATGCATGTGCATGGGTGTTTATTAGAGCATTTAATGCTTATGCCCTAGAATGGGTCATCATAAATGTGAGTATTTATGAAGAGGAAATGGTAGTTGGTGTATTAATGAGGGTAGAGAATGAAGGTTTATGATGTATTAATGAAGGTGGATGGGTTTTGGAGGAAACCCTAACCTTGAAGTTGGGGGGAAAATAGTTAAAGCTAGTTTAAGAATGTGTTTAATGGAGAAATATATGTCGTTGAGGAGTTTTGTGAAGCTTGGGGATAGGGTTGTCTTGTAACCCTTGAATTTAATGATGGTGACTTAATGGGAAGGAATTCCCGAAGCCTAATAAAGAATAAAAATGATATCCACAACATGTCTAACACATGTTGTGACATTATAAATATGAATATGACTAAATAGAATTGAATTGATGACTTGAGTAGTTGATTGATTAAGGTTTTACATGAATGTAAATGTAGGACCTATTCTGAACGACGAGGCGGGACCGTCTTATCAACCGGAATTCTTCTCTTGAGGTAGGAGAGGAGTCTAAGTTCTAAATGCATGAATTTGAATGTTAATTGATTGTGGTATGTAGTGTTATGCATGTTAGCCTTGCTTGAATGTTGTAAGAAATGATGACTTGTGGTGTGATGTAGATAATATATTTGGCAACATGCTTTTGTGCATTTAGAATATTCATGGTATGTTATGCGAAGGTGTGTAATGAGCAGTGATATGATGTTAAGTTGTGTTTACCATGAATGTGACATGAATGATGATGTTGTTTGTTGAGATTGAGAATAAAGAGAATGCCACCCAAAGATTTAAACTATTGTGAATAATTAATGTTAATGAAAGCCTTGTGGTGATGTTGATAATGGTGTTGATGATGTTGGAAGATGAGTGGCATGTATAGGATGCATAGAGTGAGGAATGCATATGATTGCATTTGCATCCATGGCATACTGCATAGCTGCCGGTGTTAGAATTTTAGGGGATTCCTCCGATTGGGCCAGTGGGAGGGCGATTCGGTGCACGAGCAAGTTATATTTTCCCCTGTGACTTGGTGTATAAGTCACGAAGCTGCCCATGTTGTGCTTTGGGGAGCCACATGTGGTTGACCCTTGTGGGGGGTGGCTCTTGAGGAGCAGGTGTCCCCGGTGGTCCTTGAGATCACAGCTGCCATGATATAATTCGTGGTTGGCCCGCAACACCATATGTTGATATGTTATGTACCGCGGTCATGGTGAAAATGACCAGGTGTTGCAAGATGGGCGATGCGGTTTGGTACCAGTAAAACTATTGGTGAATGCATGCAATTTAAAGAATAAGTGTACACATTTTACTATTGCAGTAGGGGTATGGTTTGATGACCATGCTTGAATCCCACATTTGGTGTTGAATTCCCACAGTCAGATCTGCAATTGTTGAAATATTCCTTGTGCATATGCATTAGTTAAGAGCATTTGCATGTAGAAGGAAGTATGCCAAGGTGGTGAGATGTGATGATGATTGTGTGAGGTGGTAAAAGTATATTTAAGACAACATAAAAGATATGAATACCAGTTAAAGGTTGTGTGACAATTCAATAGTTGAATAATGTGATTATGTATATGCTTGTGTGCTTTGTGTGAAATTGTGTTGGTATATGGCATGGTGATTATTAATGATGTGCAAAGTATATATGTGGGGATGCCTATATACATAATCACTTGGTATTCATATTCATTCCTTTGGAATGTGGACTCACTCTCCCATGTTGTCAATTTTAGACTTGTGATGCAAGGCACTCATGGGAAGAGTAAGCATTTTGAAGTATACTTATGGCTGTGGAGGTAAATAGTGTATAGGGAGCGCCTTGGCCGGTGATATATGTAAACATATGTATTTTGTGTAGCAGGAGATGTAATGAATGTTTGTTTTGGAAGTTTACTTGATAAGTGATTTTGGAGGGTCATGGAGGAAAATGAGAAATTGTATGTGTATCTCATTTTTATTTGTGACCCTAAGTATGTATGAAGGATTCATTTATATTGGAATGTTTCTATATACTGATGAATGAATGAAGAATTATATTTGAATGTTGATTTATTTAAGTTAAAGAGATGGAGAATTGATTTTCATATGTTTGATGAGTTGAATGGAAAATTGATGAGTAAGATGATGTAGAACAAGTTTTAAATGACTCATAGGATGTTTGAGATGTAGTGAATCCTTGTAAAATAGATGGAATTCAATTTTAGTAGGTTGTGTTGTGCAAGTTTCGAGTTCTGCATGATGTCTGATGTTTTTGCTCAAGCGAGGTGGATTCTCGCCCGTGCGAGAGTCCCACCTGTTTAGGAATTGGCTTCTGGACAATTCTCGCTTAGGCGAGAGTGAATCTCGTCCAAGCGAGATTGTCCCAGTATCAGTGTTTAGATACTGGAGGAAATTCACCCAGGCGAATGGAGCTTCGCCCGAGCGAGGGCGAAGGGATTAGCCACTGGTCTGATTTCGCTTAGGCGAATGGCCAGTTCGCTTAAGCGAGAATGATAGTAGAATCAGGGATTTAGCTACTGGATGAAATCCACCCGAGTGAAGGATCTTGGGGGATGGCAATCGCCCAGGCGAGACAATTAAATGATGAGTGGGTGAGTTCATGGATGAATCCTTCCCAAGTGAGAGGTTTAGAAATAAACTAAGTGGTGGTAAAACTTCTGAGTGAATTCTGAGTGATCTAAGTCCGAGCCATGGCTTTCCGAGTGAGGAAGTGTACATAATCTGAGTGAGAAGGCTCTTGAGTATGATGATCTAGGCAGTGGAGTCTCGAAGGGGAATTTCCGAGTCTAGTGTACTTGTTCTGAGTGGTGTGTCCCGATTTTGTATTCTCCGAGTGGGTGAACACCGATTGGAAATACTCGGTGTGAGTTTGTCCAGAAGTCCCCTGGGATAACTCAACTCGAGTGAAAAAGAGAGGAAGTCGGATTTGTAATAAAATACCGAGTGAAAGCTGGTCAGGCAATGAGTCAGTCTTGGAATGAGACTCCGAGTGAGTGTCCAACTAGGTAGAGAGTCGGTTCCTGGAGTGTAGTACCGAGTGGAACCCTGAGTGGGTGAAGACTCGGATTCGGAATGAATTTACCGAGTGAAAGTCTGAGTAAGAGAGGACTCGGTCTGGACTGACTTTACCGAGTAGAGGATTGAGTGAATGATGGGTCAGTCAGGATGATCTTGCTGAGTGAGAACCTGAGTGCCTTGAGTCGGTTTCGGGAGGATTCTGCCGAGTGAAAACCTGAGTGTTGGGAGTCAGATTTGGAGGGGCTTTGCTGAGTGAAAACTTAAGTATTGGAAAGCCTTTTTAATGAGTGGGTATAAGCCCAGCTCTGTAAGTTGTTCACCTAGGCGAGGAAGTCTCACCCAAGCGAGTCAATCATGAATTAGATTCTGGACAAATTTTGCCCAGGCTCGCTGGTTTCGCCCAAGCGAGGTTTGTGTGACTCGCTCAAGCGAGTCGGAATTCGCTTGAGCGAGATCGTCCCCTGATGCTTAATTATTCCTTTCGCTCAGCTTTTCTTTACTGCGCCCAGTGTGCCCACGTTGGCTCGCTCAAGCGGATGAGAGTCTCGCTTGAGCGAGAGACACTCTGCTGCTCTGTTTGGTCTTGATTTTAACTTGGAAAAATTATCATGAAAATTTAATCTTTTAATTTCACCCTTTCATATCTTCATATATGGGAGTGGTTCATCATTGATCCAGGTACTGTGTTAAAAATGTTTCAGCACTTAATTTCTTTCATTGAATTTATGATTTATAAAAACGTGAAAAATTTACCCTAATTTTTGGGGTGTCTCAACTTGGTATCAGAGCAAGTCTTGCTCTTGATACAACTACGATTGGTGTTGTACATGTGATTATGGTTTGTGAAAGACTAATTTATGAATTACTTGATTGAATTATGATGTTGTCATTGAATTGAGATTGCTGTATGGAGTTGTTAAGTTCGGCCAAGAGTCCTTACACTATTTACCTCTATTTATGAATATGCTGTGATCATGTATTGAAAATGATGTGGTTATGTGATATGATATATGATAGGCTTATGATTGCTGAAATTCCTGAATTTATAAATCGAAAAGCTATTGTTTGGCCTAGTGTACTTATGTGTGAGCCATGTTTTGATGTATAGGCATAAGATATGGCTGGTAGACAAAATCGTGAGGCTGCTGCTATGGCAAACGCCTTGAACCGATTCGCTGAACTCTTGGAAAGGCAAGGCCAGCTGAATGTGGGACAAGGTTCCCAAGGTCTTGACTTATTTCTCAAGAGGAAACCTTCTGAGTTTCATGGAGGATTTAAGCCCGAAGATGCGTATGTGTGGATAAATGATTTGGAAAGAATATATGCAAGCTTCAAATGTTCTGAAGCGCAAAAGGTGGAGTATGCGGTCTTTATGCTCCGTGATGAGGCTGAAGCGTGGTGGCGTCTTACTAGATGACGCATGATAGCTGCTGATGTTCCCTTGATTTGGGAAAATTTCAGGTTGGAATTTTTGAAGAAGTATTTTCCAGACAACTATAGGAGCAAGAAAGAGCTTGAGTTCATGGAGCTTAAGCAAGGTAGTATGACGGTGGAGGAGTATGCCTCCAAATTTGAAGCATTATGTGCATTTTATCCACCCTATCAACAAGAGGGTACTGAAGTTTCAAAGTGTGTTAAATTTGAAAATGGACTGCGCCAAGAGATCAAGAAGGCAATTTGTCACCAAGAGATTAGGAGTTTTCCTACTCTTGTGAACAAGTGTAGGATTTTTGAAGAAAATGATGTTGCTCCAAGGAGTTACTCAGGGCATGATTACAAGCTGAAGGGCCAATCTTCTAGCTTCAAGAAGAAAGGCAACTTTAAGAATAATAGACAATTTATACGTGGTTGTTCTTCTTTCCGAAGGGGACGAGGTGCTCCTAGAGGCGGTTATGGTGGTGGTAACCAAGGCCGTGGAAATGTCCAAGGCATAACTTGCTTCCGATGTGGTGCCACCCATTTGGCACGTGATTGTCCTCAAGATGACGTTGTATGTTTCCAATACAACCAACCCGGGCATATTCGTCCAAATTGTCCAATGAATGCAAGAGGTGTTAATGTTGATGCTCCTAACCGCATGAACTATGGTGCTAACCGTGGTGGTTTTGGTGGCCGTGGACGTGGAAATGGTGGTGGCCAAAATGGTGGCCGTAATGGTGGCCGTGGTGGCAATCACAATGGTGGAAGAAATGGTCGAGGTATCGGCTGTGGTGGAAGAAATGGAAACCAAAATGCTGGTGATCAAGTACAAGCTGCAGGAAGAGTGTTTGCAGTTACTGGTGATGTAGCAGCTCAGGCTGAAGATCTTATCCGTGGTGAGTGTGAAATTCTTGGCACTCTGGTGCACATTATTTATGATTCTGGTGCTACACACTCATTTATTTCTGAAGATTGTGTGAGGCGCTTGAGGGTGCCTGTGTGCATGATGAAAGGTTCTATACTAGTGACTACACCGACCGGTACTTGCTTAAGATCGGTAACTCGATGTGAGGACGTCGAGATGAACCTTGAGGGTAGGAAATTTGTTGTATCCCTCGTATGCTTGCCTATGAAGGATTTGGATATTATTCTAGGCATGGATTGGTTATCCACTAACAAAGTCCTAGTGGATTGTCATAGCAAGACGGTGATCTTCCCGACTTCAAATGCTGAAGGCTTTGATGTACAAGGTATTTCCCAGCTTCTTATGATGTTCTGCTTGGTTGATGGGAATGGTGTCTCCCAATCTGGTGGAATTCCTATTATTTCGGAGTTTCCCGACGTGTTTCCAGAAGAGATTCCCGGATTACCTCCTCCACGAGAAGTGGAATTCGCTATTGATCTTATTCCGGGTGCGGAACCTGTTTCCCGAGCTCCTTATAGGATGTCTCCTATGGAGTTAGTTGACTTGAAAAAGCAAGTGGAAGAATTACTTGAATGGGAGTTTATTCACCCAAGTGTGTCTCCTTGGGGTGCTCCTGTGCTGTTAGTGAAGAAGAAAGATGGGAGCATGAGATTGTGCGTTGATTATTGCCAACTCAACAAACTAACCATTAAAAATAAATACCCTCTCCCACGTATCGACGATCTTTTGGATCAATTGAAGGGTGCTGTTGTGTTTTCAAAGATTGATTTGCGTTCCGGATATCACCAAATTCGGGTGAAGACCGAAGATATTCCGAAAACTGCTTTCCGAACGCGATATGGACACTATGAATATGTAGTGATGCCATTTGGTGTGACGAATTCCCTTGCAATTTTCATGAGCTACATGAATCGCATCTTCCATGACTATCTTGACCAATTCGTCGTGGTGTTTATTGATGATATTTTGGTGTACTCCAAGAGTCACGAAGAGCATGAAAGACATCTTCGTCTTGTGTTGACCGTTCTTCGAGAGAAATAGTTGTATGCAAAGCTCTCTAAGTGTGAATTTTGGCTATCTGAGGTCCAATTTCTTGGACATGTTATTTCGAATGATAGAGTTGCTGTGGATAAATCCAAAGTTGAAGCCGTGATGGCTTGGGAAAGACCAACGTCAGTGACGGAGATAAGGAGTTTTCTTGGTCTTGCCGGTTACTACCGGAGGTTCATTGAAGGGTTTTCCCATTTGGCTTTACCACTAACGAAGTTAACTCGGAAGAATCACTCTTTTGTGTGGACCCGTGAATATGAAGAAAGTTTCCAAGAGTTGAAGTTGAGACTTACTACCGCACCGGTGTTAGCATTGCCTGATTTGACGGATGACTTTATGGTATATTGTGATGCATCTAAGCTTGGTCTTGGATGTGTGTTGATGCAAAAGGAGCGTGTGATAGCCTATGCGTCGAGGCAGTTGCGACCGCATGAGGTTAATTATCCCACACATGATCTTGAATTGGCAGCAGTGGTGTTAGCATTGAAGTTATGGCGACACTATTTGTATGGCTCCAAGTTTGTGGTCTTTAGTGATCACAAGAGCCTTAAGTACTTGTTTGACCAGAAGGAGTTGAATATGCGCCAAAGATGGTGGATGGAGTTCCTAAAAGATTATGAGTTTGAATTGAAGTATCACCCCGGCAAGGCGAATGTAGTTGCCGATGCTTTGAGCCAGAAGTCATTGCATGTCTCCATGATGATGGCAAAGGAAATGGAGTTGATAGAACAATTTAGAGATTTGAATGTAGGTGTGGAGACCTACACTCCCAAGAAAATGGCATTGGAGATATTGAAGGTTGCAAATGAATTTCTTGAATATGTGAAGACGCAACAACCCAATGATGAGTATTTGATTGAGATGAAAAAGACCCAAGAGAAAGGGAAGAATTTGTTCATAGAAGAAGGTCAAGATGGCATTTGGCGTGTAAAGGGCCGAATTTATGTTCCCTTAAGTGATGATGTGAGGAAACGTGTACTTGAGGAAGCTCATAAAAGCATATTGAGTATTCATCCTGGTTCCACCAAGATGTATCAAGATTTGAAGAAGAATTTTTGGTGGCCCGGTATGAAATGTAATGTGGCAAATTTTGTAGCATCTTACCTTATTTGTCAGAAGGCTAAGGTCGAGCATCAGAGACCGTCTGGTTATTTGAGGCCGTTGGAGATCCCGGTTTGGAAATGGGATAACATAGCTATGGATTTTGTTTCTGGACTACCCAGAACTCGTGCTGGAAACGATGCTATATGGGTGATCGTAGACTGGTTGACAAAATGTGCTCACTTTTTGCCCATTAATATGAAGAGTTCCTTGGAGAGATTGGCACAAATATATATCAAGGAGATTGTTTGGCTGCATGGTGTGCCGTCCAGCATCATATTCGACCGTGATCCTCGGTTTACTTCTCGGTTTTGGGGACGTTTGCATGATGAGTTGGGTTCTAAGTTGAAGCTTAGTTCTGCTTATCACCCTCAAACCGATGGGCAATCGGAGAGAACTATACAAAGCCTGGAGGATTTGTTGAGAGCTTGTGTCCTTGAGCACGGTGGATGTTGGGAGAGATTCCTACCGTTGATCAAATTCACATATAATAACAGCTTCCATTCCAGTATTGGCATGGCACCTTATGAGGCGTTGTATGGGAGGAAGTGTAGAACTCCCTTGTGTTGGCTTGAAGTTGGTGAAAATTTGGCCTTAGGGCCGGAGATTATTCAAGAAACTACTGAGCAAATTAAGAAGATACAAGAGAATATAAAGATTGCTCAGGATAGACAGAAGAGCTATTATGACAAGAGGCATAAACCACTTGAGTTCCAAGTGGGTGATCATGTATTCCTGAAGGTCTCGTGTGATAAGGGAATTGGAAAGGCGCTGAAGAGTGGGAAGTTGAGCCCTAGATTTATTAGACCTTACGAGGTGTTGGAGCGGATTGGTGAGGTTGCTTATCGGATAACACTCCCACCGCATCTTGCTAATCTACACAATGTGTTCCACGTGTCGCAATTGAGAAAATATGTTTATGATCCTCTACACGTGATTCCTGTGGACGAGATTAATGTGCGTGAGGATCTATCTATTCCTCCTGTTTCCATTCGTATTGTCGGACATTCCGTGAAGAAATTGCGGAACAAGTTGGTACCTTTGGTGGAGGTCGCTTGGAAACATGGAAATACTGAAACGTTCACATGGGAACGCGAAGACGACATCAGAGAACGGTATCCCGATGTGTTTGAATCCGGTAAGTTAAATTTCGAGGACAAAATTTTCTTTTTGGAGGGGTGGATTGTAACATCCCGAATTTTAAAATAGAGGATTAATTAAGGAAAGTAAATACTGACAAGTTGAATATGAATTGTTTAATGTCCCAATAAATTGAAATTAATTAAATTAAGATTTTTGGGAGCTGTTGGTGATTTATGGAGGCCGGTTAAGCTGAAAATGAGTCCAGTTAAAATATGGGTATCGGACCAAGTATCTCAGAATGAGATGATATTGGTCAGGGCTGTTGAGAATAATATTGGGAGTCCGAATATATATTTGGAATAATTTTTAGATGAAGTATTGAGCCCGAACGATGAGCCTGTTGGTCATAAAACGATGAATCTTATGAGTGATTAAAATTTAAAACACATGAGCCCAAATTCCCTTTCCTTTTCCACGTGAATACTGAAGCAATTAGGAAAAATAATTCACTTCTTCTCTTCTTCATCTCTTCCTTATTTCTTCTCCTACTTTCTTCTTCTTCCAAAGCCCTAATTTTGAGTGGTGAGCTTCTCCTCCATTTTCGTTTTGAAGAAGCTAGGAAGAGAACCATTGGAGCTGAATTCCTCTTCCTCTTTTCCTCCATTTTCGCAGCCCTCTTTTCTCCGCTTGGAACCCATTTCGTTTTGGGTGTGAGGTAAGTCCTTTCACCATTTTTGGAATGGATTGATGATGATATTATGGGGTACTATGATTTGGAGAGGAGATACATGTGCATGCGTGTTTATTAGAGCATTTAATGCTTATGCCCTAGAATGGGTCATCATAAATGTGAGTATTTATGAAGAGGAAATGGTAGTTGGTGTATTAATGAGGGTAGAGAATGAAGGTTTATGATGTATTAATGAAGGTGGATGGGTTTTGGAGGAAACCCTAACCTTGAAGTTGGGGGGAAATAGTTAAAGTTAGTTTAAGAATATGTTTAATGGAGAAATATATATCGTTGAGGAGTTTTGTGAAGCTTGGGGATAGGGTTGTCTTGTAACCCTTGAATTTAATGATGGTGGCTTAATGGGAAGGAATTCTCGAAGCCTAATAAAGAATAAAAATGATATCCACAACATGTCTAACACATGTTGTGACATTATAAATATGAATATGACTAAATAGAATTGAATTGATGACTTGAGTAGTTGATTGATTAAGGTTTTACATGAATGTAAATGTAGGACCTATTCCGAACGACGAGGCAGGACCGTCTTATCAACCGGAATTCTTCTCTTGAGGTAGGAGAGGAGTCTAAGTTCTAAATGCATGAATTTGAATGTTAATTGATTGTGGTATGTAGTGTTATGCATGTTAGCCTTGCTTGAATGTTGTAAGAAATGATGACTTGTGGTGTGATGTAGATAATATGTTTGGCAACATGCTTTTGTGCATTTAGAATATTCATGGTATGTTATGCGAAGGTGTGTAATGAGCAGTGATATGATGTTAAGTTGTGTTTACCATGAATGTGACATGAATGATGATGTTGTTTGTTGAGATTGAGAATAAAGAGAATGCCACCCAAAGATTTAAACTATTGTGAATAATTAATGTTAATGAAAGCCTTGTGGTGATGTTGATAATTGTGTTGATGATGTTGGAAGATGAGTGGCATGTATAGGATGCATAGAGTGAGGAATGCATATGATTGCATTTGCATCCATGGCATACTGCATAGCTGCCGGTGTTGGAATTTTAGGGGATTCCCCCGGTTGGCCCAGTGGGAGGGCGGCTCGGTGCACAAGCAAGTTATATTTTCCCCTGTGACTTGGTGTATAAGTCACGAAGTTGCCCATGTTGTGCTTCGGGGAGCCACATGTGGTTGACCCTTGTGGGGGGTGGTTCTTGAGGAGCAGGTGTCCCCGGTGGTCCTTGAGATCACAGCTGCCATGATATAATTCGTGGTTGGCCCGCAACACCATATGTTGATATGTTGTGTACCGCGGTCATGGTGAACATTGCCTGGTGTTGCAAGATGGGCGATGCGGTTTGGTACTAGTAAAACTATTGGTGAATGCATGCAATTTAAAGAATAAGTGTACACATTTTACTACTGTAGTAGGGGTATGGTTTGATGACCATGCTTGAATCCCACATTTGGTGTTGAATTCCCACAGTCAGATCTGCAATTGTTGAAATATTCCTTGTGCATATGCATTAGTTAAGAGCATTTGCATGTAGAAGGAAGTATGCCAAGGTGGTGAGATGTGATGATGATTGTGTGAGGTGGTAAAAGTATATTTAAGACAACATAAAAGATATGAATACCAGTTAAAGGTTGTGTGACAATTCAATAGTTAAATAATGTGATTATGTATATGCTTGTGTGCTTTGTGTGAAATTGTGTTGGTATATGGCATGGTGATTATTAATGATGTGCAAAGTATATATGTGGGGATGCCTATATACATAATCACTTGGTATTCATATTCATTCCTTTGGAATGTGGACTCACTCTCCCATGTTGTCAATTTTAGACTTGTGATGCAGGGCACTCATGGGAAGAGTAAGCATTTTGAAGTATACTTATGGCTGTGGAGGTAAATAGTGTAATAGGGAGCGCCTTGGCCGGCGATATATGTAAACATATGTATTTTGTGTAGCAGGAGATGTAATGAATGTTTATTTTGGAAGTTTACTTGATAAGTGATTTTGGAGGGTCATGGAGGAAAATGAGAAATTGTATGTGTATCTCATTTTTATTTGTGACCCTAAGTATGTATGAAGGATTCATTTATATTGGAATGTTTCTATATGCTGATGAATGAATGAAGAATTTATTTGAATGTCGATTTATTTAAGTTAAAGAGATGGAGAATTGATTTTCATATGTTTGATGAGTTGAATGGAAAATTGATGAGTAAGATGATGTAGAACAAGTTTTAAATGACTCATAGGATGTTTGCGATGTAGTGAATCCTTGTAAAATAGATGGAATTCAATTTTAGTAGGTTGTGTTGTGCAAGTTTCGAGTTCTGCATGATGTCTGATGTTTTCGCTCAAGCGAGGTGGATTCTCGCCCGTGCGAGAGTCCCACCTGTTTAGGAATTGGCTTCTGGACAATTCTAGCTTAGGTGAGAGTGAATCTCATCCAAGCGAGATTGTCCCAGTATCAGTGTTTAGATACTGGAGGAAATTCACCCAGGCGAATGGAGCTTCGCCCGAGCGAGGGCGAAGGGATTAGCCACTGGTCTGATTTCGCTCAGGCGAATGGCCAGTTCGCTCAAGCGAGAATGATAGTAGAATCAGGGATTTAGCTACTGGATGAAATCCGCCCGAGCGAAGGATCTTGGGGGATGGAAATCGCCCAGGCGAGACAATTAAATGATGAGTGGGTGAGTTCGTGGATGAATCTTGCCCAAGTGAGAGGTTTAGAAATAAACTAAGTGGTGGTAAAACTTCTGAGTGAATTCCGAGTGATCTAAGTCTGAGCCATGGCTTTCTGAGTGAGGAAGTGTACATAATCCGAGTGAGAAGGCTCTTGAGTGTGATGATTTGGGCAGTGGAGTCCCGAAGGGGAATTTCCGAGTCCAGTGTACTTGTTCCGAGTGGTGTGTCCCGATTTTGTATTCTCCGAGTGGGTGAACACCGATTGGAAATACTCGGTGTGAGTTTGTCCAGAAGTCCCCTGGATAACTCAACTCGAGTGAAAAAGAGAGGAAGTCGGATTTGTAATAAAATACCGAGTGAAAGCTGGTCAGGCAATGAGGCAGTGTTGGAATGAGACTCCGAGTGAGTGTCCAACTAGGTGGAGAGTCGGTTCCTGGAGTGTAGTACCGACTGGAACCCCGAGTAGGTGAAGACTCGGATTCGGAATGAATTTACCGAGTGAAAGTTTGAGTGAGAGAGGACTCGGTCTGGACTGACTTTACCGAGTAGAGGATTGAGTGAATGATGGGTCAGTCAGGATGATCTTGCTGAGTGAGAACCTGAGTGCCTTGAGTCGGTTTCGGGAGGATTCTGCCGAGTGAAAACCCGAGTGTTGGGAGTCGGATTTGGAGGGGCTTTGTTGAGTGAAAACTTAAGTATTGGAAAGCCTTATTAACGAGTGGGTATAATCCTAGCTCTGTGAGTTGTTCGCCTAGGCGAGGAAGTCTCGCCCAAGCGAGTCAATCATGAATTAGATTCTGGAAAAATTTCGTCCAGGCTCGCTGGTTTCGCCCAAGCGAGGTTTGTGTGACTCGCTCAAGCGAGTCAGAATTCGCTTGAGCGAGATCGTCCCCTGATGCTTAATTATTCCTTTCGCTCAGCTTTTCTTTACTGCGCCTAGTGTGCCCACGTTGGCTCGCTCAAGCGGATGAGAGTCTCGCTTGAGCGAGAGACACTCTGCTGCTCTGTTTGGTCTTGATTTTAACTTGGAAAAATTATCATGAAAATTTAATCTTTTAATTTCACCCTCTCATATCTTCATATATGAGAGTGGTTCATCATTGATCCAGGTACTGTGTTAAAAATGTTTCAGCACTTAATTTCTTTCATTGAATTTATGATTTATAAAAACGTGAAAAATTTACCCTGATTTTTGGGGTGTCTCATTTGGCCTCCAGATGACATCTATGACCCGATCCTTGGAGAAGCAACTGACTACCCAACGGAGGGCCTTTGTATTGTTGACTAGGGAGAATGAGGCTCTTAAAAAAGAGAATAAGCAGCTAAAGGAAGAGAAAAAAGGTGGAGGAGGCACGGTTGGAGGATGCGATAAAACTAACGGCGAAGCTGAAGGACGATCTTGATCGATCAGAGAAGGATTTGGAGATTGCTCAGGCTAGGTGAACTTTGGCAGAGTCCAAATTATTAGTGGCGGAAGAAAGGTATTCTTTTTGGGACAGGAGGTTCGAAGAGGTTGAGGGGACCTATAATACCCTGTCCCTTAAGAAGCAAGATTTGGAGAAAGATCTCCAAAAAGCCCTGGCGGACTTGAAGGCTCTGAGGGAGGAATCGAAGGCGGATCTAGAGGCGGTGGAGAGGGATATTGCTTTGAAATACATGGATGCTTTTGAACTTTGTCAAAAATAGATCACTATTTTACACCCCTTTGCTGTTCTGGACTTTGAAGGGCTCAATCCTTTCAAGATAATAGTGGATGGTTAGATTGTTCCTTTCCCAGACTTTGACTACGAGCAAGAAATGGTTGGTACGGGTGAGGAGGGTACCGTTCCCGAAGTAAAAACTGCTGGTGATACACCGAATCCTAAACCCCTCAATGTCGAATCTTTTGATGTCGCCCCTTAGTGATATGTTTTTCATGTAGCTTACTTTTGCTGCTTGCTGCTTGTTGTATGAATTTGTGAATTTTAATTTACCTTTGTTTGGTATGCAAGGATTTTTTCCATTTATCCTTTAATCGGATTCCTGCATTTTTCATGGTGTATGATAGTTAGAGTTACACGGGCTGTGTTCCCAAGGGTTCGCTCACCTTGCGTAGTTTTAAGCCTCAATTCGTAGTTGACAACTTAACGTATTTTAAGTTTTCATAATTCGTATTTCCCAGGGGTTTTCCTCGCTCGGACTTTTCGTACTTAAACACGTTTTAAGTTTCAAATCATATTGCCGAGAGGCATTCCTCACTCGGACTTTTCATACTTAAACGCATTTTAAGTTTCAAATCATATTGCCGAGAGGCGTTCCTCGCTCGGACTTTTCATAACACATTTTAAGTTTCAAATCATATTGTCGAGGGGCGTTCCTCGCTCAGACTTTTTGTACTTAAACGCATTTTAAGTTTCAAATCATATTACCGATGGGCATTCCTCGCTCGGACTTTTTATACTTAAATGCATTTTGAGTTTCAAATTATATTGTCGAGGGGTGTTTTGTTAAGGAATCCCTAGTGTATGAGCAGTGCAAATACAAGGATTCCCATAGGATTTGTAAAGCGCCGTGTTTCAAAGCATAAGACAAACGCACATAAAAAATATTGCGTTTTAGGATTACCTCTTGAAGAATATCGAAGATCGTAGCCTCGTCCTTTAGGAGTCCACACGAGTACTCCCACCAGAAATGCTACACCTTCCAAATGCTAGTTTGACGGCGTGTAGCTTTTGCAACTTTTGCGTATTTTGTGTCTCTTTTTGGGTAGCCACCTATGAGCATCTTATGCTCTATTTATAGGCTTAGGTTTGACCTAATTTGCTCTCTAAAGAGTGGGCTCCTTACTCATTCTAAATGAGTTAGGCCCAATAGTTTTATTTTAGTCCAACTAAAATAAAAAGCTATTTTCTGATGGCTTACTCTATGTGTATGACCCTATAGGTAAAATACTCGGTTATATTAATAATAAACTATTTTATTATTAATATAAAATAAGAGCGGCATCTAGAAATGCATCATTATGTCCGAATATTATTTATTAACAACATAACCTATAAGTGATAATTATTTTATATGTTTGTTCCTTTTGTCACGATATCCTAATTGGGCTCAAGGCATGGTAGTGTCATCCTTGTATGGTCCAATTTATTTTACTTGATACCGGAGTAGACTTTATCTGAATAAATATCCAATATTTATTCTTTCTAGCATGGTCATGCATTTCCTTAGTCTCACTCCATCAAGTGGCCTATAGATATCACTCCTGTCACATAGGAGAGACAAATCTCATCTACATCACTCACATCCCTCTACATAATTTGTTCATTACCTAACCACAACCTTTATAGTCCTTTTGTTACAGAAGACGTTTGATTGTATTAAAACAACAAACTCCTTATGTAGGAATCATAGTGACTTCAGGTCAAAGGACTACATATACCATTATCATATTGAGAATCGTTTATAACATTCATGTAACGATCCATGCAACGTTCTCATGGTGGGTCTGTCTAGTACATCATTACTCTTAATGTGTACCTGTGTGAAGACTTGATATCATTTATATCCATGATCTATGAGATCAGATCATCAGTACACTCACACATTAGTCTTAATGTATTTACATGTCCCCACATAAATACTTGACTAAGGACATTTTAGGAATAACTCTTATATGACCTATTACTCCAAGGATAAATAAAGATTGTTAAACTATTTAACAAAAAATGACTTATTCAAAATGATACAACCTATATAGGCTTTTAGTGCATATTTCCAACAATCTCTCACTTGCACTTAGAGCCGATAAGGTTAATGCCCAATGACGTCTACAGTGCCCTTATGCTTTTACTACGTAAGCGGTTTTACTAGTAGGTTCCAACAATTTTATTGGTATGCACATTGCATATTTTCACATCTTCCAAAGATGGAACTATTTAAGTATATGCTTGGATTAATCTATTTCCTTATATTGTTCTATGGTTCCATTTTCATCACAGTGGAAACTCATAGGATACAAAACATTTGGAATGATTAAATGTAAATTGACTTCTTTTGTAATTTAACATAGGAAAATACTTAGATTTGTTAGTAGAACCAACGATTGTTTCTTACTTTGAACCTTTCAAGCATACATCGTAACCATCTTAACAACATATATATTTTGATTGCAATCTTAATTCTTTCAAATTAATCAAAAGATTGACATCGATGTAACCTTTACAACGAGCTCAGCTTCCATTTATCAAGATCAAATCCTTAGTCCTTCTTAAGTGTTTAAGGATACTCTTGACTATAGAATGAGAATATTATTAGTTCTAGAAGAAGCATGTCTTCTACATGTAATACTAGAACTATAATTATGCATTTACTAACCTTTTTATAGTCACAAGATTTATCTTCATTCTTTAATGAAGATTCTAGCTTCTAAAAGCTTGCTTTAGTCCATAAATAGAACATTTGCAGTTAACATAGCTTTCTAGATATTTTAGGCATAAAAGGCCTTTAGGTTGTGTCACATACACATCCTTAAGATGATTCCATCTTGACATCTATCTACCATATCTCATAATGGTGGTATACTGTTATAACAAGCAGGATCTAAATGGTTTTTAAGCTAATTGAATTTTATCAATCTTACTTTTAAAGGTACTTTTATTACCATCCATGTTTAGTTTTCCTTTTGAAAACCCACTTGCATTCTATAAGTTTTACCCTTTAGGTGCGTCAACCAAGGTTCGTACCTTGTTAATATACATGGAGCCCATTTCAAATCCCATGGTCTTATGCCATGTCTTAGAATCTAAACTTGCATTGGCCTCTTCATAAGAAACTTGATCAATTAGCAATATGCCTCCTTCCTGATTTATAAGATATCCATATCTTTCAGATTTGGTTACATATCCTATTTGATCTTACGCAAGTCTTGTGCTACCGGAGCTAATAATGTCACAACATTTTATGATTTATGCTCTAAGTCCATCCTTGACTTTTGAATGCTTTATGATACTTGAATTTCTTCAAGTTATACTATCCTCCCACTGATTCTTTAAGAGATGTACTCTTATTTAAGAATACAACATTCTAAGAAACAATCCTTTTGTTCTCAGATGGATTGTAGAAATGATAACCCTTAGCTTTCTTTGGGTATCTCACAGAAGACATTTATCCAATTTGGATCTGACCTTGTCAGAGTTGGATGCTCTATAGAAGCATCATAGTTCCAAATTATTAGTAAACATATACTAGGTTTCTTCCTAGTCCATATCATATATGGTTTCTTTAAGAAAGTCTAAGTTGGAACATGGTTAAGTGTGAAAATTTTGTTAAAAAAGGAATGTTGAAAAAGTTAGAGATGTTTGATAATCATCAATAATCAAACTATGTCTAACAAGGTTTGACTTTTCCCTGTAGAGATGCTATTATGGCATTCCATGAGGAATGAGTTAAGAGGTAATCTCCCACTCTATTAGATAGTTATCAAACTTGTAGCTTAAATTATTTGCTATCTTAATCTAATCAAGAGCTTTAATTGTCTTGCCAATTTGGTTTTTCACTTCATTATGAATCTTTGAACTTTTCAAAGACTTTCTAACTTATGTTACATAAATCTATACTCATTGACTTTTCAAATAGTATGTCGAAGTATTGAAAAACATATCTAGTTATTGTTCCAATAGGCCCATATACATTGTCATGTATTAGATAATAGATTACTCATGTTTCACTTTTCAATGAGGTCTCAACTATCTCTCCAATAAATAAGATTTATATATCTCAATTGATTCTAAAATCAAAAGAGTCCATATAACCACATTAATGGTATTTAGAAATGTGTTTCTTATTCATTTGCCTTAGGAGACAATACCATGTAAGTAAGGTTCAAAATCACTTATTTTAACCTACTTTGACCGTTATGTTATAGATGGGTGTTTTAAGATTTAGGATGTGGAATCCATTACTCAATTGTGTATTAACATTCTTTTGAAGAAATAAAGTTATTTTATATAAAAAACATTTCTTGTCCAACAAGAAACAATATGCACAATGTCTAGTTCACTAACTAGCCCAATAGGTAAAGATCTTATCTTTATTGTAGCAACTTTTGCTCAATTTTACACAGATTTCTCCACCCTTAACAAGTGATCTACTTTCTTGATCTTTCAAAATTTGAGTTCTACTACTAGTATCTAATACTAATATTAGTGAAGTAAAATAACTTGACTTCTATAACATGACCTATAGTGGAAGTCTTACTTCCCTTTCTTTTGAACTCCTTCAAGTTCTTTAGACAAATTATTTCAATGTCTTATTTGGCTAAAACTGGAAACAATTTCCTTTCTTGATCACCTTTTAGACTTCCAAACTAACTCGGCCTCAATAGAGTCTGTATACGATCATATCGTATATCTCATATATATTCATAGTGCCTTTTACAGCTCAGAGTTTATGCAGACTCTATAGGGTACTCAAGACCCAACCATAGATCATATATAAGCCAAATATGACACACTACCGCTTCCTCTTTATTGAAGATAATTCTCAAGTCTCGATATTTATCTATGTATTTTTCCAGATAAAGTGTCCTTCCAAAGGACAGATTGCAACAAAACAATATTTGGTTTATCATGGTTATTCTAAAACAAATTACATGCAAATCTATAACTTCTATTTAAAAACATATTTAAATTTTGGTCATTAAATAAATATGTTGTCTCCCACTATTTTGATTCAAAAACAAATACCCTCACTGAATCATAAAAAATCCCATTGGAAGATTTTTCTAGTGGGCTAAGATCCATATTTGGCCTAGTGTTGAGTCATCTTTGGCTGATCTCCCAACCCTTGGTTATTTAGGTAGGAAACACATTTCCAATTGCATCTCATGCAACTCTTGGATGATTGAATGGGTAACTCTTTACCCTTATTCATCTTATGAATTTAAGCTCAATCTTTACGCCTCTAAGTTATTTTCAATCCAATTAAAAAACTTAGTTAAGTTTAGGCCTAATAAAAACAATTTGAATATTACAATTATCCCATCACGCCTTACTAATATAAATGATAGCACCCTGCTTTGGCAGGCCCATTATTTGTTGACATTAGTCTTGACGAGTGTTACTTATTAGAAGGCGTTTAAACTTAATATTAACGCTTCTAGGTTCTTCAATCTGATTAAAGTTACCTAGATAAGTCCAATAACAAATGGTTGGATAATCCAATTATCCATCATCCTTTACTAATATCAATAAAAGCACCCTGCTTTGGCAGAATCTACACTTTATTGAAACTAGCATTGATGACTGTTGTTTATTAGAACGCGTTTTAGACTGTTCATACCTTTAGGCTTTTCCAATCCAATTGAAAAATGTCTATTTGAATAAAACTTAATAAGTTATACTTGGATAATCGAATTATCCAATCATGTCCTTCTAAACATAAATAAAGGCACCCAACTATGACGTGACCTGCACTTTATCTATATCAAGTTAGACATTATTACTTCTTGGGAGGTATGATTGTCAGGCTTGAGGGATTTCAATTTTCTTATTGTTCATTACCAATTTTCATTAAACGCTTTAACGTAAAATAAAACCCAAAACATGCAATCAAAATTGTGAGATAGTTATGGTCTTCCTAGAAAACAAAATAAAATAAACATAAAGGAACTATGGTGTCTTGACTTCGTGAAGTCCTACTTCTTGATACCACCACCATCATCCCGGAGTCACCACTCCTTTGTTCCTTTCAAGGTTATATCCACCAAGAGTCACCACCCTAGGTTTCTTCTAGGTCTCCACCTTGTTGGCTTTTCCAAGATTACAATGTAATAAAGAAAACTCGTTTTACATACGAGTGAAGGGTTGGGAGAAGAAATTTAAGAATAGAGAAAGGCACAACACGCAGGCTGTGTTTAAAATTAAATAAAAAAAATTAAGACCATAACTATTCACCGCTGGACATGTTAATTAATCAATTAATAGAGTAATCAATTGTATTTAAAATAAAATAAATATTAAAACACATAATTAAACACGCGGGGTCATAAAAGCAAAACTATGCAAAGAAGTTTGGCGGCTCCATTGACTGTTCAACAAACAGGGTCAAGGGGTGTTCCAACCCAAAAATTTAGTACTGTAATCATGTTAGTTCCCAGGAAAGAAAGGTGGGTCCGGAGTGACCACTTAAGTACCAAGTCTTTCCTAGCCAGAACGTCCCACTAACCATTAACAGCTCAAAATATTTAGTTACGATTTCAAACATTTTGAAATCTTAAATTTTGAAACGGCCAAGGCTTAACTTTTAAACCTTATCTTTTGACCCTTACAATTATCCTAAAATAGGAATAGTCAAGGTTTAACTTTTAAACCTTATCTCTAGAGTCTCAACAATCATCCTATTTTTTAGGAACGATCAAGGTTTAAATTTTAGACCTTATCTCTAGAGTTTAAGATATTTTATTTTAAATCCAATTAAATTTGATAAAGATCTTATCTTTAATTTGTAACTTTTACAAATCCTATCAAATTTATTAAGGATTAAATATTTGATTTTAAAATTATTAAATTTAATAAAGATCTTATCTTTTATTTGTAACAATTACAAATCATATTAAATTTAATAAATATGAATCAATTTGTAACTCCTACAAATCACATTAATTTTAAAAAGATCATATATGATGCAAATCCTATTAAAATTAATAAGAATAAATTATTTAAATTTGTAACTCTTACAAATCACATTAATTTTAAAAAGATCACAAACGATGCAAATCCTATTAAAATTAATAAGAATAAATTATTTAAATCTATAACTCTTACAAACTTTAAATTTAACAAACAATTAACATTTGATTTATAACTTTTACATATCGAATTTAAAATATAATATTAAAATCAAATATTTTATTTGTAACATTTACAAATAAATAAAATACCATTACGGCTAGGTTTCAACTTTTGAATCCTAGTTTTCATTACGGCTAGGGTTTAACTGTTAAACTTTCTAAACACAATCTCACATGAACAATTAATATTAGAAAAGAGAAAGCATATAGACGTGCATTACATACAACCCTTGATTTCAATTTAATTAAATAAACATAAAACATGCCTTATAATTAGAACACATATAAAACAATCACCATTGCAATATACAATATGTTCATATAATAAAGCAATCCCAAAAACATGTTCTTTAATTAAAATGTTGAGAAAACCAATCAATATATATAAAACAAAAATAAATTGATATTAGCTTTCAAAAAGTGCAATCTTTGCAACATATCTCATAAAAATGCAATCTTTACATAATATCTCATTAAAAATGCAACCTTTGCAACATATCTAATAAAAGATGCAACCTTTGCAAAAGGATTCAACCTTTACAATTCTTTTCGTAAAAAAATTTATTTTATTTTTACATGTTCTTTAAACAAACGTTTGCCGAAAACACGGTTTTGCAACTAGGCTTTGATACCACTGTTAACGAATCCCTAGTGTATGAGTAGTGGAAATACAAGGATTCCCATAAGATTTACAAAGCACCGTGTTTCAAAGCATAAGACAAACACACACAAAAAATATTGTGTTTTAGGATTACCTCTTGAAGAATATCAAAGCAATCAAGGCCTCGTCCTTTAGGAGTCCACACGAGTACTCCCACCAGAAATGCTACACCTTCCAAATGCTAGTTTGACGGTGTGTAGCTTTTGCAACTTTTACGTATTTTGTGTCTCTTTTTGGGTAGCCACCTATGAGCATCTTATGCTCTATTTATAGGCTTAGGTTTGACCTAATTTGCTCTCTAAAAATGAGGCTCCTTACTCATTCTAAATGAGTTAGGCCCAATAGTTATTTTAGTCCAACTAAAATAAAAAGCTATTTTCTGATGGGCTTACTATATGTGTGTGACCCTATAGGTAAAATACTCAGTTATATTAATAATAAACTATTTTATTATTAATATAAAATAAGAGCGGCATCTAGCAATGCATCATTATGTCCGAATATTATTTATTAACAACATAACCTATAAGTGATAATTATTTTATATGTTTGTTCCTTTTGTCACGATATCCTAATTGGGCCCAAGGCATGGTCGTGTCATCCTTGTACAGTCCAATTTATTTTACTTGATACCGGAGTACACTTTATCCAAATAAATATCCAATATTTATTCTTTCTATCATGGCCATGCATTTCCTTAGTCTCACTCCATCAAGTGGCCTATAGATATCACTCCTGTCACATAGGAGAGACAAATCTCATATACATCACTCATATCCGTCTACATAATTTGTTCATTACCTAACCACAACCTTTATAGTCCTCTTGTTACAGAAGACGTTTGATTGTATTAAAACAACAAACTCCTTATGTAGGAATCATAGTGACTTTAGGTTAAAGACTACATATACCATTATCACATTGAGAATCGTTTATGACATTCATGTAACGATCCATGCAACGTTCTCATGGTGGGTCTATCCAGTACATCATTACTCTTAATGTGTACCTGTGTGAAGACTTGATATCATTTATATCCATGATCTGTGAGATCAGATCATCAGTACACTCACACACTATTCTTAATGTATTTACATGTCCCTACATAAATACTTGACTAGGGACATTTTAGGAATAACTCTCATATGACCTATTACTCCAAGGATAAATAAAGATTGTTAAACTATTTAACAAAAATGACTTATTCAAAATGATGCGACCTATATAGGCTTTTAATGCATATTTCCAACATGTTTGTCACTTGGACTTTTCATACTTAAACGCATTTTAAGTTTCAAATCGTATTACCGAGGGGCATTCCTCGCTCAGGCTTTTGTACTGGTAGCTAGCACTGATTTTCTTAGCTGAATATTCAAAATTTTTATTGGAAAATGGGGGCCTCATTAAAACCTCCCGAGAGAAAAATCCATGTGGGAAACAATCTCCTGGGTAGGAAAAAGAGTGCCCTTGCGTACATTTATCAACTATAATAAAACTTCAAGTGAGTAGCATTCCACGTCCTCGGAATTTCCTTTCCTGATAGTTCTTCTAGTCGGTAAGCTCCTTTCCCAATAGCTTCCTTGACTCAGTATGGGACATCCCAGATGGTAGTGAATTTTCCCTATTCTCACAATCTACGGTTGTTGCCAGCGATGCGTAAGACTAAATCTCCCCTTCGGAATGGCCGGGGTCGGAGTAAAGAGTTCTAACGCTAGGCAGATTTTTGTTTGGCCGCTTAGATCTTAACGTATGCAACTTCACGTTCTTCTAAGCTAAGGTCCAAATCTTCACGCCTTCCTTCGTTACTCGTGTCTTCGTCGTAGGTAAGACATCAAAGGGACGGTTCCTCTAGCTCGACTGGGATCATGGCATTGGCCCCGTACGTGAATTGGAATGGGGTCTCACAGGTTGATGAGTGTAAGGTCGTGTGATATGCCCACAAAGCTCCGGGAAACCCTTCCTCCCATCTTCCTTTGGCTTGTCTGAGCTGCTTTTTGAGCTCTTGGAGAATTAGCTTGTTGGCTGCCTTGGCTTGGCCATTGGTCTGTGGATGCTCCATAGAGGAGAACTTTCATTTGATGCCCAAGTTCTCGCAGAATTGAATAAAGCCCTTGTCTGTAAATTATCGGCCATTATCTGAGATAATTGTGTGAAAGAGTCCGTGCCGACAGACTATGTGCTTCCAGGTGAAAGTTTGGACCTTAGCTGTGGTGATGGTTGAAAGAGGTTCTGCCTCAATCCACTTAGTAAAAAAGTTAATTGCTACGAGGAGGAACTTGACTTGGGCTTTCCCGGGGGGAAATGGCTTCAAGATGTCCATCCCCTGAGTGTTAAAGGGCCAAGGGGCCAGGATTCCATGCAAAGGTTCAGGGTGACTATGGATTTGATTTGTATTCCACCGACACAGGTCATACTTCTTAACAAACTTGGAGCAGTTGATACGTAAAGTTGGCCAGAAATATCCTGCCCGAGGGACCCAAGCGGCCAAATGGCGGACTCCCCATGAAGGCCACAAATTCTCAAGTGGAGCTCTCGTATCACATAGTTTACTTGGTCTTTATTTAGGCATTTCAAGAGTCGCATGGTGAAACCTTGTTTGTAGAGTTGTCCGTCCAGTAAAGTATAGTTGGCTACTTACACCTCCAGCTTTTTGGCTTGCTGGTGGTCCTTAGGAAGGATCCCCTGGCGGAGGAAACCAGTGATTGTAGTCATCCATGTGTTTCCAGACAACATTTTATTTATTTGGAGCATTTGCTGGACCTCCTGTATCGTGAGCTCTTCTAGAACGACTTGGACAATTGTTTTGAGATTTCCTACTTTAACGGTGCTAGCCAATTTGAAGAGCAGGTCGGCACATTCATTCATTGCCCGTGGGACATGGACTACCCAAAACTGCTTGAGTTCTCCTGCTAACTCATTTACCCGTGTTAAGTATTTTGCCAAAGTTGGGTCCTTCGCCTGGTATGACCCTTCTACCTGTCTGGCGACCAATTGTGAGTTAGTTTTTACCTGTACACACCAGGCCCCCAAATCTAGAGCTGTTCGTAGTCTAACGATGACCGCTTCATATTCTACTTGGTTGTTGCTAGCCTTGAACATGAACCTTAGTGACTCTTCTACTACCAACCCTGTGGGAGATTCCAGTATGACTCCTGCTTCATTACCTTTCATGTTGGAGAACCCATCAACAAAAAAGGTCCATAAGCCGTGTGTGGCATCGTAACCGTCTCTATGATCTCTGAGCTCTACCATGAAATCTGCTAACACCTAGGCCTTGATAAGACCCCTAGCTTCATACCAGATGTCGTACTCAGATAGTTCGGCTGCCCAAGCAACCATCCTCCACACGAGCTCGGGCCTTTGAAGGATCTTACCGAGCGACTAGTCAGTTTTAACCATAACTTGGTGGCTGTGAAAGTAAGGTCAGAGTTGACGCGCAACCAGGACAAGGCTGTATGAAAACTATTCGACCTTCTGGTATCATGCCTTTGCCCCCTGTAATGTTTTGCTGGTAAAATGTACTGGTCTCTGGAATGGGCCATTTTCCTAGACTAAAATTGAATTGACTATGTCAGCCCCAGCGGAAAGATAAAGGAGTAATTCCGACCCCGTGTCTGGTTGCGTCAGTATCGAGGGGATGCTAGATAAGCTTTTTGATAGCTAACCGCAAGCGCACGGGGTCTCGAAGTAATAAAAAGATATCGTTCCCAGAAGGATTGTGCCCAAGTACTAGTTAAAACGATGATTCAATTATCTAGTGGAATTGATTAAAATGAGTTACCCAAATGATTATGAACAGTAAATTAGAGAACAGAAAATTCAACTTCTTTTGTAAAAGAAAATCGGAGCAAGTTTGGGAAATTGAATCAAAGGTAAATCTTGGGGTATTAAGCGTTCATATGCCAGTATCAAAATTAAAGGTTACTCGCCTATCCAATTATATGATTTTATTCCTAAGGCAAATTCCCCTAAGTTAATTAATACCTTTCTCTCGAAAGCCTATTAACATGCCTAATTCCTAAAGAACCACATTCAATTTGTTAATTAGGCCCTTTATGTTCTATGGAAATCCGATTAATCCCTTAAACAATTTTGCTTACCGTCGTAAATCAAAATCATAGGTTCAATTTAGGTATTTTCAAATTATATGCCAATCTCTCGATTACCCATATAATTTGCGGTCATCTACACTTATCTCTAAGTCTTGTAGAAGCATTAGGCATACATAAATTGATTAGAGATTGAAATCATATGAATTGGAATACGAAGAACAATTAATTATAACACATAGGCATACTACATCCTTAGCCCGAAGAAAAGAGTTTAGTGTGCCATAAGGATTGTTGTCATCATGTCATACATCACAAAATCAATGCCAAACATAAAAGATATCAAAAGTGTAAACTAGGGTTTTAGAAATTACAAATTAGTTCTCACTAGGATTGTTAATTCTTCCTCCTAACTCTGTAGATTTGATTGCCCTTGATGAATTTAACTCTTGATTCCCAATGAAATCTTCCCAAAGAGTTCTTCAAAATCTCCCAAAAAGTGTGTCCAAATCTGTCTATCCAGCCTTTTTTTCAAATCCCCTAGAGTGCCCATTTAAATCCCTAAACAATTAAAAGATTTGGGTCTCGTAGGGGACAACCACGACCAGTGGTTTGGGTTTTGTTCCTTTTAAAACCATAAATTCACATTTTCTATAACAAACAGGGACAGCCAGTGGTAGATAACCACGACCAGTAGTGGGTTCTCACTTGCTCTGCTTTGCTCCACAGTACCAACCACTGGCAGTGGTGGTAACCACAGTTAGTGGTGATGATGCTGGTGATGCTTTGACCTTAAAAAGAGCCAACCATGGCCAGTGGTGGGTAACCACGGCCAGTGGTGAGTTTTGCCACCAATTTCCTCTTTTCCAGTGCTAACCACGACTAGTGGTTGGCCATGATAAGTCTTAAAAAGACTTAATTATTCTGTTCAATTTTAGGATTAATTCATTGTGTAAGTGGTTAGTTTAGCCTTATTATTCAATTAATTGATAATAATTTATAAATTATGTAAATATTGCAAAAGTGTTTTATTTATAGAAGAGAATGGTTAAAAACATTAAAAAATTAAGAGTTTATTACTATTTATAAATTTAATAAGTAGCCAGCATACAAATGCTAGGCAATTAGTTGATTTTTGGTGCAGGAACAGGGCGCACTTGAGAAAAGAAAACAAATCCGAGTGAAGAATTACCAAAAGCCGAGCAAGAATTTATAAAGCCGAGTGAGAATTCGTAAATCCGACTGAAAGAAGTTCACAAGACCGATTGGCTGAGACTTCAAAGGGTTGACCGAAAGGAATTAACAAAAGCCCGATTTGAAAAAAAACTCCCAAGAGACCGACTCCAAAAGAGAACAGGGAATCAGATACTGCATGAGAACCCGAGCGTCAACTTTAGAACGTTGATTCATTTATCAATCCGCTCTAGCAAGAGCCGACCTCGTTCAAGTATAACTTCAAAGAACCGAACTCGCCCAAGCTTCGCCATAGCGCTTAAGCGAGAAAACAACACTGCAGTACAAATCCAAACTCGCTCAAGCGAGAGTTTAAATTAGCTAAAGCGATATTTCAGTTTGCTGAAGCATAGAGGCAGTAACTTAAACATTGTTCCCTTCCTCCAACAACACACTCAACACCGATGTAGTTTCATGCTGCTGTCCCTCCTACTGCACCTTAGTAACTTAAGTTGTGAGCTGTTATTAGCTGGCGCTGTGCTGTAACCAGCTAGGGATGAGCTGGAATCTGTTAGGAGCTGATCTGTAATTAGTTAGTTACTCTGTAAGTTATGTAATTAGTTAGTTTAGATGATAACTTAAGTTTTCTAAGTTATCAGTTAAGTTAGTTAGTTAGGTAGAAACATATATATAGGTTGTACATATTCTGTAAGACACACACACGCGCATACACAGATACGAAATAACAGAACAGAGAACATTCATTAAACACATAGAACATCTCACTTCATATTTTTTCTCTCTCTAAATCCTCTCCTCCATGACGTTCCATAATCCTTCGATGGAACCGAAGTCAATGGAGTTCTAAATCCCTAAGGTTAGGATTGCAAAGGTTAGCAATAGAGTCTTGAAGCTGTGAGCAAGGAGATCGGCTTCTAGATCCTGAGGCGAACAAGCTGAGGAGTGGAGCAGAATCGCTGGATTGACAAATCCAGAACTGATGAAGAACTTCGCTAGTGAGGAATCATGGTTGAAGCTTAGGTAACTTCCAGCTTTCTAACTAGTTCAGGCCTAATCAATTTAGGTGAATAGTTAGAGTTCAACCTCCAATTTCGCATTAGATTCTTAGGTTAATCGAGCACTTAAGGAATTAAGGTTCATTGCTTAAGGATTAGTGTTTTTTCACCTAAGGAATTAGGGAATAACCACAAGCGGATTGTCCTCTAGATTGTGAAGTTCGAGTATACTTTAATTGCATGTTTCTTGAGGAAGTTGTGAGCCGAAGCAATCCTGACCTGCTTTCTTTTAATCACTTTTCACATTCAGCTTAACTCTGTTTCTGAAAATACCAAAAACAACTAGAAAACATTAAAATCATAAAAACCGAATGAACTACCTGTATTTCGTGCTGGTTCAGCTTGTACTAGTCCAAGATTGACGTACTTACCACAATCCCTGTGGGACGATCAAATATTCTACAATTTTAACGACTGGTGCGCTTGCCATAAGTGTAAATCCGAGAGTCATATTTTGTTTTACTAAGATTTTCAGCACCAAGTTAATGGCTCGGGATTTCAGCATCAAGTTAATGGCGCCGTTGCCGGGGATTGTTGAGTAATATCAACAATCCTTGGACCGGTACTAGACTGAACCGTTTTACTTTTGTTTGCATTTAATATGAAGTTTCACTCTTGTTTTTAGTAGTAGTAGTTTGTTATTTTCGTATAGATTTAGTCGTAGCTGTGAATTATTCTTTTGTGTGACATTTGTTATATGTAGTCAAGGAGCAGAGGAGAGCCTTTCTTCTTTGATCCTGACATAGATTTGTTAGAACGTAGACTAAGAAAAGAGAAAAAGCAAAAAAAAGAAAAAGAAATGGAACAGAGGAGAGTTACATTAGGTGACTACTCCAGGCCGACTGAAGAAGGATTGCAATCTAGCATCCTTAGGCCACCAATTTCAGCAAATAATTTTGAACTAAAACCAGCTTTACTACAGTTGGTAAGAAATAAACAGTTCGGAGGAAGTGAGGTTGAGGATCCAAATTTACATCTAGCAACCTTCCTCCAAATCTGTGACACAGTAAAAATGAATGGAGTCCCTGACGAGGCAATCTAACTGAGATTGTTTCCATTTTTTATGAGGGACCGAGCAAAAGCCTGGTTGCAGAGTCAACCGAGAGGCAGTATTTCAACTTGGGAGGACTTGCAACGAAAATTCTTGATTAAATATTTTCCTCCCTCTAAATATGCAAAGTTGCGCAATGAAATCACATGTTTCCAACAAAGAGAAGGTGAGTCTTTGATGGAAGTATGGGATCGGTATAAAGAGAGTTTGAGGAGATGTCCTCATCATCAGATTTCTGATGTGCAACAGGTAACTATTTTCTATAATGGTGTCAGGCCAGCTACCAGGGTCCTGATTGATGCCTCAGCTGGAGGTTCATTAACAACAAAAACTGTAGAAAAAGCCATAGAGCTGATTGACGTTATGGCTTCTAATGAATGCTTGATTAGTGAGAGGAGCCAAGTCCCTAAGAGAGGGATATTAGAATTAGAAGCACAAGATGCTTATCTGGCTCAGAGTAAACTGATGACTCAGGCTTTGGAGAAACTAAGCATACAGATTTCAGAACTCCAAAAGCCGAGTCAAGTTTCTATGATCAGTTGTGACTTTTGTGGTGGAGACCATGAGAATGGATTATGTGATCCAAATGTGCCTTCCGAGCAAGTGAATTATATGGGGCGGCAACAATATCAAAGGAATTATCCTTCTAATTCCTTTAATCCTAATTACAGGAATCACCCTAATTTTTCCTGGCAGAAAGGTCCACATCTGAATCAGAACATCCCACCAAATCAACCCACAAATAGACCACAACAACCTTCTCAACCCCCTGTTAAAGAAAAATCCGAACTTGAGAATGTACTTTCTCAGTTTATTCAGGCCACTCAGGCCAGTTTTAAGAATCAGGAAGCGTCCATAAGAAATTTAGAAAATCAAGTCGGACAGCTTTCTAAACAATTAGCTGAGAGGCAAGTAGGCAATTTCCCTGGAGATACCGAGGTAAATCCAAGGGAACATTGCAAGGCTATAATTACTAGGAGTGGAAAAATTATTTCTCCATCTCCGAGTCAAGAAATAAGTTCAGAAAAAGAAAAAGAAAAAGAAATAATACAAGAAACCGAGCAGGTTAATAATGAAGTAGAAAATAAAAATGAAACAGCAAAAGAAAAAGAAAATAAAGTCCATCAAAAGAAAAAGAAAAAGGTTGATCTGATTCTGGAGGAAGCTTCTAAGCTGACTCCTGAAAAACTGAGGAATGCTTCATTTCCACACAGGTTTAAAAAGCAAATAGAGGAGCAGAAGTTTGCTAGGTTCTTAGATGTATTCAAGAAACTTCACATCAATATCCCTTTTGCTGAGGCATTGCAGGAGATGCCTTCCTATGCAAAATTTTTGAAAGAATTATTATCTAAGAAGAGGAAGCTTAAGGGGGATGAAATGATTACTCTCACTCAAGAGTGCAGTGCAATCATTCAAAAGAAACTTCCCCAAAAGCTAGAGGATCCTGGATCTTTTACAATACCGTGTGCAATTGGGGATATTCATGTAGGAAGTGCTCTCTGTGATCTAGGAGCCAGTATAAATCTGATGCCGTTATCTTTGATGAAAAAACTTGGAATTAATGACTTGCAACCGACTCGCATGTCCTTGCAGTTGGCTGACAGGTCCATTAAATATCCCCAAGGGATGCTGGAAGACTTGTTAGTTAAAGTAGATAAGTTTATCTTCCTAGCAGATTTCATAGTGTTGGATATGGAGGCTGACCGAGAGATCCCTTTAATCTTAGGAAGACCCTTCCTAGCTACTGGCAGAGCATTAATTGATGTAGAAAAGGGTGAACTCATGCTGAGAGTTTAGGAGGAGCAGGTAACCTTCAATGTCTTCAATTCCATTAAACATCCGACTGAAAGGATGGATTGTTTAATGATTGAAGAGATTAAAAGCTACCACACTCCAATGCTTTTAAAAACTGAGGAAGAGGCCTTGCAAACTTTTTTAGAGGATGACTTTGACTCCGAGACTGAGGAGTTAAATGACTCTCACTCGGAAATATTGAGCCTACTGGAAGTATTAGAAGTAGGTGATTTTGAAAAAGAAAAGAAAAATGATTTGAAAATTACTGAAGTTAAGAAAGGAAAGGAATTTTCTGAAGAAAAATGTGATTTAAAACCTTTACCTTCTCATCTGAAATATGTTTTCCTGAGAGAAGACGACACGCATCCTGTCATTATTAAAGGCACATGAATCTGCGATTGGCTTGAATATTTCTGACTTGAAGGGAATCAGTCCATCATTTTGTATGCACAAAATTCTGATGGAGGATGATTATTCCCCTGTAGTACAGCCACAACGCAGATTGAACCCCATTATGAAGGAAGCAGTAAGGAAGGAAGTGGTCAAGCTCCTTGATGCAGGAATCATTTATCCTATCTCGGACAGCACTTGGATCAGCCCGGTCCAAGTGGTGCCCAAGAAAGGAGGAATGACGACTGTAAGAAATGACCAAGGTGAAGTTATTACCACTTGGCCCACAACAGGCTGGAGGATGTGTATTGATTACAGAAGGCTGAATGACTTCACTCGGAAAGACCACTTCCCCCTGCCATTTGTTGACCACATGCTCGAGAGGTTGTCAGGGCATGAGTACTATTGTTTTCTTGATGGGTACTCGGGTTATAACCAAATTGTGGTTGACCCAAAAGACCAAGAAAAGACTGCGTTCACCTGTCCTTATGGAATTTTTGCATATAGGCGCATGCCGTTCGGGTTGTGCAACGCTCCAACAACCTTTCAAAGGTACATGCTGGCAATTTTTGGGGATATGGTGGAGAAATTCATTGAAGTGTTCATGGATGATTTCTCGGTATTTGGGAGTAATTTTGATACATGCCTCAGCAACCTATCTAAGGTGCTGGTGAGATGCCAAGAAACTAACCTCGTCCTTAACTGGGAAAAATGCCATTTTATGGTTAAGGGAGGGATAGTCCTTGGCCACAAAATCTCTGCTGAGGGCATTCAAGTGGACCGAGTCAAGATAGAAATTATTGAAAAACTTCCTCCTCCAATCAACGTGAAAGGAGTGAGAAGTTTTCTAGGATATGCTGGCTTTTATAGAAGGTTCATTAAAGATTTTTCAAAAATAGCTAAGCCTTTGACCGACTTGCTTGTAAAAGATCATGTGTTTGCGTTTAATGAAAACTGTGTCAAGGCTTTTGAAAAATTAAAACAAAGTTTGATTTCAGCTCCGATCCTTGCAGCACCTGATTGGTCTTTACCATTTGAATTAATGTGTGATGCAAGTGACTTTGCAGTCGGAGCTGTACTGGGTCAGAAAATAGGAAAATTGACTCATGTAATTTATTATGCTAGTAAAGTGCTGAACGAAAATCAAATACATTACACCACTACTGAAAAAGAAATGCTTGCTGTCGTGTATGCATTTGATAAATTTCGTGCTTACTTGATTGGGGCCAAGGTTATTGTATATACAGACCACTCGGCAATCAAGTATTTACTAGCTAAGAAAGAATCCAAGCCGAGACTGATCAGGTGGGTTCTGTTACTCCAGGAGTTTGACTTAGAAATACAAGACAAAAAGGGAGTAGAGAACTCAGTTACCGACCAACTGTCTCATCTGGAAGGTGAGTCGGATTCTGTTTTAATAAAAGAAGAATTTCCAGAAGAGAGGTTGATGGCAATTGTCACCGGGCCATGGTATGCTGATATGGCCAACTTTAAAAGTGCCTCAGTGGTACCTGATGGTTGGACATCCCAAATGAGAAAAAAATTCTTTCATGATAGTAAAAACTTCCTTTGGGATGATCTATTTCTGTTTAAAATAGGAGTAGATGGATTGATCAGGCGGTGTGTGCCTGAATCCGAGCAAGAAAGGCTCTTGTGGCATTGCCACGACTCCTATTATGGAGGTCATCATGGTGCTTCCTGTACAGCAGCAAAAATCTTACAGAGTGGCTTTTATTGGCCAACTATCTTTCAAGATGCTAAAGAGTATGTCAAAAGGTGCGATAAATGTCAAAAGAGCGGAGGTCTCTCTGCTAAAGCTGGCATGCCTTTAACAAACATTCTAATTGTGGAATTATTTGACGTTTGGGGTATCGAATTTATGGGACCCTTTCCTAAGTCGTTCTCCAACGAATATATACTTGTTGCTGTAGACTATGTATCCAAATGGGTGGAGGCAATCCCGACCAGAACCAATGATGCACAGGTGGTGCTTAGGTTCATCAAGAAGAATATTTTCTCTAGGTTTGGAGTTCCGAGAGTACTTATTAGTGATGGGGGTTCACATTTTTGCAATAAGATAATGGAAAAAGCCCTGCGTCACTATGAGGTGTTACATAAGATATCGACTCCTTACCATCCACAAACTTGTGGACAAGTCGAGCTGTCAAATAGAGAAATCAAAAGAATCTTAGAGAAAGTGGTCGAGAAATCTAGAAAAGATTGGTCGGTAAAACTAGATGATGCATTATGGGCTTACCGAACAGCTTTCAAAACTCCGATTGGCATGTCCCCGTATCAATTAGTATACGGTAAGGCTTGTCATCTCCCTGTGGAGTTGGAACACAAGGCGTGGTGGGCCACAAAGCTATTAAACATGGACTGTGACCAATCTCAGGAGGAAAGAGTTTTGAAACTCCATGAATTAGAGGAGTTCCGACTCAACGCTTATCAAAGTGCCTCCATCTATAAGGAAAAAACAAAGAAATGGCACGATAAGCGAATTAATAAGAAAGAGTTTCAGAAGGATGATCAGGTGTTATTATTCAATTCCCGACTGAGACTCTTCCCTGGAAAACTTAGATCGAAGTGGTCGGGGCCTTTTACTGTAAATGAGGTTTTTCCTCATGGTGCAGTCGAACTGAAAGACCCGATTACCGGTCGGATTTTTAAGGTAAATGGCCAGCGACTCAAACTCTACTTTGGAGGAGAGTTTGATAGGCAGAAAACCTCCTTGTTACTGCAAACATCTTCTTAGATGCCATAAGGTCAAGCTAGTGACCTTAAAGAAGCGCTCTAGGGAGGCAGCCGTATGTTCCGATTGTTTTGTTTTGAACTGTGAGTCGGAATGAATAAAAAGAAAACTAAAAATTTAGTGAATAAAGTTTAGTTTGAAAAAGGAAGTCCGAGCTTGATTCTTCTATTTCGCTCAGGTGAAGCATTTGTAGCTTAGGCGAGACACTGCTGATTGTTGTTTCGCACTTAAGTGAAAATTTACTGAGTCTGAGTGAGAATAGTACACTCGGATAACTGTTACTTACTCTTAACCCTTCTTCCCAACTGAACTTCACTCGTCATTTTTCAATAAAATTTCAATTCTTGATGCGAATAAAAAGGAAGACTTTGAAGAATTTCTGATCGTTGATTTAATAAACGGGTCAGATGGTGAAAGGCGACTTATTTCAATCGGCCTTTTATCACTCGGATTCCTCACTCATCATAATCAGTTTTGTATCCACTAGTCTCCTATTCACTCGGTCTTTCGGTTTTTCATTCATCCACTCGGCTTTCTCTCATTCTCTTGCCCGATCTTTATCACTCGGTATTTCTTTCATGCGTCTCTTTCTGCAGTTCCTTTTTCATTCATTCAATTTCTCATTAGAGTATTCGGTTTCTTCCACTCCCTCGTACATTTACTCATCGTCTTCATCCATTCGGTATTCCGTTCACTCGGATCCCTCCGCAGTCATTCATTTGTCACTCATCTTTCTTACTCTGTCACTTTATTTTATTCTGACTTTCGTTTTTTACCTCTTTTTTTTTCACTCATTTTTTTACTCTTCAAACGTTAATCGCTTGCCATAAATGTCTTTCACTTCATCCACTTTGTATAACTTGTACTCATCTATCCTACTCAGCTTTCATTCATTCGGTCACTCTATTTCACTCATTCTCCATTCACTCGGTCATTTATTTTTCCATTCACCCGATTTTGATTCACTCATTGTTTCATAAATGCTGTGTCTTCCGTTTTTCTTTTACGATTCACTCAGTATTTCCAGCACTCAGTTTCCTCTATCGTCGTTCTTTTATTCACTCAGTTTATCTTCTTCTTCTTTTCATTTCTTTCACCCGGTCAATGAAACATACTTTCGGGTTCTTTCAATCGTTTTTCCATTCTTCATCCACTCATTCTTCATTCGTGATTGTCACATTCGTATTTCCAGTACCCAGTTTCCTGTTATTTAGTTTTTCATTCACCCAGTGTTTGCATCACTCGGTTTCTCATCCTTTCCGTCTCATTCAAATTCTTTCATTTCTTCGACCGACTCCTTTCTCGATGTTATTCATTCGGTAGTTTTCATTTTTCCATTTATTCTTCCACTGGCTTGTGCATTTACTCATCTCCTTCATCCAGTCAGTATAGCTTTCACTCATCCCATTGACTCGGAATCTTTTCATTTGTTCTTTCCAACCACTCGTTTCCTTTATTCATTTCAATTTGTTTGTTATTCATTATTTCTACCTTCCTCAGCCACTCGTTTTTCATTTCCCCAGTCTCTCCATTCACTCGGCTCCTCACTGCATTTGTTTTGTTCACTCGGTTTTTCATTTACTCGGTATTTCATTCATTTGATTTTCCACTCGTGTCATTTTTGTTCTTCACACGAATTCTCATTGTCATTTTTTTTTCATTCAGTGTTTCATTCACTCGGGATCCTGTATTCATTCATGGATCTTTCACGCATTCATTCTCTTACTCACTCGTTCATTTACTTATAGTTTTCGTTCGCCCATTCTTTCTTATCGTTTATTCATTTATTCATCTTCCATTCTCTTGTGTCCACTTGGCATCACTTCCCACTCTTACTCGATCTTCTACCTATCCAGTATATGAGTGTATTAAAAGAAAATAATAAATAATAAATAACAATAATATATATATTTTAATAATAATAAAGTAATAAATAAAGCTGGCATACATTTACGCGTTTCTTGGAAAATGAATTCAACAATATAAAACCTTTCAGCTTCTAAACCCTAAGTACCTATGCTGAACTTGGGCTGAAGACGAAAAGACATTTTCTGGTTTCTAAGAAAGGTATTATCTTTCCACTTCTTTCACTTATTTCGTGCACTTCTAAGTTCGTGTTTATTATCTTCTTGTTTCATTGTTATTGTTTTTCCACTGTTCATAAGCCATGCATCTCACAGTTTTGGTTTGTTATCTTCCTTTTGGATTTCTGTTCTTATTTTTTTTTAGGTTGTTTATCATCATTCTTTTAACATTAATCATGAAAAGAAGATCACAGAGACTCCTGCAAAAACCTAGACCAAATTTTGTAGAAGGAAGTGTGAGAAGAAAACAAATAGATAACGAAAGGGAAGTAGCCATCATAAGTATATCTGATTCTTCTGAACATGGGCCCAGTCAAAGTCAAGCTCAAAGGAATGCATCCCCTGCAGTTGAGAGGAATGAATTGCCAGAAGTTGAAAGTGTTAAAGCTGCTGAAGATCATGGTGTAGAGTTTACAACCAAGGAGTCCGAGTGTCCCAAGAAATCTACAGGAGCCGGTTCTTCTTCTTCTTCTGACATTTCTGTAGTGTTGCAGGAATTGCAGGTCATAAAGAAGATGCAACTTGGAATTTATGATCGGGTTTTGAACCACGATCTCATGCTCAGAAAGATTGCCATGAAACTGAGGGTTGAGCACACGGCAGAAATGGGAGCTCTACCTGATAAAAATGCATGAGCAGGACAAAGAGAATGAAGATCAAGATGCTTGAATTGTTACTACGTGTTATTATGATGTTTTTATGTAATTAACTTGATATTATTCTAAACTGTTTCCTGAACAATGAATGTGCTTCTATTTGATTTGTAATGAAACTTTCTTTCCTTGTTAAATTTGTTTGTTTTATTCGGTTTTTCGTATGTATTAGTAAAATCCATGCGTCTCAATCCGACTATGTATTTCCCATCCACAGCCACTCAGGTAAAAAGGGAAGTCTCTTTCCGACTCGTTCCTTAATTAATATTCTGACTTATTAATTGCTAAATTATGTTTATTGTTTCTTTCAATCCATCTTAATAATTTAAAAATTGCTGATTCTTAAGCTTAGTCGGATAAATTAATTGATCGGTTTTGTTTAACTCATCATATCTGCCCCTAACTATTTTTCATCATTAATTAAATTGTTTACTCGGCATGCTAGTTAGCAATCTGAATGTATGATCTTACATTAAGTTTGGGGACATATATGGCTGATTAACTGTTATACTCATATGAGCTTTTGAGCCTGTATTATGCTTTTCCGAGTGAATCTGCATACTGGTTAGTGAGACAGAATTTGCTTCAGTGCTTGCTAATTGTTGTATGTCAACCAATCGGAAATGATGGAGGCCTTCTTTGTTTATTTAGCCAGGGCCAAAAATAACCTTTCTAATCTATTAAATTATCCTTTGACCTAATGATTATGTTTGAGCCTGAAACCTTTCATTCTGTTTATATACCTAACGTTACAAGCCTATTTATCCAAGAAAAACCTGACTGAATTACCCCTGGATGTTCCACTGGTGAATTGCTAGGTTTGTGCTTATTGCTAGGGACTAGCAATTTCTAAGTTTGGGGATGAAGAGTGTGCCTAACAGTAATTAAGGACACACTCCGACCTTAATTAGGGATGAATATGTAGAAAAATAAAAGGAAGAAAGGCAAAGCCAAGAGAAAAATGAATAAAGTCAAAAAAAATGGAAAGAAAAGAAAGAAAAGGAAAAGTCTGAAGGACTGAAAGAAAAAGAAGGTGCAAAGCAGCATGAGTTATTAAGTAGCATTCAGTCGGAAAAGTTAAGAGAGTTGTTAGTAGAGGCAATTAAGTTAGAATTGAGGCAAGGCATCAGTGGATACATCTTGTAAGACTCGGAAAAACAATAATTGAGCCTGTAGCCCAGCCCCATTACAAGCCTAAAAAAAGCCCTTACTGATCTGATTGTGTTGGCATATGGCATGACGTTGATAAGTGCTTTATAATACAATAAATTAGGTCTAATTTGCTTAGGAATTTAATCATTATGCACTGTATTTCCTTTATTTATTGTGATTTTTGCTTTCTTTCCACTATTTTCTACTTGGGTATGTTATTTTGCAGGAATTAAGGTAATAAAGGGTCAAAAACAAGAGAAAAATGACCATAAAATGATAAAGAAACAAGAAGAACAAGCCCAAAGTGGAAAGAATTCTCTTTTTAAAGCTGAAATCCGACTCAGAAAGCAAAAATCCGACTCAGAGCACTGAAATCTGACTCAAAATGGCCAAATCCGAGTGGGATAACTCAGAAATGACCAAATCCGAGTGGAAAGACTCAGAGTAGAGCATTGCCGAGTGGAATACTGCACTGTTGGAGAAAATCCGAGTGAAATGTTCCCTGTCAAAGCCATTCCAAGTGATAAATGGCTGAATCGAGTGAAAGGATTGCTGATTGAAGTAAATCCGAGTGGGAGCTTTCTGATTGCAACTAATCCGAGTGAAAAGCTATTCTGAGTGAATGGATTCCGAGTAGAAGAGGCCACTGAAATGAATAAATGCTGACTAAGGAGGAATCCGAGTGGTTTCACTCAGAGAAGATGGCATTCTCAAGCGGAACAAGGCATTTCCGAGTAATGCCTTAAGCAAGCAAGGAAAATCCGACCAGGATTGAATCACACTCGGACAGATTCTCACAGTTTCACACTAAGTCCGAGTGAGATCTCTGCAACGAAGAATACCGCGTGAAATGGGTCAGAAACCTATATTTCTGAGCAAAGCAAGGCTCGGACATGAGAGGAAATTCAATCAGCCAGATTCAAGTAAAGACAACTGACTGGGTTGATTGACGACTGAAGGCCATTCCGAGTAAAAAGCAAGAAGACACTTCCGAGTGTATCATTTCAAGGAATGAAGGCCGACTAAATTATTTCAAAGCTGAGCCAAGTGAATGGTTTCAGTCGGATCCGAGTCCCTCTTCAGTCAATTCCGAGCCACATTCTAATCAGTTCCGAGTGAATCACTTTCACTCGGTTCCGATTCACTTTTCAATCGGTTTCGAAGAAATAAAGCAATCGGAGTTGCTTTGCTCATCTCCTCACAGCAACTCAACACCGACCGGTTTGTTCCAAATACCGACCGGTTTTCTTCCAAACACCGACCCCTCAACTCGACACCGAGCAAAGATTTACTCGGTCTTCTTTAGAAAATGCACCTTTTTCTAGTCGGTTTTATGCACAAAAGGCATTTTTCCACTCGGATTCAAGAGAGAAGGTGAAAACCGACCCAATTCTTCACAATGCAACACCGTCCAGCACTCAGCAAACCACCCTCCAGCAAGCTTTCACTCAGATTTTGGAGAAAAGATGAAAACCGACCCATTTTTCCACTCGGAATTTGCCCAGCTGAATAAATCCAAGCACCGAATTATTGGAAATATTAAAATAATGCAATTTGGGACAGTTGGAAGTCACATGCACCGAAAGTTTTCTCCCACTTGACACCATCCAGGCTGTCTCCAAGCTGTGATGGTGGGGCGGCTAAGAAGAAGACAATTGCACCAACTGGCAACGCGTTTTCCAAGCTGACTTCTTCCCTTCCTTTGCCTATAAAAGGGAACACGGACAGCACCACCAAGGAATCACATGAAATCAATTTCCATAAGCTTAAATTCCTTTTCTTTTCTTCTCTTTCTTTCGTTTTCTCTTTTCTTCTTCCGTGCTTCTCTTCTCTTTTCTTTCTTTCTTTTTTCTTTATTTCTTTCTTCGTTCTTTCTCTTTCTTTTTCGTTTTGTTTCTCTTTTTATTTTCTTTTTCTTTATTTTATTTTAAGAGTTGTGAATTGTAAAAGTGAGTTATTTAAATTTGTAATTGGTGGAGAAATTATTGCAACAAGGAATTACAGTGGTAAATTATTCTGAGTTTTGGGAGAAACCCGTAAGTCTTTATTTTTTACCATGTCTTGTATGTTTTATTTTTCCATTATATATATGAATTTGAATTATTTCATGAGTAGCTAAATTAATTATCTTGGGATAAAGGGGGTATGATAATATTTTATTTTAATGTTATTTTGACTTGGAATTAAATAAATTTCTGTTTTCCATTTAGTTCAATTATGCTCAATGCTTTTAGTAATTCCTAACAAGAACCTAAATGATAAAACTGTATAATTACAAGTGTATTAGTAAGTTTAGGTAATAAATAGAATCGAGAGATTTATTTTTACCAGAAAGCTTTGAACTAAACCTAAGATTTTTGTAATGCTTTTTGTGACCTCGGTAAAACCGTGAAAGTAATCAAAATTCTTTTGAGGAAATAAAAGGGGTTTTCATAAAACGATAATGGGCCTTTCTGAGGATTAAGCAGCGCTTTCCATAGGTTAGGTACATTAATAGGATTCCGAGAGGAACATATTAATTAGCTTTTGGAAAATTCGCCTTGGAAAACTTAATTCGATTCTTATTTATGAAAAGTTAAAATTCATTAACATAAAATAGAGTCTTAATCCCTCGAAATCCCAAGATATTCTCAACTCCAATTTTTAAGTGTCAAGTAAATTTTATTTTTATATTTATTCGTATTCTGTGCAACTTTAATTTGTGCTTTATTTTATAAAAATCTTAAAAATCAATTGTGTGGATAATTAAATTTCAATATGCTGGTACTTTGAACACAGTCCCTGTGGAGAACGATAATCTTTTATATTACGCGACATAACCCGTGCGCTTGCGGGCCCTGTCAGACGTGTAGAACTGTTGCAAGCCTATGTTTATCTAACAAGTATGTAGGTGATGAGTGAAATTTATTTACCCTATACACCGAGAGAAGAGTTAAACACCGACCAGAGAGGAAAGCATCAGCAGCTTGTTTCCCAAAGGAGGTGTAAGTTTTTATACTTTTAGAAATTGCGAGAAGAAAGCATGATCGGTATTCAATAATTATAGCATGAACTAAGTTAAGGAAAGGTTGATGGTGTTAGATAACAACTTGTTAGTTGATTAATCTGAATAATTGCTTGAGGACAAGCAAAGTTTTAAGTTTGGGGATGTGATAAGTCTTGAAAAGACTTAATTATTCTGTTCAATTTTAAGATTAATTCGTTGTGTAAGTGGTTAGTTTAGCCTTATTATTCAATTAATTGATAATAATTTATCAATTATGTAAATATTGCAAAAGTGTTTTATTTATAGAAGAGAATGGTTAAAAACATTAAAAAATTAAGAGTTTATTACTATTTATAAATTTAATAAGTAGCCAGCATACAAATGCTAGGCAATTAGTTGATTTTTGGTGCAGGAACAGGGCGTACTTGAGAAAAGAAGACAAATCCGAGTGAAGAATTACCAAAAGCCGAGCATGAATTTATAAAGCCGAGTGAGAATTCGTAAATCCGACTGAAAGAAGTTCACAAGACCGATTGGCTGAGACTTCAAAGGGTTGACCGAAAGGAATTAACAAAAGCCCGATTTGAAAAAAAACTCCCAAGAGACCGACTCCAAAAGAGAACAGGGAATCAGATACTGCATGAGAACCCGAGCGTCAACTTTAGAACGTTGATTCATTTATCAATACGCTCTAGCAAGAGCCGACCTCGTTCAAGTATAACTTCAAAGAACCGAACTCGCCCAAGCTTCGCCATAGCGCTTAAGCGAGAAAATAATACTGCAGTACAAATCCGAACTCGCTCAAGTGAGAGTTTAAATTAGCTCAAGCGATATTTCAGTTTGCTGAAGCATAGAGGCAGTAACTTAAACATTGTTCCCTTCCTCCAACAACACACTCAACACCGATGTAGTTTCATGCTGTTGTCCCTCCTACTGCACCTTAGTAACTTAAGTTGTGAGCTGTTATTAGCTGGCGTTGTGCTGTAACCAGCTAGGGATGAGCTGGAATCTGTTAGGAGCTGATCTGTAATTAGTTAGTTACTCTGTAAGTTATGTAATTAGTTAGTTTAGATGATAACTTAAGTTTTCTAAGTTATCAGTTAAGTTAGTTAGTTAGGTAGAAACATATATATAGGTTGTACATATTCTGTAAGACACACACACACGCATACACAGATACGAAATAACATAATAGAGAACATTCATTAAACACTTAGAACATCTCACTACACATTTTTTCTCTCTCTAAATCCTCTCCTCCATGACGTTCCACAATCCTTCGATGGAACCGAAGTCAATGGAGTTCTAAATCCCTAAGGTTGGGATTGTAAAGGTTAGCAATGGAGTCTTGAAGCTGTGAGCAAGGAGATCGGCTTCTAGATCCTGAGGCGAACAAGCTGAGGAGTGGAGCAGAATCGCTGGATTGACAAATCCAGAACTGATGAAGAACTTCGCTAGTGAGGAATCATGGTTGAAGCTTAGGTAACTTCCAGCTTTCTAACTAGTTCAGGCCTAATCAATTTAGGTGAATAGTTAGAGTTCAACCTCCAATTTTACATTAGATTCTTAGGTTAATCGAGCACTTAAGGAATTAAGGTTCATTGCTTAAGGATTAGTGTTTTTTCACCTAAGGAATTAGGGAATAACCACAAGCGGATTGTCCTCTAGATTGTGAAGTTTGAGTATACTTTAATTACATGTTTCTTGAGGAAGTTATGAGCCGAAGCAATCCTGACCTACTTTCTTTTAATCACTTTTCACATTCAGCTTAACTCTGTTTCTGAAAATACCAAAAACAACTAGAAAACATTAAAATCATAAAAACCGAATGAACTACCTGTATTTCATGCTGGTTCAGCTTGTACTAGTCCAAGATTGAGGTACTTACCACAATCCCTATGGGACGATCAAATATTCTACAATTTTAACGACTGGTGCGCTTGCCATAAGTGTAAATCCGAGAGTCATATTTTGTTTTACTAAGATTTTCAGCACCAAGTTAATGGCTCGGGATTTCAGCATCAGGCCACCACTAGCAGTGGTTTCCTCTAACCTTGCCAATATGCATTCCAAAGGGTCTCAAAGGTCTCTTCTTTCATCCACTTTGCCATTTTCCCTTAAAATAGACTCAGAACATCATTAATCCTGTAAAAATAGGAACAACCAAGCAGTAATAGTGGAAAGGAATCAAAATCAAGGGAATCAGGCAGAAATAATATGCAAAAACCCTAAAAACTAGACCTAAAAATAACCAAAAATAACACACAATGCAAATTTATCACTTTTAAGTCTTGAAACGCCTTCTCACATTCTAAGTTCCATTCAAACGAGTTCGTTTTCTTTAATACTTTGGACAAAGTCATGGATTTTTTTTGTAAATTTTGAGAGGAACTAAGATAAGGCTGCGATTCGGCCAATAAGGCATTGGACCTCCTTAACATTTTGAGGACTTCGCATCTCCAATATGGCTTGGCACTGATCTGGGTTAGCCTCAATGCCCCGATAGGCATGTACCCTAGGAATTTCCCATCTTGGACCCCAAAAGAACACTTCTTCGGGTTGAGGCGTATATTATGTTTGCGTACCTCAGCGAATATTTCTTCCAGATCTTGGACGTGTAATTCCGCCTGCTTGGTCTTAACATATCATCAACGTATACCTCTATGTTTCTTCCAATCTGCTTGGTGAAGATTTTGTCGACCAACCTTTGATAGGTGGCTCCTGCGTTCTTCAAACTGAAAGGCATCACTCGGTAACAAAAATTTGCCCCGCCTATAATGAAAGTTATTTTTTTCCTCGTCTTTAGGATCCATTCGGATTTGGTTGTAGCCTAAGTATCCATCCATGAAGCTCCAAATTCTATAACCTGAAGTGCCATCCACCAAATGATCAATACTAGGTAAAGGATAAGGATCCTTAGGACATACCTTGTTCAAGTCGGTGAAGTCGACATACATCTGCCACTTGCCACTCGACTTTTTCACCATGACAACATTAGATAACTAGGTTGGGTATTTAACCTCTCTAATAAAGTTTACGGACACGGGTTTGTTTATTTCCTCCTTGACCGTGGTTTTTTTGATCAGGGCCCATCTTTCTATGCTTCTGGGATACAGGTTTAGCGCCTGACTCGATGTTGAGCGAGTGACAAATTACGGTGGGATCGATGTTGGGTATATCAGTAGGACTCTAGTAGTTTGACATGGGCTTCCTCGAGATCCGGATCAATGATAAATGCTCAAATGTATATATATTTTGGTGTTATTTGGGCATAATTTTGTTAGGTGTTGTATTATCTGGAACAATTTGTGCATTGGAACAATTAGAAATTGAAAATTAGATATTTTGATATGTTCAATGTAAATATGTGCTTATCTTTATTTTTGTTTTAATTTTAGAAAAAAAAGAGGAAAAAGGAATTCCCAACCATTCCCCAATTCAAAACAGAGAAAAATTCAAGTTTTGGTTGTCTCGCTCAAGTGAGACTCAGGTCCTCTTGAGCGAGCTACGTGCTTTCATGAAGAAACTATTAGAGGGAGATTTCGCTTGAGCAAATCTCAATTAGCTTGAGCAAAAAACTTCCAGTGAGCATTAGTGAAGAACTCACATGAGTGAGTCTCAAGTCGCTCAAGTGAGAATTATCCAGGGAGCAAAGCAGAAGTCTTCGCTCGAGAGAAGGGGAAGCAGCCTAAGCGAAAAGGATCCAAGAACAGAGTATAAAGAACTCGTTTGAGCGAGGCTCGAGCCGCTCAAGCGAGAAATGCCCAAAAACAAATCCAAGGCTTGTTCTCTTGAGCAAATCATCCTAGGCTCAAACGAATGCAATACAAAGGCAACAATGGATCTTACTCTCTTGAGCGACTTACTCGCCCACGTGAGTCTGTGAGGGAAAAACAAGATGCAAAAGACTCCTTCAAGCTGAAGAAATCTATCTTGCTTAAGCGAGCTAACTCTAGCTTAAGCAAGATACTTAATATAAAAGTGGAAACCTTCAAAAATCAAGGCGGTTGGCAGATTGGACTTCTTGGAATGTGGAGCTTTCATTGGAATCCATCTTTTTTCTTTTCTTCATCTCTTTCTTTTTGATCTTTGATTATAATGGCTACGATGTGTAGCTAAGTCTTTTATTAGGATTGGATTTAGTTCAATCAAACCCTGACATACGCTTGTTCTATATTTATATATTTGGTATTTTGTTCTATCATTTTTGGCTTTCCATTTTATGCTTAATGCTTGACTCTATTGGGAAATAGTTTCTTGATTTTCATTTTTGTTTGATTATTGGAAAATAACTTGTAAAAATGGATCTAAATAGAGTGCTTGTTATAGAGGATATTAGGAATAATATTTGATGTAACGAACGTCAAAACAATTGCTTATAATGCTAGAATATTCTTAATGTGATTGAGGAATCAACATATTAAGAATGTTCTTATGGATTTCATAGTCGAGGGATCGATGCGAATGATTTAAGATTGTGACTAAAAAGCAATAGTTCAGAAATCGTTTATATAAATGTATGTAACATATTGAAGGGCGAGACTGATGAAATCCAATCCCAGCTTTTATCATTTGATAGTTCATATTTCTTACTGTTTGCTTTAACTTGTGCTTATTTATGTTCATTTCTTTTAGATTTCAATTTGTCTATGAAAATATCATTTTATTTCTACCAAGGTAACAACAAATCAATACTTAAACACCATATCCCAGTGGAATGACACTCTGGTTTTACATATACTATAACTCGACGGTGGAACTTGCCGTAGAAAAGTTTGATCACATCAAAACTTGCAACAGTTAAGTATCACACTGATATGTGTGAATTGGCTTGGGTTAGGGCTGACTTGGACAAGCTTTAGGGCTTCTATTGGTTGGGGTCTCTCATAATGTTTGTCGTCGTGGGGATCAAACCCCGTCTCGATATCTTCATCAATTATGAAAGTCTCCTTGGGGTGGGCTATCGTAGTAGCATTCTTGCGCTATCTCGAGGTCCGCTCTAACAACTCTAATTCTCTCGTCACTGAGTGGAAACTTCATAGTCAAATACATGGTAGAGACCATTGCCCCCAAGGCATTAAGAGATGGTCGCCCAAGCAATACGTTGTAAGAGCTAGGAAAATTGACAATTAGGAACTTAACCATAATGGCTCGGTTATCCCTTCTAGTCCCAAATGTGGTTCTCAAGTCGATAAACCCTAAAACCTGTATAATCACCAGAAAAACTGAGTAAAGTTCCATCGTACCTTTTGAACCAGCGAGGGGGAGACCCATTTTCTTATATGCTTTCTAGTGTAAAATATCCATGGAGCTTCCTTGGTCAACAAGCACTCGTTCCACCACAAAGTCCGTAACTCCTATAGTGACCACCATCAGCTCGTCTCTGTTGGGTCCACCTTCTGGGAAGTCCGGCCTATCAAAAGTTATGACTGTCGAGTTTGAGCCCACCTGTAGTAGGTTTATCTGCCCTGCCCGATGTGGTTGGCGTGCCCGTGCGCCTGGGAATCCTTCTGAAATTGTTTGAATGACTCACCTTTTGTCTTCTCTACTGGCCTCAAGTTTCAAGGATCGAGAGCAGGGTACTCATGAGCGTTCCCTAATCTGAAGCTCAACTTGATCGGGATGCTCCCGTTCTCTCTTCTGGTTTCCCTCCTTTGGCCTGTCATCCCTCTGGGTGACGAATTTGGCCAAGTGTCCCTGGTGAATTAAATGTTCTATCTAGTTTTAGAGAGAGCGATATTCTTCTATCCTATGTCTGTGCGCTTGATGGAACTCACAAAACTCGGTCTTATCTGACCCCTTAGGCCCCTCTCCCTCGGGAAGAAGTGTAAGGAGGCCAGTGTTGTAGACTTCATGCATAATCTGATCGTGATGGTCATTTAGCGGTGTAATGTTAGTGTACTTGGGGGCAATGTAAGCGTCTATACACTTGTCTCGACTCTGCTTAAGGCTTCTTCTTCTTTGATCAAGTTAGTGATTAGCCTGATCTGAGAGACCCACTCGTTCCAATCGGTCTGCTTCCTGTTCTTCCATGTTGATATACCGATAGGCCCTCATGCAAAAGTCATCCATATCCAGGGGTGGCTTTTTAGCTAGGGAGTTAGAAAACTTACTCGGGTAGAGGCCAGTCTGTATGGCATGCAATGCCACCTTGGAGCTAAGGTCTCGGACTTGGATGGCCTTCTAAAAAATTGAGCCATGTATTGTTTTAGAGTCTTACTCAGCAGTTGGCGCAGGTTCACCAAGCTGTGTGAAGTTTGTTGTACCACTCAGCTGGTGGCAAAATGGCTTAGGAATTTCTTGGTGAGATCTGAAAAATTAGTGACACTCTTCTAGGGGAGATAAGAGAACCAGCAGAGTGCTGATTTAGTCAGCATCGTTGGGAAAATTTAGCAAAAGAGGGAGTCTGACGCCCCAGTAATCAGCATGGTAGTTGTGAACATGGTGAGGCATTCCTCGGGGACTTCTCTGCCATTGTACTTTTCCATAGACAGGGATTTTAAATTCAAGGGGGTCAGGGTATCCATGATTTGCTTAACGAATGGATGGGCAGCAAAGGGAAGCTCGGGCTCATATCTTGTTGTTTCCTACGTCTGATAGGAAGCGTGGCCATTAGTCTTGCATTGGGCGGATCGGGTATCATTATGATTTAAGGCCTCACACTCTACTCCCCGTCACCCCCAGAGTTCTATATTCTCCTGCTGCAAGTTAGCCACAGTATGCTGTAGGGTCTCCACCATGTTTTTGAGTTGCTGTATCTGATAGTCGTAGTTGGGCTCCTGCCTTCGTCCAGTATCCTTTTCCCTGCAAGTGTTGCGTGTGTTCACCATTGCTCTTTCCTTAGGATTAGGGTTTAAAAGTTAAGGTGTAGGACCTGTTTTACTGGGCCCCATGGTGGGTGCCAAAATGTTCACACAAAGAGTATAAAAGCATAAAACCCTAGAGAATTCCCCTAGGAATTAGGTTTACTATTTCTTAATAATGTGTCACTTAGATTACAAGTACATACATGAGTCTTATTTATATGAGGATTTACCCTGAGGCAAACTGGCCCCAGGCCCATTAAGTTATGGCTAAAGTACAAATGATCATTTTCTAAACAATGAAGGATTTAATGGGATTTTATGGGGCCCCCATCCCGAGTCTTGGGCGCAACAGACACAATTCTTTTAGTTCAATAGTATTCAATATATAAACATGCAATTTAGCCGTACATAATTAAAAAATTTGTAAATAAAATTGGCAACTTCATACTATAATTAGAAGTTAGATAATAGAAACCTTATTAACTATAATTAAGACACTAAACTCATCATACCATTCATTCATAAAACTTGACAAAATGTAATGTACATATTTTGAAAACAAAGGACCAACATCAAAAGACACATTGTAATAAAGGTTTTTCAAACTTAGGTGTTTAGTTTAAAACCCTAAAGTATAGAACATGAGCACTAATATAAGGCATCCTAATTAATATCCAATGACCATGCTTCAGTTTGTGGGTGACACAAAACTCTTGTCAACCGGTTCCCCAAAGCACTTCCTAGGGTCTTCGACTAGTCCAATGAAGTTCAACAAGCGCGGTTTCATCACATCCTTCCATCCACGCATGAATAAGCCTAGGCTTACCTCTCAAAATGATGGAAACCAACTTTTAAGGTAAGTCCTACAAAAGAAACAACAATTTTAGTAACATTATAGAAAAAGACCAATGGGTGGATGAAATAACACTACCAACCAAAAAGTTATCCTTTTAAAACTTGGTCAGTAGTTTTGTAGGAGAAAAACGAAAATCATCATTAGCTTTATCATCAAAATCACCTAGCATAACAACATCCAGATCACTCAGTACCTGTTACAGATACCAAGATATCGCAATCATCAAAATGACAAACAACATATAATAAAACTTTAGCTGGGTGGGGAATATACTAACCGTAACTTTGGCAGGAGGGTGATCATCAACTTCATTGGCAGGCTATATTTTGACTTTACAACCCTTGTAGCAGTAATCAGGCTAAAGAATTTTGTTAAAGTTAAAATAAAGGTAGAATAATTTCCAACCCAGATTAACACTAAGAACTACATGGGCATAAACAACACTAACCCCCAATATTTGAGTTGAGATTGGGTGGAATCTTGTTTGTTAGACGGAGGACAAGAAGAATGAGGTCCAGCATCAGGATGCACTAATTTAGGGTGAATGGGAGTTTTAGGTTTTGGGTCACACTCATCATATAACAATGTGCCTATATGGTTTAGAAAAGGTCCAACAATTTAGACATACGTGAGGCCAACACATACGGAGTAAATAAAAGAAATAATAAAACCAATTTATAATGCACTAAAGGTACAGTCAGAGAGAGCATAAATCTATCACTAACTTCATCATGGGAGTCACCAATAACAATGACATCTAGATTACTCATTTGCTGTTACATTTAACAAAAATATGGAAATGATCAAAATAACAAAAAAATGTAATCGAACTTACAATAAGGAATATACTAACCCCTGCATGAACTGATGGAAGTCGGGGAAAGCCAGGAGAATGATCATCAGGTTGTAGGGAGCGAGAGATTTCACTTTATAGCCTTGGCAAGAATAATGGGGCTAAAGAGAGATTTAAAATCAAAGAACGGTATACAATGGGACAGCACCAACACATCCATCATGAGCATGGTCTAACATAACAAAACAATATAGGACACAATAATGACACTAATGTATTTATATGTTGATGTAGGTTTTGATAATGACACAACAAATGAAGATGTTGTCAAGTGATTGATTATAATTGATGATGGAAAATTAATGGACAACAAAGGACTTGAATCAAGGACATATGATAAAGATTTTTACAAGTGGCTTAAATCAAGAGGAAAATAATCAACAAAGTGCCTAAGGATCAAAGGATTGGAGCCATGATTCATGAAGTGTCAAAAAGGGTGAAACAAAGCTTTAAAATTCATGTACCAGGTACATGAATGGATTCATACAATAACCAATGGCCATATGAATCGATTCATATAGCAACCAATGGCCATATGAATCGATTCATACAATTAACAAAGGTTGGAAATTGAAAAATAAATGAAGGAATCGATTCATGGCACAAGACTTGGCTTGGGGAATCGATTCACACGATTAACTAGCAAGGAACTATTGATTCAAAATGCAGGAATCGATTCACTCATGAGAGGAATCGATTCATATAGTTTATTTGGCCCAGGGAATTGATTCAAAGCAAGAAGAATTGATTCATTACACTTGAATACAATAAGGAATCGATTCATGGCTTCAGGGAATCAATTCATTCGTCTTCAGAAGCTTAAAATACTTGCTGTGAATCCATTCAAATTTAAGATGAATCAATTCATCTAGTACAATTAGCTCTAAACGTTTGAAATTGAAGTGTGGATAGCATTGCATCGTACTATGATTATTAAAACCAAGCGCTCTATGCTCCATTGAAACACGCCTTGCTGCACTTCATCGAAATTGCAAAGCCATGCTCCACTTGCAAGCCTCAAAGGAATTAACAAATGGAAAAAAACCATGCTGTTGGAGCCTATAAATAGCAAAGGAAGTGAAGGCACAAACCGTACCAAAGCATTGAAACACTTCCATTGCTTTCTTCCTCCTCCTTGCTCTCTGTTCATTTTATTTGCTCTCTCTTTATTCATTAATTGGCATATTTCTTTGACAAATTATTTTGAGAGTGATTTTGTGAGCAAAATTATTTGAGTGCTATAATTTGCATACCCTCTCTTTGAGAGTTATCATTTTGTGAAAGCTTTAACTTGTATATCCACTCTTTTGGAGAGTTATCCTTGTACACTTAAACACAAAAAATCTTAGAGTTTTGGGTTGGGGTTTTCAACCTTGTAATTTAAGAGATTGAGAGATTGGGTGGGGTGTCCTTGTACTTATGAGAATTGGGTTCTTGAGTGTGGGACACTAGTAAGCCGCGATTGCTCAAAATTGTATCTCTAATCTCCAATAGTGGAAATCCTCTAAGTGGGTTGCTTAGAGGCGAGACGTACACCGGTGTGGTGGAACTCGTATATATCGGTTTGCAAATCTCTTCTCCCTACACTCTTTTCATTTGTGTACTTAAAATTGCTTGCTAAATATTTGTGTTTATAATTTTATTAATTAAGCAACTTTATAAATTTACTTGTTAATATTAAAGTGCATATTCTATTAGCTTGATAAAATTTGTAAATCACTTAGATTATAATTGTAAAAGGTATTTAAGTAATATTCTTGGATTAAGTGCTTATTATTTGTGTCTTGTGTATAAATTGTTATTACTTGCGATTAAATTTATTATCTTTGTTAAGCCTAAATATTAAAGAATTAATTTCAAAAGCATTCTAAGTAAAATTTTTAATACTCAATTCACCCCCCCCCCCTCTTGAGTAATTGAGGCCACTTGGTTAACTAGTGGTATAGAGCTTGACTCTTGGTAGATCAAGCTTAACAACTTCAAGAGATAAATATAGCCTCAACCTCATATAATATGTTTCCCGAGGGCGGTGCTACAAATCGACCTCCCGCTTTCAATGGGGAAGGCTATGCATTTTGGAAAGAAAGGATGGAAATTTTTGTACAATCAATTTATTTGAAAATATGGAATGCTATTGAAAATGTTCCTTTTATACCTATGCATATTGTTGATAATAAACAAATAGAAAAACCTATAGATGATTAGACTAGTGAGGAAGAAAAGAAAGTGCAGTATAATTACAAAGTAAAAAATCTTATCACTTTAGCCTTAGGTCCCGATGAGTTCTTTAGAGTAGTTACATGTAAATCTGCTAAGGATATGTGGGATACCCTTCAAATAACTCATGAAGGAACTAGCGATGTTAAGGACTCTAAGATTAGTACTTTAACTAGTCAATATGAAAGTTTTAGAATAAACTCCAATGAATCTATTTTAGAACTTCAAAAGAGATTTACTTTGATTATTAATCATCTTGTTACTCTTGGTAAATCTTACACTAACAAGGAACTTATCCACAAAGTTCTAAAAAGTCTTACTAGGGAATGGCAACCTCTTGTTACTGCCATCAAGCAATCTCCCAATATAAATGATATGTCCCTTGCCACATTGTTTGGTAAGTTACAAGAACAAGAACAAGAGTTGAAAGATTTGAAACATGCCGAGGAAGAAGAAAAAGCCTTAAAGAAGAACGGGCTAGCTCTCAAAGCCACCTCAATTGTTGAAGATGAATCTGAAAGTGATCTTGATGAGGATGAAGAGTTAGGTCTATTCGTGAAGTGCTTTGGAAAGCTTATGAAGAACAAACGTTTCCAAAGAAGCTTCAAATCTCAAGGTAAGAAACTTATTCCTAAAGAAAACTCTTCCTCACCTACTTGCTTTGAATGTGGAAAGGAAGGACACTTCAAGATAGATTGCCTAAACCTAAAGAAGAAAAACAAAGAAAGAAAAGGGAGGAGAAGAGCATATATCGCATAGGATGAAAATGAGATAAGTAGCTCAGACGAATCAAAAAATGAAGAAGCAAACCTTTGCCTCATGGCCAATCACCAAGATGAAGAAAATGAGATAAATTTTCATGACATAGATAAGGAAGAACTACTTGATACTCTTGAAGAATTGTATGATAAATTTATAAAAGTTTCTAATAAGCATAAGTTATCAAGAAAAACCATTGATACTCTAGAGATGCATCTTGTAGAACTTGGTAAAGAAAATGAATTTTTGAAAAAGGAAATAGTAAATGTTCAAGCATGCTCTAAGACTAAACCTTGTGAATTTGCTAAGAAATGTGATATGCTAGAAATGAAGGTTTTAGACTTGAGTAGAACTATAGAAAAATTTATAAATGGTAGAGACAATTTAAATGTTTTACTTGGAAAACAACGTTGCATGTTTGACAAAACTGGATTAGGTTTTAATGCCTATAAGAAACAAAAGAGTTATAAAAATTTCTTTATACCACCTAGTAAAACTGCATCACCTTTCATGAAATGTCATTATTGTGGTTTTAAAGGACATAGTGCATCTAATTGTAATGTTTAAAAACTAGGGACAAAGGTTGTAAGAAAAGTATGAGTTCCTAAAGGAACATTACCTCAAACTAACCTATAAGGACCCAACATAAAATAGGTACCAAGTTCTCTAACTTGACTTGTTTTGTAGGTATGCTTTAAAGTGAATAACACCCAATGGTATTTGGATAGTGGGTGTTCAAAACATATGACGGGAGATAAAAGTAAGTTCATTTCATTTACTCCACGAAATAAAGGATTTGTTACATATGGAGATAACATGAAGGGAAGAATACTAGGAATCAGAAATATTGGTAAAAACTCTTCCACTTCTATAAATAATGTATTATATGTTAAGGGACTTAAACATAACTTACTTAGCATTAGTCAATTATATGATAAGGGCTATAAAATTGTTTTCGAATCAAACTATTGCATAATTGAAAATAAGCTAAACAAGGAAATAAAATTCTTTGGTCAAAGAGTTGATAATATTTATATGATTAATCTTGATTGTCTTACTTCAAATGATGTGCAATGCTTCATAACTAAAGAGGATGATCATGGCTATGGCATAGAAGAATTGCTCATATTCATATAGACCATTTAATCAAACTTGTTTTGAAAGATTTAGTAATTGGTTTACCAAAATTGAAATTTGAAAACAAGTTTTGTGACGCATGTCAAGAGGGAAATCAAGTAAAGGTTTCTTTTCAAGCGAAAAATGTTGTTTCAACAAATAGACCTTTACAACTTTTACATATGGATTTATTTGGTCCTTCAAAAATTAAAAGTTTTGGTGGAAACTATTATGGTCTTGTGATTGTGGATGACTATTCTAGATATACATGGACATTGTTTCTTACTCACAAACATGAAGCATATCATGCATTTAAGAAAGTTGCCAAGATCATCCAAAACAAACAAAATTTAAAAATAGCATATATTGAAAACTAATCTTTTGAGAAATTTTGTGAAAATTTTGGCATTGAACATAATTTTTTGGCTCCAAGAACTCCACAACAAAACGGAGTAGTTGAAAGGAAAAATCGATCTTTAGCGGAGCTCGCAAGAACTATGTTAAATGAAAGTAATATTTCAAAACATTTTTGGGCCGATGCGGTAAATACCGCTTGCCATGTTATGAGCCGATGTTTGATAAGGCTTATGTTAAAGAAAACCCCCTATGAGCTTTATAAAGGAAGAAAACCAAATATTTCTTATTTTCATATATTTGGATGCAAATGCTTTATTTTAAACAATGGAAAGGATAATCTTGGCAAATTCGATGCAAAATCTGATGAGGCAATATTCTTAGGTTATTCATCTACTAGTAAAGCATATCGACTCTTTAACAAACGAACTTGTACAATTGAAGAGTCTATACACGTCAAATTTGATGAACTTAACCAAAATCCTCCGGTAAAGGAAATTGATGATCTTGTAGGTACCTTCCAAGAAATGAACTTGGAAGATGAAGAAGAAAACAAAAATGAAGGAGATACAACACAAAATGACGAATCTCAACAAAAGGAGTTGATCACTGTAAAGAATCACCCATTGGACAATATCATAGGTGAAATAACAAAAGGTGTAAGTACTCGAAACGCTATTAGAAATGCATGCAATCACTTAGCCTTTGTATCACAAATTGAACCCAAAGATATAGATGAGGCTATTATTGATGAACATTGGATGTTGGCCATGCAAGAGGAATTAAATTAATTTGATAGAAATAAAGTTTGGGAACTTATGCCAAAACCCAATGATCATCAAATAATAGGTACTAAATGGGTTTTTAGAAACAAGCTAGATGAAAACGGAATAATAACAAGAAATAAAGCTAGATTAGTTGTTAAGGGATACAATCAAGAAGAGGGAATAGACTATGAAGAAAGTATGCTCCCGTAGCTAGGTTAGAAGCCATAAGATTACTGTTTGCCTTTGCTTGTTGTATGGATTTTAAGCTTTATCAAATGGATATCAAAAGCGCTTTTCTAAACGGATATATTCAAGAAGAAATTTATGTAGATCAGCCTCCCGGTTTTGAAAATCATAAATTTCCAAACCATGTTTTTAAATTGAGAAAAGCTTTATATGGTTTGAAACAAGCTCCAAGAGCTTGGTATGAAAGACTTAGTAAATTTCTTTTAGAAAATAACTTTGAAAGAGGAAAGGTTGATACTACACTATTTATAAAACATAAAAACAATGACATTCTTTTGGTACAAGTTTATATTGATGACATAATATTTGGTGCTACTAACGAAATTCTTTGTCAAGAGTTTACCAAGATTATGCAAGATGAATTCGAAATGTCTATGATGGGAGAACTCACCTTCTTCCTTGGATTACAAATCAAACAAACAAATCAAGGTACTTTCATTAGTCAAACAAAATATTGCAAAGAACTACTCAAAAGGTTCGAAATAGACAAGGAAAACAAAATAGCTACACCCATGAGTAGATTTTGCTACTTAGACAAAGATGAGAAGGGTAAGGACGTTGAAATAACTAAATATCGAGGTATGATAGGTTCCTTACTTTACTTAACAGCTAGTAGACCTGATATTATGTTTGTTGTATGTATGTGTGTCAGAAATCAAGCATGTCCTAAAGAATCACATCTCACTGCCGTAAAAAGAATTTTGAAATATCTTGTGGGTACTCAAAATATTGGTTATGGTATCCCAAAGGCGTTGAATATACTCTTATAGGATATTCTGATTCTAACTTTGCTGGTTGTAAACTTGATAGAAAAGAGTACTAGTGGCACATGTCATTTACTTGGTAGTTCCCTTGTTTATTGGCATAGCAAGAAACAAGTAAGTGTTGCTTTATCGACAGCTGAGGCAGAATATGTAGCAGCTGGCAGTTGTTGTGCTCAAATTCTTTGGATGAGACAACAACTTCTTGACTTTAGTGTTGTTTTAAACAAAGTGCCTATTAAATGTGATAACACTAGTGCCATAAATATATCCAAAAATCCTGTCATGCACTCTAGGACTAAACATATTGAGATAAGACATCATTTTATATGAGACCATGTTTTGAAAGGAGATTGTGTTCTTGAATATGTTGAAACTTCAAAACAATTGGCGGATATTTTTACTAAACCTCTTCCGAAATAACAATTTATAAATATTAGAAGGGAATTAAGAATTTTGGAAATTGTTTAGTTGATTTATTTTTATCACATTTTCTTACTCTTTGAACATAGTTTTGCAAATCTTTAACTTAAAGATTTTAACTTATCTCTTTCATAAAATTCTTATTTCTTTGAACATACTAATTTACTTTGTGATATATGGTCAAATCTTTTCATTAAAAAGCCAATCACATTTTCAATAATCATGTTAATGCTCCACAAATCTATTATTTTATTGAGTTCCCAAGTAGCATCTACTTAATTAAAACATGTTTTTGACACAAAATAATCTCCTATGCACCACATGGATCTCAAAAACAAATGTCAAATGACCTTTGATTTTCTTGACTTTCTTGTGCAACAAGATCATTGGCAAATTGCAAAATTTTAATCCTTGAAATAACCCCTCACAAAACACCCTTCTAGTAACATTATTCTTTAAACCTGCGCAAAAATAGCTAGATGAATCGATTCACCACGCTTAGCCAAAAAGAGGAGAGAATATCATTATGCTTACTTACATGCTTTGAATTACTCTGTGATATATGTTGCATGTTTAAGGGGGAGATTTATATGCAAATGGTATCTATCTCTATAATAATAAATGTATTTGTTTTAAAATGGTACATATTCTTAAGGTTGTTTTTTTGATGATGTCAAAGGGAGAGAGAATATTATGATCTGTTGTATGATTAAGGGGGTGATAACATCTAGAATCAACACCTATATCTATCCTTGTTGAAATTGCATGATTAAGGGGGAGCTTTATAATAATTTCTTTACAACAAGTGATATCCAATTACATGTGTAAATGACAAAGTGGTATTCAATTATATGTATAACATCTGTATAACATGTGGTATCAAATTATATGTGTAAGGGGGAGTCATTTATGCCATGTACATGAACTATTATGAAACTAACACCCTGAGAGATGAACATTTGTTGTCATCATCAAAAAGGGGGAGAATGTATTTATATGTTGATGTAGGTTTTGATAATGACACAACAAATAAAGATGTTGTCAAGCGATTAATTATAATTGATGATGGAAAATTAATGAACAACAAAGGACTTGAATCAAGGACATATGATAAAGATTTTTACAAGTGGCTTAAATCAAGAGGAAAATAATCAACAAAGTGCCTAAGGATCAAAGGATTGGAGCCATGATTCATGAAGTGTCAAAAAAGGTGAAACAAAGCTTCAAAATTCATGTACCAGGTACATGAATCGATTCATACAACAACCAATAGCCATATGAATCGATTCATACAGCAACCAATGGCCATATGAATCGATTCATACGATTAACAAAGGCTGGAAATTGCAAAATAAATGAAGGAACCGATTCATGGCACAAGACTTGGCTTGGGGAATCGATTCACACAATTAACTGGCAAGGAACTATTGATTCAAAACGCAAGAATCGATTCACTCATCAGAGGAATCGATTCATATAGTTTATTTGGCCCAGGGAATTGATTCAAAGCAAGAAGAATCGATTCATTACACTTGAATACAATAGGGAATCGATTCATGGCTTCAGGGAATCAATTCATTCGTCTTCAGAAGCTTAAAATACTCGCTGTGAATCCATTCAAATTTAAGATGAATCAATTCATCTAGTACAATTAGCTCTGAACGTTTGAAATTGAAGTGTGGATAGCATTGCATCGCACTATGATTATTAAAACCAGGCGCTCCATGCTCCACTGAAACACGCCTTGCTGCACTTCATTGAAATTGCAAAGCCATGCTCCACTTGCAAGCCTCGAAGGAATTAACAAATGGAAAAAAACCATGCTGTTGGAGCTTATAAATAGCAAAGGAAGTGAAGGCACAAACCGTACCAAAGCATTGAAGCACTTCCATTGCTTTCTTCCTCCTCCTTGCTCTCTGTTCATTTTATTTGCTCTCTCTTTATTCATTAATTGGCATATTTCTTTGACAAATTATTTTGAGAGTGATTTTGTAAGCAAAATTATTTGAGTGCTATAATTTGCATACCCTCTCTTTGAGAGTTATCATTTTGTGAAAGCTTTAACTTGTATATCCACTCTTTTGGAGAGTTATCCTTGTACACTTAAACACAAAAAATCTTAGAGTTTTGGGTTGGGGTTTTCAACCTTGTAATTTAAGAGATTGAGAGATCGGGTGGGGTGTCCTTGTACTTGTGAGAATTGGGTTCTTGAGTGTGGGACACTAGGAAGCCGCGATTGCTCAAAGTTGTATCTCTAATCTCCAATAGTGGAAATCCTCTAAGTGGGTTGCTTAGAGGCGAGACGTACACCGGTGTGATGGAACTCGTATATATCGGTTTGCAAATCTCTTCTCCATACACTCTTTTCATTTGTGTACTTAAAATTGCTTGCTAAATATTTATGTTTATAATTTTATTAATTAAGCAACTTTATAAATTTACTTGTTAATATTAAAGTGCATATTCTATTAGCTTGATAAAATTTGTAAATCACTTAGATTATAATTGTAAAAGGTATTTAAGTAATATTCTTGGATTAAGTGCTTATTATTTATGTCTTGTGTATAAATTGTTATTACTTGCGATTAAATTTATTATCTTCATTAAGCATAAATATTAAAGAATCAATTTCAAAAGAATTCTAAGTAAAATTTTTAAAACTCAATTCACCCCTCTTCTTGAGTAATTGAGGCCACTTGGTTAACCACTAATAAATTCTGTACATCGTTTACAAGCAACAATTTAAAGATGGCATAACAATGAAAGAAATCTTTCATAATAGTTCCAAGCATATTCTCATTTTTTTTTCTGTGAAAGATATCGGATGAACAAAACTTAAACATTTAACAATACACTAAAGTGAAATTAAAAACCAAGAATGGTCAATTATGGGACAGTACCAATAGGTACACCATGAGCATGATCCAACATAACAAAACAATATGAAACAATACGGTAAACAACTGACTTATGCATGTAACAATCATACTAAAAAAATAACAAAAGTTATAATCTTTCATAATAATTTCAAGCATATTTTCATTTTCTTACTTAAAACACATCATATGTAAAGAAAGTTGTAAAAGAAACAACATAAAAAGTGACGATCAGCTTCATAATCGACTATCTCTTTAACAAAAGACCACAAAATAATAATTTTTAATCTTTCATAATGGTTTCAAGCATATTTTCATTATCTTCCTCTAAAAGACAACATGTATACCAAAGTTAAAATTTTTTTTGGCAATGATAACATGTAAACACAAAAATAAGATGCAAACAAAGTTTAGAAAGAAACAACTTACAATGTGACGATCAACTCCATCATCGACGATCTCTTTACCTTTCGTCATCTGAAATGTCAACAAAATACTTTGGGGTTTAGGGTATAGATACTTTGCAAAAAAGGCAAAGCTAAGTATGGTTCAAGTGTAATGCTGACTCACATTTAAAGAGGTTTTATGCTTTGTACATTAGAGATAGGAAACAGGGATATGGTTTGCGATGAAGGGAAACATGGTAGCTTTTATTGATCTTTGAGGCTTTTGATAGCATCAAAGTAGGAACATGGACAGACATGTATTTAACCATAACAGCCCACATAAATAAGCATATTTGATGGGGTATCATGAATGAGAGTGAGAAATACGTTGGGGAAGAATACAGGGAGGGAAACAAAGGGACACCACTGTTTTGTCAAGAAAAGTGTAGAAGAAAAGAAATTTCAGCCAGTCCAAAGTTTAAAACATAAATAAAACATAAATCATGATACTAAAGAGTTTAAATCATAAATGTGAGCCAGCCAGGATCATTTAATTATCAAAAGATGAGCCTTAATTGAGGAGTTTTTCTTAGAGGGAAAAGAGGGTTTCCTAGAGAGTGACATTTGTTAGACTCCACTATTTATGAACTACATTTTATATATTATTAAGATTTAGAAATAAAAACAGATGTTCAAAATTGGTATTGATTAAATCTTTGGTCACAGATTGATCATAAATGACATTTATATTTTGTCTCTAACTAGATATAAACATGTTTCATCTATGTCTATTATTTTTTATCTCTAAAATGTGATAGTGATTCCACACTACCACAAAAAAGGATTTTAAGGCGCTTTATATACGCGTGCTGTAGTATAATATCACATATACTAAAATGCTTTTTAAGCGCTTTAGTATAACATATTTTTAAAGCACTTATTTTAATTATGACAAAACACCCTAGTTAGTCCCTGTTTACAGTAGCATTGAACACTTAGGTCTTCATTTTAGTAAGTTGATCTAGTTAGTCCCTCACATCCATCATCCTCAGACACATAAGTCTCTGTTGTCAATAGATGTTAAACGTCCATTTGATTTAGGTTACGTGTCTTGTTAAATTCTAACAAAGATGCCACGTATGCATGAAAACGACGTCGTTTTGGCCATGAAAACCTAACATACACACATAGAAACCCAACAACGTTGTTTTAGCCATGAAAACCCTAATTAATTTTATCTTGTCCTCTTTTTCCTCCTCTCTCATGTTTTCTTCATCTATGGTCATGTTTTCTTCTCCAACAGTAAACCTTTTTGTCGTTCTTGAGGCTGAGGTGAAGCCACCATGGAAGGTAGGAGTCAGAACCCCAATCAGGGATCATCGTCCTCATCATTCAACCAACCTTGACGTCAGATCTGTTACCATTGTGGCGACCCACTAGCGCCGCGTGTGTCCCACACAGTGAACAACCTGATTCATCAGCTCTTAAGATGCACATGACTTTAGGGAGGACAATGTGATTTATTTGCTTGGGTCCAAGATGAAGATTTAGTAATTCACAAGGAAGAATGAAGGAATACACTGATGTGTAAGCTAACAGAGATGAAGTCTTTGATTTCAAGGCACAAATGTGATGTTCATAGGGATGTTAGTAAAGCCATACGGAACGAAGAAGGTAAATGGCAAATGAACATGGAATCATTGATGAAGAAAGAGTTCATCGAAACTTAGCAAGAACTGCAAAAGTTGAAGACGGTTTTGGTTACTCAAAGTGTTATAATTATCTTTTGTAATAGAGCTGTTGGTTATGATGATGAAAGTGTAATGGGGATCTTGGTTTCCACTTTGTAATGGTTTATCCAACTTTTATTATCTTTCTGCATACTAATGTACTTACCATTCCAAGTTTTGAGTTGTCATATATTTTAGCTTTTAGCATTGAGGGTCCATTTTATTGAGCAAATATGTAAGTTGGTACTACAAAGTGGTAATGCACAATTACTAGGAAAGTACACTAAATATTAATAGAACTAATAATCTTAAAGGGAGATGGGGTTGGGGGGAATGTATTGAGGGGAAGATCACCAAAATGTCAATATCACATAAGAAATAAGAAAGTGTTCAAACAGCAACATAAACATAAGAAATGATCTATAAATAAGAAGAGACCTCAGACCTTGAAGAAGAAGAAGAACTTAACATGAAAAAATGAATCTATCAAAAATAGAGACTCTCATTCTCAATTTCTTACATCTGCTTCTTACAGACTTAGTCTTTGTTTTTCAACTTAGTGTATCTATTTTTAAGTTTAATTCTCTTGTACACTAAGTTATCAAACATAAACACCTCCTAATCATTTCCTATGTCAAAGTCTGGTGTGTAACTATTCTTAGTTTCTGTGGGAAATAGTTTGGCCTAAAGAGGCTTTAGAAAGAATACTTAGGTTTTGAGCCAGAAATGGCTTATTGAAAGAATACTTGGGTGTTAAGCTAGAAGTCGTTGGAGTCAACAATACTTGAGGCACAGGAAGTGCAGTTTATGTAAAAAGATGTTTTTACATAGTGAAAATCCTTTAAGTTTGAAGGTATTGGATGTAGCTTCATTGTTTGGAAGTGAACTAGTATAAATCTGCTATGCATTTCTCTCTATCCGTTATCTCTTTAAGTTTGAATCTTTGTTAAAGTCTGCTACCATTCTTTATTTAAATAGGTTTTATTCCGTAAAAAAAAAGTTATAGACTTATTCAACCCCCCTTCTAAGTTTGTCTCTGGAGCTTTACAAATGCTCTAAGGCTAATGCATATGCACAAATAATCATACTTAATAATTATGGATCTAACTGTTGGAAATAAAATCACCAATGTAGGTTTATAATGCAGTATCAACAATAATGTGTACACATATTTGTATTATCAATCAATATTTTACTAGTACCAAACCACAATGCCCATAATGCAAAACTAGTCATATCACAATGACATCAACAACAATAACAAAGATATCATAAAATGGTGTTGCGGGCCAACCATGATTCCCCACCATGGTAGTTGTGATTCAATAGAACCACCAGGGAAACTTGCTCCTTAAAGAGCCACCCCCCACCGAGTTAACCACATGCAATCCCCCGTGATTAAGCATGAGCACCTTCGTGATTCAACCACAGAATCACCAGGGTAATGAAAATGCTTGTGCACTAAGCCACCCTCCCACTGGGCCAACCAGAGCAACCTTTCACATCCCATACCGACAGTTATACAAATATGCCATGGATGTAATTTAGATGCCAATCATATTCAATCTCACACTATGCATCCTACCATGCCACTCATAAAGCATCCATCATCATTCTCATCAACATCACCACTTAAATCTTAATGGATTTTAATTACAATAAATCTTGCCATCCTTTCAAAATTTTAGTGTCACTATCTCTTTAATCATCTTAAATTTTCATTATCATTACCAAGTCAACATTTGGCATTAAACACAATGGCATTCAATCATTGTCTCAACAATTATATAATTCTTGGGTATATCTTATACCCACAAATCATTCAATTTATTAACAATCATCATAACTCGACACTAGTGGTGAAACATATATATTTTTCAACAACGTCGCATAGGCATAATTTATCCAAGGACATAACATTGTCATTCACCACAAGAACTTACCATATATATTCTAAATAAATTCAACACATTTGCCAAGCAAGACCATATCAATGTCAATTGTCACAACAATTCAAAACAACCATAGCAAGGTAAACATGAGTCACCATCACATACAACAATCATCAAGATATTTCAATTCATGCATTTAGAATATAAACTCTTTTCCTACCTCGAGGGAAGTAATCCAGGAAATTAGACGACCCTGCCTCACTTTCTGAATTTTGTCCTACAATTAATACATATATAATGCAATTAATTTCTCATTCAAGCATCATTCTTAATTCTCAATTATATATATAATTATATTCATGATTCTCATCATGGTCTAAATATTTTATAGGCTTTAATTTCATACTTTATTAGTTTTTAGAGTTCCTTCCCATTCATCAAGATTTTTTAAAATCTAATGAGTTGCAAACACACCAAGCTTCAAGCTACCAATTCATAACACCTTACCCATCATATATAATGGGTTTCCAATGTTCAAAAATACCTTATTCCATTCTCTTTTGCCAACACCACCAAAATACAACTTCTACCAATTTTAACAACTTAGGATACCAACACCTTTCCTTAATTTCTTAAATTTCCAACACCAATATTCATTATCACTCATTCCCAAAAATTCATTTCCACATGCCTCAATTATTCTCATGGCCACAAAACATAATTTCATCGAATTTTTCAAAATCCTCAATCTCTAAATTTTAAGGTTTTCACCAAAACTCCCAAACAATAATTCCAATAATCCCCAATCATCATTTCAAGCACAATCTAGCTCATTAATTTGTGTACCACCATCAAGCTACAAAAATCTACACGTTCATGTCTTCTAGCCTAGGGTTTAATGTAGCACCCTTGATTAACTAAGATAATCCCATCCACTAGATTACCTCATTCAACTAAGAGGTTAGTTTTTTTTCAAAATGTGGAAGTTTTTTTTGTACAAGTTAACACATGGTGGAATAAAAGCATCATATACATACATACATATATACATACATACAAAAATGGTCTTAACACATCTATACAACTGAAAAGTAAGAGGGGCACACAAGCACCCATATAAAATGCATAAGCATATAAGCAGATAAATAAACCTAAATGTTAAACACCTATTTCCATGAACTCATCCTCTAACCAGGGCGACTCCAGGGCATTTGGAGTGGCTGCTAACTACGTCAAGTCTGGAGGGTAGGATGATCCAAAAGCAATCATACTCAAAGACAGCAGATTATTGACCTGCTGAACTAGCTCGTGCCTCCTACTGTTGTAGACCTTATATGTCGCTACTAAAAGACTTTGGGCTGCTGAAGATATGGCCATATAGTCCTTGGTCTCTCTATTCATGTAGCTCCTGAAGATGTTCCTGAGGAAACCTCAAGACTGGTCCCACTGGCGCCTTGCAAGATATCTCTCCATCAGGGACATCACTAGCACTCCCTAACAGCTAGCTCTTCAATCTCTTCAACATTAGAAGGGCGTGAGGGATTACCATAATGTCAGACTATGTTCTCAATGACCTTTAAGTCCTGGTCGTAGGGTCACTCAGGCTCAGCTACGGTGAGGAAGTCCATCAGCAAGGCATCCTCAGGCTCTTCTGGAATCATAGGTAAATGGCTAGGACCCGGCTGGTCCTCTCTACGTAGAGCACTCCTCGTTTGATACGCATGCCTGAGCGGGGATCTGAAACATAGTTGTAAGGGTGAGCTTCCACCTTCACAACAATCGGGGGTGTCGTATCGATACACTCCCCACAACACACAAGCAATCCAGAATCAGGCCTCCTACTCTCTTAGGGGGTTCCTAGTAAGTTTTATTCTAAGTTATCTCATCTTTGCTAATCTCAACTGATTATCCCCATTCCTTTCTACTCTTAAAAGGGGGGTTGATACTCGTATAATCACATAAGGGATCATAAATTCTCACAATAATGATGCAATGCATGTATTTTATTTCTTTTATTTAAACATTCCTTAGCCAGTAGATGCATACGGGCCCATTTTCCCTTCATCAATCATAATACACCTCACCATCCCGCCTTATCCTCCTTCCCATCTAGAGCGATCGGAGCTCACCTCGTTCTATTTTCGTAAAAGGGTAAGGACGCATGGTTCTGTCAACAATGGATCCAAATCATATCTCATCAGAAAGCACTGCACGGCGTGGTGACCCTCGTCCAGAGTCAAAGTATACTAAAGTTACCAGGCTATATGGCCTCGGGCATGAATCCGAGCCATTAGAGGTCAGCCCCGGTATACTCCCAAGACCGCCCTCAAGGGATCGAGACGATGTCCCTTAGTGTGCTCATCATTGTATGCTCTAGGGGATCACTCAAACATCCACCCTTATTCTCCATCTATGATGCATCATTCATAGATTCAATGATCACTTACTAGTCCTTGGCAGGGCCTCCTCAATGACTCCCTTTCATTCCTAACGTCGAGCTTTTTTCTTTTCATTAAATATTATTTGATTCCTTCTTTTCTTTCTTAACAACTTATAATGGTCTCACCCGACATTTAGGAATGAAATGGAATTACATAATTTCCAGGAAATCACTGGGTATATTGGCGCTACAACACCCACTAATCATCTCGGATCCAATTCCTTACACTTTTGCAATTCAATCATTTTAGAGTCCTTGCCGATACCACTTTTCATATTTCTTATTTATTCTTATTCAAAATTTCCTCTATTTAGTCGTCCATGCATCATACAACATTTATCAGTACAATATAATTATGAGGCACTTTACTTAATTCACACATTCGTGATCATGTCATATCAATAATTATTTAGTAGTATCACATCGCACCAGAAAATAACATACATTTCAGTTCTACTTAACATGATTCACGGAAAAATCAAACATAACCATCGACATTGAACCTGATATACTAGTATACACATTATTATTCCGTTACTAATCTAGACGTTATATCGCATGTTTTTGGTCAAAATATCTTATGAGAGAGGTTTGGATCTTCTTACAACCTTGAGTTATTTATCCTTCTAGTATTTCTTAATGCACTTATAATTCTAGTTCCTAATGTCGAATTATGAAATCCATGTCACTCCTAAGTGGTCTTATTGTTTATTGTTTTACTATCCCAATGAATTTTACTAGCCGAATAACTTATTCCCTTTTTATCATCAATTGATTACTATTTTCTCAAGTATATATATATATATATATATATATATATATATGGGTATACTTTTAGTAATGTCCTTCCTAGTTTTTGTCTGTTATTGACCTATGTCACCATTTATGTAATACCATTTCCTTACTTTTACTCTTACCTCCTCATTAAGTGTACCACTAATTCTTCCTTTAGTCACGTTCATTTAATCAACTATAATCAAATTTTCCTATGTGATTGACTTATTATTTAAGAATCTAATTATTACCTTAACTTCTAGATTTTTAAGAATTAGTCAAAAGCATCATTCTCTTTGAAAATTGTCATATAATTTCTAAGCTACCCTTAGTTCATTGTCACTTGGTTCAAAAATTAAATTCTAGAGTCCTTTCCATAACTTTTATTTTTATTAGTTATTAAAAAATCTCAAATTCTAAAATCTTATTTCTCATTTGAACTTCTAAAATTATTTCTATCTCATTTATTCATTTACCTTATGTCCTTAGTTAATTTCTTAAGATTCCTTTTTCTACACATTCAATTTAGAGTCCAAAAAAATCTTTTTTCTTTTTCTTCTTGTCATACTTAGTTAGTAAAACACTTAAACCCAAAATATTTACTCTTTACTTTAATCTCTCAAATTACTTTTATCTCATTTAATTACTTATTTCTTTTATATCAAAATCAATTTATTTAACTTAATTAAATCATGACAAAAAATTTTATAACCTACAATAATTAAAGAATACGTCTTTTCTTAAAACTCGGTAAAAATAAAATATCGTAATTGTTCGATCGGCAAATTCTCTCGAGAGTGTGTTTTCTTCAAAATAATTTCGGAGACGTTTAATGATATTTTAACTTTTAATAGCGGGGTTTACCAGGAAACTTACAAAAAATTACATAATAACACCATAAAATTTATAATTAAATATTACAACCTAGTTGAATCACACCGAGCCCGCCTAACTCTAAAATTTCCTAAAATCTCTGCTTCAACTCTGATCGCGATAAAAATTTCTTTCAAGTACACAAACATCAAGGCATGCTTTGTAAAATTTGTAAAAATGCTCATTAACTTCAAAATATAATAAATTTGACCATCGCTTATGAAATGTTACTTGGTTTGAAATCTAACCGCTGGATTCCGATGAAACTTGAAACGATGGTTCCTGAATACTAAAGCAATATTATAGAGTAATTTAGAACACAATTAAATGAGGCGAAGCCTCCCTTACCTTGTTGGATAGCCGCTGTTTCTGAGAAAGAAAATAGTGAGCTCACTAAAAATCCGTCAAACGCTCCGAAACGCCTATCGATCGTCACCTGCGGTTCCCAATCCTTAGAAAACAACACATGCAATTAGAATGGAAGGGAAAGGACTATGGTTTCGGTCCCTAAAATGGAGGAGGAACATCACAATTTTAAATATACAAGTTGACTTTGCATGCAAAAAAGAGAGGAGTAGAATTCATGGACCAAAGATTGAAGATTTTACCTTGCCCTTGTAAATGAAGCTCACAACCAAAGATGACTAAGGCAGGAAGTGATCAACTCAAGAATGATTACTCTAAATGGTGGAAAATGAAGTATTGATGGGCTGGAGACAAGGGCTTCCACAGGTTGGTAGAAGAAGAAGAAGTGAAGAAATTGAAAATTTTGAGATGTGGTGGTTCGAAATGGTGCAGCCGTGAGGGAGGAAGGAGTTATGGTGATTATGGTGGGTGAAGGGCAGCTAATGGAGGAAGAAAGATTTCTAGAATATAGAGAGAGAGAAGTGGTGGCTGTTGTATTGGCACTGAGAGAGATAGTGGAATAGGTAGGGTGAGAAAGAATTAAATGTAATTAGGTGGCCTAATTAAATTTTACATTAGACTTTCTCCTTATTTGACAAGGAAGGGGGGTTTAATGGGCTGAGATAACCAGAGGGTGACACCTCTCTATGTAGGTGGCATGAGGTGATGAGGAGTGGAGGGTAGGTGTCATGAAATGGCGGTGCCAGAAAAATGGTTTAGGGTACCAAAAATTGGATACCCGACGAGTAACTAGTGACCTATTCGGAACATGTTTAAAATAAATATACAATAATTTGTGGAGTGGGAATTTGGAAAAACTTTCAACATAAAAGTTGTAGATCGTTGTTTTTTCTTTAAAATAAGATATGGTACGTGAAAATCCAACATCAGACGAGGGAGATATGTCCAAAATACAAAAACTAGTCCAGATTATGATGAAAATGGATTTAAGAAAAAAATAATTTTCCTGGGAAAAATGGGTAAGGAATTAGATTTTTTGCCCTTCATAAAGTTTGTATATATCTTTAATACAAAGCCATAGAAAAAGAATGGGGTCATTCCAATACCATATTAGGGAGATATGAATTTTTTCCTAAGAGTATGTAGTGCAGTTGCAAAATTGGAATAGGTCCACAAAGATTATGAAAACTGTACCAATTGGGAAGGCTTTAGCCTTTGGGACCTTCATGGAAAATGTAGAGAATTTTGTTACGGAGATTTTGACATCATGTTTACACAAATTGAAGGTCATATGAAAGAGTTATGAATTTTTGAATGAGCCATGCACAGGATAAAATGCTCAAACAATGAAATTTTAAGGTGGACGCGCTTAATCCTTAATTTTGGGGGTGACAAAGTAGGAGTCAGAGATTGGGGCTAGAAACGAAGGTTAAATATCTTTTCAAAACATAGAGATCAAGACCAAAATCATCTGATTCCAAGATTGTATGCAAAAGTTGGGTCCAAAACGCTGAAGGTGTTCGGGTCGAGCTTTAAGGCAATTTTTTAGGAAACCGATTTATGGAAAAATGGGGTTGATATAGTCCGAATCGAGCCTCGGCCCCTTCAAGAAAAATTCCTAAAATGTCGATCAATTCACTAGGGACCGATTGTGCTACCATCAGATACCTCGAAGTATATGCATGATCAAACGTAAGAGACGTTGGAGGTTTTGATTGGGCGAGTCAGGCCAAGTCAGTAATCCTCGATTTAACATGAAAGGATCCTAATAGGACTAGTTTTCCTACAAGATCACTAGTCTCAGGTCCAATGATCAGAGTTTGACCTCTGGTTGGGTCCCACAGTTCAAATCCAAGGGACCAGACGATATTTATCATTTAAATATTAATAATAACTAAATAAATTTTAACTAAACCTCATTATAATTAAGCTTTTATCTTCCTAAATTTATCATTAACAATATTAGGCATCAAAATGAATAATGTTTAATTATTTTATTCTATATTAATTAATAGAATCATTAATAAAATTTATTAACTGATTAACACCGAATTAAAACAAGATATTCATTACTAATCTTATTCATTAAGAGTTAATTATTATCTTATGAAATTTTGAGTTTCAAACCTGACATTTAAATAATTAAATATTCTTAGTAACTATTACTATAATCAATGAATGGTTGACTAAAATTACATATTAATTACTAAAATTAAACATCATTTATAAATCAACATTTCATCAATTTATATATCATTAACAAGGGGATATTTACCTCATCAACAGTTTCACATTAAATTAGACACGATTACCATCTCATTAATTACTACTAAATTAACAATCTCTCTCTAAATAAACATCACCACTAAGCACAACTATAATTACTTACTTATCTTATTGAGTTGGATTATTCACTACTCACATCCTCTCGAGGTCTCCTTCCTCATACTTAAAGCAATTTGGGGTAAGGCCAAAGCCTTAATTCTCCTAAAAAACTTAATAAAGTACTCTTAGAGGTCCCGAGAGTTTAGGTTCCTATCCTGAAAAAATCAGGGTTGTTACATTCAAAGGTTCCACATGTAACAACAAATGAACAACAAAAATCTCAATATAACAACAACCAAACTACCATTTCTAAGCTTCAATAACCTCAAAACAATAAATGAATACTACGAATGGCAATGAGTTTTACCTAGTCTCTAAGCTCCAAGCCAAAAACAAAAATGAAAAGAGAAAAAGATACAACAACTCAAAACTTACCTCAAAGTGCCTTCTTTGCCTTATGAATCCAAGAAATCCATTAGTGGGAAATGGTTGTGGAAGAAATGAATGGTTTAGGGAAAGAGAAGGAAAGAAAAGAGAGCAAAGTGCAATGAAGAATGAAGAGAGAGAGTGAGTACCAAAAATAAGGGAGAGGGAAAGAGAAAAGGGAGGTTAAATTAGGTATTACCCAATGGACCATTGCTTACTTTTTGCCATTGCCCTTTGGTCCACAAAACCCTATTGTCAATAGAGTGTAAAGAGAGTGAGAAAAATGGATGGTAGTATTGAGGGAAAAGAGAGGGAATTAACATTTTTTAAAAAATTCATTTCATTTATATTTTCGTCATTTGTTAACATACACAGTGTCCGTATAATTACTTCCTCACACAAAACCACCAAAACTAGTGCTAGAGAAACCAGTTAAGGAAGAGGATCCTGACGAAGACCCAGATGAAAAGCCCAAAGAGTCCCCTATAGAGAAAGATGAAGAAGAAAAAGTATGATATTCACCGATGATGGGGCATTTTCTATCCCGTTATAAGTAGGACATATCTCCTGTCTTCCCTCGTCATGTCTACCACTACTACCAATATGGCGGCCTTGGTGAGCAGGGAGACATGAATGAGAAAACTAGAGATCTTCTTAGGGATGCTTTTATATGTTTTAGGATTCTGTGCCCTAGGGAGCCTTGGCCCTGTGAGAGATCCCTCAGTCCTTCTGATGATAGGAATTTGAGTCAGAGTGATACCCGAGTTCGGATTCCTGTGGAAAAAAGATTGGCGTCGAATAACGATAGAAGCGGGATTGAGTTGTGGAAAGAATTGTCACTAAGGTAAAACTGTTGTCTTTTGTACTAGGTAGTCGAGTTGTATATGGGAGTCTGCGTGCCCCTGACTTTATTTGAGTATGTACACCTCGTTGAATCTTGTAATGAACTGATGTTATCACTAGTGACATGTAAAGCTCCACCATGTTTTATGTTTCATGTCGATAGTAGAAAAAACTTTCTCATTTTTATAACTTTTACATGATACTCTTAGTCAACTTGGTGTAAGGATTATCTTAGTCGACCAGGAGATATCACATTATACAATGATAAAGAGAGGTCTTTGATCTAGGCCCAAAATGTCGTGGACATAACTATATCTTGCTAAGATCAAGGGGAATCAGAATCCCTTTATTCCTACCTAAAATACGGGAAAGAAGGGGTACCGTGGGTCCCCCTCTTAATCTAGGGGAGCAACTTGTTTCTCATTACTATAGTCTCTATTATGTTAAGAAATCTCTAATATTAATTAAAGACTTTACCATATTAATCTAAATAATAGATATAATAATAAAATTATAAATAGTATTTTATTTATACAAACATGATAAATTGAATTTTAGGATGACTTATTCATGACAACAAACCTCGTAAAAGTTTGGCAAGATACGTACATTGATCAAGAGTACAAAGGTTTCTAAAACCAAGGCCCCCTCGATTCTTAGAATAACAAACACTTCTCCTGGAGATGAAATGCAACTTCTCTCTATGAGACCCGTAGATAAAATATCTATGGAGGTGTTTTATGTCATTAAGGATAGTCTAGTCCTTTTTAAGGAGAGTCTCTGTGTTGAAGCCAAAGAGTTCTTGGTGGAATTCGGTGCTTATGAAAATTAGTTATGTTTTCTGTCCAAGAACTATCAACCTCTACTTTTTGCATTCATTTGTTAATTAACTAGGATTCTGGTTTTCCATGGCTCTTATCTATACACTACTAAAAAAAGGTGTTATAGCGATGGAGAGCTTCATCACTAACTTCAAGGAATCCAAGCTAACGGAGATCAGCGACGGACACAGCAACCACTTGAATGTCATCACTAAAAAGCTTGTCGCTAATGTATTAACGACAGTAAAAACACACTGTCATAACAGTTGTGACAAAATTGTTAGACTGGAGGTCATCGTTGGGGGGTGACACAACAATGGTCCCTTTTTTCATCAAGTCGTTGTTTTTTAGCACCAACATAGCGACTGAACAAATGATGTAGCTACTATATTTCAAAAACATTGTCACTAATCTACAACCACTTTAGCGACAAAAAAATGTCATAGTTGTTTAATTGCTGAGTAGCGTTGCTACGATGGTCGCAAACTGACAACCAGTTTACCGACGGATGCACACTGTAGCTGAATCATTGTTGATTGTGCATTGCTGATTCTATCGCTACTGTATAACCACATGAGCGACGATTGGGTTTCATAGCTAATTTGTCATTGTAATCAACAACGGTATTGTTCTGTTGCTAATAGTGAAATTTTATTTTATTTTTGTTTAAACTGTACTATTATGTATAATTTAAATTAAATATTATAATAAAAAATTATATATTATATTTTATAAATTTGAATTAAATATATATATATATATAGAAAATCATATATGATTTTTTATGATTAACGCGATTGATAATGCATTTATTATTTATCTAATTCTGAGTATAGGCACATAAAAAAGAGAATGAGATAAAAAAGAAATAAAATGAATCCAAAAGTATACAACTCTAGCAAGAGAAAAATGAATACAAATATGTATAACAATAAAAAATGAATATAAAGATATGTAGTATTCAATGTGGGGGGCTGCTAGGGGGATTCTGTGGTAATGGGGCGGCTGGGAAGCAGATAAAGGTATGAGTTGAGTGCCAAGAGCCTCTATCGTTTGGTGGAGCATAACATGCTACTCCGCCAGTTACCTAAGTCTTTTATCGGTATGTCTCTGCTTGTTCCTCCACTAATATGAAACATTGGCGGTTCGCCTTAGCTTACTCCTTTAAAAGCTGCCTCTGTCAATGCTCCTCTACTAGCTCGTTGTTCAAGTTTTGAATAACCTGAACAACATCTATTGACAGCTGAGAGGAAGACATAGGGGTCTTCCCCTTCCTGGAAAATAAATGATTATCATTGGTAGAAGAAAGGGTAAGAGGAACCTCGCTATCCGGTGTTCGGGCCACCAACTCAACCTCCTTCTGAGCTTTCATGGCTAGGTAGGTCTTCTACACATATAAAAGATAGATGAAACAACTTAGTAATTTGATTTGTATGTTGTTAAAGAAAATCTAAACATTTGTAAGTTTAAATAAACTACCTTCATGCTAATGGTCTTTTGGTTAACCCTTTCACCAGCCTTGTTCTTCTTGGTGATTTGCATCACCTCAAACAACAAAGGCTCGTGGTGCTCCTTCTGCTCTTGCAATTCATAAGATATTGAAATTGTTAATGGAAAAGCTTTTAAGTCATTGAATTAATAAACATATTTAACAAAGTATACTTATAAATCTTTTTATGCTCTATAACTGAAATGGAACCCCCAATGTAGATGAAGGCACTAGCATCAGCCTGTCTGTTTTCCTTGTTCCTAGCACTGGCCTGCTGGAACTTGGCATCTCCCCATTTCTAAAGCATCCCTTCCTAGTGCGGATCTAGGATCCAGCGGGGAACTTTTTTTTGTCCCTAATTTTCCAAAGGGTACTCTTGATGATTTTAAAGGTCTTTATGGCAAAGATCCTCCTAATCTCATCAGTCATACCTTTCTCCCATAGATAGTCACACTGTAAAATAAAAATACAATTTGAAATTAAAAACAAGTGTATACAATCATCTAAAAGATAGATGAAATTAGAGGGAATTTTAAACTTATAGAAAAAGTGTCAAACTCTCTCTATTGGACAGTCTTACTAGTATCTTTCCAAAAGATGTAAGGACCATCCCACTTGGCCTTAAGGAGCTTAGTAATCCCTTTCGAAATGCAAGTAGTATCAGCATAAGGGTAGTTCAAACAATCAAATAATTAATCAAGCAAACAATCCACAAAACTATCATAAACACAATCAAACAAACTATAAGTTAGAAAACCTGAACCCTAAAGGTTTTGAGGGTTTCTTATTTTGGACTAATGACACAGGGATTCTACCAAAATTTCGATAGAGTCTTCCCTGTAAACTGAACATTTCAAAATTTTTACAAGTGCCCCGTTACACACAGAAAGCTTTCCAGTACAAATCAATGTAAAGAAATAACAACATATATGTATAATTTTGTATGTTATCAACACACACCAGTACCTAGTAAGCTTTGCTCTCAACAATACAAATGCATATAAAGACAACTTATGAAGGTTTGCCTTAACTACCATACAACAATACAAAAAATATTAACTTTAGGAAATATCGTAATACTTACTCATCTGTGGCCGGTAGTGGGACCAGAGTGGGAAGGGTGTCAGGTGTAGAGAAAAGGGTCTCCTCATGGACCATGACATGCTGTTGAGTATTTAATGCGTCTGAGCTTTCTGTGGGTATAACATCACCATTAACCATCGTTGGGCTGTCTGCTATGTAATCTCCTCTGCCACAAGATCTCTGGATGTACTAAGGGTACCAAGATGAGTAATCGGGGTCTGTCTACCACCACCCTAAGTATATTGTGGTCTACGTCTAGTCATCTTTTAATAAAACAATGTAAACAAGTTTTAGTAAAAAGAACAAATATATATATACATATATATATATATATGACTACATAGTTATTTAATAAAAATGACTATATGAAGTTATACTTTGTGTCTATTTCAGTTTGGAATTCCCCTTTAGTGTTATTATCACTCTCACTATTTGTTTTAGCCAGGTCTTCAGTCTCCAAATTGGCCCTAAACCATTTTAATTAGGAGACAACCTCTGTGTCAATGTGTTCACCGCCTGAAGTCGCAAGTGTTTCATCTAATATCACTGGATCAATTTACAACACTAAATGACTATTGTTAAGTTTGTTCAGAGCTAGCTGATAAGCATCTTCAACCTCATCAGAGACATTATCAATAATCTGAATACGAGTCTTGGCTTTGATGACTACATACCAATCCCGATGCCCTCTAGTGAATTTTGTGTAATAAACCTGCTCGGCTTGCCAAGCAAAGATGAAGGGATCAAACCCTTTATATCCACCATTTTTTTTACCTCAACTAAACCGTAATGATTGTCAACTTATGTACTCACACTGATTATGTTGTCGTACTAATCACACTTGAATAAAACTAAATCTCTTTTAACCCTCCCGGAGAAAGAAACATGAATAATCTCTTTTAAGACACCATAGAAGTCTTCCTCTAAATGTCTAGTTGTGCCTTTAACATAAAACCTATAGTTATGTGTTCGCATTCCTTCACTCCATTGGAAAATGTTAAACTTATAGTCGTTTACATAGTAAATTAGCCATTTTTAACAATTTTCACTAGCCCCCAAGAAATCTTGGAGTAAAGGGTCTTCATTTTGGTTGTTTGGGTCTTGAATCTATTTAAAGCATAATATAGAACAATATTAGAAAACAAAAGTCTACAGGTTAAACAAAAGCCTAAGGTATACGGGCCTTACATATTCTACAAACCAACCGATGAATTTGGATGATATCTCATTATGTATTTGGTCATTAGTTTTATCATCTTGCTCTTGTCTCAGTATATCTGCATATATACTATTTAAAGAACAATAGTTTACCTACAGCAAAATCCTATCTTTAGAATGAACTAAAAAACTTGGTGACTTACTCGAGATATGGTTTGACTTCCTCATAATTTAGAAGAATGTATAAGTAAGTCTGCTTTCGATGTTTCTCATCAATATAACATTCTATGACCTTGCCCCTAGGACGATCAAGATAGTTAAATATTGAGCTTTGATAATCCATAACGGGATTTTTAGCGACCCCAAGGTTGTAGGAGATTCTAGTCATTCTTGTTTCTATCTTTGTTAAAGTAAAATAAAAGAAAAGTTGTCATTTCTTCCACTAAGTATATCTCACAAATCGATGCTTCCATGCATGCCTTGTTTGACACTTTGTCTTTTAAAGAGCGTAGGAATCTAGTAAAACATAACGAAATGTTGAGTCACATATACATTATTTTATACTACAAAATTTGAAACGGAAATAAAGTAGTTCTGACATCCACCTCTCAATTGGATACATCCAACAATACTGCACTAGACCACTAACTCTAGCCTTGTATGGTAGATGAATTGGCAGGTGCTTCATCGAATAAAAAAAAACTAAGGGGAAAATCTGTTCCAGCTTACAAATCAATACTAGAATGCTTTCCTCCATCATCAAAAGTTTCTCCTCTATTAATGATATTGCTGTCAACTCTTTAAAAAAGTGACTCAACTCAACCAATAGTTTCAAGATGGGTTTTGGCAAGGCATGAAACATGTATGGTAGTAGCCGTTGTATAAACACATGAATTTCATGACTTTTCATGTCAAACACCCTGCCCTCTTTCATGTCAACACATATACTCAAATTTGAAGCAAACCCCTCAGGCATGATGAACCCATTCACCCACAAACAGACAAGCATTTGTTGAGGTTTTGATAATGCATATTTGGCATGTGGTTTAAATATTTTCCTACGTACCACATCCCTTGATTCTAAATCCTTCCTTGAACACAAACTTGCAAGGTCTAATCGACTTTTCTTATTGTCCTTTGTTCTCCCCTTGATGTCCATCATAGTGTCAAATATATTCATGAAAACATTTCGTTCAGTGTGCATGACATCTATGTTGAGTCTTAACAATAGGTCTTTCCAGTATGAAAAATCGTATAATATAATTTGCTTCACCCAGTGGTGTTCCTTCCCATAACCCGTAAAGTCTTAACATTTTTATCCCAAATGTACGGATAGTCAGACACTCTTTACCACACTTGTGTACTAGATAAACTACGGGGTGATGGTTCATTCATAACCTTGGTTTTCTTAAAAGCGATTCTGTTTCTCCTATATGGGTGACTCAACGGTAGGAATTTTCTATGGCAGTTAAAATAACTTGTCTTGTCACTAATGGGGAGTGATTCCCCCTTCCCCAATATGTTCCATGCATACAGGGCAAGCAAGCTTCCCAAACGTTGACCATCCAGAAAGTATACCATAGGCAAGAAAGTCATTAATGGTCCATATCAAAATAACCCTCACCATGAAATTGTTCTTCAAGGATGCATCACAGGTCATAACTCCAACATCCCATAATTGTCTTAACTTCTCAACCAACGATTGCAAAAAGACGTCTATTTTTGCCTTTGGACTTTTGGGTCTTGGAACCAGTGGAAATAGAAACATTACCTCCCTCTTCATACACATATCAGGAGGCAGATTGTATGGGGTCAGTATGACTGGCCAACAAGAGTACGCTCTTCCATATTGACCAAATAGGTTGAATTCGTCAATACAGAGGCCAAGCTGTACATTGCACGGCTCGCATGAAAAGTTTGGATACAACCTCTCCAAATACTTCCATGCTTTCCCATAAGATGGATAGCACAAAAGACCTATCAAAGCGACCATTCTATTAAAATAACCCCCCGAGATATTATACCTGCCTTTATGCTTAAAGCAGCTAAGGAGGCAGATAATTCGGTGTGACTCTCACACTCGTCCCATAACGGGATCTGGGCCGCCGCAAACAAATCATAAAATCTCTTAACATCTGGATTAGGATCCTCCTCTACATTCTCATCCTTATTCCCAAGTATGTCATCATGTTGTAGAATACACCTAGTGGAAGGTACAACATTATCCATCACCATTTGTTCCATGTTGTTGTAGTTATCCATGTTGCTCCCTACTTCGTAGTAAGACTGTTGCACAAGTATGGTCGGTGGCTTGGGCGGTAACTTCTCACCATGATTGTACCATCAATAATTTCCTTTCATGAATCCTTTCTCATTTAAGTGGTACATCACATCATCCACGTATTAAAAACTCTTGCATCCGCACTTAGAGCAAGGACAACAGATCTTCTGAGTCACTTTAATATCAGAGGTGTTGGTCGTAGCAAATGGGACAAACTTACATAACCCATCATAAACTCTTTAGTGACTCGCCAATTCTGAAGAAGCCAGTTATACATCCATTGCCGATTTCTGAAACCTCCATACACGATATATAACAATAAAAACACTAGTTACTTTAATTTAACAAGACGTTTTTGACGTTCATGAATCACTTTCTATCTCTTTGATGTTTTAAGTAAGTGGGGCCATATCCCATTCAGAATGAAAATATAACCATCCATAACCCATTTGCATGTTTGCATGAAGTTTGTGTATCGAGGTTCAATCGGAATTTCGGCAGCAATTCATATTGGTCTCTGGGTACACAAAGATACGTGCGGTATGAAACACCTCACGCAGACATGCACTTGGAGACAATTGAAATGCATTAACTGGAGTTCCAATTGAACATCAACAACACAAGCTAAACATAAAAAAATATTAATGAGTTACACCCTTCTAGTTACAAATTCATCCTAAATTGTCTAACCGGGATAATCAGGATCCAACACAACACGGTATATCGACTTGCTGTGTTGAATCTTGAACAGAATCCTATTGGGTACAAACACAGTCTAATGACACAAGAAGCCTACCAAAATTTTGGCAGACTCTCCCCCTGTAAACTAGATATTTCAAAACTTTATAACTGCGTTGTTACACATAAAACTTTCTAGTAAAGTTCAATATATTCACTACAAATTATGCTTCTAATTCTTTGATCCTTAAAAGAACAATCAATTACATCCCTAAAGAAATTATCATATAAAAACACACTACAAACTACAGATCATTATCATCTGAAGCTAAAGTCACTTTTTAAGGTATCATGCTGAAATTATATTTGTCCACATGAATTATATTTGTCCACATGAATTATCAAATGCCAAAAAAGTCTAAACCAATACATGGAATAAATACAATTATCAATTACTAACTCTATTAATTCAAAAGCATAATTATCATTATGATTTTAAGGTACCATATTAAAATGACACTGTCATGTTTCTCTTGTTCAAATCACAAAGAGACAACCACTTATAAATAGCAACTTGATTTTGGACTTTGAAATGGAGTGTTCAAACTTCATTATTCTTGCGCATAGGGATAGAGTCTAGTCTAATTTAAAAATACTTAAGAAGAATAATTTAAAATTATAAGACAAAAATAAATGGATTAATTATTTTTATTAAAAAATGTAAATAGAATTAGTTCTGCTCTATTTTTTATTACTTTAGGGAGTGGCGAGTTGCAAACAGAAATTTAAAAAGAATGAAAAAAGGAAATAAAAAGGTAAGAGAGTTTAGTTGACAAAGTAGAACAGAATGGGAGTGGCCTTTTCTCCAGAAACTACTTTTAAGTTTTCTTTAATGTTTGGCACTAGAAATTAAGAGCATAATTGTTTGGAAAATGGAAATTTATATTAAAGATTGACCTTACATTTACTGATTTAAACGTAAATTACATCATTATAAAACTAAATCAACCCTAGAAATTTGAAATTGGCATATTATACATGGTCATGGACCTCATGGTCTTGTACTTACACAGGGAAGGAATAAATTTTAATTGGTGTATTGTGCATCCCAATCTGGGCTATGTTTTAATTCCTTAATCTTTGTAATTGTTTTTTCTCCAAGTCTAAACAAATTCTCTTTTGAAAAACAAACCAGCTTCTATTTTGAAATTATAGGTTAATTTTGATCCAAACATCAAGAACATACAAGAACTCAGGTCATGGCCTGAGTTTCATAATGTTGTTGTTGCTGGACTTAGACTAGCCCCTTTCATAATGCTGTTTCATTATTTTATATATTTTGTTTTTCTATTGTACAACTTTTAAGATAGAAATAGAAGAGATATAAAAGGAGATATAACAGGTAAACATGTAACACAACTTGTCAATCTCTCTGGAGATATAACAAGTATTACATAGTAAATCATTTCCTATTAATAAGTTATTAGTAGAATAGGTGTCTGACCAAATAATCTATCCATTAATTTTGCAACCAAAGAAACTGGACCTTCAATAGTTTCATATGACATTAGTACAATTTAGTTATATATAATTTAGTTTAATTCTGTTTTATCTAGTTGTTTCTTTTCCTCAATTTATATATTTAAGAACTCACCTTGGAAGAAGACAAGGGTTAGGGGTACGAGTCAAGTGGCATCAACGGCGTCTTCCAAAGAGATACATTTAATGAAAAAACAATTAGTATGGACAATACAAGTGAGCAAAATTTATAATTTTTATAAAAAAAACAAAAAAAAAATCTAATGTTAGATGTAAGGTCCCAAATGAATTTAATGAATCATGTAACATATGGATGAGAAATTCAGATCTTAACATAAATTTAAACCATCTTTGGTTAATCATCAAAGTGAAGAAAGTATGCTATAAAAGATTGTTATGCATTTGAATTCAATTATTCAATGAAGGTTTGAGCAATACTACATATCTAAGAGAAATGACTTTGTTGAGGAAGAGAAATGTCCTAAATCTTTGAATTCAAAGACTAAAGCTACTATATAATACTAAATTTTAAAAACAGACTTATATGCATAATTTCCCACAGGTTTATGTGATTGTATTACTGTTTAAAATTTAAATACTATAAATTTGTGGCATTTTAATCTCTTTGTAAGCCATCTAATTAGAGGTTTTTTTTAATGGAAATCCTTACAATAGGAACTCAAGCAAGGGTTTTTGGCACTTCAGCAGGCTGAATTGATTCCGACAAACATGCTTGTTCCTTCTTTAGTTCTTCTTTTACAACCTAAATTCATATATATGGTGGTAGTGTACCCATTTCATGGACTGTAAAAACTGATATCTTTCTAGCATGTAGATTCTTGACTTTATTGTTAGGGGATTGTGTGTTCTATGTTGAATCATAAATTTTTAGGAAAAGAGTCATTAAGTAATATGGATTGCAATATTAATTATTACAAGTATGAATAATCTATCCTTCATAATTAAGTATTGACAAAACCTAGAATGTACAATTTCCTAAACCATCAACTTTGACATATTAAAAATTTTCAGCAAGCCCCGGTGAATTGATAAACCAGCCACTTATGCTAAAGAAAAAAAAAAACACCATAGTTTGTTTACTGCAAGTGCAAGGGCTAAACGTATCTTCTTGAGCAATCCTATACCTACCTAACCAGAACAAGGACATATGCAAGCTATTTTTAGAATCCTTCTATCATGACAACAATGTTCTTTTATCCATGTAACCTACTTCATAAGTAGGAAAAGACTTTTTTTCATTGGTTATATATATATTAGACCCTGCGTATATTAGAAATAAGATATGAGATGGCTACATCTCAGTGGCTAGCTAATGTTGCTCCTAAAATTAGATCCTATTTGATTGTCTAAAACAACTTTAAACTTTTTTTTAATTTCATCACTAATTTCAAAAAGAATATAACCTATAAAGATATTGATCATAAATTTTCAAAATTTATAAAAGATATTGATCACAAAATTTCAAAGTTGATAGGACTAAAGATTATAACTTATTGTGTTGAATTGATATAAAAGAATGTCACAAGCTTTTATAAAAAGGATTTAACAAATTAATAACCAAGTTACTAACTAATCTGTCACCTCTATATTCCAAACAGTTGTTCTATAGTTTGCTTTGCTTAGTAGATTATGCTCCTGTAGTCTTTCAACAATTTTTTTGTTAAAACTTAGGATAATTTGTTTTATGAAGAGATGTCGAAACTCAATGGTAAAAGAGGAAATACATCGTTATAAGAATAAACTCTCCATGTTACAAAAATGATTAGACTGAAGCATTAGAAAAGAAAAACATATGAGAAGGAAAGGCTAAAAGATTATGCATACCATATAGCCTGCAGATTATAATATTCGATGTTTGTGTTTGCAAATAGAGTAGAGCAAATACTTCCTCTGAATAAACAATGAAATGTGATCAATTCTACATACTAGAACATGGACTGTTTCACGTTAGTAAAGACCAACATGGTAGAAAATTTTGGCAAATTGTAAGACAAAAACCAGGTTCAGCTAGATTCTTTTGAATTTTCAGACAGATTATCATAAATATCTAAAATGGGAGGGAAGGTGATATAGGAATTAATGAAATTCCTATAAAAGGAGGTGGATCTTCTTCTCTAGACTTCTTTAGATCTCAAGTTTTGGACTCCAACTTTATGAAGCAATCTCAAAAATGGAAACATGATGTGTAGGTTGTGACCTTACTTGCATGGAAATGGAGGCTTAGGTTAAGAGAAATCCTAGATCTAGAATTAGGAATTAAGAAGAAATAGAGGAATTATGGAGGCAAGTGTGAGGTTAGGGATCCGACACTCTCAAGCTTGAGAGATAAGGTTCTTAGGAGGTTCACCACCTTTGGGAGGAAATCAAAGGATAAGAACTTAGAAATGATCTAAGGCTTCTACTTTCTAGAGAGAAGGAGGAGATTCTCACTTTAAAACTCTTATGCATTCAAATTATGAACAAAATACAAAAGAGAGAGGTATTTATGTTATCCTTAAAATTTTGGTCATGGCACTTTAATCATGGGCCTTGGGTTAATTCCTAAGGCCCAAACCTAAAACCTACACAAAAGTGGCCCAATACAATCCCAAATGCAATTAGACAAAGTATAAGGTCCAATAGTGGCCTAAAAACAAAGGCTATGCAAAGCCCAAACTAAAACCTAATTTTATGACCTAAAATATTCCTAAAACTAATAATATAAAAAATATGTACAAAAATGCCCAAGCCCAACATAGAGACCCAAAGGAGGCCCTAATAGTAAAGGAAGCCTCATTACCCTTCTATAGAGCAAGTGAAGAGGGTAAGGGTCTTCAAGAGCTCCTCCTTGGGCTTGGGCCCAATTGTGGAATGTATGAATGAACCCAGAGGGTCTCCCTAGCTCTCTTGGCCCTTGACCTAGTCAAAGGATCTCTAAAGCTCTCCAAGGAAACCTCCAAGATCTGTGAAGAATCTATGGCTTCCTCTTGGGTGATGGCTATGTCATGCTCCCCATCTTTAGAAGGATTTGTCCTCAAATCCAAGATAACCTCATCTAACTCATCTCAGTTTGGCCATCTATTTGTAGATGGCAAGTGGTGGAGAAGAAAAGCTTTGTCCCTAGCCTGGCCCAAAGGGTCCTCCAGAAGTGGCTAAGGAATTTGGTCTCCCTATCACTAACAATAGTTCTAGGGATCCCATGTGATCTAACAATCTTTTTAAAGAATAGTTTAGCAATATGATTTGCATTATCTACCTTGTGACAATGGATGAAGTGAGCCATCTTGTTAAATCTATCTACCACCACAAAAATAGAATCCATTCCCCTTTGGGTCCTAGGTAAACCAAGTACAAAATACATGCTAATATCTATGCAAGGGGAAGTAGGAATGGGTAAGGGAGTGTAAAGGCCATGAGGAGAAACCCTAGACTTGGCCTTCTTACATGCAAAGCACCTAGAACAAAGCCTTTACACATCACGCTTTATATGAGGCTAATAAAAATGCTCACTAAGGGTGGATAAAGTCTTATCCCTCCCAAAGTGCCCCATGACTCTCAAGAAGCAAAAGGTCTCTAATGGATCCCTAGAATGCAAACCTTATTAGCTCTAAAAAGGAAGCCATCTAACTTATGGAACCCATTAGAAGAGATAGAAGGACTACAAGAATGATAAGCAAGAGAGAAGTCAAGATCATTTGAGTAAAGAAAGAATTTAAAGTCTCAAATACAAATGCAACAATGAAATTACTAAACGTGAGAAAAGGATCATTACATCAAGTGTTTTACAAGACTTATATACTAATCATTAGAGAAGGCCCTTGGGTAGATTGTGCAAAAATAAAAATCAAGACAAAGCATCCAAAGACCAAAGAACCAACAAGAAAGTAAATCAGAGAACAAAACTCAGAGAGGGATAGGAATTGATTCAAGGATCTTTATTCTAAATGAGGAATATAAAGAGGAATAAACAAGGAATGTTAAAAATAGGATACAAAATGTTTGAAAAAGCAAATGCCTAACAGATCCATAATCAAGATAGTGATAAATTTAACTGACATATGATATATAATAGTAGTATCCCTTTGGAAGCTTGAATTAATTTTAGTTTTATGATGATAATTGTAGTGGGTACATTTCCCTCATATTCACTTTGGGTTGAAGCTGGATGGCAATAAATAAGGAAAGTTAGACCAACAGAGGGACGATGCTCAAAAGTCTAACGCATTCTACTGATATGGAAGTCTATTCTTATGAGTTGGTTTTTTCTTTGCTTCACCTAAATCCGTGAAATATTTGATGTTCGTCAATCAAATTTCCCTATCATACAACTGGATGCATGGGATCCTTGAAGCACCTATGCATCCGTAAATTACATAGATCCAAGAAAATCAAAGTAACATGGCCAAGTTAACATGGAAGAAGATTCAGTAAATAACATAAATGAGGAAGTTATGAAGGAAACACTTATGCATCTTGGTTAATATGAAGCAAAAGAATTATAAAATGTTCCTACAGAACTGTAGAGGAGCAACAAGTAAACCTTTTATAGATTTTGTAAATATTATATTATGCAATATCAACCTTACATTATTGCTATTATGGAAACTGGATGTGATTCATCTAAAGTTCAAAAAGTTCTTAAAAGACTAGGATCCAATGAATCCTTTACTTCTGAAATGAGAGGTTTTGCAGGGGGCATTGTTATAGCTTGGAAAAAATGAAACTAAACTTACTCTAATTAGAATCAGTTCCAATTATTGCATGTTAAATTTCAAAATCTTGAGATAACACTGGTGTATGTAAATGAAAAATTAAGAAGTAAACTATGAGAGGCTATTAAAACCATATCAAATCAAATGCCTAGTAGTTGGATTATTGCTAGAGATTTTAATGATATTAGTGGTCAATTTGAAAAGAAAAAAGGTTTGCCTGTTAATAAAAAAATATGATCTATTTTTTGAAAGATGGAACAATTGTAATTTGTTTGATCTTAGAGCCATAGGACCAAAATAGACATGGAAAGGTCCTTTATATAGAAATTCCAATAGAATTTGAGAGACTTAATAAAGCATACTATAATTTACAAAATATTATAAAGAGACCTTTTTAATAACAAACCAAAATTCATGCTTTCTCATCAAAGCTTCACTTACATTCTCTAATAGTGCGTGTGTGTAGAGATATCATTTCGAATTCATATCTCAATGGGTTATTACAATGCATTAAAAGTTACCTATAAGTTATAACAACAAAAAAGGATAAGACTTCCCCTACATAGTCCCTAACCCAGCAACATTCCAACATTCCCTCTCACTTTCTCATTACAAAGTACATAAAAAAAATCAACATCATTCTTAGTAGAAATAGAATAGAATACAGCATGAACAAAGTTATTAATCCAGAAAAAATTCCAAAAAATATGCCTAAAATTGGACCTTGTTATAAAATAAACTAAAATTAAATGAGTATGGGAGAAGAAGATTTAGAAGAGGAAGAAAATTTAGAACAAGAAAGATTAAGAGTGAGAGAGTTTAGAGAGTGAATGGGAAAATTAGAGTGTGTATCATTGCTTGCCATGGGGTCCTATTTATAGGACAATTGGACATCCACAATATTAATAAAATATTCATAACGCTCCCCCTTGGATGTCCATATTTAATAATGTGCCTCATTAAAACCTTACTAGGAAAAACCCAGTGGGATAAAAACCTAGTGAAGGAAAAAGAGTACAACATTCTTTACAAAATAAATTCATGGACAAAATAAATAATTAAATTACAAGTATTTAATTCTCCCCCTCATTAGAACATCCATGTCTAACGCGTCGAAGACCGATCTTTTGTACTAACTGCTCGAAGACTTTGGTTGGTAATGATTTTGGCAAAATATCTGCTAGATTCTCACATGATCGAACTTGCTGAACATTTATTTCACCATTCTTTATAAGATCATGAGTAAAGAAATCTTTTTGGTGAAATATGCTTTGTCCTACCTACTTTAATTGTAACCCTCCTTTAACTGGGAGATACAAGCTGTATTATCTTCACATAAGATTGTTGGTGGTAATTTTCCAGCAAGCAAGCCACAAGTTTCTTGAATATGTTGAATCATAGACCTCAACCATACACATTCTCGACTCGTTTCATGTAATGCTAGGATTTCAGCATGATTAGATGATGTTGCTATGATTGTTTGTTTTATGGATCTCTATGAAATTGTTGTACCACCACATGTAAACAAATATCGTGTTTGTGATCGACCATTATGAGAATCAGACAAATACCCCACATCTGCATAACCAATTAGGTTTGCCTTGGATACATATGGGAAAAATAAACCCATGTCCATTGTACCTCTAAGGTAGCGAAATATGTGCTTAATCTCATTCTAATGTCTTTTTATGGGTAGAGAACTATGTCTTGCTAACAAATTGACAGCAAATGATATATCAGGTCGTGTATGACTAGCAAGATACATTAGTGCACCAATTGTACTGAGATATGGTACTTCAGGACCAAGTAGTTCTTCATTTTTCTCTTGAGGTCGAAAATGATCTTTGCTCACTTCAAGTGACCTTACAACCATTGGACTACTCAATGGGTGTGATTTATCTATATGAAACCGCTTTAGCACCTTCTTAGTATAAGTCTTCTGGTGCATTAAGATTCTTTCCTTTAAATATTCTAATTATAATCCAAGACAAAACTTTATTTTTCCCAAATCTTTCATCTCAAATTCCTTTTTCAAACAATTTACAGCCTTTGATAACTCTTCAGGAGTTCCAATGATGTTTAAATCATCTACATAAATAGTAATTATAACAAACTCTTGGACAAATCAGGTCATTTTATACCCTTCTTTCAATAAATATTCACTAAGACAATTGTACCACATACGTCCAGATTGTTTTAGTCCGTAAAAGAATTTGTCTTGTATGATTCAGGCAAATTAAATCCCTTAGGGAATTTTGTATAAATGTCATTTTGCTCCAGGCAAATTAAATCCCTCAGGGAGTTTCATATAAATGTCATTTTGCTCCATGCAAATTAAATTCCTCAGGGAGTTTCATATAGATGTCATTTTCAAGTGAGCCATATAAATATGCTGCAATAACATCCATTAGGCGTAAATAAAGTTTTTCACGAATTGTCAAACTAATCAAGTATTGAAAAGTACTTGCATCCATCACTGGTGAATATGTTTCATTGAAATCAATACCAGGTGTTTGTGAGAAATCTTTTGCAACAAGCCTTGCTTTATATTGCATAATTTTACCATTTTCATTTCTTTTTCACATAAAGACCCATTTGTACCTAACTTGGTTTTACACCTTCAGGTGTTTGAACTACAGGTCCAAAACTTTTCATTTTGCAAGTGAGTTTAACTTTTCTTGCATTGCATCTTTCCACATTGGCCAATCATTTCTTTGTGCACATTCCTTAATAGATTTTGGCTCATGATTCTTATCATCATTTATAATATCAAGAGCTACTTTGAATGCAAAAATTCATCAAATTCGACTTTATGTCGATTCTATTGTATTCCATCCATAACATAATTTATAGAGATCTCTTTATTCTTATCAATTTCAGGTACCTTGGTATCTTCTGAATTTGAATTCTTGATTATGTCAGGAGACTCTACTGGAGTCTTTATATCCTCGATTCGACCATTCTCTTTATTTACTTTTTTGAGGATTTTTATCTTTAAAACCAACAGGTCTGCCATGTTTTATTTTGGCTTCAAACTCATTTGTAATTTTAGATTGTCCTTCAAGGATATCAATCTTTATTGGTGTATTAACAGCTAGTATGTGTGACTTAGTCACTCCTTTTGGATCAGCAAATGCATTTGGTAATTGGTTTACTAAATTTTGTAAACTAATTATTTTTTGAACTTCTAGTTCAGATTGCTTTGTTCAAGGATCAAGATGAGATAGAGATATTTCATTCCAATTAATCCTTGTATCTAACTGTTTACTTTCTCTCCCTAATAGTGGGATAACAAATTCATCAAAATGACAATCAGCAAAACGAGCTATAAATAAATCTCCTGTTAATGGTTCAAGATATTTTATTATGGATGAACTTTCATATCCAATATATATTCCCAACCTTCTTTGGGGTCCCATTTTAGTGCGTTATGGAGGGGAAATAGAAACATATATTGCACTTCCAAAAATTCTTAGATGGAAAATATTTGGTTCTTTACCATGAACCAAGTGTAAAGGGGAATACTCATGATAACTTGTAGGCCTGATGCGAATAAGTAATGCTGCATGCAAGATTGCATATCCCCAAGTTGAAATTGGGAGTTTTGATTTCATTAACAATGGTCTTGCTATCAATTTCAAACGTTTAATCAATGATTCAGCAAGTCCATTTTATGTATAAACATATGCTACAGGATGTTCAACATTAATTCCGATGGACATACAATAATCATCAAAGATTGAGATATGAACTCACCAGCGTTATCAAGGCGTATTTTCTTAATTGGATAATCAAGAAAATGAGCTCTTAAACGAATTAATTAAGTTAGTAATTTCACAAATGCCTGGTTGCAAGTTGATAATAAGCAAACATGTGACCATCTAGTTGATGCATCAATCAAAACCATAAAATATCTAAATGGTCCACATGAAGGATGTATTGGTTCATAAATATCACCTTGTATACGCTCTAAAAATATGAGTGATTCTCTTCTAATTTTCATTAGTGATGGCCGAGTAATTAATTTCCCAAATAGCATATGAGAAATTTATTAGTTTGGAGAATTTGTTTGCTGTACAAGCAATGACCATTTGAATTCTCAACTATTTTTCGCATCATTATTGTTCCAGGATGGTCTAACCGTTCAAGCTAAATAATAAAGTTATTCTTATTTGTAAACTTCTGGTTTACAATAATATTTGTTTCAATTGTACTAATATATGTGTAGTATAAACGGAGGAAAATGAAGGTAATTTTTTCAATATATATTTCTTATCCGAAATTAACTTTGTGATGTAAAGATATTCATTATTTCCTTCATTTGTGGTCTCAATATGGTATCCATTTCTGCGGATATCATTAAAACTCAACAAATTTCTTTAAGACTTCGTAGAATATAATGCACTTTTAATTTTCAATTTTGTTCCTTCGGGTAACAAAATACTAGCTCTGCCAGAGCCTTCAACTATATTTATACTACAAATATAGTATTAACATTCACTTCTTATTTTACTATACGGTAGAAATATTTCTCATAGTATGAGTTATTGCACTGTCTACGAGACATATATATTCGTCATTCACATGAGCATTCATTCTTCATTAAATAATAATAAATAAATCGTGAGTGAAAATATAATTAACAACAATAAATATTTAACATAAATTCATAACAAAACAAATTTTATGAAATATAAAATAATTTATTTAGGGGCACTTCCCTTTCCAACTGAGTGGTCAGTATCTTCTTCAGGAAGTGTAAGAAAGTCATTAACACCAAAGTGGGTATAAACATCATCTATACCAGTAAAATTTGTTTTTACTGCTTTTCTTTTATTTTTAAGGGATTTTTGGTATAGATCAATGAGATGTTTTGGCGTACGACAAACTCTAGACCAGTGTCCTTGGCTACCACAATGATAGCAAGTATTTTTAGTGTGTTCGCTACTTTGAACATCTTTTCCCTTTTCCATGCGTTTCTTATTTTTCCATATAAATGATTTATTATCATTTCGACCACGACCACGACCATGAGTATAATGATCATGTGTTGCTACATTCACTTCTGGGAATGGAGCAGTACCAGTTGAATGAAACTCATGATTTTGTATAAGTAATTCATTTTTTTTAGCCATAAGGAAACAAATAATTATGCTAAAGTAACTTATAAGTCAACTTAAATAAAATTTCACATAAGTGATCTGGAAGTAAAACTTTAAAAGTTTACATAAAATATTATTCAAGTACTAGTGGTCTAATGGTAAAGTGATAACTTATCATTGGTATAAACCTGAGTTCGATTCCTAATTAATATGTATCTTATTTATTAATACTTTTATATATAATAAAATATATTATATTAATTATAAATACCAATTATAAGTCTAAAAAAATTTAATCATTTAATGATATAAATTTAACACCCCTGAATTATAAATAAAATAATATATAACAATAGCAATTGTTTAAAATAAAGTTAAAATAATATATATCAATCAGGTAGCGCAGTGCTATTTAAGCTATGAACAAAGCAATTAGGTAGTAGCAATAATACATGAAGTGAAGTCACAGTATGTAGCAATAATAATCAACTATTGCAATTATGATAGCAATTGTAAATGAGATAGTAAAGCACAATATATAAAGAAAAATAGTAAAAAGTAATCATGTGTATGATTTATTTATTTAACTTTATTTTAATTTAATTTCTTAAATTGTTATAGTTCTTCGGGAACTATCAATAAATATTTTTAATAATTCTTCAAGAATTCTGAGTCATTTGACTATTAATTTTATATATCTTATAAGGATGTTTATGAATAAGTTCTTCAGGAACCCATTTTTCATGATATAAATATAATCTTATACACTTGGATGTTTAAAATGTAAGTTCTTCAGGAACTTTTATAATATATACATAAATAATATAAATTAAAATCATAAAGAATAATAATAATAATCATATATTACCTCCCTTTAGTCTTTGACTAGATCTCAGTTGGTCAGAACCTGGTGCTGATAACGTGTTATAAAATAAACTAAAATTAAATTAGTATGGGAGAAAAAGATTTAGAAGAGGAAGAAAATTTAGAACAAGAAAGATTAAGAGTGAGAGAGTTTAGAGAATGAATGGGAAAATTAGAGTGTGTATCATTGCTTGCTATGGGGTCCTATTTATAGGACAATTGGACATCCACAATATTAATAAAATATTCATAACAGACCTAAAATTGCTCTTTTATATGGATATAATTAACTTGAAACCTGTAAGGTCGTTGTGGTTATTTTCTCCTGAAATACTACAATGTAGCCAACAGATTATTCAGCCAATATTGTTAATTTGTTATTACTATTTGAGTCTAAGCTTAAGGTCATTGTATTCTTTATTTTAATAGATTCATAACTATATCTTCTATTGTAGTTTTATCAACTATTTGTGGCATCAAAGTAAATCAACCTGCTATGGGTAGTGGTAGGTCCTACATCTATAACAAGAAATTTTTCCTCTATTTCTATTTCCATATATTTTTGTGCAAGTATTTATTATTCAACTAATTTAAAGTACATACTTGATACGTATTGAAAAGCTTCTTTCTGTCTGGGATACAAGTGTAGTAGTACTGCTTGCTGTTGTGATATTAATTGGGTTTTTCAACATGCAAAATTATGGCACAGATAGAGTTAGTTGACTATTTGTTCTAATTATCCTTCTTTGGTTTCTTCTAATTAGAGGTATAGGTATATATAACATCTTAAAGTGTGGAAGCAGTGTTCTAAAAGCTTTTTCTCCTGTGTATATATATTGCTATTTTAGAAGATGAGGAAAATGAGGCTGGACATCCCTAGGTGGGATTATGCTTAGCATGGTAAAATTAAACATTTTTGTAGTTGATTTCTTTATTATATTTCAACATGAATAACGAATGAAGAGCAACAAAAACCCCCTCCACCCGAAAACTTACCCATGAAGAGTAACAAAAAAACTAATTATTCAAGACAAGCATCAAGTGCAGCTTGTGGTTTCTAGCCAAGAGCCGAGAGAATGAAATGGGTGTTGAACAAATTTGACACAAATAAAGATGACAACATTTTGTTTAAAGAGTACAAGGAAGCAATGAGTACTAGCATTGCAATCAAAAAGAAGAAAAAGAGAGAAAGAGAGAGAGAGAGAGAGAGAGAGAGAGAGAGAGAGAGAGGTTTATATATTTATCCCTTGCAACAGCTCGAGCGAGCAGACCAACAGCGTCTTCATCTTCAATGAAGATGAGACTGGGAAAAGAGCTTCGGAAGCTCAACCGAGAGAGACCAAAAGGGGATGCTTAATGGAACGAGTGAGAAAGACCAAAAGGAGAATGGGAGATGAGAGTTGAGTTAGGGGAAGCTGAATTTGGGCAAGTAACTTTAGAGAAACGATTGTGTTTGACTAAGATTAAAGATTTAGCGACGGTGGTGGAAAACATCATCACTACAGCCGTCTCCAATAAAAACAACTTCACCACGTGGCACCAGTCTATTAGTAACTTATCCACAAGGTTGAACTACAACGATGAAAAAATTGAATGTCGCGGCAGTGGCTAAAGGAGCAACGCTAGTGGTCCATCATTGTGTAATGACGATGTGGCAACAGTAAATTGTTAGAGACGTCAAGACAATTTGTCCCTATTTGTTCTACAAGTTAGCAACAACAAAATTCATCGTTGTTTGAACAAAAAAAATACAGAGCACCTTTAGCGACGACAACCACTGTTGCTGTGGTTTAATTGCACCTTTAGCGACAGTTTTGGAAGGTGTCGTTGTTTGGAATGAAGGGAAAGCTAAAGAGTTGGAGGCAAACTAAAAAAGTTTAGCAATGACAAACTCTGCCAATATAGGCTTATGCAACTTTAGTGACGGTTCATATGACTGTTGCTGTTGAAACAAAAAAAATGGAGGGAAAACGAAAGACTAGGAGGCAAACCAAAAAAAGTCACTTAGCGATGAACAACCAAAACGTCGCTATGTTGGCCATGGTAGCAACGGTTACAGCGAGGCTAGAAAAGTTTAGCGATGACAAACTTTATTGCTAGAGGTTCATGCAACCTTAGTGACGGTGTTTACCACCGTCGCGGTTGGAACAAAAAAATTGAAGGGGAAGTGAAAGACTTGGAGGCAAAACAAAAAAGTTACTTAGCGATAGACGACCATGACGCCGCTTAGTTAGCCACAGTAGCGACAAATTCAACTACGGCTAGTTTACAAGTTGTAGCGACGAGTATTCTGCGGTCACTAATATGGTAACTGATTTTGTTTTCAAGTATGTGTATGGTCCCTTTTCCTTTTCCATCACTAATGAGGTCACTATTTAGCGATGACCTCCTGCGGTAGCTAATTTTCTATAGCTACCAATAGCATTTTTAGTTGTGATAGTCTATGTTACTCCACATGAAGTAACAAGATAAAATCGTTTTTAGTAACATTAATTTGTTTGGTAATGGGGTTGTTTAGGAAGAACCTGTGAATTACGATGTCAGTAAGGCTTCTCTAGTGTGTTGCGAGAGACCTCAAGACTATATTAAGTGTCTGTTTAGTAACAAGTTATAGAAATAAAATAAAGTTTAATAGTTAATATTAATCTTGTACATCATTTAACTAATTAAATTTCTATTAAATCAACAATTTTATTTATTTTTATTCAATTTTAATTTAGTTGGCCAGCCACTAAATGCTTTCAAAAAGAAAGGGGGTGTCAGTATCAATCAAGTAGTTGTTGGTTGATTTTCTAAGTGTTTTTGGATATATTAGTTTCGAAGACCCCAATTCACTTCGGTACAAGGAAACTAATTTTGATCATTGCCAATGAAGCTTGGTTTTCTCTTTTTTGGAACTTTTCAATGGTCAGCATACCCATTTTATCCTCTAATCATTTGGTACTGAGACTGACATTGGATTAGAATTTGATTCCAAGAATTAAAAATTCAACAACAATGGAAGCATTTGATAATACATTCAAAAAGAAAAGATGAATTATGAATAAACTTAATGGTATCTAGGTGTTCTTGAAGTTTTTTATAATAATTATTTTATAGACCCGGAGATGTTATGGAAGGAATATGAAGATATTCTCCATAATGAAGAATTATGTTGGTGTCAAGTGGTGCTCTTAGTAGCTAGGTTCACCTATAAAATGGATGGATTAGGGTTTTAAAATGGAGTCCAAATTGAAATCAATATTTTTTAGTTTGGTTTGAAAAAACTCATACCTGGTTGGGTTTTTTGTCAAGCCGGCCTACATAAGCTGGCAACATGTCATTTTATTTGACTAGGATGGAAAAAGTATTCTTATTTTGTTTACTTGAATTAGATCTTGTAATTGATTTGAAACATATAAGAATTTCGGTATATTTCTAATGATTGTATTGTTTGTAATTTTTTACAAGAAAAAAACAATGCAAACTTGACAAAAACTTGTCCAAGCGGGTAACTCATTGGGTTGATACAAGTCGGGTTCGAGCCTGAATTCAAAATAGTTTTTTTTTGCTTGACTCGAAAAAAGCCTGAACTTGTCACAGACTAAGTTGGGTTGCCTATTTTGACAGCTCTAGTGTTAAGTGTCAACATACCCCTATCAACTAGTTTGAGCCATAAAAGTATGAGATATTTTTCACTAGATAGTTGTTGGGAAAAGGCACAAAAATAAAGTTAAGGCTTTCTATGATAATTTTGATGCCTAGATTTATATAAAGACCTTATATAATATGAAGCTGGTGATTAGGCCGAGCATTAACTGGTCTGAATGCCACTTAGCTGGTCCACGAATGGGTTTAGTGGGTCTATTGTTTACTGGGCCGAACAAGGTGTTATTACAGATTTTAATGGTTAAATACTTAACCATTGTTATGGGTTCAATTAGAGGGCCGTTGTTAGTGGGTTAATAGTCCCCAATAAACTGAAAGTTTATACCCTATAGGGGTGAAGGGGAACATAAGCCCGCCACTTATAAGCTCCAAAAGAGTGAATGAGCGATATTATTTATCAATCATCTCCTTTGGTTGACGGTGTTAAGCCTTGAATAAGTTTTCAAGTTGGTAAAGTTGATCGAGTGAGAGGTGTTTGGCTGACAGAAAGCCTTGCTGAGTGCTAATTATTCACTTCAAATAGATGTGCACTTTGATTTTGTGTAAAGCGTTTTCTACTGATAGAGTTAGTCAAGTGATCTTTGGATTATGACTGCCGAGCGAGGCATTTCAATGCCTTTGGATTGTTATGGCTGAGCAAGCCACTCTGAGCTTTTGATCGTGATGGTCGAGTAAACCACTTTGATGTCTTTGGATAATGATGGCTGAGCAATCCATTTCAATGCCTTTAGATTTTGATAGCAGAGCGAGCCACTTTAATGTCTTTGAATTACGATAGCTAAGTGATCCATTTTAAGCTTCACAAGCTATAACTTCCTATTAACTTAATGGGTGGCCAAATGATTTCGTGAGTATGTAAGCTTTCTTTGAGTGATTGAACATTTTTGCTTTGGCCGTAGTGAAGACCGAGCTATTGAAGGTGTGATTAAATAATTTATCGTGCCAGTTTCAAATTCGCATTTCTTCTAGATTTGAAGCTTCTAACACGTCTCAGAGAAGTCATGCATAATAAAAATGTATGCACGTTTATCCATATAGATGTTCTTTCAAATTCCCTCTCTTTGCGCTATTTTATTTTGTGTTTGTTAGGTTTTAAAATCCCATTACTTTTTTTACTCCCTAAACCCTTTCATCTTCTAAATCCTCACAACCTTTCATTTTCTTCATAGCCTTTCATCTTCTTTTATTATTGATTTTATTTCTCTTTTTTTCTCCTTATTTTTCCTCTGTTGTAATTCCCGTAAGTTTTCTTTCTCCTCGTTTCTTTATTTTGTTTTTCTTCTACCTTTTGGTTCTCTACTGTTTATTTTTTCTTTCTTTATTTCACTTCTTGTTTCCCTGTTTCTTCTTCTCTTTTTTGTTTGTCAATAACGCTTCATTTTGGCTTACTTAGGTGTCTTTTTCCCCCTCAAGCTACACCTTTTGAGTTTTGGTTCTTTATCTTCATTTCCTTTCATTTAAGTAATGGTTTTTCTTTTATCTTCTTGCATTTGAATGTGGTTTTTTACTATGATTTTGATATTTTTTTCCCTTTCTTTCTTCTAGGGAGTCTCAAGGTTGGATTTTCCCCTTTCCCCACCTCTTTCTTCTTTATTTTTATGTTTACCGAGAGGTTAGTTTTCCTCTCATTTGCTTTTTTGTGTTCGTCACTTTTCTTTATTTTTAATTTATGGCGGGTGTTGATCCTACTGCTTCCTTGTTCGGTCCACTCATCCAATCAAATGTAGTGAAATATCCTTCAATTTATTTGATCGAGAATCTTTAGTAGGGAAAGTGAGTGTTACTCGGTCAACTGAGTGGGGCAAGCGAGTTCAAGTTTCACATGTCTTCAAAGACAAGAGAGTGTTTTGGGGTAAGGGAACCACCTAGAGAGATTCCTTCTATATGTATAAACCTTATTTGAGTCACTTGGGCATCTGAGTATCTTTTATAGATTTTGAATGAAATGTTATGAATGTTGCCCCTTGTAATTGCACCCTAACACATAGGGATTTTTTTACGCCTTTAACATTTTATGCACATTTTATGGTACTAGTCAATAGTAAGGAAGTTTTTGTATTTTTTTCAATAAAAAAGTCTTTAAACTGGTTGACTCAATAAGTTAGGTCTTAGTCTACGGTGTATGTGGTTAGTCCATCCTTATTTCCTTTCCTCGGTCCATCAAAAAATTAAGGGTAAATTCTTTAAGGTCTGATTGAACCTTAATCATCTTGACTTTATGAGAAATGCTTTGGGGCATCCTAAATTTCCTTCTATCAAACTTCTCATCTAGTCTTTTTTACCACTCTTACTCTTGAAAAACTTTCTCCTTAGGAATAGGCTAAATTTGTTTTTCTCCTTGACATTCTTCCTCCCTATTATTCTTCTTTGTTATTGTATGAAGATAACTCTTTTGAGCTTCAAGGGTACTTGAGTAAGGATTTTCTTATTAAATTTTTATGAGAATATCTTTTATTGTTAATGCCTTATTATTTGTTGGTTTTGAGTTTTTACAACTTCAACTAGGTTGTCATCGAAGCAAATCCTTAATGAAATTCATCGCCAACTTTAACAAGAGTGGTTAAAGAAGGGCTTTAGTCATCGAAAGCCTTCTTCTAAGTAGGCTAGGATTGAGACAAACTCTTCTCAAGCGACCAATAGGGTTGTCCTACCTCTTTCCTCTCATGTTAATTGGGTGATCAATCATGTTGATTGTAATAACTTGAATTTTTAGGATGATATCCCAGACCCTCAGAAACCCTTAAGGGTATCCTGTTGAGCTTTCTAAGTAAAGCATAAGGCTTTGGCCTACCTTGTAGAGTGTCTTCATTGCAAGGTAATAGTGAAAGTGAGCTCAACTGAGATGGTAGATGGCCCGGTGTGAGATATAGAGGCCTCGAGAGGCTATAAGTTATGAAAAAACAAGTCAAAAACTAAGGGTGTTGGGAAGAAAGCTGGGGCAAGGAAGGTCGGTCCCTCTTCTGCTGTCGCTTCCACCTCTTCCTGTGCTGTTGTTTTCACCATTCCTACCGTTGTAACTCCCATCCCCATTGTTCCGGCTCAGTCGCAGTTGGAGAGGGAGGCAAGCCGGGTCACAAAAAGGTCTTTCCAGGGAGGGCCGACTGCATAAATTCCTAAGAGCTCCCGCTCCCGTCCTCCCCCCTTCCTATCCCAAATGAGGAGCCTGCAAGGTATATACTATCGGGCCCATTCATGTTTCTGAAGGTGAAGACGCTAAGGAGGAAGTTCCTCCCCTGGTGACACGTGGAAGGTCTTCTGGGAGGACTGAAGGCATTCCCATGAGGTCGGGGGGCCTCATTTTCGCGGAGGAGATAGCTGTTTCCTTGCCTAGTGTGACGGAGATTTCTGAGCGCCTCTGGGAGGCTTTTGCCAATGGATCCCTAAGTAATGAGAGGAATCCTGCTCATTCTCTATGGGATGCGTGTTTCCCCGTGCCCCAATTTGTGGACCACGCAATCCTTTTCCAAGAAGATGAAGAGAAGTACATTTCCTCAACCCCTATTGCCATGTGTCAGGCGGTTGAAATTTTTGGTCTCCGAGTGACATCCATGACTCGGTCTTTGGAGAAACAGTTGGCCACCCAGGGAAGGGCCCTAGCCTTGTTGACCGAAGAGAATGATGCGCTCAAGAAAGAGAATGAGCTACCGAAGAAAGGAAAGAAGCCAGAGGAAGCCAAAGCGGAGGATGTTATGAAGCTAGCGGCGAAACTAAAGAGTGACCTTGACCGGTCGGAGAGGGATTTGGAGGTCACCTAAGCCGGACGAACCTTAGCCGAGTCAAAGTTGTTAGCCACCAAGGATAGGTGCTCCTTTTGGGATAGAAGGGTTGAAGAGATTGAGGAAACGTACAACATCTTGTCTCTTACGAAACAGGAGCTGGAAAAGGATCTCCAAAAGGCCCGGGTGGATCTAGAAGCCCTGCGGGAAAAGTCAAAAGTGGATCCTGAGGCAATGGAATAGGACATCACCGTGAAGTACGTGGATGCTTTCAAACTCTGCCAGGAGCAGATTGGTATATTAAACCTTTCCGCCGTGCTGGACTTTGAGGGACTCGACCCATTCAAGATTGTTGTGGAAGGGTAGATTGTGCCCTACCCAGATTCAGATGAGGAACAGGAGGGTAGTGTCCCTGAAGTCGGCGCCACTAACAGTGTGCCTAACTTAGAGTCCGTTAACGTCGGGTCTTCTGGCGTTGCTCCTTAGGAGGAATACTTTATGATTTTGTTACCTTCTTTTTTGCACGAACTAAATTAATGCAACTTCGCTTTTACTTCCCTTTTCGTATCTTGTGCTACTGCAGCTTTTCTTGTTTTCTTGCTTTTATAATTATATTTTCGAGAGGGTCGATTCCTCGCTCGTATTAAATGAACTTTAAGTTTCATGTCATATTTTCTGAGGGAACGGATTCCACGCTCGGACTTTGAGTACTTAAACGAACTTTAAGTTTCATAACGTATTTGCTGATGGATCGATTCCACGCTCGGACTTTGAGTAATTGAATGTATTTTAAGTTTCATAACGTATTTGCTGAGCGATCAATTCCACACTCAGACTTCGAGTACTTAAACATGTTTTAAGTTTCATAACGTATTTGCAGAGGGATCGATTCCACGCTCGGACTTTGAATACTTAAACGAACTTTAAGTTTCATAACGTATTTGCTGAGGGATCGATTCCGCACTTAGACTTCAAGTACTTAAATGTATTTTAAGTTTCATACCGTATTTGCCGAGGGATCAATTTCACGCTCTGACTTTGAATACTTAAACGAACTTTAAGTTTCACAACGTATTCGCTGAGGGATTGATTCCGCACTCAGACTTCGAGTACTTAAATGTATTTTAAGTTTCATAACATATTCGCTGAGGTATCGATTCCGTGCTCGGACTTTGAGTGTGTTGTGCTTTCTAACTGAATAAGACTTTTATTAAAGAGTCGAGGGCCTCATTAAAACCTCCCGGGAGAAAAGGCCTGAGGGAAAAAAAACCTCTCGGTAGGAAAAAGAGTTCCCTAAAGTACAAAGGTTAACTGTAGTAAAATTTCAAGTGAGTGGCATTCCATGTTCTTGGTATCTCTTTTCCAGATAATTCATCTAGATGGTAGGCCTCTTTCCCCATGGCTTCTGTGACTCGGTAAGGGCCGCTACCTGGTAAGGGCCTTCCCAGGTGGCGGCGAATTTTCCCTCCTTTCGTGGGTTTTGATTGTTGTCTGTTGTACGCAACACGAGGTCTCCCTTTCAAAAAGGTCAAGGTTGGAGAAAGGAGTTCCAACGCTAAGCGGACCTCTGTTTAGTTGCCTGTATCTTTACATATGCAATGTCATGCTCTTCCAAACTAAGATCTAGGTCCTCTCATCTGCAATTGTTATTCAGGTCTTCATCATAGGCGAGACGTTAAATGGTGGGCTCCCCCAGCTCTACTGGTATCTTGGCATCTGCCCCAGAGATAAGTCGAAATAAAGTCTCTTGGGTCGATGAGTGGGGGGTTATGTGATATGCCCATAGGGCTTTGGGTAATTCTTCTTCCCATCTTCTCTTGGCCTCTCTGAGTCATTTTCGGAGTTCCTAAAGGATTACCTTGTTCGTTGCTTCAGCCTGGCCGTTGGTTTATGGATGCTCTACAAAAGAGAATTTTCGTATGATGCCTAGGTTTTCACAGAATTCAACGAAACCTTTACCCGTGGACTGGTTGCCATTATCCGAAATAATTGGTGAGGCAGTCTGTGTCTATAGATGATATGTTTCCAAGTAAAAGTTTGGACTTTGGATGCAGTGATGGTTGCAAGGGGTTCCACCTCAATCCATTTGGTGAAGAAATCGACTGCTACCAGAAGGAATTTGACTTAGCCTTTTCTGGGGGGAAATAGGCCCAGGATGTCCATCCCCAAATGTTGAAGGGCCAAGGGGCTAAGATTCCATGTAAGGGCTCGGGATGAGTATGGATCTAGTTGGTGTTGTGCTGGCACGGATCATATTTCTTGACAAATTCGGAGCAATCGGCTCGTAAGGTTGGCCAAAAATATCCCGCTCGGAGGATTTGGGCAGCCAAAGGGCGAAGCCCTCCGTGAAGACCACAGATTCCTGAGTGAAGCTCTCATATTACATAGTCGACTTGCTCTTCGTTCAGGCATTTCAGGAGAGGCGTAGTGAAGCCCCTTTTGTAGAGTTGTCCGTCCAACAGGGTATAGTTGGCTGCTTGCATCTGTAACTTTTTAGCCTGCTGATGGTCTTCTGGAAGGGTCTGCTGCCTGAGGAAATATACAATCTGGGTCATCCAAGTACATACCTGGTGTACTTGTTGGGTCTCTTGAATGGTGGGCTTTTCCAAGATGATTTGGTCGATTGTCTTGAGGTTCCCGACTTTGACTGTGCTGGCCAGCTTGGAGAGCAGGTCGGCGCACTTGTTAATTTCTTGGGGAATGTGAACTATGTGGAAATGCTTGAGGTCCTATGTCAATTCATTCACTCGCACCATGTACTTCGTTAGGATCGGGTCTTTGGCCTGGTATGACCCTTCTACCTGTCGGGCCACTAACTGGGAGTCAATTTTCACCTGAATACACCAAGTCCCCAGGTTTATGGTCATTCTCAAACCAGCGATGAGAGCCTCATACTCTGCCTGGTTGTTACTAGCTTTGAACTGGAATCTCAAGGACTCCTTGACCACCAACCCGGTTGGAGACTACAATATGACTCCTGCTTCGTTGCCCTTCGTGTTGGAGGATCCATCATACGGAAAGAGTCCATAGGCCATGTATGGCCTCATAATCGTCCTTATCTTCTCTCAGCTCCACCAAGAAATCTGCTAGGACCTGAGCTTCGATGGGACCTCTGGTTTCATATCGAATGTCGTATTCGGATAACTCAACGGCCCAAGCGACCATTCTCCCTGCAAGTTCCGGCTTCTGAAGGATCTTTTTGAGTGGTTGGTTGGTCCTCACTACTACTTGATGGCTGTGAAAATAAGGTCAAAGTCGGCGTGCTGCTATGACAAGGCTATATGCAAATTTTTTGACTCTTTGATACCGCACTTCAGCTCCTTGCAATGTCTTGCTGGTGAAATAGACCGGTCTTTGAACTGGGCCATTCTCCTGGACCAAAACCAAGCTCAAGGTCTCAGCAACAGCAAAAAGGTAGAGGACCAGTTCCAATCCCGCCTCGGGACGAGTTAAAATTGGTAGGGATACGAGGTAGGCCTTCAGGTCTTGAAACGCCTTCTCACAGTCTAGTGTCTATTCGAATGAGTCTGTCTTCTTCAATACTTTTATAGAAGGGCATGGATTTTTCAACAAATTTCAAAAGGAAACGGGAGAGGGTCGTGACCCGACCAGTGAGGTGCTGGACCTCTTTGATGTTTTGAGGGCTTCGTATTTCAAGTATGGCGCGATATTGGTCTGGGTTGGCCTCAATGCCTCGGTAGGTGAGCATATACCCTAAGAAATTTCCCCCATGAACCTCAAAAGAACATTTTTCTGGGTTCAACCGTATATTGTGCTTGCGTAACTTGGAGAATGTCTCTTCTAGATCCTGCATGTGTACCTCCGTCTGCTTGGTTTTGACTACCATATCATCTACATAGACCTCCATGTTTCTTCCTGTTTGCCCAACTAAGATTTTGTCTACCAGCCTCTGGTAAGTAGCCCCTGTATTTTTTAGGCCGAAAGGCATCACCCGGTAGCAGTAGTTCACCCCACCTGTGATGAATGTTATTTTCTCCTCGTCTTTGGGGTCCATGCGGATTTAATTGTATCCCGAGTATCCATCCATGAAGCTTAAAATTCTATACCCTAAAGTTCCATCCACCAGATGATCAATACTAGGTAATGGATAGGGATCTTTGGGACATACCTTGTTCAGATCGGTGAAGTCGACACATATTCACTATTATCCATTTGATTTCTTTACCATGACCACGTTGGAGAACCAGGTCAGATATTTGACCGAACGACTGTCTCTTCCCTTCCCGAAAGTAGTCCTTAGGTCAATAACCCCTAAAAGCTGCACAGAGTCACCAGAAAAGCTAAGTAAGATGCCATCATACCTTTTTAACCAACTAGTGGGGAAGTCTATCCTCTGGTACGCTTTCCAATGTAGGATGTCTGTCGAGCTTCCCTGATCAACGAGTACCTGCTCCATCATAAAGTCTTCAATTCCCATGGTGACCACTATTGGCTTGTCTCTGTTGAGGTCGCCTTCGGGAAAGTTCGACCTGTCAAAAGTGATGGCTACTGCATTCGACTCCGCCTGTAATAAATTTACCTGACCCGACCGGTGTGACTGACGTGCGCAAGTGCCTAGGAATCTGCCTAAAATGGTATGAATGACCCTCCTTCTATCTTCTCTCCCCTCTACGGGTCTCCGGGACTAAGAGCGTGGGGCTCTTGATCTTTCTCAGGTTTGGAGCTCAACTTGATCGGGGTGTTCCCTTCCCTCCCTTTGGTTTATCATCATTTTGAGCAATGAACCTTGCCAAATCTCCCTGGTGAATTAAATGTTTTATTTGATTGCGGAGGGAGTGACATTCTTTTGTCGCGTGGCCAGGGGCTTGGTGGTACTCACAGTATTTGGTAATGTCCAACCTTTTCGACCCCTCTCCCCGGGGCGGAAGTGAGAAAAGCCCGGTATTGTAAACCTCATGCATGATCCGATCACGACGATCCTTTAACAGTGTGAAGTTGGTATATTAGAAGCATTGTAGGCGTCAGCGTGCTTGTCCCAATTTTTCCTGGGGCTTCTCCTTTTCTGGTCGGACTGGTGAGTGACCCGATCGGAGGGAGTCAATCGATCGGCTTCTTGTTCGTCTACAGTGATATATCGGGAAGCCCTCGCCCGGAAATCATCCAAGTCTTGAGGGGGTTTCTTGGCCAAGGAATCAGAGAACTTACTCGATCGTAGGCCAAGTTGTATGGCATGTAGCACCACTTTGGGACTGAGATCTTGAATCTAAATGGCTTGCTTGAAAAAGCGGGCCATGTACTACTTCAAGGTTTCATTTGGGAGCTGACGCATATTCACCAGGCTATGCGAAGTTCGTTGCACGGCTCTACTAGTGGAAAACTGGTTGAGGAACTTCTTACTGAGGTCAAAAAAATTGGTGATACTTTTCTGAGGAAGGTGGGAGAACCAACGGAAAGTTGACTTGGTCAAGGTAGTGGGGAAAGTTTGGCAAAAGAGGGAGTTTGATGGCCCAGTAACCAGCATGGTGATGGTGTACATGGTGAGATGTTCTTCAGGATCCCCTCTACCATCGTATTTTTCCATGGACGGAGACTTGTAGTTTGGGGGGTAGGGGCATCCATAATCTAATTGGACCATGGGTGGGTGGCGAAAGGGAGTTCAGGCTCATATCTTGTGGTCTCTCATGTCTGGTAGGAAATACGGCCGGTGACTTTTCATTGGGCATTCGGCCCCCATTGTTGCTGGAGGCTTCTCGTTCAACATCTCTTAGCCCTCCAAGTTCTGTATTCTCTTGCTGTAGGTTGGCCACTGTCTTCTGGAGGATTTCCACCATGTTTGTTAGTCATTGGATTTGATCACCATGATTGGATGACTCTGGGTGATGTCTGCCATCTTCTTCCCATTGGGTGTTTCTGGTATTGACCATGGTTATGACTAAGATTAGGGTTTTTTGGTTGGAAAAAATGGTGTAGGATTCATTTTACCGGGCTCCACAGTGGATGCCAAAATGTTCACACACAGAGTATTAGCACGAAACCCTAGAGAATTCTCCTAGGGATTAGGTTTATTAATTCTTAATATTTGTCACTTAGCTTACATCATGCCTACACAGGTTACATTTATACCTAGGCTACAAACATGGGCCTGGCCCATTAAGCTAATACTGAGTCAACCTTCTACTGACGTGGGAGGGATTTTGGGCATCGTGTGGCCTGCCCCCAATCCCACGGAGGGAACAATCTAAATTCATCTTTGTTGGGTAGTCATAGGTTTGCTTAATAAAAGGGCCTTTAAATTCTGATTGACCCTAGGTTGTGATTGATTCAAGTTTTGTTTCTTACTCAAATTTAAATTTATTGAAATTTGAGCCTTTCTCTTCTCAAGTTTGGCACATTGGTATCCTTTCTATAGGTAGTCTGATCATATACCTCATTGGTTTGAAAATTACCTTTCTTTGGACTTGAAACTTTATATTCTTCCATTCATACAATGTCCATGTATCCCATAATTAAAACAAACCATGTGTAATTTCCCATACTCAAGCTTGAAATTCATGCCTAAAGCAGTGATGAGACAAGCTTATTCCTCAAGTCTAGCTCCACACGAATTCTTGCAAATCTTCCCTTTGAATTTATTAGGGTAAGATATCTTCTATTTTTAAATTATACTACAGTCCTTTGATAGAAGAATCTCTTAACGAATTTTAATTTTTAAGAAAAGTTTGTTAATAGTGTTAAAGTGATTTAATTTATTTATAAATTGTGCTAGTTTTTCAAAAATACTCTCTTACTTTTATTGGAACTAATAAATCTTACTCTCTTTCTACTTAATTAACATTTATTTTACTAATGACTAATAAAAGAATTTTAGTAAAAAATTAATTAATATTGTTGACTCTTTTAAAATCGAGAAATTTGTATCCTCTTTTTAATTTTTTTTATTTAAAGTCATTGTATTCTCATTTTCTACCTAAAATCTTCATAAATAGAATGATTAAATTATTTTCTATTTAAAACTCACTAATCAAAATATCAAAAATTTCACACAATATAAAAACATCTAAAAAACTATCTCTTTAAACCATAATCTCACATCATAAAATTTTTACTGAACTTCTTACTTTAAAACTTTACAAATTATTTCATATCCCAATTATATCATTGGTCAACAAATATTTAGATACAAAATAATAATTTAAAGGTTTTAAGTAGAATAAAAATAACATGTAGATCAAAATATATACTTTAAAAAGTAGAAAAGGGGTTTGACTCATTAGGTTAGCCTCTTCAACGTACTAAAAATGGTGGGGTGAGTTAGAATCTTCACCCACGCATTTCGTCCTGTCTCCACTTACCAACTTATTAGGCCAAACTCATGGATCAGACAAGTTGACATACCAAGTGTTTTTTTTTATAGTTTTTATAGTTATTATTAATTATTTATTTAGTTGAGATTTCTTCTTGTTTTTACTACTTTTTACTAATTTTTACTCATTTTCTTATGTATTAAAATACTTTCTTGATGGGTTTAATGAATCAACCCACAACTTACAACTCATTGTTGTTATATTTCTTTATTTTCTAAAAATTAGGTAAGTTAACCCACAAACTCCTCAACCTTTTAAAAAAAATTAAGTTGGATTATATTCTGAATTTAGATTATCTACATTTAATATGCATTTAATATGTAAAAGTTACATAACTTTAATTTTTTTATATAAGTTATTTTAATAACTATGTAAAAAATATTTTTATACCAATTTGAGAAATAATCAATGTAAAATTATATTTTTAATTTTAAATATCTCCCAAACCAGTGCTAAAAATGTTTTTCACGCCATTTATTGAAATATCGAATGGTAAAAGATTTAGGCTGCGTTTAGTTATAGAAAATTATTCTAGTTTTCTGACAAAATTTTTCTCCTTGTTTTCTAAAATTTTCATTTCCTGGAATAACTAGAAAAATTTTGAAAACCTGTTTAGATGATGTGACACTTTTCCAATTTGAAAAACTAGAAAACTAAAAAAGTTATTCAAGTGCACTCAGTTTTTTAAATTTTTTTCTTTTTTTAAAGTAAGTCCTATTGACCATTAATATTTTGTTATTCATCTAACATCAACAATTATAATGATAAATTAGCATCGAGTGAAATATTAATTACATTGCATAATTCTTTTTCTTATATATATATATATATATATATATATATATATTATACGTGTTAAAATTTTACGTCTTAAACATTGTTTTTTATTAACTAAGAATCCCATAATCCACATAAGAATAATATTAATATTAATCCTCATGCATTTCCATCTTAAACATTGTTTTTTATTAACTATATAAGAAAACTTTTGTTGTCTTAGGATGTTACTTTTAAAATTAAAAAACTAAAAAATAATTATATAAAAAATAAAATATGATGTTAATTATTCAATATTAAAATTAAAATGTTTTATGAAGCCAAACAACTTTTGTAAGTATTTTGTTTCATTAACAATTGTAGTGTTGTCACAATTAATTCTCTTTATATAATTTAGTTAGAATACACTGTTAGTATTGTTTAATTGTAGATTATCATGCATATGTTTATATAATGCATTTTAATTGATCATTTGATGGGAGACTTTTTATGCTTATAGTTTCATTAAACTCCAAATCTAATGTCTATCTTTTGAAGTGTATGTATGTATACTTTGACGTTAGTTGGATACAAATCAAGTTTACAAAAATTCGAACTTAGTTTGATGAATCTAAGTGTGATTTTTTATTTTCATTTCTAAGTAACAAAATTTTCGCTGTTGGCAGTCAAATCAAATGAGCTTTGAGTCAATATGTCACTTCATGTTCACACTTCACATAATGAACCTTTGTTAATGGACAACGAGAATCTGCGTGCAAACAGCTTCAAATTACGTAGCCAAGTTTCGAAGATGTGCAGGAGAGGCGGAGAAAACCGGCTTTTCTAATTTTCCTATTTTCTTAGAAAACTTCTTTTAAGAGTTTTTTGATTTTCTTAAAAAATAGAAAATCAGGTTTTCTATTATTTTATAAATTTTCTTTAAATATTTTATAAATAAACAGCTTTTTTATTTTTCTAATTTTTCTAAGAATAATTTTCTATTTTTCTAAAAAAACTTGTGAACTAAACGTAACCTTAAAGTTTCCAAATTTTTTCCGCCTGCAAATCAACTAATCCATTTCGTTATATTTCCCACCATCGAAGGTAGTTTAACTGGCCTCATTAGTTTTTCTTAGGGGTTGATAAACGATCAAGATGAGTTGACCCATTGTTGCACCCCACACTAAACGATGAAAGTGTTGTGTAACTGAAATATTATTCCACTCATCTCCAATTGTAATGCGTAAATAATTATACTAAAAATTGCACTTACTAATTCCCAGGAAAGACTGGAGGGGTCATAAACAGTCCCACTTAATACCCAATCTCCTTAGACAGAATTTTCTATGCAATTAATAGCACAATAATTCACAACAGCTACTAAAAATAAAACTATTAAATAACCAATAAAGAACACCAAAATTTAACGAGATTCAACTAATTTTGCCTACGTCCTCGGACACCACTCAATTAATATTTCACTTTAGAAATATTATAAAAGGGAGAGAAAGAATACACAAAAACCCTTATAATTAATTAGGTTCTTAGTGGGATGGATTAAAACTAAAGGAGGGGGTTTCCTTATATAAGCTAGGAAGGCCCCCCCTCCCTTTTAAAATTTCAATGTGGGACTTCCACACATAACAGAAAGGAGAATCCTTATTACAAGCAACGTAAATCAATTCCATTTCAGTCAAATAATTTAGCCGAGTTTGGATTTGGGGTCCTTCCCAGCAACTCGGAGAATTAACACGCAGCCCTACAACGAAACACAATTTTATTCAAGTTAATTGAATCTTGTTTCCTATAAATTAAAAACTCGAAGCTTGAAATGTGAACACTGAATACCATGCAGGTATTCCTAAGGTAGATTCCCTTCATATTAACATAGACTAAATCAACTCACAAAGTCAATTTCTTTAGTCCCATTATATAATAGATAGAAAAAATATGGTTCACGCCAGAACAAAAATCAAGCATTATCCATGCTTTCTTTGGTTAAATTATTCTTCTCTAGGTCACCAAGTTATATATTCCATATTAACCACTACATTAACCACCACTTACTTCATGTACTTTATATATATACATACATATATACATACATATATATATATATATATATATATAGTACAAACAAATGCTTAGAATTCAAGCATTGCTAGAAGATGGGGACTGAACTTCGAATCGATTCCTCTGATTACAGAGCTGAACTTCTTTCTCCAAATATAGCTGTAGAGAATGTGTCTATGGCTAGACAACCTTCATGGAGGATCAACATGGATGGACATCGGTTACCAGAAAGGCATATGGAGTCTCATTTTGGCTTTGGATTCTTCCTAAGAACACTGAGTATGCATCAATTGAGCACCCTTTTAAATTTTTTTTTCCCATTTCATGTTTTCAACTTTCTAAAATTGCCTTTTTTTTGTGCTGAAATGAATTTGCATCTTTATTTCTCAGAGAGACAAAGGAAGCTTGCTGAGTATTACAAGAGACAGGAAAGGCTTCTCAAAGGGTACCAAGAAGTGGACTCATACACTGACTTGGGCATGTTACCTGGAAATTTAACAGAGGTTTTTAAAATATGAATTAGCTCATTTACTACTTTATATATATATATATATATATATATATGTATGTATGTATGTATGTATGTATGTATGTGTGTAGTATTTAATTGTTTTAAAGGGCTTCTTTTGATGCATGAAAGGGAAAATTTTCATTTTTAGGATGAGATGAAGGAGCTTGAAAGGAGTGAGAAGGTGGCAATTTATGCATCAAACGTAGGGAACATGGTGCTATTTGTAGCAAAAGTGTATGCTTCCATTCAGAGTAGATCTCTGGCTGTTATTGCATCAACTTTGGACTCACTCTTGGATCTCCTATCAGGATTTATACTTTGGTTCACTGCTTATGCTATGAGCAAACCAAATCATTACCAGTACCCCATTGGCAAGAACAGGATGCAACCTGTGGTAACTGTTTCTTAATTTCCTTCATAAAACACTACTATTTTAATCTTAGTTAATTCCACAATAAATTAGGAATCGAGTGATTAATTGAATTCCAGCCTTGTCTAATTATTTTAATCCATAATGTCATAATATATGTCATATTGCCCAACTCAATTGTCCAATAAACTCTCAAATTAGCCTGAGTATTGTTTACTTTTAACTTGTGACTTCTCTAAATTTTTAATTAGTACTTAATTTTATAAAAAGTCATTTGTGTTAATTTTGGAACATGTATATTGAAGATTTTCTTTCATTTTTTCAGCTTTACTTACTTGGTTGTGTGCAAAATATTTTGACAGGGGATAGTTGTATTCGCATCAGTAATGGCAACTCTCGGCTTACAAATATTATTTGAATCAGCCAGGGAAATCATTACAAAGGTATTAATAGGCGTAAAGCATATCTTTTGAATTCTAAATTTTAGATTTTAAACAATGGAAGAAGAAATCATGAAAAGCACAACATATAGTAGTGCATTAACACATTGATATTTAGTCAAGAGAGAATGCTAAAAAGAATTATGAGACATTTTCATTGAGAAAGTAAATTTACTCATGGGACTAAAACTTCCAAGAAATGCATCTAAAAAAATATATAATAAGATTAACTACGACTAAAGTGGATGGTTTTTCTTTATATAACAATATATTATCATACGCTAATTAAATAGTTTATAAAAAGAAAGGCTCCCCATCTCATTAATATATAAATTTCATGGTCTGATAGATTCTAGCTAATTTGTTGACAGACCCAACCTGAGAGGGATGCAGTGAAAGAGAAGTGGATGATAGGGATTATGGTGGCAGCCACGTTGGTAAAAGTTGCGCTCATGACTTATTGTCGCAGGTTCAAGAATGAAATTGTGAGGGCCTATGCTCAGGACCATTTCTTTGATGTCATAACAAACTCAATTGGTCTTGCCACCGCTGTGCTAGCCATCAAATTCTACTGGTGGCTTGATCCTGTTGGGGCCATTTTGGTATATATGTCATTTCTTAACCCTTCCTGTTTAAAGGATTTTGTTAATTTTATCTCTAACTACTGAGGTTTTTTTTGTTAAATAACAAGATATATATGGTCTTATATTATTCCACATGTGAGAAATGCTAGGAGCAATTATTTCTGAACACATTTTTTAACATATTTTATATGATTAATTAATGTTTTAAAAAATTCAAAATAAAAGGTTGATTTATAAAATCAATGGTTTGACTTTTTATGATGTTTTTTTTTCTATTATACAAATAATAATGCATTATAGGGACAATTACATATGCAGATAGCTATATATACAATCAGCAACTGGGCAAAAACAGTGATGGAGAATGTGTGGTCATTGATTGGAAAAACAGCCCCACCAGAGTACCTTGCAAAGCTAACATATCTTTGTTGGAACCATCACAAGGAGATAAAGCACATCGATACGATGAGAGCCTACACATTTGGGTCCAATTACTTTGTGGAGGTAGACATAGTGGTGTCAGAAGAAATGTCACTTAATCAAGCACATGACATTGGAGAGACACTTCAAGATAAGCTTGAGAATCTCCCCGAAATTGAAAGAGCCTTCGTGCACATTGATTTGAACACAACTCATAAGTTGGAGCACAAGCCGAAGGTGGTGTAGTGAAATTTAGGCAATGTTTTAGGAGCGATTATTATATTGATGGTTTTGGTTAGTATATTCAAATTATATCGTTCTTATTGTGGATTATTATCCTTGTAAAACAGTCAAAAGCTCCTATCCAAAAATAACTTTCCTGAGAGTCGTCTTCACGAGGAAATGAGTTACTTAGCTCGGGATTATTATTGGTCTCATTTAGTTAATATTAGGCCCCTTTTTTAAGCTTCAAATAAGTAATTTTTTAAAAGTAATTTATTTACTAGTGATTTTTATAAAAATAAACTAGTCTATTTAGTTACGATTATGAAAAACGTTTTTTAAAATAAGCCGGTACCTTTCAATTTTTTTTAACAGCTTATTTTGAATAATTTTTTAAATAATTTGTTTTTAGTTTTTTCTTTTTTTAGATTATATTTTAAAAAAATTTAAACAATCATCTAAAACGTAGTAGAGATTAAACTTGAGAGTAATATCAAAATGTAGCTAATACTATCAACTAAGCAAATTTATTGGTACTCACACCATCATTAGGCATGCCTTATCGGTAATATCATTATTTATAGTATTATATTACCTCCAATTTTAAATATAAATAAATTTTAATAGAATTTTTTGTCCTATAATATAAACAAAATTATATTCTTCTAATAATATTTGTTTATTAAATGTCCTTTTTATATATAGTAGTATTTAATATTTTGTGAAATAAATAATATTAGGAATATTTTAGGATATTACATCAAATATTTAATAACATTTGTATAAATAACTATTTTTAACAATTATTCTTAATATGTATGAAAGTATAAAAAAATAGTATTATTTATTTATTTTATGATTTATGTATTGTATATTTAATTTCTAGTTTTTTGTTTAGTTGGGTTCTAAACCCAACTCTACTTTGTCACGTATCTATAATTAACGTCATTATTGAGTGAATGGGTAGGAACGACCTTCGATGTGTAGTACTGAAGAAGCACTAGCCGCAAAACTGAAGTGGACAATGAGCATGCGAGCAAAGGGAAGTCGGCCATGCTTTCATACTTATTCGTTACATTTTTCCAAGGGGCAATAAGCCTAGGTCACCTTATAAATAAATAAAGGTAAAAATGTATGTTTGATTTTTTATGTTTGATTGTTTTTTAGTTTTTTTTTTAAGTTTTTTTGACAAATTAGTTATTTAAGTTTTTAAATGTTTATAAATTTGTCTGAAATTATTAGATAGTTAACATTGTTAAGTGATTTTTTTAATTGACGCATGATAATATTATCACTGTTAAATGAAAATTTCAAAATCAACCGTTAGGATATATCCTTCATTCTCCTCCTCTTTTATTTCCCTTTCTCTCTCATCCCTTTTAGCTTCCTTTTCTTCCTTCACCTTCCACTTCGTTCAATCTCCTTAAAATATGACAATCAACAATATTATAAAAGTGATCAAGATGTTGTCTTGTCATTGCCACCGATAGATTAACCTTTTTCTTAATGCATCCAGCCTCTCATTTTCGATTGGAACCTTCAATAACCAATCTAAGGGTTTACGAATGATACTTCAGAAGCTTTTTCACCATAATGTGTGTCTAAATGGTGAGTTTGATAATTGGGCATATGACAATCACACCAGTTCCATTCTGTGACATGAACTGAATGATTGAATGTTATACAATAACTTATTGTTGGAATTAAGAATATAAAGGTTTTTGTAGAACCTATTCTCGTAGTTTCAAGAACATCCTTTCCTATCAATAATGGTGAAATTCCTTGGCTTGAATATGAATTTACATTAATTAACTTGAGGTCAAATCAAAGCTTATTGAATAAATGTGACTAATTTAGAAGAGTAAAAAGAGTAAAAGGTGTTACCTAAGCTGAGACATGTGGTGGAAGCCCATGTCGAAAATAGCTTTGGAGTTAGGTTTGAGTAATCCCAAATAGATGAATGACTTAGTGCTCATGATTCCATATGTAACATTGTTTTCCTTTGTCTACTCTTTGTTCGATTTTAGATTGTTGCTCACTAAATTTTCTCATTGTCTAAGGAATCAATGGCTCCATTATGGTATTGTTTGTGCTTATTTTGGATTAGTTTATGTGTTTATCCATAAGCATGTGTAACTAATTCGTCTTGCCATGAGGCTAGGATGAATTTTATGATGTATCCCTTTTGAACCCTAATAAAGTTTCACTTGGTTTATATTTTGTTTACAGGTTAATTATTTAACTCCTTATTTTAATTTTAGTTTAGGATTTGATCACTCATATTCTATCATTAGTTAGTGAACATGCAGGAGACCTTTTAGTGTTTGCTAATGAATCTAGGAATTAAAATAAGTATTGAAGGGCTAGCCATAGGTGCTTGGTATTATCTCCTATACTTCTAGAAAGTGATTAGGTTCATAAGCTCAGTTGGTTCTTTATGTACCCTTGAACATGGCTTAGTTCTGATCTATAGGTAGATTGGTGGCAACAAATGACCAAATGACGTCAATAGTATTAGCGTGGGTGATAGGTAAGTACCTTAATATATTTAGGTTGAAAATCTTAAAAGAGAACTTTAAAGGGGAAACAAATGAAAGAAATGATAAGAGGATCTGAAATCCCCAGCTAACAAATCATATCATCACTACTCTTGTTACATTTTTTCTTTTCTTTTTTTTATTTTATTACTTTTTAATTACTTGCATCTAATTCCAACTCCTTTTGATTCGCCTAACATTCAGAAGACATTAGTAGTGAGAGGTTGAGATGATACTCTTTGTGGTTTTGGTACTTGAGGTCCAAAATACTCTTTGTACTATATTGATGAGTGTGTTTTCCCACTAGAGTGAAAACTTTATTCATGATTAAAAATTATTTTATAAAATGTTTACAATATAAAACCACAACATGAAGGAAACCCACATAATCCATCAAATGAATGTCCTAATCGTGGACAAGGCAAAGTTGTTGAGACATCCTTAAATATGAATAATACAACATGACCAAGCCGAGTGAGGGTAACTACTCCAAATATCCTCCTGTTATAGTGACTATTCCCTTAGGTGTTATGCAACTGTAGCCTATAATTAAGGCACCCTACTAATAGGTTATACCATTTTAAAATTAGGATAATCCCTACTTTAGTCCTTTATTTTTCACTTTTGTTTCAATTTAACTATTTATCTTTTCTTAGGTAAGATTGGTTTCTTACTCAGGTTAGCAGTTTCATCTCAGTCCTTCTGTCATATTTCTAACTAACAATGTTAAAGAATATTTTTATAATATTTCAAATTAGTCTTTTATGTTTTTATGTTTACATTAGTCCATTATGTTTATATGATGTTTCAAATGGATCTATCTTAAAAAGTTATTTTTAAGCTAACTAATGGATGTGTTAAACTCTAAACCATATCAAACTATTCTCTCACATCCTTTTCATTCCCCTCATTGTCCCTCTCACACAAACATTTCTTAACCATGAAGTTCACCTTCTCCCTTTCACTATTCACCATTCCTTAATCACCTTCGTATTCTTCCTATTATCCTCTAGTTAACAATCATATTCTCTTCCTTCATCCATTCTCAACCTTTTTCCTTCACCAGCTTTAACTTATTTCCCTCACTTGTCATCTTCGTTTCACCACCCTTACTATTTCCTTTCATCCTACATTGTCTTTTTTTTCAACACACGCATCCTCTTATTCTTGCCTCCTATCTTCTTTCAACTATACCTATAAGAAGTTGTCATGATAATTTTACTATCTCCAAAATGTTGTAACATTATAAATAAAGTATAGGCATGGTTAATGTTCGGTAAGATGAAAAAATGGCATGGATGGTCATGGAAATATGTTAGGCAAATGAGAAAAAGGTCGTAATGGCAGTAGTGGAAAGAGATATATTTTATGATATATTAACAGTAAATTATATAAAAATTAAATTAAATGTATTTGTAACATCCTAGTAATTAAATTAAATTCTATTCATGTCATAGAAATTAATTGACGATTATGGAAGTTTAAATTAAATAAATTAGTTAAGTGGAAAATAGAATTATTTATTATATAAAAAAAGAATCAAAAGAAAAGAGAAATAGAATTTGAAAATAAAAGAAAATAGAAAGAAAAGAGTGAAAATACAAAACCACCTCTAAGTCAAAAAAACTAAATTGGCATTTCCATTTTCTTCTTCCTTTCTCTCACGCACAAAGCTTTTGTTTTTCTCTCTCTCTCTCTCGCATTCCTTTCATGGGTATGTGAGGTAACCTTGAAATTGAAGGTCGTTTCTTTGTCAAAACCTAAAATTGAACACGTACTTAGACTCAGGGGAGTAAGGTCAATGCATACGTACCTTCAATTTTACGTTTCGGTGTAATTCTTTTTCTTCTCAATTTTTCAAACTTTAGGTAGTTTGTTTGAATTTTAAGATTCTAAACTGGTTAAAAGATTCCTTGTAACCTCTAAGTTCTCAATTTTACCCTGTGTTTTGGTTCTCGTGGTCGAACGTGATTTAGTTGAGCTACCCAATGGTGAGGTGGGGAGCCAAGTAGGACTCGGTGGACCAGGCAAGGTTCACGGGTGGTCAGGTAAGACCCCCAGCTGACAGTCAATCTAATTTAGTATCCGGATACTAGAGAGTCTTACATTATTAATTGAGAATCAGTTGTGAATCTATGTGGAATAATTTTGATGTTGATGTATTGTATGATTATTGTGATGACTGACAAATTGAGTGATTTATTATGATGTTAATGAATCAAATAGATATTGAGAATTTGAATTATAGTGGTGAAACCAATAAGTGATGATAAGTATACTATGTTTTTCCTTATATATATATATATATGTATGTTGTGGTTATTTACATTAATTTGCATGGTCGGTCACTTACCCTTACAATTATTTTTAGTGACTGAAGACAAGATTGTTGCGGATGCTGTGGAGACCGGTGCCCGATGAGCAAGCGCAATGCCAAGGAATATGGTTGATGAATGTAACTACGTAAATATATGTATGTGTTATGCTTTTGAGCTTTTGTGGCTATGATGATAGATGTATGGATATGTACATGTTGCTGATATGTGGTGTTGTAGATCACCAATTGACGAATGAGGTGGATTGTGTTGCATTATATCCATACAAATGATATAGTTATAATGGTTGATGAGGACTTATACTTGTGGCGACATAATGATAACGAAGATGATGAATCTGTGAACCGATATTCTAAAATTGTGATATGTGATGTAGGAATCTCTTCAATTCCTAAGGAGAAAGATGGATCTTCCTCTTGAAGCTCCTTTTAGATCTAAGCCAAGCACTCTAAATGAAGTGTCAAATGCTGAATTTGCAATGGAGATATGTAGGCCGTGACTTGTATAGAGTGGATATGGAGTGGAAATTACAAAGAAAACCTAGACCTAAGGCTAAAGAAAATGGAACAACTATGTACTAAAAAAATTTCCTAACGCCTTGTTAACTTCATAAGTTTAGTTTAACTCTCTTTCTCTGGATTAATTCACATATTCTTTTCACTTAATTACGCTAACATCCACTATTACAGCTTTCTGTGTCTCATATTAGCTAGTATTAACTTTATTACTCATTGTAATTATCGATCAGTTAACAGCCACTATGACACACACTACATACTAGTCCCTTACGATATAATTTAAGTTTATAAATTACACACTTATTCTATTCGTACTTATACAACCTTCACTGGCACTACCATTCATCATTTAACATCCAACATCAGTTTAATTCGTTGCTACTCAAGGATACCTTCGTCAACTTCATTTAATAACATACCTTCATACAATGGACTGCATATTATTTTACAACACATCTATATAATCATTTTATGCCAACCTCTTTCATACCAAGAGGTTTACACGCCTTCATATTCATTATTAATTAATTCTCAATCAAATTCTAGAATAAAATTTCTAGAATTTACCTCAATTCAGGGACGGTACACCGACAGAGTCACTAAATGAGCTTAATGCCAAGGTACCTGTGAAACATTCATAGAACAACACAATACAACCATCATATATACCATTTATACAAACATTTATTAATCACACCAAACAGAACTAGCCACAAGGAGCTCAGTCAATTTCATTTTCAGTAGTTTCAATTTAAATTATTAACTTACCCTTCGCAACATTATTATACTAGATCTGTAACATCCCTACTATTTTAGTAAAATTTGTGATTGGCGGAAAATAATAATAATTGTCTTTGAGATTTATTAGAAATTTTGGGAATTATTATTAATATAAATGCAATTATAAATAATTAAAGATTGTGGGAATGAATAAATTTATTTGATTGATTAATTATAAAAGGGTTAAATGAAGAGTAATTGGAAGGAAGTAAAATTAGAAGTTACCAATGGGGGGTAAAAGGTAAGAGTTTAATTAAAACTTTCAAAGAAAATATAAAAGAAAAGAGGAAAGGATAGTTTTGGCCGTGAGCCTTAAAATGAAAAATCTCTCTTCTTCTTCCTCATTCACGTCAGCGTCTTCTTCTTCTTCTCTCTCACCAGCTGTGGACTTGCATGCTCCAAGGGAAGGCCCATTTCGCATTGAAACTTCGAAGTAACTACGTTTTTGAGATCATGGCTTCGAGGTGAGTACAATGGACCCTTTAAATTGAGCCATCTTTCTCCCTCTTCACTTTCTCTCTCTAGCCAAAGGCCATGCATAGTGGGAGGAGCGTCTGTTTTCTACCCCTCCAATGCATGTGAGCTTGAAAACGATAATTGGAACATGAGGGTGGTATAATGTTGATGGGTTTGCATTTCGACCTCCGTAGGTAGCGAGACGGACGTCGGAGGATCGAGTGACGAAGCGGGTGTTGGATTCGGAAGTAGGACCTTGAACCAAGCACTTAGAGGACGTAACCAGCATCAAGAACAAATCGTCGAAGCTTGGAATCGAGGTAAGGGGGTGTTCGGGTTGTAATTAATTAGAATAGGTGTGTATTTTAGATTCGGGTCATCGAACTAAGTATTAAAACGGTAAGAAAGATTACTAGATGATAATTGTATGTGTATGGATGTATGAATATGAATTGTGTATGATTTATGATGATTATGAGATTAAAGTGTTGTACATTATGATAAACCGATGTGTATAGTGGCATTGTGATGACGGGTTTGACAAGTAGGTCGCCCATTTGATAAGTATGATTTATTATTGAAGGCCACTTGATATGTGATATGAGAAGTGTGATATATATACATGTATGATTATGCGGTGTGGGACGGCCGACGGTATGTATAGCCCCTCGTTTCTGGCTCCCGTAGTTTTTGTGCCCAGTTGAGCTACCCAGTAGTCAAGTAGGACTCAGTGGTTGAGGTGGAGAGTCAAGCGGGACTCGGTGAACTAAGCAGGGTTCACGGGGTGTCAAGTAGGACCCCCAACTGAAGGCTGATCCTTTAGTATCCGGATACTAGGCGTCGAATTAATGTGAGAGTCAGTTGTGCTATTTGATGAGATTGTTGGCATTATGTGATGTTGAGGATGTGTTTGATTGCATGTGTTGGTTACGAATTATACTTTGATGATGTTGAAACTTGAATGAAGTTAGGAATCTGTAAATATAAATGGTGGATAAAGAAAAAAGGGAGGTTAATTGCATAATGTAGTAATTATGTATTTCATTCTTAAATTACCATTCTAGATTAATTATGATACCAAACACTCACCCTTGCTGTGGTTTTCTCTTAATTTAGTAACCAGGGACAGGGAGGAGGTTGAAGCTCCGGAGGTGCGCCAAGCGGAGGATTGATGCCAAGGAACCGAGGAATTATTAAATGAATTATGTGTGTAACGTGTAATGAGTTTTCTGTGTATGTGATGCCATAATATGTTGCTTGTGTGTGTTGAACTAATTTAGAATTGGTGTGTTGAATTAACTTTATAATATGAATGATTGTGCTAGACAATGAGTTAGAATTGGTGTGTTGAATGATGTGGATGTGAATTCATGAATGATGCAGATGGTGTGTGAATTGTTTAGTGTCCTTGTGACTGATATGCATTTAGTAGATTGGGATTATAAGTGAAATGTATGATCAGTTAAAACCAATTCTATTTGCATGTTTGGGATGTGTGTAAATAGGTAAATTAGGCCAAATGAGACATTTGAATGTTTAGGCATACTGATTGTGCAAAAATTTTCAGTTTCCACGCATGTGCTGTATAACTCGCTCAAGCGAGATGAATTCTCGCTCAAGCGAGAGTGCTCTACATCTATAGTATAGTCACTGGCCCAGTTTCGCTCAAGCGGATCCAGCTTCGCTTGAGCGATGGCTAGAGGAAATAACCACTATGTCAGATTCGCTCAAGCGGGGAGGATTTCCGCTCAAGCGAGATGTGTTTGCAGTAACAAGGGGGCTACTGGATGATTTTCGCCCGAGCGGATTCAGTCTCGCCCGAGCGAGGGTTGGGGAAATTGATTCTGTGCCTATTTCGCTCAAACGAATATCCCTCGCCCCCTTCCGAGTGAAGGAAGATTAGGATGTTTCCGAGCGAGGCATGACCGAGAGAACCCTTTCCGAGTGAAGGAAGGTTTAGATGTTTCCGAGCGAGGCATGACTGAGAGAACCCCTTCCGAGTGAAGGAAGGTTAAGATGTTTCCGAGTGAGGCATGACCGAGTGGACCATTTCTGAGTAAAGGAAGGTTCTGGCTTCGAATGAAGAAACACCTTAGGGATATTGCTTGTTTTCTTTGTAAAAGACTGAATTGTTAGTGAATTTTCTTTGCAAGTCTCGTAACTCGCTCAGGTTTAAAATGTAGAACTCGCTTAAGAGAGTAGGAACTCGCCCAAGCGACCTTCACTGGTTTCGCTTAAGCGAATCAGGGTCTCGCTCAAGCGAGTGACCCCTGACCTCATTTTCTTCTTCCACTTATTTTAATTAATTCTATTTTATTATTTGATTTAATTACTATTGTTTATTATTTTGAGTATGCTTAAGAAAATAAATGTTATTTTACCTAATTAATTATCATTAAATGAAAAAAATTTATTGTGAAAAATAATTAAACGGATATAAATAAATGTAAAATGACGTAGGACGCCATAAGATCACATCATTTACATGGGGTAAAAAAACTTTTAATTCTCAATATATTTTAATTATTACTCCTACAAAATTTAAAGGGTTTAACTTGAATTTACAATACTTACATACCAGGCACTATTATGGCATTTAATTAATACCTCACTCAATTCATCATAACATCTTACATCATGTAGAAAAATGCATTCAAATATCTTAATCCATCATTACTTCTTATTTTGCATCATACAAATCTACTCAGATATGGTCCAAAACGAAACCGCTCTGATATCACCTTGTAACATCCCCTTAATGATTCCTAAAATCATCCCAGGATTTACTTAAACTCAATATAAATTTTTCACATTTAACATTCTTGGTAATAAATAATAGGACCCTAAGGGCCACACCACTTAAAATAGCTTAAAAAAACTCATAAAACTTAAAAAACCAAAATTATGCATAAATTCACATTTTGGCCAACTTTCGACCTACCTAACTCGTCTGTTTTAACTTTGATTGCTATGAAACTTCACAGGCATTATGTTTTCCCTATTCTAGATCTATTGGCGTAGTCCGTTCATCAAAATTCCATCATATGAATGAGATATGCACAGAAATGCATAAAATTCAATTTTTAACAAATACCATGCATCAAACCATTCAAATGGGTTCCAAATCACTTAAGGCCTATATGCACAAGTCTTAAGTGATGTAGGGTACCTATTGATTCCCTTCGGGGTCCCAAATCCCATCGGATCACAAAGTCACCTGTCTAGATCTCAATTCAACATAATTTCGCCTAAAATACAACATAAAGCCTCATTGGTCATAGCTCATCAATCTTATTCCTAATTCTCACATAATTGCTCATTAACACATCACATAAATACATATTGTACCTTCCAATAATCATTTGCTAACATTCAAGCATATAAATTTCAATGTCAACAAAGAATCACAATTAATCTTGTTAAGGCTTAATGTCTTTCATTCGTAAACTTCATACTCACATCATATCTAATAGCAACTCATAACATTAAATCACAACCACAACTATTAGCTACTAGATAGCGTATCATGGATCAATTCTCAAGCCTAACACATAATACACTTAATTAATTACAGGGTTTTACACGCCACATCAAGTTATCAATATTATCAAGATTCACTACCATGACAAATTACATAGTCTCCAATTCCTTTCTTGGAATTGACTCTGACACGGCCCATTTGGTGCCCGCCTCTGTAGTGTCCATCAAAACCAATCATTAATCACTTAAAACCACAACAATAGGGTGAGTGACTGGAATTAAGAATTAATATAAAAATGTATAAACATACACTAGGAAAAACACATACCTAGCTATCTTCCTAATTAAATACTTCTTCATCAATTAAAACTTCAATTTGTTATTCCACCATTCATTATTTCAATTTCCATTCAACCACATCATTTCATTTGACTTATACACGTATTACCTCAATGACACATGTTCACGCCATCAAACTCTAAATACATATAATCCTAATCATAGCACCTCATCAACAATATTTTCTTATGACAAAGTTAACACTTGACTATCGACCATTCATAAATTTATACTCACCACTTAGTCTCTTATTTTTACAATAATTCATTAACTCAATAATCATCAATACTTGTTCCATGTATTATCATCACCATATTAATTTATCACTCCATCAACTATTAATTATCTCATGTGCATACATACAAATTCATATGAATCTCAATACGCTCTTATTTGTGATAGTCACCATATCATTATCATCAACATGCCAAATCATGTAAAACATAACTGACTCTCAAGCAAGTATCATGACGCCCTAGTATCTGGATACTAAAAGGATTGACCTTCAATTGGGGGTTCTACTTGACTCCACGTGAACCCGACTTGGAGCACCGAGCCCGACTTGGCTATCCATCTCAACCACTGGGTCCCACTTGACTAATGGATAGCTTAACTTGGTCCAACTTGACCACGGGAGCCAAAAGCGAGAGGCAAAACATACCATCAACCGTCCCACACCATAAAACCACATAAGTTCAATTGCTTTCTTTAATTTCTAATTCAAATGGCATAAAAGTCTCACCTTTTAATTATTTAGGGCGGCCATACAGACCCGGCCCATGAGTCTCCACTAGGGTGTCCATACAGACTAGGCCCTAAATATAATATCACGCCATCATAGAGTATTACCTCACCAATAATCAATAGTGATCATAAATCTCTATCATCATGTACAATAATATAACCAATGCCACTTACTATACAATTTCATGATATACATATTACACATTTAAAGTCAAAATCATATCAATACAATTCCACACAATTCATAGATTTTTTATTTCGTCTAACCCGATCACCATATCATATTATCACATCATACATGCACATATCAACATCATCAATACATTATGCCATTACTTTATCATTGACCATCAACACAAAATCATCATTATTATTTTTTTAACTCAACAATATAATGTGACAAAAATCATCATTAATCAATACATTACTCATGATATCTTCTTATCATAAAAGAAAGCATAATTAATTTTCACTATTACTCTTATATCCATTCAGTATTCGTAAAACTCCTCATCACGTGTCTCTCTCTATATATATCAACCTTCACTTCTTTATTTTATTTCATAATTTGTCATCACATTCGCCTTTCCTATTGCTAATACATATAATCATAGTATAACTTTACCCTTATATTACTTTCTTACCAATCTCATCTACTACAAATTATGATTTCATATCATTTCATACAACTTGATTTTACTCTAATATAATTTATATAATAATTACCCCTTCATGATTTATCACACTTTATTTTTAACTCTCTATTAGTCACCCACTTCTCTTATATATATATATATAGAATATATATATATATATATGTACATGCATAACCACTTTTGAATTCACCATTTATATTATGATCTGAACTAGTTTGGACCGGGGTCAAGGATCCGATGTGGGACCAGCTACAAATATTCTTCTCTCTGAACGTTTATACAACGGTCCAGTGGGGATATGGTATTGTGGCCCCTAGTCTAGTGGAAATAGAGGACTTGGAGTCTTTGAGATCCAACACACCAAGTTCTCGCATTGTGAGGGCGAAAGGTGGTGCCACCTGCAAAGGCACTCCAACGCTCAAGTCAGTAAGTAGATAAGAAAGCAATGCTCGAGCGTAAGTTAGAGAATTAGAAAAACGTACCATTGTTGTGAAATCTTTAGTATTTATATACATGCAAGGAACGTAAAAGTCCCTTAAGGTTAGGGGATATTTCGTACTATGTGTCAATTCTGTAAAAAAGCTAACACACGATGTAGGCGCCTCTGCGTCTCTAACAAACATTTCCCCTAACAGTTGTACCTTATACTATTTGTCAAATGTGCAGGTTACTTTCTGGTGTGCCTTAGTGATGACCTGGATTACCCGGTATAGAAAGAATGACTCATCCAGGTAGTGAGCCTGAGGTTTTTACCTGGGACACCGGTATATGAATGAGATCAGGCAAAATTACCTTCCTGTCCTTGGACTAGTATCTAGACCAGATCATGATCCAATATTCGTATGTTTACGTCTTTTCTTCATGTTGCCTTATGTTTCTAATATAAACCATTCACGACCACTTGCATTTAATTTTCTTAACATTACAATAATTATTACCCATAATCCTTTGTCAATCTAGTAATTTATCTCATATTCTCTATTTTTTTAATGTTTTCGATTACTCCTATTCTACATAATCTCATTACTCATCATAGATTATTAAAATTAATTTAAAGCAGTCAAGAGTGGCTATAATATACCATTTTCCTACACGCCAACCATGCAAGTAAGTTTCTACACTAACCTTAAACCTAACACACCCTCTTACCTTGATTCAAGCTTCGGTTAGTTGTACTAGATGTCGAGCTTGCCTAATGACTTGATTATTTTCCGCTCCGCTTTCGATTTTAACACCCACGACATTCAATGGCTTGCTGATGCTCGTTCCAACATCTACGAACATCGAAACACATAATCCATTAACAGTTCACCATACCTATTACCTCTAGAACCATATTAAGCTTGTATAGGGTTCGAACAAGAGAGGGGAAAGGGGGAGAATGTGAATTGGAACCACCTATAGTCTCAAAAGGTACTCTCAAGCTCTGAACTACCATAAAAACGAAAAGGCAAGGTACCCCACATGCATCATCATACACGGCTAGAAAGAGAAAGCATAAGGGGAAGAGAAAGTTTGAAATTAAACCCATAAATGTGCTCACCTTGCTCCACCAATGCTAAAAACATGTTGAATTTAAGGTTTCACCATAAAATTGGACTCCGATTTAAAGCTAGAAGCCACGGTTTATAGAGGAAGAAGAAGAAGAAGCCAATTCACTATCTTGTGCTCGCATGAACATCGTGAAGGAAGGAAGAATGAATTGCTTTTTGTTTTATTATTATAAGGGCAATATGGTTATTTGTAAATTCTTTTCCTATTTTCTTTTGTATCCTTAATTAAACTTTTACTTTTAACTCTTGGTAAATTAAAATTTACCATGCAACTGTCATTGAGAATGACCGGTGCTGCATTATGGGCGGGCGATTTTGTATCGGTAAAAATGTTTGATTATATGTTAAGAAAATTATATACTGTAGTATAATTCCTATCAATAGAGTTGGATCTGCATGCATATGCATTTGCATACAGATGTTGAGGTTTAAAGGTTGTTGGACAACTTATAATGTGCATTGATGTGTTTGAATGCATTTGAGGCAATGCAATCATGTTAAATGGCAATATGTGTGATGACGATTATGATGAATTTTTCGATTGATGTGTAGAACTAAATATTGATTGAATGTGTTGTGGTTCAATCCAATTCAATATCTATTATTTAACATATATATGCTCACCCCTAAGTTTGTAGTTGTTTTTCAATGGATCTGGACTGAGGCAATGAATGGTGAATGGTCACTAAGCCTATGTGAAGTGGATCTAAAAGATTGTGCATATGTATATGATGTAGATGATTGCATAGTTTTAATATAGTAAGCATTTGCCAGCTTCTTTTGATACTTGTACACTTTGTATTATGGATAGGTATTATAGTCTTGATCTTGATGACACTTGTGAGTTTTGATGATGTTAATATGTATTATAATGCTTTGGATTTGGAACTGACATGGATGAATCCATGATAAATGAAATAATGTGAATTATGCCTAGGAATTATTGTTAATTGCATATCTTTTGAATTGAAATGATGGGCAGGTTTATATGTGTGCCATAATGGCCACTAGATGATGAATGGGATGAGAAATATGTCAGTACATTATAGTTGATGAATATGATATGCTTTCATTGCAAATTAGGCATAATTAGGAACTGGGTAGGTAAAAATGGGATCCGTGAGGTTTAGGAACCTCTAGATGGGATCAATAGCTTGTATTTGATATTTTAAACTTGTGAGAATTGAAATAGTCCAATTCCAATAGGATTTGGTAGGTTAATTTGCATGGTAAAGGCCTAAGTTGGCCAAAATGCATTCTTGCACATAACTTGATCATTTTTGAGAATTTTTTAGCGTGGTTGGTTGTCACAAGTCATAAATGAAGTGTTTTAGGTTGATTCAAAGTTTGACAATGAATGGAGATCATTTATGGAAGTTAGGGTGTGTAGAAGTTGGCTTAGAGGTCAATTAGTTGCATAATTCTGCATTTTGTCATGCTAGTAATCGATTACATGCATGGCTATAGTGTAATATATTACTAGAGATTTGAATTGTAAAGTTATGCAGATAACCCTCAGGTATCGATTACATAATCAATTACTAGATGGGGGTCTCCTAGAAACCTGCACAGGTTCTTACGGGTAATCGATTACCACCCTGTCAGGACACCCTAGTTAAATCCACATTTTTTGTCATGTAATGATGGGATCAAATATCCCTAAGCCTAGGTCCTATTCTTAAAAATGAATAGAGTCATATGGGGACGTTCGACGAATATGAATTTTTGGAAAAAGTTTCCTCGGTTTTTTATTTATCTAAGCATTAATTGCTCATAATTATTATTATTGAAAAATATTACATGAAAATATTAATAAATCAAATGATTGAATTGTAAAATAAAATTATTTTAGCTTGATAAGAATATGACAAATGTCTTAATAGCAATTTTCATAAAATTTATTAATAATTTTGTGTAATATTTTTATGTATGAATGCATATTTGAATTTAATAAATTATTTTTACTATTTAAAAAATTATTATAATAATTAACTTTAAAAATCATCATAATTGACATAATTTTATGAATTATATATTCGTACTGCTTTGAGTAAAATGTATCATTAGATACTTTAATTAAAAGATATTTGTTTTTATAATAATAACATTTATCAATGAATAAAGTAAAATTTTAAAAAAATATATTTTATTTAACTTAAAAATTAAATTTATAACTAATAGAGAAAATATTTTATTTGAAATTTTTTGAATTTTATTTATTTTATATTGAAATCATAATTTGTTTATTTTATTCTTTTCCATTGATATTAATATCAACTCAAATCAAATATAAATCAATTAATTCTTTGCAAGGTAAGTATTTAAATATAATTTATATTAGTAACAAATAAATTTATATATAGTCGTTATTATAAAATGAAATAAATATAATTTACTAACAAATTATAAATTCATCTTTGATATTTTATTTTTCTCCTTCAAATATTCACTTAATATTAATTTAATAAATATATTAATATTAAAATTTTCAAATATCCTAACCACACGAAATATTTTAAAATTACACTATTTCATAAATTATTTTAAATTGACATAAATATATTTTTAGTCCATAAAATAATTTTTTTTTAGTTTTGGTGCCTATAAATTATATTCTTCTTTTACATCGTTTTATATTGAACATTTTGTTTTTAATCCACATTGTGAACTTGAATCCATTAATTAATGATAAAAGTAACTAAATTACATGTTATCTTATTTAATTGTTAACACATGATTCTATTAAGTTAAAATACAGCTTTTAGCCGTTAATTAAAAAGTCGCTTTTAAAATTGTTAGAAGATAAAAGTGTTGAGGTTTTTAGTGACAAAAAATTATATTGTAGTCAGTATAGTAGAGCTAAATGTTAGTGGTATGTGTTAGACATGTCAAAACCATTTGAATAAGCTAATATGTAATTGAGCTATTTATATAAATAAATAACAAATTTAAGTTTACAGCAGTCACTAAAAATAAAATTTCAATATAAGAGGATGTAAAAGAATCCCGCATCTAGTTTTATTTATAAGATAAAGAAATTTGTATTTTAATTATAAGGCAAAACTCACTAATTTAGAAGTATTTGATGATTTTTTTCATATTTATTCTTACTTTGAAAAATGTCATAATTAATATTAAAGTAGAATTTGAATTTAAATAATAATAAAATTAAAATGTTATAATATTTATTATGGTTTTTTACTATATATGTTTTAATCTGGATTATCTTATAGATATTAGTACTGAAATATTTTACAGGGGCAAAACCAAAAGACACTTTTCCATAGGGATTCAAAATATATTTAAACTTATTAAATTTTACATTTTATGGTAAAATACCAAAATAGAATATCAAAAATACCAAAATTTTACATTGGAGGCTTCTCTAATTTTACCTTTGTATTTGTTTGATGGTGTATCCCCCGATCCCGTTTGTTACCAAAAAGAAAAAGAAGGTTAAAGGAAAAGAGAGTGGCAGGCCCGTTATTTTGCTGAATTGATTAGGCATAAAGCAATGCCACTCAGAATCTAATTCCTACATAAACCCTCACATACTGACGCTCATCCATGTTATCACATCTAAACACAAAAAGACCCACCAACCTCAATTCCCCACTATAAAAACAACCAACAATGATAACCCATTTCTTCTTTTCCCTTTTACTTCTGACATCCACGTTCGCCTATCTCGCCGCCGCCACCACCGCCACCGCCGGCGACACCGACTTCATCCGCACAAGTTGCAACACAACACTATACCCAGAATTATGCTTCTCCTCCCTCTCTCGATACGCCACCGTTGTGCAACGTAGCCCCGCCCACCTCGCCCGCGTCGCCGTAGCCGTCGCACTCGCAAAGGCCCACCGCACCGCCGCCTATCTCTCCTGCCAAACCACGGCCATCGAGGACGACTCCGGTGCCGCCGTCCGGGACTGCTTCGACAACATGGACGATGCGGTCGGCGAGATCCGCGGGTCGTTGCACCAGTTGAGGCGGCTCGGGCCGGAGTCGGAGCCCGGTTCGGTTCGGTTCGGAGTGAGCAACGTGCAGACGTGGATGAGTGCGGCGCTGACGGACGAGGAGACATGTACGGACGGGTTTGAGGGAGTAGCGGAGGGTACCGTGAAAAGGGATGTATGTGATCGCGTGACCATGGTTAAGAAGTTCACAAGCAATGCTTTGGCGTTAGTGAATAGCTTCGCTAACAAGGAATTCGGAATGCCTTAAGACTATTATTATGTGTGTCTGTTGTACTTTGCTTTCGAGATGTGAAAATGAACCAACATGAGAAGTTTATGTTTATGTAACTTAACATGTGAATCCTTCTTCTTCTATCTTGAAAGTTTTGGTTTCTTTACTTGGTTGTAGGCTCGTAGCTTTGTGCTTTAATCGATATATGCTTTCTCATGACTCATCTGCTTTTTTGTTTTTTTGTTTTACAAGAATGTATACTTCAAATCCATTAAAAAAACAAAAGCTTTGGTGCTTCTTTTTCCTAAGTTACAATTTTAGTTCCTAAGTTTTAGTAAAGTAAAAATTTCTCAACTTTTTAAAATATAAAATGTTTATCATCATGTAAATTTTGTTATATTAAAACCCTAACATTAGTATTTTCTCTCCAAATATTTGATAACCTGGGATAAAAATTAAGATATTTTAAGGTTAAAAATCAGATATTTAGTGAAAAATTGAAGGATTTTCTATAAGATGGCAGATTATCGTCTGAAAAGGTAATTTTTTAAAATAAAAGGCATTAGTTGTTTTTTGTTTTATGAGGGGCACTATTTCTTTTTCTTTATATTGTTATTTTGTGGGGTTCATAAGCCACTAATGCAGAGACGGCAGAAGTTGACAAAAAGTAACAGGCATGATGACCTCTCGTAGAAGCGTTAAGCTCATGAGTTGCAATTTGAATATTGAGATTATATATATATATATATATATATATATATATATATATATATATATAATGTATCATATGAGAAAGACTCTCTTATATGAGAGTGAGATGAACAAATCTAGAACGTACAAACATATAATGGATTCGTTTCTCTCCCTCTCACATAAGATAACCTTTGTCATAAGATATATCCCCCACCACACACACACACACACACACACATATATATATCACTACTAAAATAACCCCAATTAGCCACCTCAAAATAGCGACCACCGAATGTCGTCGCTAAGTAGCGACCGACTAGGAAATAGGGACTGGGAAAATATCTTAGTGACTAATTTAGCGACCAAATATACCCGTCGCTAAAAAGTATGACTAACACCGTCGCTAGTGTCGTCACTAATGACACGTCGTCTCTAGTGCGGTCACTAGATTTCGTTCCCTCCATTTTTTGTTTCCCTCTTTTTGGCGCCAAGTCGTTGCGACGGTACATGTGCCGTCGCTAATAGTGACCCCGTTGCTACTGCGGTCACTAGATTTCATTCCCTCCCTTTTTTGTTTTCCCTCCAAGTGTTTAATTTTAGCGACGGTCTGATACCGTCCCTAATTGTAAGGCAAAGTATAGCGACGGCGGGAGTTTCGTCACTACTAGAAAAACAACTGATAGCTGCCCTCAGTTAGGGACCGACACGTAACCGTCATTAAATGGAGCGACGGAAGTTGTCGTCGCTAGTGTTAGTATCGTAGCGGCGATCGTCAATAGTCATCGTTGTATCTGTCACTTTTCTAAAAATACCCACCGTTTTAGTGACGGTGTCTATCTGTCGCTAAAAGTTATAACTAAACCCACATCAACCTTTCCCCTCAATCACTTTCTCGAGCCCTAACCCCTGACACCAAGGTCCCTTTTCCCTTCCTCTCCAACTCTGAACCTCCAAACCCCTTCGCCTTTTCGACTCTGACCGAACCCCTCTAACTAGTTTCGTTTTTCTAGTCCAAACCGTCCCCATCAGTGATTACATTTCCCTCCCTGGTCAGCTCGTGGATGTATCACAGCTCTTGACAGTGTTCCTGATCGGTGCGGCGGTGCCCCTCTTCTCTCACTCCCCCAGTCGGCTCTTACTCTCTCAGGTAAGTTAAGTTCTCTTCTCTTTTGTCTGTTGTGCTAAAAAAAATTTTCTGATCTCTGATCTCCTTTGGCTGGTAAAACTGTGTCTTCATTGTTTGTGTGGTTAACAATTATAGTTAACCCTGGCTGGTCAATTTCCGTCTTTACTGAACCTAGTATTAACAATATTATGAATTGAAAACACTGGCTGGTTAATCTTTGTTTTGACTTTTTGTTCTTTTATGGTGAAACACTGGTCAATTAAATTTGTGGTTAATAGGGGTTGGATGGAAAATAATATTAATTAGCTGGGTAGTTTTTGGTGAACAATAAAACTTGAATGTTGTCTGGGCGGAAGGAAAACTTATGATAATTTTGAGAACCAACAAATTTTCAGTGTCAAATTATTTTAGAAGCCCGAATACAAGTTTATCTAAAATTTCTAATGAGCTCAAGCCATGACTAATGAGATAATTCTGTTATTGATTCAAAAAATTTGTTGAAAACAAATAGTTACCCCTCATAGTTTTATGTTGTGCAATACTCATTGAACCTTGTATTAACAATATTTTGCAATGAAAAATGTGTGTTTTGACTTTTTGTTCTTCTACAATGAAACACTGATCAATTAAATTTGTGGTTAATAAGGGTTGGGTGGTAAGTAGTATTAACTAGCTTTGTAGTTTTGGTGAACAACAAAACTTTAATGATAGTTTTTGTTTGGCTGAGCATGTGATATTTGTATGGTTTTTGGCTTTCATTCCCATTGTGATAGAGAAAATATGATATAATAATCTATTGTTTAGGGTTGGATTGAAAGTCTTTATTCTTAAGTTTAACTATTATATGATATAATATACAGTGTATTATAAAATTGTAACTTTGATGGGTGAATGCCTTTTGTACCCTTTAAAGTTAAATTTGTGTTTGTTTATTCACACATACACTTTCTTCACCTAAAAAAATACCCCTTCATTGTGGGTCATCCTGTAAAATACCATTTATTAAGGAAACTCAAACAAATACATAAGAAGTAAAAAAATAGTCTAACACATTGAAATGGTGGAGCGGAACGGAGGAGATGAACATATAGAATATATCCAGTTTGCAAATCAAAGGATCAAACCTTTAGGTGAGGGAGGATTAGGGGGTTGAGATTCAGGTTTGGTTGGTTCAGGTTTGATGGTGTGGACATTACCTTCATCCTTTCCTTGATTATTATCATCCTCTGCCAGAACCTTCTCCTTAGTTTTCTGTCCAACTTGCTCAGCTTTTTTAGTAACCCTATTGTAAGCACCAGTGACCCATGCGGCTGTAGTAAACACATAACAGTTCCTCATTATGGCAGATCTAGCACTAGGCACTGACCTCTCAGCTGCTGACATTGCTGATTTTGTCTTCTCAGAAACCTTAAACTTCTCATCCATTTCCTTCACTTTGTCATTCACCAGAATTGTACCATGTATGATGATTTTGTACAGCTCCCAAATAGTCAATATTTTGCAATAAAAGCACCAGCATGCAATCTTCAACAATTCCATGTACTAAACAAAATAGGAGTCACGAGACACTAAACCACGATGATCATAATGAGTGCAGCAATCATGTTGATAAAGGATAAATTATTTGAGTATACTTATATCTTTATCTTCCTCTTGAGGCCTAGCTGCTAAATCATCATGATCAGGTAACTTTGGATGCACATGTTTGGGTGATGATTCGGCTGGCTCAAGTGTAGCAGCTCGAGCAAACACTTTCTTAACTTCATCTTGTCTGTGTTGTTCGTGAGGTAGGAAACTGATCATGGTGGAATAGTACCCAAATTATCAATTAGTGAGTTCTAGTGAGTTAATTAAGTCCTATTAATAAAGTTAAGACAAGAGTGTTAGGGGAGGAGGGAATGAGTTCAAGTTGAATCAGGTGGGAAGAGTTTTGACCTTTGGACTCAATGCCTTGATGAAACTCTCCTGCCATGTCTTCAATCTTCTTCTCTGCTACTTCGATTTTGACCTTGCATTCCTTAAATAAATTATCAATTAGTTTATATTCTCCATTCAACTTCTAATATGCTCCTTCTCGTTCTTCCAGAGTTCTTTGCAGATCAGTAGTTTTACTTGCTATGTCATTCTTTTCATTCTCCACCACTACAAGGCTTTCTGCATGTTCTTCTCTAACTATTTCACAATGGAGCTCCAATTCTTCTTTTGATTTCTGTAAGGGTTTAGGGAATCTTTTCACAGATTGTCAAGTTAGGATGTGAAGGCAATTATTTTCCCGAAGCCTCATCTTCTTTTTCGTGAAGCTTTTCTTGTAGCAGACAACCCTTCCTCTTTCTCAGCCAACGTTTTCTCCAGTACAGTAATTATTCCATGCAATGCTGAATTTTCCTCTCTCAGCTCAGAGTTATCATGGTCTTTAGGTCTCATTTGATCTTCAACTTCACTCTTCCGGTTGTGTATGGAATCCACCTCCAAGTTCAGCTTTTCACACTCCTGTTCTAGTTGCTATTTCTCATTCTGTAGGGATGCCAAATGACGTTGAAGGCTCTCAATTTGTTCACTGGAAGCTAGTATTAGAGTTGAACCTTCTTCCTTCGCAAACTAATGTAACTTGTAAAAAGAACTTTAGATTGTTGGTGGGTTGAGAGATCCCATGTCAAGGAGTCGAAGTAGGAAAAGATGATCCTCATCCTTTTTTTAATTAATATTTTACAAGTTACATTAGTTTTCCATGTTGTGGTACCTTCTACTTGATATACTATAGTTTCTATTGAATTGTTATCCTGGTTGAGAACATGTAGTTTAGTAAATTAGTCATTGAAAACAAGTGCCAAATAATACACCTCATTAACTCCAAACTTAACGGATGAGAACATAAATGTAACCAAGATAGAGGTTCCATTGAAGTAAAAAAAACACAACCCCTCATCATTAGACCGATTTTATTTTATTTCTTATATCAACAATAAAACTCATAATTTATAAATCATTTACACTTGATATCTCTATCATTAAAGCCTCTTATCTCCATGGTTACAGTAGCGAATTAACTTAACAAATGTAAGGTGTTTGTCATAAATAAGAACCTTGGAGACAAATTGCTTACCTTAGTGGCTATCTTATAGCAACAACTTGTAGAAGCATAATTGAAATGGAAAATAAGATTAGCATGTTAGTAATATATTGGGTCTCAGTACTGCCATGGATTGTCATTTGACTAATATCTGCATGATTTATTATGATAACTTTTTCTTTTTTAATTATCCAGTTCAGTCCATAGTTTAGAAAAACCATTTTTATAATCACTTGAAGGATAAGTAAATTCACTTGTCTTTTTCAAAAAATAAATCTTGATTTTTTTATAACAGTTGCAATAAAAATTTAACTGTGGTAACCCTGTATTTCAAAAACTGAGAATTATGATTAAATTGATTTAGTTTATTTTTAAGCTCTATTTTCTGGATTTGCAGTGTCTCACGAGATTTCAATTTCAGTTTATTTTTGAGCTCTCTTTCTATAGTGCTTTAACTGTTTTTATTCTTTCTATAGTGTTGTAACTGTTTTGATTTGATTGAAGTACTGGTTTCTGGTTATCATAATTGTTTCAGATCACCTGATGCATTGTAGTTACATTGTTAGAACATGACTGGTGATGTCAATGTTTAATTAACTAAAAATACTCTAAATGATTCAATGTTTAATGATTAAAATGTTGGCTTACAGAAAGAGATGACTGTGTCGTAATTCTATTCTTACAATAAATTAAAGGTATGAAAAAGACAAGTTAAGAAAAATTGGATGATTTAACGTCGTTAAGTAAAACAAGTACAATGAGTCTATTCTGACAAGTTAGCTAAATTTGTTTGTAAAACCCACTTTTTTGGAACTCAATTGTATGGAACTAAGAAAATAATCATTTTTAAGGATATTACTTTCCGCTTCTTCACAGGTCACCCTGATTCAATCAAAGTCACTGCATGAAACTGGTTTATTGGTTTGCTCTTCTCTAATTGATGTATGCTTAAATCCCCTCTAGGATACAGTTTATTTTTTAATGCTTCTTTAGTCATTGAGGATGTGAAATATAATTTTTTTAATTATTTAATAGTTAATATAGATTTCACATGTCATAAAAAGATACCATCAAATTTCAATTCACCATAAAATAAAAAATTTATTTCTAATCAATTACATTTAAATAACTTAAACTAATAATAAACAAACACTTAATCAATTAAATCAATCTTCATTGATAAAGAACTTAATCTATAATTTGCTTTATGTGTCTCTCTTTGTTTAGTTTCCTTGCTACTTGTAACTGTCCAACCACTTATTTGTTTGTCATGCAGACTAGCACACGTTACGCGTGGTCTCTGATCGTCTGTCGACAGCTTCATAATCATCCCTGACTTTTTTCCTAGGTAATCCCCTAACACTGACTTTCTCATTATGTCAATATTTGTTTGTTAGTAGAGAGCAGAGCTCATTAGGAATTGGTTTTGATGTGTTTATAATGTGTTTTATGCATGTGTAATGTTGTTTGCTAGTGGAGAGCAGAGCTCATTAGGCATTGGTTTTGTGTGCTGATAACATGATTTTTTATGCATGTGTAATGTTGTTTGTTAGTGGAGAGCAGAGCTCATTAGGAATTGGTTTTGTGTGCTGATAACATGATTTTTTATGCATGTGTAATGTTGTTTGTTAGTGGAGAGCAGAGCTCATTAGGAATTAGTTTTGTGTGCTGATAACATGATTTTTTATGCATATGTAATGTTGTTTGTTAGTGGAGAGCAGAGCTCATTAGGCATTGGTTTTGTGTGCTGATAACATGAGTTAGGACTTAATACCTCTCAATATGATATACAATGCGTAGCATATATATTTATCTATACTGGGAAGTTTTCTGTATGTAACAGGGCGTTTCTAAATTTGGGAAATGTCTAGTTTACAGGGGAGACTCTCCCAAAATTTTGGGAGGCTCCCTTTCTTAGGGAACTTAAAAAATGAAACTAAACTTTAATAATGTAGGGTTTAGTCGTGTGTGTACCCATTAGATTCCCGTTCAAGTTTCAAAACAACCGGCTGATGTACCGTGTTGTGTTGGATCTTGAATTGTCCCGGTTGGACAGTTTGGTATGAATTTATAACCAATAGGGCGTAACCCATCAATGTTGTATGTGGTCTATCTTGAGACGTTGAATGTTCATTTGAAATTTCAGTTATGGTGTTTCGTATTGTCCCCAGGGTGCATGTCTGCCTGCGGTGTTTCATACCATACGTATCTCTGTGTACTCGGGGACCAATGCGAAATGCTACCGAAATTTCAAATGAACATCAACAACACAAGATAGACTACATACAACATCGATGGGTTACGGATGGTTGCATATTCATCCTGAATAGGATAGGGCCCCACCAATTTGCAATATCAAAGAGATAGAGAGTGATTCACAACCGATAGACAAATAAAATTACAATAATTTAAAGTAATAGAAATCGTGCTTGTTAGATATTGTAAATGGAGGTACCGGCAAATCGGCGATGGATGTACAACTGACTAGATCGCAATCGGTGAGTGACTAAGGAGTTTATGATGGGGCTATTGGAGTTCATTCCATTCGCTATGGCAAACACGCCTGGATTTGAAGTGACTCAGAAGATTCGTTGTCCGTGCTCAAGGTGCAAATGCATGAGTTTTGAATACACGGATGATGTCATGTGCCACCTAACTGAGAAAGGGTTCATGGAAACATACCACTGCTGGTACAACCATGGTGAGCAGTTACCGCCAAGACCATCAGGCGTAACCGTGCAACAGTCTTACTACGAGGTTGAAGGAAACATGGATACGTACAACAACATAGAATAAATGGTGATGGATCATGTTGGACCCTTCACAGGGCGTACGCTAGAACATGATGACCAAGCAGGGAATGAGGATGACAATGTAGAGGAGGATCCTAATCTGGAGGTGAAGAGATTTTATGATTTGTTAGCGGTGGCTCAGACTCCATTGTGGGACGGGTGCAAGAGTCACACTGAGTTATCCGCCTCCCTAGCTGCTTTGAGCCTAAAGGCAGATTATAATCTTTCTGGAGGTTGTTTTAATAGGATGGTCAATCTGATGGGTTCCACCATGCCTAATAATCATCGAATGCCAACAAACCTGTACCATGCTAAGAAACAAGTGGCAAACTTGGGGTTGGGTTGTGTGAAAATAGAGTGTTATGTTGGCGGATGTATGCTGTTTAGAAATGAGTTTGCAGATAAGAGTGTCACAAAATGTCTACATTGTAATGAGGAATGCTACAAAACCGTTAAAAGGAGAAGGAAGGTAACCCGGGCGGCCAGGAAGAAAATGTGGTACTTCCCTATAACACCGCGTCTTCAATGCCTGTATGCCTCATTGTCCACGACAAAACATATGCGTTGGCATGCTCTGAACCGAACACAAGAGGGGTTTCTTTGCCATCTTTCCGACGGGAAAGCATGGAAGTGTTTGGATGAGCTATATCTGGACTTTTCTGGCGAGCCGCGCAATGTAAGACTTGGCTTATGTACTGATGGGTTTAACCCATTCGGTCAATACAGAAGAGCTTACTCTTGTTGGGCAGTCATACTGACCCCATACAATCTGCCTCTTGATATGTGTATGAAGAGGGAGGTCATGTTTCTATCTATACTGGTTCCAGGACCTAAAAATCCAAAGGCAAACATAGACGTGTTTTTGCAACCGTTGGTTGAAGAGTTATCACAATTATGGGATGTCGGGGTAATGACATACGATGCGTCTTTGAAGAACAATTTTATGATGCGTTCTATTTTGATGTGGACTATTAACGACTTCCCGGCCTATGGTATGCTTTCTGGATGGTCAACGTCTGGGAAGCTTACTTGCCCTGTATGCATGGAACATACCGGGGGGAATCACTCCCTGTTAGTGGCAAGACAAGTTTCTTTGACTGTCATAGAAAGTTTCTACCGTTGGATCACCCGTTTAGAAGAAACAAAACCGTTTTTAAGAAGAACAAGGTTGTTAATGAACCTCCACCCCGTAGGTTATCCGGTGCACGAGTTTGGCAGAGCGTCGAAGAGTATCCCTATATCTGGGACAAGAGTGTTAAGGATTTTACGAGTTATGGTAAGGAACACCACTAGGTGAAGCAGAGCATCTTGTGGGATTTGCCATATTGGAAAGACTTGTTGTTAAGACACAACATTGATGTCATACACACTGAACGTAATGTTTTCATGAATATTTTTGACACTGTTATGGACATCAAAGGGAGAACAAAGGACAACGAGAAGAGTTGTCTAGACCTTCCGATTTGGTGTTATAGGAAGAAGTTGGAATTGAGGGATGCGGGACGTGGAAGAATGTTTAAACCCCATGCAAAATATGTTTTAACTAGACTGCAACAGATTGCTGTGTGTATTTGGATGAATGGGTTGACCTTGCCTGACGAATTCGCTTCTAACTTGAGTAGATGTGTCGACGTGAAGGAGGGGACGGTGTTTGGCATGAAAAGTCATGATTGCCATGTCTTTATACAACAACTATTCCCGTACGCGTTTCATGCCTTACCGAAGCCTATTTGGAAATCGTTGGTGGAGTTGAGTCACTTCTTTAAGGAGTTGACGGCAACTTCGTTGACTGTGGAGAAACTTGTGAAGATGGAAGAAACTATCCCAGTATTGATTTGTAAGTTGGAGTAGATTTTCCCACCAAGTTTTTTTGACTCGATGGAGCATTTGCCTATCCATCTATCGTACGAGGCCTTGGTTGGTGGCCTGGTGCAGTATCGTTGGATGTATCCATTCGAAAGATGAACACCAGAACTCTTTAATTTCCTTGCAAACACTTCTTATAATAGTATTTTCTAACTTAACATTTATTTATGATGTTGAAGATTCTCACGCTCTTTAAAAGACAAAGTGTCAAACAAAGCCTGCATAGAAGCATCAATTTGTGAGGCATACTCAGTCGAAGAAATGATAACTTTTACTTCTTTCTATTTTCTGACGGAGATAGAAACTAGAATGAGTAGAATTCCCCGCAATCTTGGGATAGCCACCCACACAGGGTTTGATGAACAAATATCAATTTTTAACTATCCTGGTCATCCGGGGGGCAAGCTCACAAAATGTTACATTGATGAGAAAGATCGAAAGGCGGATCACTTATACATTCTTCTAAATTGCCCAGAAATGAAACTGTTTCTTGAGTAAGTCATAAAAGTTATATGTTACATTCTAAACCTAGCTTTTATAGTATCTAAATTTGTTTCCTTTAAATAGCTTATATACAGATATGCTAAAGCTTGAGCAAAATGATTTAACTGATGACCAAATTCATAGTGAGGTGTCATCCAAGTTCGTTGGTTGGTTCGCACAACACGTAAGACCCATATACCGAGTGTTTTTTATCTGTGCTTCTAACTCCCAGTATCTAACGATGACCTATTTGTAATGTTGTATATAGATACAAACCCTAACAACCATATTGAAGATTCTTTACTCCAAGCCCTTTCTTGGGGGCTAGTGAAAACTGTTAAAAAATGGCCTATTTACTACGTAAATGGCTATAAGTTTAATATTTTTGAATGGAGTGAAGGGATGCGTACCCATAACTACGGGGTTTGTGTTAGAGGCACCACCGGACAGTTAGAAGAAGATTTTTATGGAGTGCTGAAAGAGATTGTTGAAGTTTCATTCTCTGGACGACTAAGAAGAGATATTGTTCTCTTCAAATGTGATTGGTTTGACAACACAATCGGCATTGGAACAAAGGTTGACAACAACTACAGCTTAGTTGAGGTCAAGAAAAATGGTAGATATAAAGGGTTTGATCCCTTCATTTTTGCCCAACAAGCTGAGCAGGTTTATTACACCGACTTCCCGGGAGGACATCGGGACTGGTATGCAGTAATCAAGGCCAAGGCCCGAAGTCAGATCACTGACAATATCTCCGAGGAGGTCGATGATGCTTATCAGCTTGCACCACATGAGCTCAACAATGGTAATTTGTTGTTCAACATTGATCCAGTCATAATGGATGAGACACTCGCCAGTACGGGGGGTGAACACATTGGCAAAGACCTTATCTCTCGATCAAAACGGTCTAGGGCTGATTTGGATACTGATGAAGTTGTTCAAACAGATAACCATAGTGACACTAAAACTGAGGGGGAATTTGAAACTGAAATAGACACAGAGTATGTAGTTGTTAAACATATATACATAGGTTTATATATATCCTGAGACTAACCTTTCTTTTCGTGATTTTATCCACAGATGACGGGACGTCGACTGCCCTTCAGTAGGGGTGGGGGGTCCAGGACCCCGGTATCCCATCTGGGGACTCCCACCCCAGAGCAGGGAACCACTCCATCACCACTGCAGACAACTCCATCACCACCACAGCGAACTACTCCATCACCACCCCAACTGACCACCCCATCACCACCACAGCTAACCACCCCAGAGCAGACTCCTGGAGTTGGTGGCTTGGAGAACCCTGGCCATCAGGCCACCCCACCTCCGGTATCCCCTCTGCCCATGTTAGTACCCATGCCGGCTGGAGACGAGTAAGTCACTAAAACTCAAATACTTTTATGTTATTTGTATGGTACTTTATTTTAAACTTTAGTGGAAAGACTTGTTGGTTTATGTATGTTACTTTAATTAGTACTTGTATAGATTGAATTATACTGGGAACTCTTCTGTTTGTAACAGGGTAATTATTTAAACTTGGAAATGTTACATTTACAGGGGAGACTCTGTCGAAATTTTGGGAGTCTCCCTAGATTGTATGTTGTTATACTCCTGATATAATTGTTGTCATTACAGCTTTGTTGATAGTAGTAGCACTACCAAAGCGATTACTAAGGTTTTGAAGGCCCAGTGGGATGGTCCATATATATCTTGGACAGATGCTCGGAAGGTTGTCCAAGATAGGTGGTTTGACACCTTCTCGGTAAGTTACCACATCAATTTGTTGTGATTTGATTTGTAAAATAGACCTCTTATTAATTTTGAATTCTCATTTCATTTTATAGCGTGATTATCAGTGGGCAGAGGGTATGATTGATGAGATTAGGAAGGTCTTCGCCACAAAGACCTCCAAAATCATCAAGAGTACCCTTTGGAAGGTGAGGGACAAGGGTGAGCGCCCTCGTTGGATCCCGGAGGACCATTGGGATGGGATGGTCCAGAAGTGGGGCGGTATCCCGTTCCAGCAGGCGAGTGCTCAGAACAGGGCAAACAGAGCCACCGATGCTGCAGCCTCAGTTTACACTGGGGGTAGCATTTCAACCCTCGAGCACAAGAAAAGATTTGTAAGTATATTTATGTTAAACATTTCTATTATGATTCATCTGACATGTTTACAAATAATAATGTCAATTTTTTTGTCCACCACAGGAGCTGAGGGAGCACCGGGAGCCTTCTTTGTTTGAGGTCATGCAAATGACCAAGAAGAACAAAGCCGGTGTATGGGTAAACCAAAAGACTATAAATCTAGCGGTATTTACTTTTAACTTATACATGCTTATAATTTACAAATCAACTTACTAATCCTATCAGTATTTTTGAATTTACAAGAGGCGTATCAGGCCAGGAGGGCCGAGAAAGAGGCGGACCTGGTGGCTTCGACTCCTGAAGGGGAGGTTCCTCCCACCCTGTCTTATTCCGACGACAACGCCATCTATATGGAGGCTGTTGGCGGTGTGAACAAGAAAGGGAGGGTCTTTGGATTGGGTGGCGTCGGCACGCAGCTGGTGTGAACACCTCTTTTGGTCCGGTCCAAGTGGAAAGAATCTTCTTTTATACTGCATTCCAACTTAGAATGATCGAATCCGAGTAGAATGACTGAGAATGGAGCACTTCCGAGTAGAACATAACCACTGTTGGGATAAATCTGAGTGGAATGACTCAAAAAATGATCAGATCCGAGCAAGATGACTCTGATGGAAGCATTTCCGAGTGGAATATAGACCTGTTGGAGGCAAATCCGAGTGAAATGACTCAGATTGGAGCAAATCCAAGTGAAATGACTCAGTTTGGAGATAAATCTGAGTGGAATGGCTCCAAAATGATCAGATCCGAGCAGGATGGCCCTGAAGGAAGCTTTTTCGAGTGGAGTATGTCCCTGTTGAAGAGAAATCCGAGTGGAATGACTCAAAAAATGATCAAATTCGAGTCGTAATGAAGCATTTCCGAGTGGAATAGGCTCCTGTTAGGGAATCCGAGCAGAATGACCCATAAATGATCCAATCCGAGTAGAATTACTCAGAATGAGTCATTTCTGAGTGGAATACTATTGCTGATTGAAGTGAATCCGAGTGAGAGCTTTCTGAATGCGAGAAATCCAAATGAAAGAATACTGATTGAGGAGTGTGTTTTTCTGGGCGAAGGCTGAGTCCGAGTGAAATAATCCCAACATCCGAGTAAGCACATCCGAAGGAGAAATGCTGATTGAAACCTTCTGATTGAAGTGTAAAGTTCAACTCTCAGTGAATCTGGGTGGTCAAATTCCGATTGAAATAGAAGTTCGATTATGAGTATATCTGGGTAGTCAGATTTTGATGGGAAGAAAACCGATTCCGAGTGAAAATGTAAAAGTTTCCAAGCCCTGATTGCAAAGAAGGTCAACTCCAAGTGACAAATCCGAGTGATAACTCCGAATGAATATTTGTCGATTGAGCCATTCTTCAATCAGTTTCGTTGACAATCTTCAATCGGTTTCTGAGTGACAACGACTGAATGAAAGGATTTCTGAATAAATGTGTCCGATTAGACTGAAGAAAGGCAAATCCGTGTGAAATCCTTCTGAAGATGACTCCCAAGTGAGTGTACCGAGCAGCTGGTTGCCGAGTGAAAGTGATTCCTGATTGAAAAATAAGGACGAGTGAGTGCACTGAACAATTGATGACTGAATGAAAATTCTGAGTGAGGAGAAGGCTCTTTCTGGGTAAAAATGTCCAAGAGTCCAATTTCTGAGTAAGAAGAAAGGCTCTTTCCGAGTGAAAATTGCCAAGATCCCAAATTCTGAGTGAGAAGGCTCTTTCCGGGTGAAGAATCTCCAAGGTCAGTTCCGAGTCATTCCTTTCTCACCCACTCCCGAGTGAGTACTCTCACTCAAATTCGAGCTATCCTTTCACCCATTCCCAACCCAATTTTCAGTCAGAACCGAGTGACACTTCAGTCAGTCAGCCCTCTTCAAACCAATTCCGTGTCATCCCTCCTCAAACCAATTTCGAGCCCCCATTTCATCAATTCTGAGACACTTTTCACTAATTCCGAGTGACACTTTTCAATCAGCACCGAGTCCTCTTCAATCGGTTCTGAGTCAATTTTCACTCGGTCTGATTGATTGTTCCAATCAGAATTGCCTTGTTTGTCCCCTCAATCCAATTGCACACTTTTTCACTCGGGTTCTTCTCACAGCGACCCAATACCGAGCAAAACGTCCACTCGGCCTTCCATAGGAGAGCTCCTCCCAGAAGAATTCTCACTCGGAAAGGACTATTTTTACTCGGAATTGACTCGAACTGAGGATGAATGCTGACTGAGAGGCTAATCCGAGTCATCCTCTCTCGGATTTCCACATTGTCTCTCAGATTTCAATATCCTCTCTGGGATTTCCACCATGCTCTCTCGGATTGCACGTGCTGATTTGGATTCCCACGATCCCAGTGGATCCAGGAATCCTGGGAATGGCAGACAAGGGGGCGGAAGTGGAGAAATTAAAAATTCTCCACCAGCCGCTATCCCCCCATTATTTTAACAGCCAGGCTGTCTCCACTAGGCGCATGGGTGAGTGGAGACTCGTGCTGTCAAAGCACTCATCCCATGTCTTGGACCCCCTATAAATGCCCTGGCTGAAGAGGCTCAAGGGGTTGGATCCTTTCACCTTAGAACTGAAACTCTGCCTTTATCCTCTCTAACAACCCCACTCCTCCTTCTCCTCACCCACACCGTACATCCTCTCCCACACACCGTCCTAATTTCCTCCTCAACCCTGTCCCCTCTCCTCTCCAACAGCCCCACTCCTCCTTCTCCACACCCACACTGTACATCCTCTCCCACACACCGTCCCAATTCCCTTCTCCACCAACCGTTCTCCTCAAACTCCTCTCAACCCCCCACTGCCTTTCTCCCTCGGTCGGCCCCTTTCTCACTCAGTCGGTCTCTTCCACCTTCAGTCAGTTTCTGACCCACTCGGCAGTCTCTTACTCCATCACTCGGTATTCCACTTTTCACTCGGTATTTTCATTTTTCACTCAGTTTTCTATTTTTCACTTGGTTTTACCATTTTTACTTGGTTTTTTCCTTTTTCTCACTCGGTTTTCTCTTCTCCCACTCGGTTTTTGCTCATTTTTCCCTCTCTTTCCCGAATTTACTATTTCCCTTTCTCTCTTGTAGCTTCTGCTACCCTCCATCCTTTGCTTTGTAGTTTTTTTTTAAAAAAATAATAAAGGGAAATGGATGTTTCATGTGTTTTCTTTCAAATCTAAGTAAAATCAAAAATCAAAAAAAGAAAAAAATCATTTTTAGTCAATGTCGTACGGAAAATACTTCCGTCTACACAACCTCTATAGGATCCGTACACGTGCGAAGAACTTCGTCTTGTATGGGTTCACCACCAAAATGATACCCACCAATATTTTCCCAATCTTTTCCTAAAAGAAAAACAATCAGAACTACGTAACCTTGATTTCTTGATAATTCAAGAATACGTAGGAGCGAGACTCAACTCCTGTCGGGCCCATCTCTCTTATTTCTTTTTTTTGTTGTTTTATTTCTTTGCTTTCGCGTTTCTTTCATAAGTGTTCTTTTTTTGTCGCTTCCGTGAAAATCAATTTAGACGTGACGTCTTGTTGATTTCCCCCTAGTTTTGTTCAAGCCTCGCCACAATTCATAGGGAAGGGATACCTAGGACGAGACGTCCCGCTTATCTCTTTCCTATCCCTGTCCCTTTTTTATTCGAGGATGTCTAATTTAGGTGTGACGTCTTATTAGCATTCTCTTCCCCTCTCTGTCTCATATCGAAGTCGAGTTTAATTCGGATGAAACGTCCCGTTGACCTCGCTTTGACATTCTATGTTTGTACAGTTCTCTTACTCCATTCCGTCATTTTCAAATAAAAATACAAAAAAAAGAGAGGAAGAAACCATGTTTTATTTAAGGCTATTTATATTGCGCTTTCAATCTTGGTACTGTTTCTGACAGGCGATGTAGGGTGCTAATACCTTCCCTACTCGTAACCGACTCCCGAACTTGAATCTCATTTTTTAAACCAGTGCTTTCACTGAATTTAGTTTTTTTTCCAATGTTTTTCCTATGGATAAAAACGTTGGTGGCGACTCCCTGTTTTTCTCTTCGGAAAAAAAATCTTTTCGAGGGTCGGCCGCGCCGTCGCGATCCAGGTTGCGACAGATGGCGAAAAAGGGGAAGACCCCTTCCTCTTCCTCTTCGTCTGGTCTTCCGACTGAGGTTGCTCAGGTAATTCAAAACCTGAACGATGAGCTACAGGAGGAGCGACGTCAGAGGCAGCTTTTGGAGGAACGGGCCGAGGCGGACCGACAGCGGGCCAAAGCATGCCGATAGCGGGTCGAGGAGCAGCACACCGAGACTCGTCGGTAACTTGCTCAGCAGCAGGAGCTACTGATGCAGTTGATGGCGAGGCTACCTCCCCCCACTTCCCAGGCGCCCCCACCACCACCATAGGATCCCCCACCACCATGATTGTATTTTTATTATGTATACACATTGTATATTTCATTTACAGTTTTTATATTATATTCCATTCAGTATTTATTTTGTCATTCTTCATTTATTATGTCAATATTTATTGGTAATTAAATTCAAAGAAAAACACCTTATTATGATTATCATTAATAATTCAACCTATTTGATAAATAAATTTAATCCATTATTTTGTTTTTAATAAAAATTTAATATTTAAAAAAATTATTCAAATTTAATTACAAAATTTTATCACCCAATACAAAATATTAATCAACATTTTTAAAGTTAAATTAACATAACCTATAAATATTTAACCAATTTAAAAAAATTAGAAATTCCCATTAGCGACGGAGGACCGTGGTCGCTGTATGACTACCATTAGCGACGGATAGAAGTGGTCGTTGTTTGGCCACAAACAGCGACGGAGGGCCGTGGTCGTTGTATGACTACCATTAGCGACGGATGGAAGTGGTCGCTGTTTGGCCACAAACAGCGACGGAGGACCGTGGTCGCTGTATGACGACCTATAGCGATGGATATATGGAGTCGTTGTGTGGCTTCCCATAGCGACAACTATAAGTGGTCGCAGGGTGGCTGTTAATAGCGACGACCATGAGTGGTCGCACTGTGGCTGTCAATAGCGACGAAGTTGTGAGGTGTATAGCGACGGGTTATGGTGGTCGCTGAACGTGGTCAGTTAGCGACGGTTGAAGTCAGTGAAGCAGAGACCATGTTAGCGACGGCATTATCCCGTCAGCATTTTAGCGACGGTGTTTATGTGGTCGCTGATCTATCTTCGACGAAGCTTTTAGCGACGGCTATTTGGACGTCTGAAATACTGTCTCTAGGGTTGTTAGCGACGGCCTTGGTATGGATTAGCGACCAATTTTGTCCGTCGCTAACAGTTATTTTTTTAGTTGTGTATAGACACACACACTTATGTGAGAATAAAGTGATATCTTATTTGTTGAAAAAATTTACATATTTATTACTTATCATCTCTGATTGATTTTTTTTTAACTTGGGAACTTATCCATTGTCTTGTCTACAATCTTGCATTCACATGAAAACATTAAAATATAAAAAAATTAAAAAATATAATAAGTAGCCTGTATATGCTTGAAAAAAATGTTTCTCATTGTTTATATAATTTATTTTATATATTTACAAATTACTTTGTAATTAACCTTAATTTGATAGCAAAAAACACATAAAATATAAATCATCTAATTATAATTTTTATAGTTAAAAAAATGGACCATCTTACGATGAAGAATTAAATTCAAATATTAAAAAACTATTTGATACTATAGAATATGATGAAAAATTTTATAAAAAGACAATGATAATGGCGAAAGCATAAATGAGGAAAATGATTCCAAATTAAAAAATCAATTAGAGATAATGACGTAATAACTTTTCAAGTTTTTTAGGAGATAAGATGTCATTTTTTCAGTTAGAATAAAAAAGAGTACATGTTATTTATTTTAATTTAAAGTAATCATGTCACTTGATTTTATTTGAATGATCATGATGAACTGTTCTCATTTCTCAATATGTATCATTTTGTTCTAGTATTGTGATTTCTAGTGTAATACTATCTTTTGTCAACCATGATTAGCTAATCAAATAATATATACAATGAAAAAGATATATTTATATACGGTAAATTACATTTTTTATCATTTATGTTTTGAGCTAGAGTTAAGTTGGTCATTTATATTTTTTTAACTCAAAAAGGTCTTACACATCTTTTAAGTGGGTGAGTCAGTCTTGTCCATTATTTGTTAACCTAGTCAATAGAACTTGCGCTCATGGTGCTTAAGTGGATTAGACGTGTACAAGTGAGAGACATGTGGTGTAAAAATACCAACTAGGATTGAAATTTAAAAATGAAAAAAAAGACTCATATCACCAAACATAACATTTTATTCTCCATATTTTCAAACCTAGCCCATTCCTTTCTTTTTTTTTCCTCCATCTCTCTATTTCTCCATAGATTTATCCATTGCGTGGCCTTTTTAGAGGGTGAAAGAAGAGTGTGAAACAAAAAAAAAGGACAATGCCTATTGATAAAAGAATGTTGTACATAGTAGAGTAGTGGTTATTAGCCACAACTGGTTCATGATTCCATCATGGCTGGCAATATAGGGCAATAATTGGTAGGAATGGTGGCATCTGTACTTTGTTGTTGCACCTCCTCTATCTACGACCAAACTAAGAACCTATTGCTCTTTTCTCAAATCAAGTCACGCCTTTTTTGAATTGACATCTTCGTCAATTATTATGTTGCTCCATTAATGTCACAACCACTGTATATTGCTCCAGCTCCTACTAATAACCACCAGTCTAGCCATTGTTGTGTCATAAGAAGATGAAGCTTGTAGATAATGGGTGAAAGGTTTTGATGGTTGGTTTAGATTCTAGTGCTTGGGATGTAAAAAGGGAAGTGGGTAAGTGATTTTTGTTTGTTATGAATTTATGGCAGTTAAGAATCACCCGAAACCCACATTTCAGACAAATCAAAGTTTGTTTTTGTGATGCACATCGACGAGTTCTGTTAACTAGGCTAGCATATGTAACAAAAAGGACTGATCAAGACCAACTTAAAAAGCATTATGGGCCTTTTTTAGTAAAATAACACATGAAAGGCAATCCAAGTTGATTCTATTTTTAAACATAAGGGATCAAAGTGTTATTTTTCCATTTATATAAGAATAAGAATAATAAATATGAATCACATAAATTATCAATAAAAATGATTACATGTTATTTTTATCATGTGAGTTTTTTTAAAAAATACACGACTTTTGAGGTAATCATGTGATAGTCATTTTCTTATGAACAATCATGTGGCAATCATATAACTATGAAAATCCATGTTTGATTATATATATTTGTCATTCTTATTTATATTACTTATATAAATCTATCATTTTCTTAAGATATGTTATACACACATAATATATCACATTGCAAAGACTTTCTTATGTGAGAGTGTGAGGAATAAATTTGATTTGTTAAATCTTATCATGAGTGGTTGGATTAAAATATCTTAGTCATGTGAGTTTTTACAAAGTCAAGTGACTTAAAAAACTTATAATGATGACTATACAAATGGGGTTGTACAACTCATAATTGTTGCTTTTACTTTCACCTAAGAAAGTATTTTTCATGTGATATGTTCTTTTATATAAATATATATATAAGATTAAGTTAAATCGATATAACTTTAACCAATACTCTTATTAAGTCATAATCCAATGATTGAATTAACAATCTAACCATTGAATTATATTTATATATGTAGATGATCTTTGCTAAATTTTATTAGAATCAAACAATTATAGGTATATAATCAAAAACGCCTTACTTTCATATGTTTTAAAAATTATATATTACATTAATTTTTTTGTACATGAATGATGTACCAAATAATTTTAGATTGGTCTAAATTTTTACTCGTATGATCTATATGACATGAACTTTGAATCCAACAGGGGGTTTCATTCCAATAAAAAGTTATAGATGAGGTATAACAGTTAGTTAAAGTTACACCGATGTAACTTGATCTCATATATATACACTGTTAAAAATTTTATTTATGTTAATTAATATAGGCTGATATATTATTTATAGAATTTATATTAGCTATTTATATTTAATTAGGCTCAATAAAAGTGATCTAATATCGGTGAGCCTTTTAGACTACCAATAATACTAAAAAAAATGATATGAGCTTAAATGAGTAAAAACCGGGATTTAGGCCGCTAGGAGTTAATGAGAATCCTAACATATTTAAAATCTGAAAGAAGTTCATGATCCCCAATACGTAAAATCAAAAACTACTTTTCTCTCCCCATCAAAGAGAAAGATCAAGTCTTGTTGAGGAATTTGGAGATTTGGTTGAGGAAGATCATTACACCAAGAGAAAGGCTATTCCGCTCTAACCTTCGATTAACGTCAATGGATCTAGGTATTCCTAGAATCCTCTATTTTATTCAATAATCTAATGTGATGGTTCTTATGTGTTATTTTGGAATTCCATAAAGTCTAAATAGGAATTTTCCAACAATTGATATCAAAGCCTCGCTACTGTTAGATTATTGGCTTTCTATTATTTGTATATTTGTGATAACATGTTATGCATGATTTCATTTTTCCTATATATATAATGTTTGGCATTCTTTAGAATGATATGTATTTGCTGTGAGTATAAATTGCATGAATTTGATTCATCTTTTTCTTGCGTTTCTATTTCTAGTTAGAATTAAAAATAAATTATTAATAATAATAATAGTTTGAATTCAAGAAATTTAGAGCATCAAAACAAACAAACAAACAGACAAACAACAACAACAACAACAACAACATGTGCGTTGAAAGGTACAACCATGTTGATGATACTATCGTAGAAAAGAATGGAGAAAGGGGGAAACTCATAAAAACGTAAAAGAAAGACCATGAAAGATTGAAAGGGTTCAAGCTTAGATGTCTTCAAATGGAAAAATTATTATAGAGTTCAAAATCAATGCTTTTAATTGATATATTAAGTGATATACGGTAATATTTATAATATTATATTATTTTTTATTCATATATCATTGTCAGTCTCATCATTCATCAAAGACTTTTTCTAATAGGCATCACAAGGTATATGATCCGGTGTGAATACCGACCCCATGGGTAAGTGCCACCGGTTACAGTAAACATAAACAAATACCAAGTTAAAACAGATTAAACGCTAGACAAGGTGCACACTAACTGATGTGATCACACAGGAAAAGGTGTACTAAAGTCAAAACTCAAACCAAAATCCAGTATGGAGTAGGTGATGATGACCCCGGTTAGTAAAGCTACTATAGTCAGAGTCAGATGCAAGTGGGCAACTTGCATCTGCCAAAGCTGCAGCCTATGAACATTGTCAGGAGAGGTCAAATCACCACTTGCAGAAGAACTATAAATATAACTCATTCATTAAGTTATAACACAACAACATTTTGACAAGTTTAATATTCCTGTATTCTCCTTTCTTTTTCGTAATAACCATATTAACTTAAGCATCAGAGTCCCTTTTACAGTTACACCTCTGATGTGTCCCATTAGACTACGGCTGGAATCAACCACAGAAAAAACCTTTAAGTGAAGAACATAGAATCCCCACTAGACCCGTGTACATAATACCGTACTCCCATTGAGACAGTGTAAAAGAGAAAGAGAGAGATTAGGACATTTGACACTGGTTTGTAAGGGGTAACTTCATCCCCCTACACTAGTTAGACCTTTGGCACACCCTATGGGACATCATAAATTTAAGTCCTACATCGCAATAAAATAAGCAAGTCAAGGAAAATAGCAGGAGAAACGGAACTTCGGAGGGCCATGTTAAAAACCTTGCCTAGAGGGTGGAACTCCAAACTCTGAAGTATGGTGCTGGGATTGTAGAAACACCGGGCATGGAATAGAATCAAGGAAAAATAGAGGCTGTACTTCATCCTGATCCTCGAGATGAGATCATTAGGCAACTTTAATTGGAGATTCAAGAGTTGAAGAGGGGCAATGAGGTAGGAGAAAATGCAGCTGGAGAACGGAAGCAGCGTGAATCTTTTTACACGCAAGAACACTCACAAGCCCAGACGTACGATGAGCAAGATTCCACCTATTAGACTGCGGACCCGAATAACCAAAAAAGGCCTCAACAGCCGGCAGGAGTGGAGAGTATCGATTTAATGTACCCTTTACAAGAAGATTGATGAACGTGCCCATTTCGAGGCACTTGTAGACCCCTTAACTGCTGTCAATAGGAAAATATACTGGAGAAATTGACTCAAGGCGTCATCTATGTAACATCCTGAAAATTGATAAAAATATTAAATTAGGGAGAATAAATAGAGAATAATTATGCTTCAATTAATTGATCCATTGGGATAATGGAATAACTAAATTGACAATTTTTATGACTATCAATAATTAATTATGGCCTTTAAAGCTGAAATAAATACCCGATTAAAATATGGGTGTTAGACCAAGTTTCTCCGATTGAAACATAGTTGGTCAGGGTGATAGAGAATAATATTGGGAATCTAAATGTATATTTGGAATAAGTTTTAGATAAAGTATTAGGCCCGAATGAGGATCCTGTTTGTTATAAAACGGGAAAATTCTAATGAAGAGTTAAAATTTAAAACAAAACCCTCTTTTTCCCCTCAAATTCCCGTCACTCTCTCTTCCTCTCAAATCACTTCCTTTTTATTCTTCTTCTTCTACTTCTTCTTCCTCTTCACTTCCTCTCAAGAAAAACCAAGTGGGTGTGCCTCCTTCTCCTCTCTATTTTTGTTTTCTCCTTTAAGCAAGGAAGAGGTTGTGTTGTGAAGCTCTCATCTCTTTCCCTCTCTTATTTTTGTCACTCTCTCTCACTTTCCTAAGGGTTCTTTTCATTTTCTTGTGGTAAGCTCTTTCCTTCATTTTATAAGCTTTAAGCCCTAGGTTATGAATTTTAGGAGTGTTGCATGAAAGAGGCATGGTTTAAAAGCCATTCTAGACAAGCCCTAAGGTGAGGTGTAAGATTTTAGTGTGGTATTGGGTGTGTGCATGGTGGTACACAAAAATGGGTGTGCATAGGGTGGAAAATAATAGACATTGATGATGGTCGTTGGGTTTTGATGAAACCCTAACTTCTAGAATTGGGGAAAATGAGAAATATAAGCAAATAGAGGTCTACCCATGGTGATTGGGTGATATTAATGATGAAAAGTGAGAATGATGATGGGAAATGGTTATGCATGTGTAAACCCTTTGATGATCTTAAGCCCAAAATGTATAATAATAAGTATGAGCACCTAAACCATAGTGACTATGGTGGGATAATGAAATAAAAGTGATATTAGAGTATAGTTGGCATGAACACTATATAGTTAGACCAAAAGTATTTAAATCTTGGTGGTTGAGATAGAAAGTAATTGTATGTGACATGTTATGTAATGTAGGAAACGACCCAATCGGTGAAGCGGGACCTTCGGACCGCGTCGACTACTACTTTTCCTAAGGTAGGAGGGGGGTAACATTCTCTAAATGTATAACTTCATCCATTGTTGATTTGTGTATATTTTGTATTGGTGTGATCCTTGTGTTGTTGGATGAAAGATTAAATGATGTGTATGAATTAAATGCATTTGGAAAGATTGGGGTGGTACTGTGAGTGTGTGAAATGATACCTCAATATTGAATGATTTATGACTTGTGATTGTTTGCTTAAATGCCATAATTATGATTTGAATGTATATGGTGTATGAACATCCATGATATGTGAGTGGAAGAAATTGATGAACCATGATTCCCACTAACAATTGATATAATGAAATCCTATAGTGTGTGATGATGGTGATTGATATGGATGTTGAAATGCACTAAGTAAATTGTGGTTATGTTGGATGTGGAGTGGTTCCTAAAATGCATAGTGTGAGAAGTACATTAATTAGCATTTGCATCCATGGCAATATCATACACTGTCTATATGGAATGTTAGGGGTTCCAATAGACAGGCCCAATGGGAGGGTGACCTAGTGCACAAGTAAATTTATGTTGTTCCCTAGTGATTCATTAGAATCACGAAGCTGTCCGTAGTTTGGTGACGAGGCACCCTACGTGGGGGTATAGCTGGCAATTCAGGCGGGCAGCCCTAAACAGGCAGCGCTTTATCGGGCTACGGGCCATTTAGGGCCGAACTAAAAAAGGTCCGCAAAAATTCAGGCCTTAAAATTAAAGGCCCTAGCCCAACCCTCAACGGGCCGCGAGCCACTTTGGGCGGCCCGCTTTAAAAAAAGTTAAAAAAATAAATTTAAAAAAATTAAAATTCTATCCAAAAAAAATTAAAACTACATAATATTTTTTTGTGGAACAACTATGAACATTTGTAATATTTTTTTAAAACGTTTCATAAAAATTTATCATTAAAGTTCATAATAAAAGTCTACAAAAGTCTATATTCCACACATACAGTGAGATGGTGATCCAGTCTCAATACCGGTATCCGATCTCCTATGTATATTTCAACGTCTTTGATGAGACATCTACGTGTAACCGGTGTCATCGGTATACATCCGGACTGTAATTCCGTATCAGGCGTTCTCTCTATACCGGTTGTTCAGGATAACACCATGACATCGGATAATACACACGTCACTGTGCAAAAGACAAGGATTGTTGCTACAGGGATCGATCAATAATTCCCTGCACTACGAGCCAAATTCTGCTCACGGGAATGGTCAACTTGTTCCCTAATCCTAGTCTACATTCTCTATGCTCAATATAAAATAGCCACTTGACCCAATCATGCAGGTAAGTGCGCAATATAAAAATGCTAATGGGAGTTGGTGGTTCCCCACCAACGTGTCCTCGTTAATCGAGCCAATCAGGTATATGAACTCACTTCATGATTGAAGAGAGGATCTTCTTCAGCTCCTTTACGACTGATTACTCTCTGAATACATTCCTTACTTGGAATATAATCACTGACTTGAGCGTCGGAGAATCTTTGCAGGTGACACCACCATTCGCCCACTTCAACGCGTTAGGTCGGTGTGAAGGATCTCCAGGACGCCCAATCCGCTCTCCTCATTCAAGGACAACGGATACATACATCGGATACACATGCATCCGGTCTATTATACGGTATTGACATACTATTCGTGACTGGCTTGAGATCGGATCTCTTGACCCCGGTCCAGGACAGATCATTGGCACGCCCAGTGGGACCCGATAAAGTTATTCCCATATCCTTTGACAGAGCAGGTAATCCACAATGGAGGGCGAAGCACAAGACTTTATGGAAAATCAAACTGAAGGCAGAACCAATCCCAACGCCTTCAGAAAACTCAACTTTGATTCTCATGGGGGCAGCTCAAAGAAGATAGTAACAGTGTCTGATCCTGATCCTCATGATGAGTTGATCAAACAACTTCAGAGAGAACTCGCTGAATTGCGAAGGGAAAAAAGGCAAAGCGAGGATAGAGAATCATCTCGCACGCGAAACACTCCCCACGCGACTGATGGTGAAAAGTCCACCACTCTTCAGTACTCAAATATCCCTACGTTTGAAAGGGGAGAACAGACTCGCGATTCTGAGGATGCAGCTTCCCGAAGGAAGAGAGATTCAACAACAGCACCCCCATTGTCTTACAATCTGAAAGTTCCTTTTTCAAGGAGACTTATGGGCATCAGCATCCCCAAGCACCTTCAAACTACTCAACCACTTTCCATCGGAAAGTATAATGGTGAAACTGATCCAACTAAGCACCTTGATGCTTATGTGTTTGAAGCCATGTACTTGGGGGCTGATAAAGACGTGATGTGCCGAATGTTCCCTCGAACATTGTCTGAGGAGGCCCTCGGGTGGTTTAAAGGCCTGCCTTCTGGATCCATAGATTCTTGGACGAAAATGGCAGCTGCCTTTGAAACCCACTTTGTCATCTCCAGAGACGTGCCCAAGACGTCCCATACCTTAGCTCAGATTAAACAAGGTGAAACAGAGGGTTTAAAAATTTTTTTGAAGAGGTTTTATAAGGAGGCAGCCCTGGTTCCTAACCTCACGGAATCTATCAAGCTGTATATCGTTATTGAGGCATTGCAGCCGAGTTCAGCTTTCGCTCTTTCATTAGCAAAGAGCCCTCCAGCAACTTTTGAGGAGTTCAGAAAGAAAGCCTCAAAATACGTGAGTATAGAGATGCATTTGGAGGCAATAGATGCAAAGAAAAAGCCCCCAGCACCACTTCCTCAAACCCAGAAGGGTAAGGAGAAGACGAGGTCAGAACGCATGGAGAGGCCGTTTACAAATCCTAAGATTAATAACCACCCTCCTCGACCTCGAGAAAGGCACGTCAATTCCTTCAGCCATTATGCACAATTGTCTGCCAGGCCGTCTCAGATTTTAAGAGAGGTCGGATGGCCAATGCTCAGCACATATGGCATCAGAAGACCAGCCCCTATGAAAAGACCAGGAAATTCACGTAAGTACTGTGATTTTCATGAACAAAATGGTCATTCAACTGATGAATGCCAAGCTCTAAAGAACGCGGTTGAGACGCTAATTAGAGAAGGCAAGTTGAAGCAATACCTGTTCAAAGAAAAATCCTTTGACAGGGCAGAACGGAATGAGAAAAGAGAAAGAGATCCAGACGATGGGGATGACAATAACCCCAGTCCGGTTCGAAAGTTCTCTGCTGCAGAGAAGCAAAAAGGTGTGATGACTGATAATGCAGCACAGAAAGACAGCATGCCCCAGCAACAACGTCAGGGCCGATGTGAAGTTATCGACATGATTGCTGGAGGGTTCGCTGGAGGAGGAGCTTCAATTACAGCCCGTAAGAATCATCACAGAATGGTTCTATCTGTGCAAGGGAAAATCAAAGACAATCGCCCTTACAGAGGTGGGATTAAAGCTCCCACAATTTCTTTCTCTGACGAGGATTTTGGCCCAACCATTCCTGGTGGTGACGATGCTGTAGTCATCACTGCTGTGATCGCCAACAAGGACGTCCGAAGAATCCTTGTTGACCAGGGAAGTTCCTGTGATGTTATTTTCTATAATTGCTTTGAAAGAATGGGTTTTAAAGACTCAGACTTACAGCCTTACACGCAGGATCTAACAGCTTTCAATGGCGCAAAGCAACCAACTAAAGGGTATCTTGACACCCTTATCTCGTTTGAAGGCGAGCCAGGAGCCAGGACGGTTAAGTCTCGGGTGCTAGTGATTGATGTCAAATCACCATTTAATGGCACCATAGGCCGTCCCACTCTGAATGCAATGGAGGCAGTTGTATCAACCCCTCATCTCCTTATCAAGTTCATTGACAAGAATAATGCTGTGTCATCTATCTGGGGTGATCAAGAGATGGCTAGGTACTGCTACAACCTTAGCCTCAACATGACAAAGCTGGACGCCTCCAATAAAAAGAGGAAACTTAATGATGCTGGAACATCGGCTGGATCTGTAAGCCTTGTCGACCTGGACCCTAGAGCGGATTTGAACATTGATCCGTTCAACCCATCAAAGCCCACACCGGATGGAAGTTCCAGGGACATTGTCTTGGGAGATTCTCCAGAAAAGATCACCCATATCAATGACAAGCTAGATACTGAAATAGAGCAGCGACTACTGGCTCTCTTGCAAGAGTTTAAAGACCTCTTTGCATGGACTGCAGCCGATATGCCAGGCATAGACCCTGAATTCTGCTGTCATAAACTATCCGTCTATCCAGAGACGAAACCTGTGGCCCAAAAGAAAAGACGATTGGGCCCAGAGAAACAGAAGGCAGCTTGCCAGCAAACTGAGGAGTTGCTGAAGGCCGGGTTTATCAGGGAAATCCGATATTCCTCTTGGCTTTCGAATGTGGTGATGGTCCCTAAATCCAATGGTAAATGGAGAATGTGTATTGACTACATGGACCTCAACCGCTGCTATCCAAAAGATCCTTATCCTCTTCCTAATATAGATCGGATGGTGGATGATTCCTCTGGTTATCAATACCTGAGCTTCATGGACGCTTATTCTGGTTACAACCAAATTCCGATGTGCGAAGAGGATCAAGAGAAGACAGCTTTCATAAATGATCGTGGTGTCTTTTGCTATACAGTCATGCCCTTTGGCCTGAAAAACGCTGGGGCGACATATCAGCGCATGATCAACAAGGTTTTCGAAGGTATGCACACCAAACTTGTTGAAGTATACATTGACGACATAATAGCAAAGACACCGGTTGGTGGCGATCATATTGAGGACCTACGCCAAGTATTCACCCGTTTGAGACAATTTAACATGAGGCTGAACCCAATGAAGTGCACATTTGCTGTCCCTGCTGGGAAGTTTTTGGGTTTCATGTTAACTCAACGTGGTATTGAGGCCAATCCAGGGAAGTGCCAAACGATTCTAGACATCCAGAGTCCTAAGAATCTCAAAGAAGTCCAATCCCTGAATGGCAAAGTAGCAGCTTTGGCACGATTCATGCCGAAGATGGCTCACAGGTCGCTCCCCCTGTATAAAATACTGAAAAAGTCCAAGAAATTCGAGTGGGGACAGGAACAAGAAAAAGCTTTCCAAGAGCTTAAGGAGGTGTTATCCAAACCTCCCATTCTCACAAAGCCTGACCCCGAAGACACACTCATTTTGTACTTGGCTATTTCAGATGAAGCTTTGGGCGTTGCCTTGATAAAAGAAACTCCTGATGGACAAAGACCGGTCTATTTCACTAGCAAGACCTTGCAAGGTGCTGAGATCCGGTATCAGAAAATTGAAAAGGCCGCCCTCGCTGTTGTTTGGGCCTCACGACGGTTGCGTCCGTACTTTCACGCCCATCCAATCATAGTGAGAACGGATTTGCCACTCCGTTCTGTTTTAATCAAGCCCGATCTCGCTGGGAGGATGATTAAATGGTCTATTGAACTCTCCGAGTTTGATATATCCTACGAACCCCGCAGCGCTATTAAAGCTCAAGTCCTGGCTGACTTTATTGTGGAAATGACAGGGACTGATCTAGATTACCCTCGAGTCCATTGGACCATTTACGTTGATGGTTCATCAAACCAAAGAGGCTCTGGAGCAGGTGTAGTTCTAGAAAGTGATGACGGAGTACACCTGGAGATCTCCCTTCGTTTCAATTTCAAAACATCCAACAACCAAGCTGAGTACGAAGCTTGCTTGGCCGGGCTAAGAGCTGCAATTGACATCGGAGCTTCTGAGGCGACACTCTGCAGCGATTCACAGCTGGTGATTTCGCAGATCTTAGGAGATTATCAAGCTCGCGAACCTCAACTCCAATTATACTTGAACTGTGTCAAGGAGTTGACTGAGAAATTCTCAAAGGTGGAATTCAAGCATGTTCCACGTGAAGAGAATACGAGAGCGGATATACTCTCCAGGTTAGCAAGCACTAAACGACCAGGTAGCACAACTACGTTGGTTCAAAGCACGCTAACGTCGCCCAGCATTCCTCTTTTCCCTTCTCTAAACGCCATAATGACTAACTCCCTTTACGGAGATACATGGATGGCTCCTTACATCCGTTACTTGGCTGATGGACAACTACCTACGGATGAGAAGGAAAAAACGAGGATAAGGAGAGAATTACCATATTTCACTATGATTGATGGTAATCTCTACAGAAGGGCACTCTCTGTGCCCTATTTGATCTGTCTCAAAGAGGATGAGGTGCAAGATGTAATGGAGGAAGTGCATGGAGGACAATGTGGACACCACGCCGGAGGAAGAAGCTTAATGCGAAAAATCCTCAGAGCTGGATACTGGTGGCCCACAATGAAGCAAGACTCCATTGACTTCGTCAAAAAATGTGATGCTTGCCAAAAATTCTCTAACCTTCACCACACACCGGCGGAAGAACTCTTCACATCCGCTGTTCCATGGCCCTTCTACCAATGGGGTTTGGATATTCTGGGCCCCTTTCCAACTGCTCCTGGGGGCATCAAATATCTCATTGTAGGGGTCGATTATTTCACTAAGTGGATAGAAGCAGAGCCGGTGGTGTATATTACTTCAGCCCGAACTCGTCGTTTCATGTATGAAAACATCATAACACGGTTCGGGGTCCCAGCACGGATTGTCACAGACAACGGCACCCAGTTCACGGATAGAAAATTCACAGATTTGCTTGAAGGGTTAGGAATAACCCAAATATTCTCATCCGTCGAACATCCCCAAACTAACGGTCAAGCTGAAGTGGCCAACAGGGAGGTGCTGAAGGGACTAAAGAAACGCCTTGGTGAAGCCAAGGGCGGATGGACAGACCAGCTGTGTCATGTCCTATGGGCATATCGGACAACGCCTTATTCATCCACCAATGAATCCCCATATCGCCTAACATACGGGGTCGAGGCAATGATACCTATGGAACTGCAAATTGCTTCCACAAGGGTTAAGTACTTCTCTGAAGAAACCAACAATGCTAACTTGGCATCCGAAATAGATATCATACAAGAACTCAGAGAAGACGCTTTCATCAGAGATCAAGCCATCAAAGCCAAAGTTGCTCTCCGGTACAACAAACGAGTCCAATCAAGGACTTTCAACGTTGGAGATTTGGTTTTGAGGAAAGCAAGTATAGGGAACAAATTCGCTCATCAAGGCAAACTAGCCCCAAACTGGGAAGGCCCATACAGGGTATCCGAAGTTACTGGCAAAGGCTCTTACCGCCTTGAAAACCTTGATGGCACTCCTATCCGAAATAAATGGAACACCCAAAACTTGCGCATCTACTATAGCTAGCTGTTGGAACCATCTACACTCTCCTATCCTTATCTTGGATTGAATACTGGAGAATTTATTTTCGCAGCTACGCTCTCATTGTAATTCTTATTTTTGATTTAATAAGAATCTCTCACAACAATTTAACTCTTTCGAGTTTTTCTTATGCTGTGATTTTCAGTTTATCCGGTGTACAGAAGCATATTCAGGACGGATGATCTCAGCTACTTATTCTGTAGTTGACGATGTAACTCCTCGAATATGCGCAACGCACAAGAACATACTCAGGACGGATGATCTCAATTACCCATTCTGTAATTGACGATGTAACTCCTCGAGTGTGTCTAAGTATTGAAGGCCCAGACTGTAGGATTAAACCGAACTCTGGGTACGGTTAGTAAGTTTGGCTGAACACCGGTGAAGGCTCGGATTGTAGGATTAAACCGAACTCTGAGTACGACTAATAGGATTAACCGAACATCGGTGAAGACCTGAGTTGTAGGATTAAACCGAACCTCAGGGCATGGGTTGTAGGGCTGGTCCTTTTTCAAGGCCACAAACCGAACCCCATTCGAAGACTACATGGGTTGTAGGGCTGGTCCTTTTTCAAGGCCACAAACCGAACCCCATGCGAAGGCTTGGGCGCAGTAAGCTGGTTCTTCTTCAAGACCACGCTGAACCCCAAGTGACGGGCGCAGTAGGTCCAGGATTAGCCCTGATCTGAACCCCGTATCGAAGGCTCGGATTGTAGGATTAAACCGAACTCTGAGTACGACTAGTAGGATAAACCGAACGTTGGTGAAGAATTGCCATTGGATAAAACCAAAGACCAATTGAAGAACGGCTAGTAGGATTAAACCGAAGGCCAAATATGACATGGACTGTAGGATCAAACCGAACTCCAAACACAACAAGTAAGTTATACTGAACTCCAGATTAATACTCTCATGAAGTTCTTTATTTGGAAATTTTATAGCTTATAATTCTGAGTCATCAATTCTTCAATTGAGACCTGACTCATAAACTCCGACACAAACAATTCACTCGAGTACGCCACAATCTAAGGCATATTCACCCGAAATCTCTCAGTCGGAAATATTTGAGGAGGAATTTCTATTTTAAATCCTCCCTCTTAAAAGCTCTCACGAGAAAATCTCACTCAGAGTTTATTCAAAGTGAATAATCACCCAATGAAACTGGGGGACAGCATCAACGATTTAACAAATACCTTGAGGAATGAACTCTCGTCTAAACGATCTCACAATCATTCCCCTTAAGCCGTTCTTGTGACGATGATGTGTTCCCTCACAAGCGGTGATCTTATTATGAAATTCATCTCGCATGTATAAGTCCGGTATGGAGATTTTGTTTTAGAATCCGATCTTCATTACTTAAATCCGGAATGATACAATACACATGCAATCCCTCTATTTAAGTTGTTTTTCACTAAACAAGTATGGAGGTAAAAAACCTTTTTATTGATTTAATGAGAATTACAATTCGTGTAATAATCCGGAGCTGATCCCGGAACACAGCGAATTTGAATCAATAAAATGAAAAAGGAAACAAGGAAGGCGCTACTTTCTCTGGCTTGAGTCTCCTTCCTTCCCTTTGCCTTTGTCTCCGATCTTGCCTTCTTCAGTGCGAGAGCTTGTTCCTGTGCTTATGGGCTTCGGGAGTGAAGGTCCCATTGATTGACCTTTAGGTAAAGGAGCAAACTTATAAGGAGTGTCAGGCGGGCTTTCATGACGCTTATCAACTATGGCCACCAGTTTCCCTTGATGAAACTCATAGAACGGATCAATACCATTCAGATTAAGTTTCACCTTGGGATTCCGGTATTGAATTTGACGAACAGCCAACCCAAAGGATTCCTTGACTGCTTGATCGCACATATCTACAGCCTCGTCAAATTCTGCTTTTGTGTCCGCCAACTTTGAGAGCAGCTCCTTCTCCTTACGCGACCAATCTTCGGTTCCTCGAGAATAAACAACTTTAACTTCCTTAAGCTCCTCTTCCAGCTTTGAAGAGCGTTCCTTCTCCGCACAAAAACCAGAGTGGAGGTCGGAATTGATTTTCTTTTGGTCAGCTACTTGGGCCTCCAACTCCTTGGCAAGATATTTCAGCCTGCCAATTTCTTCATCCTTCTTATATGCTTCCTCTTTAAAAGCTTCTAATTTACCTTCTAGACGAAGGATGGTTGCCTTATCCTTAGCAGCAGCAACGCTAAGGTCATTAACCTTGCCAACCAACAAGCTCAGCCTCTCATTCTCTTCTGAAAGCTTGCAAACCGATCTTAAGAGCCCGGATAATTCTGCCAGGTGCTTCTGTCCGGCATCGCAAGCTTTGGTTACTTCATCGCTCATCAATGAGGGCTTCAGCTTGTACGGAGTCTCAGGAACGCCCTCAGGAACAGAACCCTCGTATACCAGATATTGTGCAAGACCGGAGTTACTTTGAAGAGGGCGAGTAACTTTTGGTGCAAAGTAAGTCGTTATTGGCTTTGCACCATAAGTGATCCCGTCGCCGGGGGCATCCGGAGTGGATCCTGCATCCAGAACGGACCCTTCCACTTTCTTTCCCTTTAAAAGCTCCGGATCAGCACCCTCACTTGAAATTTTTTGTTTTTTCAGAGAGAGTTGACGATTCGAGGTCTTTAAGGAACCGCGTTTTATTCTTTTCTTCTTCTCTCCGACCTTCTCAACCGCAACCCCCTCAGATCCTCCCTCTAGCAAGGGAATATCGTCACCAGCAGATGAGGTTAAAATGATGGTCTCCGCTGTAGCTTTCTTCGAATTCCGTTTCGCTTGAATGTCATTTTCAGCTGCCACGGAATTCACCCCAGCTTTGAGCCCCTTCAGTTTTTCCATCTCTGGTGACGCAGCTTCAATTTCAACTGCAAAACCAAACAATACGGTTAGATATCAAAGAATTTAAGACATAATAACACATGAAGAATGGCAGGGAAATTACGTAAATATTCCTCGCAAGTAGACTTTGGTCCTAACAAACGCCTGCAGGAGAAAAATTGGTGCGAGGCTGTGTAGGATTGAAGAGCCGAAAGAACGGAGATAGAAGATGGGCTCAGTTCGTCCTCTTCAGTGTAGTACGCCTGGGAGGTTAGCAAGAAATGCTCATGCGTCCAAGCCACTGGGATCTTTGGAATCCCATCTTCAGTTAACCAAAAAACTGGTTCATTCGGATCGACGCTGATCTTCGTATAATAAGATTTGAATGAATGCCCATCAACTTTGGCGGAGTCAGTGTACGCCTCGAAGTTGATGATCTTGGAGATAGTCCGGAGGGATATCAAGCTCACTCCTCCTTTCTCCTTATTCGCATGACGGACCACTTGAGTGAAATAGAAAAGCATGGCCACCGTCGGTTTAAAGTTGAAGTGCTCCCCAAGCACTTCAAGAGAGCGGACCAATCCCCATCCATTAGGGTGAAGTTGCGAGGGAGCGCAGTCCAGGAATCTCAGGACTCCCATCTGAAACTTCGTAAAGGGGAAACGCACGCCCAAGTTCAGAAATAAAAAATCATACATGAACAAGGACCTCTCGTCCGGTGTATGACATATCCGTTCTGATGGAAGGGGAGCGAACACCTTAAAACACCATCGGTATTTATTCTTCTTCCAGACTGTGAAGCGCGGTTCCAACTCTGCTCCGTCCTCACGAGCACGCACGGATGCAGTTTCACGAAATTCCTCAGCGACCCAGCTGAATGGGCGCTTCTGTTGGAATTTCACCCAGTCTATCCGGTGTGCAACCACATTGCATAGGCCGGATTGGGTCTTCAAAATATACTTCTCAGAGGGAGATTCCCCTTCAGACGATTTCCTCCCAGTAACTTTCTTTGTCACCATAGTGAAAGCTTTGATGCTGCGATAAAATTTCACATCATCAGAGAGATACAAATCCCCACTCTCGACACTCTCACTGGAGGAGGAAGACTCTGAAGAGGGTATAATCACCCTTCGCCTTTGATATTGCGACTCCTCCCTCTCTGTATACTGTGGCTTCGACTGGAAGATCACTGGGATCCTCCCACCACGAACGCCAGGGTTTTTAATCAAAGCCCTTCCCCCTCTTCCTCTAGGGCTAACGCCACTGAAACTAACACCCTTCCTAGCCATTCTCAAATATTGAAAAGAGATACAGAAAACGAAGGGAAAGTGGTTACCTAAGGATAGTGAATTGAAATTCACAGAGGCGGACACGAAGAACTTCTTGGAACTTTTGCAGACGTTCGTCAAGGAAGCAAGACGAAATGGTAACTGAGATTGCCAAATATGCCTATCTCAGGGCACAAAAATTTTTCAAATACCCACTAAACACAACCTGTCGTTTACCCCCAAACGACTCCCTGTTTAGTGGACCAAAATTGTCGTTTAGTACCTCAAGGCGCGAAAATGCCATCGTTTTGTCACAGAGCCATCGAAATGGGCCTATTAAAACCAAATACTAGGCCCAACAAGACTATACGTGACAGTTACTAAGACATGCGCACTTAACGCAATAATGGCTCGCCTACGTGAATTAAGGCATTAAATGTCCAATCATTAGAAACGTGGCCACCATTACTCGAATACCAAGGGTTGCGAAATTCGATAAACTCCTGATATTCTCATTGTCGAATCCGCCCTTAGGGAATTCATCACTACGAAACTTTATTCCCAGAGCGGACATATACACTTCGAGGTAGTCTCGAAATCTAGTCGTACTATGATCAATATAGCTCATATGAGCAAGTCAACTGCTTCCTCACATCAGCTAGGGGGCTAGTAGAGGTATTACTCGGATTTCGGATGGGTGCGAAAATTGCCTAATCCGCACTCCCATGATTGGAAAAATTCACCAGGACGGATTATCTCAATCACCTATTCTGTGATTCGACGATGTAACTCCTGGTACGAAGAACTCCAATAATCATTCCAGGACGGATGATCTCAATCACCTATAAAGTGATTCGATGATGTAACTCCTGGTATGAACAATTCTCATCATCATTCTTACGATGAAAGCTTTTGAGAACTGAAAAGTATTCACTAAATCCGTACCCCTACAATTGAAAAATGTCTCCAGGACGGATTATCTAAATCACCTAATCTGTGATCTGACGATGCAACTCTTGGTGTTGTGTACTTTTCCAGAACGGACATCACCCATTATGTGATCTGACGATGTAACTCTTTGACATGCCGTACACACCTCAAGGACGGATGATCTCAATTACCTGTTATGTGATCCGATGTTATAACTTCTGGTGCTGTACACCTCCCCAAGACGGATGATCTCAATCACTTATGAAGTGATTTGATGATAAAACACCTGGCATGATCAATTCCCATAATCATCTTTATGATGGAAAATTCCGAAAGTCAGTCCGCACTTTCGCTTTCAAGTGGTATTCTCCCAGGACGGATACCCTTTATCACCTATTCTGTGATACAACGACGTAACTCCTGGCGTAGAAAAAACTCCCATCATCATCCTTATGATAAAGGACTCAAACACCACTTCCTTGCAGTTCCCTAAGCTTGGAACAATATTGTCATCTCCTGTGAGAGCATTACGGATTAAAAGCAGTCATCCGTCCTGTTACACTACTCTACTGAACAGCGGATCGACCCATTTTTCCCCAAGAGAATTAAGAAAATTAAGGATCATGCCCCAAAGACAGGCACCCTTCTTCTTAATACGCACTTGGGGACATGTATATATTTATCCGTTCTAAATTTTATTTATTGTTTAATTTTCTGAGGCAGTTATTTCAATCTGGCCTTAAGATTAATTATACAGAACGGATTAGTAACGATTTATATATACATGAAACGACGAAGACAAATTTCTTCAATCAAAACTCATTCATTGAAATGAAATTACATACAATAGTTCAAAATCCGGAGTTGATCCCGGTACACAACTATACATGTAAATGAAAACAAAACTACGGAGGAGGAATCTGTTCTTCAGTTTTCTGTGCCTCCTCAGCACCAGGCTCTGCTGCCCCTTCCTTTGGAACCTCCTTAGGAGTCTCGCCTCCAGGAGCCTCAGCCCTTTCTTCAGAAGAGGGAACCTCAGACACGGGAAAGACGTAATCAGGTCCCATGGTTTGACCCTCAGGAAGAGGAGCCAAACCATACAAGGACGTCGGTGGATCTTCGTGACGACCATCCACCACTGCGACTAACTTTCCCCTATGGAATTCATAGTACGGATCCATTCCATAAAGGTTAAGTTTCGCAGTGGGGTTGCGGTAGAAGACTTGGCGTATGGCTAGGCCGAAGGACTCTTCAACAGCCCGGCTGCATATGTCAACAGCTTCTTCCCTCTCAGCTTTCGCTGTAGCCAATTCTCCCCACAACTTGGACAGCTCCTCACTAGATACTTCGGACTCCGCTTTCCTAGCCTTCAGTCCCTCTATCTCAAGAAGGAGCTTCTTCTCCCTTTGAGACCACTCCTCAGCATCAGCTTTATTTTTATCCTGGCTGCTACGGAGTTCTTCCTCCTTCTCTGCCACTTTGCCTTCCAAGTTTTTAAGATCGCCTTTGAGCTTGAGATTCTCTTTAGTCATGAGATCCCCAAACTCCTTAGACTTGCTAAGACGATCTTCCATTAACTTCATGGCGGCTTTGTCTTTTTCTGAGAAAAGGTTGAGTTCTTCTAATTTGTCACTCAGCTCCTCAACCTTGTTGACGTTTTTAGCCAACTCGCTGACTGAAGAAAGCATTCCAGCAAGTTCGGCTAACTGCCACCTTCCGGCCTCACACGCTTCTTCAATTTCTCTAACGCTAAGCGTAGGCCGGAGTTTGTACATCGGTGGTGGAAGAGTGGCTGGAGTAGAACCCTCGTAGGAGAGGAAGGGGGTAAGAAACGAGGTAGTTGGGAAGGAGGTCGGATTTGACCCAGAAGCCCCAGCAGCAGTTTCTTTATTGAGACCAGAGGGAGCACCAGCTGCTTCCGAGGTTTCAACAGGCTTATCCTCCGGAGTTTTGCGCTTTTTGGACGGGCCTCCCACTGAGTCATTCTTGATTTTTCTTCTCCTCTCAGAAACTGGAGGATGGCCCGTGGATACATCAGCGGCAGAAGAACCACCCTCAACCAACGGAACGTCCCCTTCAGCATCTGAGGTCAGTATTATTAACTCAGGACGATCCTTGGTTGAGGGCCTGGGCTTCACTTCATTTTCACGGGTAACGGATTTACTAGCCGCCTTGAATTTCTTCAACTTGTCCATTTCTGGAGTTTCCTGTTCTATTTCACCTACATGAACAAACGCAAGATGTCAGCAACTACAAATATTCTATATATATTTGGTAAAGGAGAAAAGATAAAATAAAATGAGAAGTACGCAAATATTCCTCCCGGACTCCGCTTGAGCTACTCAGCAAACGCCTACATGAAAAGACGCGACGACGTGTAGTGTGCGATTCAAGTGCGAACAACACTCTCGACGTCTCACGAGATAGATCGGATTGATCAGTGTAGTACGCGTGTGAGCTCAAGAGGAAATGTTTGTGTGTCCAACTCAGGGGAAATTTGTCAACGCCCTCTTCATCCTTCCAAAATTTTGGTTTGCCCTTCTTAATGGAGATGCGCGTGAAGTAAGTCTTGAAGGACTTCCCGTCAACCTTGGCAGAATCCGTATAAGACTCAAAGTTCACAAAGGAACAGATAGTCCGGAGAGTCACCAGACCAACTCCACCCTGCTTGTTTGCTCTTCGAACTACCTGAGTGTAGTAGAACAGCATCGCTATAGTTGGCGTGAAATTAAAATGTTCACCCAAGACCTCCAAAGCTCGGATGAGGCCCCAACCGTTGGGATGAAGTTGGGAGGGTGCACAGTTCAGAAACTTCAAGACGCCCATCTGGAGTTCGGTTAGAGGAAAACGAACTCCCAGATAATGAAAAATAAAGTCATACATATATACAGAGCGGTCATTAGGGACGACATGGCATATCCGCTCTGTCGGAAGTGGTGCGTAAACCCTATACCACTTTTTCGTCTCTTCATCCGTACTCAGCGTGAACCTCGGTTGAATCCGAGATCCCTCCTCATCCGCATGACGAGAGGCCAGGTCCTTAAACTCGCTGGACACCCAACAGAAAGGCCATTTAGCCTGAACCTCCTCCCAATTCAGCCTCGAAGCAATGACGCTATAGAGACCTTCAGTTGTCCTCGAAATAGCACTATTTCCAGAGGTTCCTTCTCCAGTGGCCATTTGGATTTTCTGAATCGAACTCCTTAATCTACGATAAGAAATAAAATGTCGTCAGGAAGTTGCAATCATTACTCACTGCATTTTAAAAGCAATTACAATCAGAGGGCGACTCTGAGAAGGGAAAGGTCACTTCCCACAGTGAGTAAGATCCCCTTTCTGAGCGACGTGATTCAGTCTTAGGAAGAATTATAAAAATTCTTCCCCACGACTATTAGGGTTGCGGGAAACTGATTCCCCCCCCTAGATGAAGCCTACTTTCTATAACTAAGAGTAGCAAACCATAGCAAAACTAAAGCGACAAGGAAGAGATAGTTACCTCAGATGACAATGATGAATTTGAGGAACGAAGAAACCCTCGCAATGTAGGCAGTAAACTTCCTTGCAAAATTTCTGCAGAGTTTCGTTGAGAAAACAAAAGCAAGTGGAACCCAGAATCCACTAAGTATTCCTTTTATAGGAAACAAAGAGGTTCGGTTACCCCCTCTTGAAGTTGTGTCGTTCTCGATAAAACGCATTCGTTCACAAGCGAAACGACACAACCGTTCCAAATTCTTGGGCGCCAAAACGATAGCGACTCAGCGAAGGGCTATCCACTAGGCCCAAAAGTTCCGAAAACTTCAGGCCCATTAAGCCCAAAACGACGGTTAATGAGATTTTCATCTCAGACACAATAATTGCTTGCCCACGTGATTAAAAGCATTAATGTCTAATCATGCAACGCAATTCACGCTTTACAGCCGTTACACGAACTTCAAGAGCTTTCAATTCCAATAAACTCTTGAAGTTCTCACACACAACGAATCTTTGTCTGAATCCGTTGTGACCGCACCGACAGGTCGGATCTATTAATTTTAGAACGGTTCTTTACGAATGACAACAGATGCTAAGGAACTGTTACACTCATAAGCTTACCGATATTAAGACCTCTCGCAGGTTGAGTAGCTTATATGAACAACCATTCGGTCCCTCACACAAGCTAGGGGACATATGATCCGGTCTCAATACCGGTATCCGATCTCCTATGTATATTTCAACGTCTTTGATGAGACATCTACGTGTAACCGGTGTCATCGGTATACATCCGGACTGTAATTCCGTATCAGGCGTTCTCCCTATACCGGTTGTTCAGGATAACACCATGACATCGGATAATACACACGTCACTGTGCAAAAGACAAGGATTGTTGCTACAGGGATCGATCAATAATTCCCTGCACTACGAGCCAAATTCTGCTCACGGGAATGGTCAACTTGTTCCCTAATCCTAGTCTACATTCTCTATGCTCAATATAAAATAGCCACTTGACCCAATCATGCAGGTAAGTGCGCAATATAAAAATGCTAATGGGAGTTGGTGGTTCCCCACCAACGTGTCCTCGTTAATCGAGCCAATCAGGTATATGAACTCACTTCATGATTGAAGAGAGGATCTTCTTCAGCTCCTTTACGACTGATTACTCTCTGAATACATTCCTTACTTGGAATATAATCACTGACTTGAGCGTCGGAGAATCTTTGCAGGTGACACCACCATTCGCCCACTTCAACGCGTTAGGTCGGTGTGAAGGATCTCCAGGACGCCCAATCCGCTCTCCTCATTCAAGGACAACGGATACATACATCGGATACACATACATCCGGTCTATTATACGGTATTGACATACTATTCGTGACTGGCTTGAGATCGGATCTCTTGACCCCGTTCCAGGACAGATCAGATGGGAAATAAAAAGAAAGGAAGAAAAATCCTAACTAAAATAAAAAACTCCCATATAATTTTTTTATTTTTTTAAATAATCGGGCCACCCACGACCCTCATGGGCCGGCCCGCACTCGACCTATTTTTTCTGGGTTTTTTTAGGGTCAAGTTTTTTTCTTGTTTATTAATTCTAGATTTTATTTTTAGGCTCTCGTACTATATTTTGCAGGCGGGTTCGGGTTGGCCCATGTGGGTTAGCCTATTTTGCCAGCTCTACGTGGCGGGCCCGGTGGGTGGGCGGCTCTGTGATAAGTGAGTATCCTTATGGTTTCCAATGGGAAACAACCCTCTCGATGTGTGTTCGGGAAGGCCCGTAGCACTCGTGGCAAGGTGTAGCCACATTGTTGAAATTTGCAAGTCACGAGACTACTAGTGCTACAAGGGGGCGATAGCGGTTTGGTACCAGTAAAAGTTTGTGATTATGCATGTAAAAGTTGAGATATAAGTGTACACATTTACTACTGCAGTAGGGGCATAGTAGCACACCTATGCTTAACCCATATATTTTATGATATGGTATTTCCCATATTCAAATTCACACTATTCATTGATTCATTTGAGCATATGCATTAGCCATAAGAGCATTTGCATATAACTGGTGATATGTCGAGTATGTTGACTGTGAGAGAAAGAAGAATTGAAGGGGAATGTTGGTATGGTGGACTAACTTGAGTAAATGATTGTGATGATTAATATTGATGCAATTGATATGTTGAAAACATGTGGTGGATTTATGTTATGTGTTGGTGAATATGAGTGTGCATATTATCATAATGTATGGATTAATTCATTTAGTTTATGTTACTCACCTCCTAGTTGCCATTTTTCAAAGGTTGATGTAGGTTCTCCTGGAAACCTAATCCTTTTTGAAGGTTAAACATTTTGAAGGAAGGTAAATATGGAAGTAGAAACCTAGGGTCATGGCCGACGTTGTATGTAAATGTTAAACGCCTGTATGTTTTGGTTGTACAACTATTGAGTTGGGTATGTGACTCTTTTGGTAAGTCGTATAGGAAGATTAGGCTTACATGACTTGTATAACTTAATTGTAACAATTTGGTTTCTTTGAATTAAGTTGATTGATGATAAAAATGAATCAATGACAATATATGCATGATGTATGTGTGAAATCGGGAAATGGATATACCATATTTCCATATACCGATAATTAATCCATATAGAGTATGTCAACAGGTCATAACGCTCAATTGGAACTTGTGTGTATGTGTGGTAGTGGCCAAATAGGCCCTCATGTCAAATTGGCATGATAGGTTGAGTCAAAATGCACATAAAATTAGTAATTTTGTATGTGATGATCTAGGATCAAAAGTGATAGGTGGGACTTGGTGGAGCAAGTCCTAAATGATTGTTAAAAGGTGTTTTAAATGGTGGTTTGGACCAAAAGCTGATAATCTCACCCAGGTGAGATGATTCTCGCCCAAGCGAGATCTTCATGCCACTGATGGATGGTTTTTGGTTATTTTTCTCTCAAGTGAGGTTGGCTTCGCTTGAGCGAGAATCAGAGGAGTCTGATCTATGATAATCTCGCTCAGGCGAGTGAAGGCTCGCTCAAGCGAGGAAATATGGAAATGGTACTGGACGTTTTTCGCTTAAGCAAGGATGTCTCGCCCAAGCGAAATAATTAATATTTGGTTACTGAACGAAATTTATCCGAGCGAGGGTGGCTCGCTCAAGAAAATGGTGTGTGTTTTAGGTACTGGAATAATTTCGCTTAAGCAAATGGTGCCCGCTCAAGTGAATGCAGGGGTCTGATGGTATTAGGTGGCTCGCTCAGGTGAAATCTGTCTCGCCTAAGCGAGTTGTGCTGATTTCGCTTAAGCGAGTTATAACTCGCTTGAGCGAGAGGTGAAGGTTTGGATTTCTACACTCCCTTTTTAATTTTTGGGTCCTCTTTCATATCTTCATATATGAAACAAGTCTTGTGCCCGGTATACGAACCTTTTAGCTATAACTCTGATATATCGTATACCAGTTTGGGCTATTCATTGTTGTAATTGTGTTAAACCTCTGTTAAAAACGTGAAAAATTTATTCATACTTTTATTAAATTAATTATCTTAATTACATCAGATTCGGGTTATGAAAATCAAGGTGTGACAATCTAGATGCCTATGATAATAAGTCACTATTCCTGGGTGCTGAGAAGGACATAATATGTAGAATGTTCCCTAGGATGTTGTCTGTTGAAGCCTTAGAATAGTTGAAAACCTTAACATCGGGTCTATCGATTGTTGGGACGATATGGCACATGCTTTCATACATTATTTTATGGTTTCAAGGGACGTCCCAAGAACATCCTACACTTTGGCAAAAATAAAACAAAGGCCGGAGGAAAGCCTTAGAGATTTCCTGAAAAGATTCTACAAAGAAGCAACGCTCGTGCCAGGATTGGCGGAATAAATTTAGCTGCACATAGCGGTCAAAGCTCTCCGGCTGCAGTCCCCTTTCGCTTTATCTTTAGCAAATGGCGCCCCTCAAACTTTTGAAGAATTCAGGAGAAAAGCAGCTAACTATGTAAGAAGAAAGATGCACCTAGCCGAAGCCAAAGGGAAAACCCCAGTTTCTGAAGAAAGGACCCCAATGCATGAAAGGAGAGGACCAAAGTTCGAGCATAAAAATCAAGACCGGGATGTGCACTCAAAATAAAAAGAGTGTCAGAGTATCAACTTCACCCAGTATACTCCCCTAACAGTCTAGCCAGGACAGATCCTAAGAAAGGTTGGCTTGCGAGGGTTAATGGTGTACGGAGTAAAGAAGCCTATGCCAATGAAAAGACCAGGCAACACTAGTAAATATTGTGAATTTCATGAGCAAATCAGTCATAGTACCGATGAGTCTAGGTAGTTAAAGGAAGTAATCGAGACTTCAATTAGGGAAGGAAAATTAAAACAATATTTGTTTAGGTAGAAAGGGTATGGAGAGCAAGAAAAGGAGGCACCCCAGAGAAGGGATACTGACTCGGTGGAGGAAGAAGAAGCAAGAAGCTCAAAAAAGCAAGCATAGGACAAGGGCAGGGCGGTTATGGATAACATCGAAGAAGATGATGATTCATGGATGAAACCCCTGGGCTCAGGAAGAAAAGATGTGATTGATATGATTGCAGGAGGTTTCATAGGGGGTAGAGTGTCTAACATGACCCAAAAAAATCACCTGAGAATGATAATATCTGTACAAACCAAAACAGATAATAGACTATACCGAGGTGGGATTTAAACTCCACTCATTGTTTTTTCAGATGATGACTATGGACCAACCATCCTAGGAGGGCACGATGCAGTAGTTATAGAGGCCGTGGTTGCAAATAAGATAATTTAGATAATGTTAGTTGGCCAAGGGAGTTTCTGCGATGTGATTTTTTATGAATGCTTTAAGAAGTTAAGGTTGTCAGGTGCAGACCTACAGCCTTACACATAGGACTTGACAACATTCAATGGAGCAAAGCAACCTATAAAGGGTTACTTGGATATAAGGCTAACGTTTAAAGAAGAGTTGGGGTCTAGGACCGTACGAACCTGAGTCTTGATAATTGATGTACAATCCCCTTTCAATAGGATCCTGGGAAGGCCATCTTTGGACGCACTAGAGGCTGTGGTTTCAACACCATATTTGTTGATACAGTTTATTGACAAAGATAACCAAGTGTCTTCCATTAGAGGAGACCAACAGATGGCGAGGTATAGTTACAACCTCAGTGTCCAGATGACCAAGACGAAAGAATCCATCAAAAGGAAATGTTTGAACGATGGAGGATTAGTGTCGGGGTCGGTGAATTTGATTGACCTAGATCCTAGAGAAGAGTTAGTAGCAGATCTGGTGAACCTCAAAGGCCCACACCAGAGGGGGTGTTAAAAGGATTCCATTGGATGATGATCGCGCCAGAACAACCTGGATAAATTACTATTTGGAAGAAAGTATGGAAGAATGGTTGGTGAAGCTCTTGAAAGATTTTAAGCATTTCTTTGCCTGGATCGTGGCGAACATACCTGGTATTGATCCAAATTTCTATTGCCACAAGCTGGCAGTATATCCGGAGTCGATGGTGGTTGCCTAAAGGAAGAGAAGATTAGGACCTGAAAAGCAGTAGGCAACATGTGAGAAGACGGGGGGGCTATTAAAAGTTGGTTTCATTAGAGAAGTACAATATTCATTCTGGGTCTCCAACATTGTAATGATGAAGAAAGCTAATGAAAAATGGTGGATGTGTACGGACTTCATGAATTTGAATAAGTGTTATCCAAAAGACTCGTACCCACTCCCTAGCATTAACCAACTGGTAAATGAATCCTCCGGGTATCAATTCCTATCATTCATGGATTCATACTCCGGTTACAATCAGATCCTAATATGGAAAGGCAACAAGAAAAAACCGCCTTCATCAATGATAAAGGAGTTTTCTGCTACACTGTCATGCCTTTCGGACTCAAAACGCTAGAGCTACTTACCAAAGAATGATGAATAAGGTCTTTAAAGGGAGGAGGTCTAAAATAGTTGAGGTTTACATGGACGATATAATAGCAAAGATTCCGGTTGGAGGTGATCATGTCGAAAACTTAAGAAAGATTTTTCAAAGGATCCAAAAGTACAACATACGGCTAAATCCGCTAAAGTGCAGCTTTGCGGTTCCCGCAGGGCGGTTCCTGGGGTTCATGTTGACCTAGAGGGGAATTGAGGATAACCCTAACATATGTGATAGGTGTTTAGTTTGCATTAGTTTTAGGGTCCATATAGTTTTAGTTTTAGTTTATTTTCATCTTATTTTTCCCTAATTGCCATGGTTTTTCTTCTCTTTCCACACATGCTACTTGGGTAATTATCTTTTACAGAAACCTTCATGAGATAAGTCCATTAGCAAAAGGATTTGGAAGATTTTGAATGGGATGATGTAAATAGGAAAAGTTTAAGCTTGTAGAAGACCCAAGATTGAAGTCAGTCTAATAATGGAAGAAGAACATACTGAAGAAGGTACTACGGAACCCCAAAACACCCTCAAAATACATATTTGCCAAGGCATAGAGAAAACCATTGCCAGCGGAATTTCCTACTGGCCGTGGAATACACTGGATGAATGGGAAATTTGAGTCAGAAAAACCCACTGCAGTGGGATTTCCCACTGGCCATGGAACCCTCTGCCAAAAAACCCACTGGCCGTGGATTTTCCCACTGCTAGTGATTTCTACCCACTTTTCAAGATTCAATGCGTTTGGGTGTCACACAGTGTGATCCACTGCGAGTGGATTTTCCCACTGCTAGTGGATTTCACACGTTGCAACAGTTACTTTTAGATTTTGCCAAGTTTTAAAAAGAAAAAAGGGCAAACAAAAGGGAGAGACATATAGAGACACAAGAGAGTTTTGGGGTAAAAATTGAGAGACTCTTCTTGGAGATTTTGGAGGGGAATTCAAGAGTTAACAAGAGGAACATCAAATCTGTAGAATTTTGGGCATTGAATCGAGACAAAAGTGAGAACTCTAGTTTTCTTTCAAAACCCTTGTTTTGTAGTTGGGATTTCTTCCATGTTTGAGACTAGATTTCTTTGTGGTATTGTAATTCTTTCCATTATGTCAAACTAAATTCCACTCTTAGGAATTAGGGTGTAGCAGGTATATGAACCAATCTTGAATGTTCTTCGTCTTAATTATTGAATCGCGTTTCTTATTTGGTTTTGTGTGTTCTTAATGCTTCCACTAACCTTAGAAATAAATATGGATGATTTTAAACGGTATGGGTAATCGAAGGATTGAAATATAATTCGAATCACATAAAATTGAACCTAGGGATTTGGGTAACAAAAGTAAATGAGACTCTCTGAGGGATAATCAAGTTTTCATAAAGAATAAGGGATCTAATAGTGGATTGAACGCGGTTCTTCAATAATTAGGTATGTTAGTGAGCTTTCAAGAGAAAGTTACTAATCAAATTAGGAAAACTTGCCTTAAGAAATGAGATTTAGTAATTTGGAAATTGAATTGCATTTGGTTTGGTCACACATGTGAACCTTTAATTCCTAAGAGATTAATCTCCATTGTTTTCAACTAAATTTTCTCATTCTCATAGCTATTTGTTTAGTGTTTTCTGATGGTGTTATTTAGTTTTACGCTATAAATTTTTGAATCACCAAATGACTTGTCTAGATAATCAAAATGTTGTAAACTGGTAATTGGGAACAATCTTTGTGGGATGATATTTTTATTACTATGATACCCCGTGCACTTGCAGTTGGCTATCAATATGCAAGGTTATTCAAGAGCTACAGAGTCCCACCAGTGTTTGAGAAGTCCAATCGTTGAATGGAAAAGTAGCAACGTTATCCCGATTCATGCCTAAAATGACACATTGGTCACTCCTGTTGTATAAAATCTTAAAGAAAAATAAGCAGTTTGACTGGGGAAAAGAGCAAGAAAGTGCCTTCTGGAGCCTGAAGGAAGCACTGGCAAACCCACCAGTATTAACAAAACCAGACCTCGAAGAACAATTGTTTGTTTATTTATTAGTATCTGAGGAAGCTCTAGGAGTAATCCTGGTAAAAGAGACTATTAAAGGACAACGACCGATATACTTTGTGGGGAAAGTGCTATAAGGTTAGAGAGGTGATATCAAAAACTTAAAAAGGTTGCCTTAGCCTTGGTATGGACGTCCCGATGATTGAGGCAGTATTTTCATGCTCACCTGATTATAGTCTGGACTGACCTCCTATTACAGGCAGTACTTCATAAGCCAGATCTAGCAGGAAGAATACGAAGTGGGCCATTGAACTCTCGGAGTTTGATATCTCCTATGAACCCAGGACAACTATAAAAGCTCAAGTCTTAGCAGATTTTGTGACAGAATTTACTGGAGAAGCACCCGCACCATTCAGAGAGCACTAGACCATTTATGTGGACGGATCCTCAAACTCAAAAGGGTACGACGCTGAAGTAGTCATTGAAAGTGAAGATGGAGTAAGTATAGAAGTCTCCCTCATATTTGACTTTAAGACTTCCAATAATTAGGTGGAGTACGAGGCTTGTCTGGCAGGGTTAAGAGCTGCCCTGGATGTAGGTGCCAAAACTGTTATCCTTTACAGCGATTCACAACTGGTGATTTCTCAAGTAAATGGAAGCTATCAGGCTAAAGAGCCATTATTACAGCAGTACCTTGGCAAGGTAAAGGAGTTAGAAGAAAAATTCAATAGAGTTGAGTATGGGCATGTCCCAAGGGGAGACAACGTTAGAGCCGACATCCTGTCTCACTTGGTAAGCACCAAAAGGGCACGATCGAGGACTATAGTTATTCAAAGCACTTTGGCAGAACCTAGCATATCAGTACCGGTCAAAATCTGTACCATCAAATCAAAGGCGTACCCAAATAATTCCTGGGTCATTCCAATCATCCGTTATTTGGTAAAAGGACAACTCCCAACAGATCCACTTGAAAAAAAGAAGCTCAAGAAGGAATTACTAAATTATGTTCTGGTTGATGGAAGTTTGTATCGAAAAGGAGTATCGGCCCCGTACCTAAAATGTTTGAACGGAGCGGAGATGGAAGAAGTGATGGCTGAAGTACATGAAGGAACTTATGGACACCACTATGGTGGAAAAAGTTTGGCCAAAAAGATACTACGGGCAGGTTACTGGTGGCCCATGATGACAAAAATGTTATCGAGTACATCAAAAAGTGTGGCACTTGCCAAAAATACAACAACGGACATCACGTCCCCACAGAAAAGCTTTTGACATCGGCTATTCCTTGGCTCTTCTATTAATTGGGTATGAACATCCTAGGTCCATTTCTAAAAGCCTCGGGCAAGGTCAAATATCTGATTGTAGGAGTTGATTATTTTACCAAGTGGATTGAGGCAAAGGCAATGGTACATATCACTTCTGCTTAAACTTGAAGATTCCTGTATGAGAACATGATTGCCAAATTTGGTATTCTAGGAAGGGTTGTTACTGACAAAAGAACATAATTCACAGATGTAAAGTTTGTAAGTGTTGGAAGTATGCACTAAAAGCCTATATAGGTTTGCATCATTTTGAATAAGTCATTTTTTGTTAAATAGTTTAACAACCTTTATTTATCCTTGGAGTAATAGGTCATATGAGAGTTATTCCTAAAATGTCCCTAGTCAAGTATTTACGTGGGGACATGTAAATACATTAAGACTAGTGTATGAGTGTACTGATGATCTGATCTCACAAATCATGGATATAAATGATATCAATTCTTCACATGGGTACACATTAAGAGTAATGATGTACTGGACAGACCCACCATGAGAACGTTGCATGGATCGTTACATGAATGTCATAAACGATTCTCAATGTGATAATGGTATATGTAGTCCTTTGACCTGAAGTCACTACGATTCCTACATAAGGAGTTTATTGTTTTAATATAATCAAACGTCTTCTGTAATAAGAGGACTATAAAGGTTGTGGTTAGGCAATGTACAAATTATGCAGAGGGATGTGAGTGATGTAGATGGGATTTGTCTCTCCTATGTGACATGAGTGATATTTATAGGCCACTTGATAGAGTGAGACTAAGGAAATGCATGGCCATGCTAGAAAGAATAAATATTGGATATTTATTCAGATAAAGTCTACTCCGGTATCAAGTAAAATAAATTGGACCGTACAAGGATGACACGACCATGCCTTGGGCCCAATTAGGATATCGTGACAAAAGGAACAAACATATAAAATAATTATCACTTATAGGTTATGTTGTTAATAAATAATATTCGGACATAATGATGCATTGCTGATGCCGCTCTTATTTTATATTAATAATAAAATAGTTTATTATTAATATAACCGAGTATTTTACCTATAGGGTCACACACATAGAGTAAGCCCATCAGAAAATAGCTTTTTATTTTAGTTGGACTAAAATAAGACTATTGGGCCTAACTCATTTAGAATGAGTAAGGAGCCCACTCTTTAGAGTGCAAATTAGGTCAAACCTAAGCCTATAAATAGAGCATAAGATGCTCATAGGCGGCTACCCAAAAGAGACACAAAAATACGCAAAAGTTGCAAAAGCTACACGCCGTCAAACTAGCATTTGGAAGGTGTAGCATTTTTGGTGGGAGTACTCGTGTGGACTCCTAAAGGACGAGGCTACGATTGCTTCGATATTGTTCAAGAGGTAATCCTAAAATGTAATTTTTTTTTGTGTTTGTCTTATGCTTTGAAACACGGCGCTTTGCAAATCCTATGGGAATCCTTGTATTTTCACTGCTCATACACTAGGGATTCCTAACAGTAAGCCTCCTTGAGGGCTTTCAAATTCAAATATTTTCATCAGTTGAACATATGCAGACAAATAGGCAGGCCGAGGTGGCGAATAGGGAAATCTTGGAAGGTTTGAAGAAACGGCTCAGAGATGTGAAAGGAGAGTGGGCTAATCAGCTATGGTCTTTTAGGCATACCACACCACGCCTCATTCATCTATAAGGGAATCCTTATTTCGGTTGGTATATGGATTCAATGTAGTTATACCAGTTGAAATCAATCATATTTCCCCCAGAATTCAACAATTTAATGAAGAAGAAAACAATCCATGGTTAAGGAATGAACTAGACTCTCTTCATGAAGTCAGGGAAGCAGCCTTCATCCGGGACCAAGCCATCAAGGCTAAGGCTGCACTACGATATAACAAGAAGGTTCAGAAACTAAGGTTTAACATCGACGATCTAGTCTTAAGGAAAGCTTCAGTTAGAAATCGCTTTGTGCACTAAGGAAACTTGCACCTACATGGGAAGGTCCGTACCGGGTCAATAATGTCACCTCGGGAAGTGCTTATCTTTTAGAACTTTACAAGGTGAAGTGTTTAAAAATAAATGGAATATAAAGAATTTACGTATGTATTATAGTTGACTGACATCATAATCCATGCATTCTTTTTCCCTACCTAGGTTTTTTTCCCACAGGGTTTTACCTAGGAGGTTTTTAATGAGGCATGCAGCCAGGAAGCATCATCAGAAATAAAATCAGTTAACGAAATATGATTTCCACTACACTTTGTCCTTAAAAGGAAAAAACTTTTCTTAATCTTAAAACCCTAAAATGGTTGTAAAACCCCAGATCGGTTATTAATCTTAAAAACCTGGAGTGGTTGCAAAACCCTAGAGCAATTATTAATCTTAAAACCCAGAGTGGTTGTAAAATCCCAAAGCGGTTATTAATGTTAAGACCCCAGAGAGGTTGTAAAACCCCAGAGTAGTTATCAATTTTAAAACCCCAGAGAGGTTGATAAACCCTTAAGCGGTTATTAATCTTAGAATTTAGAATTGTTGAAAGCTTTTTCACCTAAGTATGATTTCTTTTAAATTCTAAAGTATTTATTTAAAACCTACAAAAGAGCGGATCTTTTGAGCATCTAGTAAGGTTGTGCGAGACAACACTTAACAAATATTACAGGAGGAAATAAAGTTCGGATGACATCACAAAGAACGAAGATGGTAAATTCTAAGTTATAAACCTAAGTTATAAAGCTGAGGTCGTAACAAGCAAACAATAAGGACGATATAGCAAGAACTGAACCGAAATGTGCATAAACATATAACATTCAAAAAACCCTATTCCATTGAATCTGTTGAAAAACCCTATTCCGTTCAGGTTAAGCTCAGTGCCTTGGTTGTGGAAGACAACTTAATGGACAGCATGGCTAAAGGCATCCATGGCAGCTCGGGCAAACATCGTTATGTCTTCACTATATATTGCCTGCCTATGTTTAACCGCCTTGGAGAGAGTTTCATTTTTGCTCTAAAGTACGGCCACTTGTTTCTTTAAGTTCCTTATGGTGGAGCCCGTCATTGTCCTTCTTTAGATTACGCTCTAATTTTTGAAGAGCCTGGTTACTCTCATTCAGGCTCTTCACCCTCTGGTGAGCTTACATCGGTCTTTTAGGAGGTGGGTGTTCTTCTCCTTCAACCGCTCTATCTCCCTCTTGGGACCATCGGAAGTGGCGTAATAGATGATGGAGAGGGTCTTTTTAAGTGACCCCACATCACCGTCTCAAGGGTAATGTCAAGGTCACGAGTATTTAACCCCTCTTTGAGCCTGTGGGGAAAGACAAATTTAGTGGTGGGGGAGGTGTTTCTCTTAATCAATTCCTTCAGGGCTTTTATGTCGAGGTCCCCTCCGACCACTTCTTTGACGGGCTCCTCCTCATTGCCACAACTTTGCCCTTCTTGGAGTCACCTTAGGCCGTGGTGACTTTTGATTTTTTGCTAGGACCCTCACCCTATTTCCTATCCCCTTCTTTTTTGAGGTGAGGTCAGTTTCTACCAGGATGGAGCCGCCTAGAATCTGGAGGGAAGGGGCCTTCTTCTGTTGAGGAGTGGCCCTATTCTCTTCAGAGACATTGGCCTCAGTACTGGCCAGAAGCTTGCGGAGGGCCTCCAAGGCGTTGGCACTCATGTTCCCTGAAATGATTAAAAATTCACAAGTTAAAGACCGGAATGGAAAAGGGCAAGTAAAAGGAAAATGGAAGGAGAAAGTACCCAAATGAGCAAGATACTCCTTTCTGGCCTTGTAAAGCCAAGGAGGGAACGACATTTCAAGGGTACACCCCAGGAGATGTCATGAAAGGCGTCGACAATGACCCTAGAGCATTCAGAAAGGTGAATTTCTTCTACCACATATGCGGAGCTCTAAAGGAGGAAGTGTTGGTGAGTCCAACCGGTGTGCAGTAAGAACCAACCTTCCTCGTCTTTCTAAAAAGGGGATTCCGGCCCTTTTATGAAAACTTTTAAGAAGGAATTTTTGAATGAGGCTCTCACGATCTTACAAGAATCCGTGAAGGCCTCAAAGTTGATGATGCTTCTTTGACACCATAAACTGACGAAGCCCATTCCAGCGCCACCACGGCATTACCCGATCATAGTGGAAGAAGAGGGCAACAGTTGGAGTGAAGCCCAGATGTTTACCCAGGGCTTCAAGGGAAAGAAATAGAGCCTAACCATTGGAATGTAGTTAGTTAGGGGCCATGTTTAAAAACCTCAACACCCCCATTTCAAACTTAGTGAAGGGGAACCAAACTCTAACCTTCGTCAGTGTATACTCATGAAAAAATAAAAATTTGTCTCGGGGAATATGGTAGACCTGTTCCTCAAATATCGGGGCACAAAGAAGGAAGGAGTTCTCATATCTTCTAGAGCACCAAAAAGAGCCGACCTTGAGCTCAACACTGTTGTTTCCCTAAGCATGTCGACTCCGGGTAGCCGCAATATCTCTTGCCACCCAAAAGTATGGATTGTTTGCTTTACGGGATAGCCAGTCCACCCGGTCTGCTATCATATACTGTCTTCAAGATTGTAACCATGGGAGAACCAGAGGCATCCATAACTATGGCGTGTTCTAGAAAAGGAACAGTCAGGTAAAAGTTAGTATCATTAGCGTGATAATGGACTATGCTGGAATTCACATCTTGATTCAGAGACGAGAGCGACAATGGTGGCTAGGGTGTGGGAAACTCAAAAAAGGAGGACTCTAAATCAGGGGGCAAAACCATTGAGTTTGGTAAGTCCCTAACCTGACCGCCCCAATGACCTGTCCTCACCTCTTTGCGAATATCTATTTGAGTGAACCGCAGTCCGTGCTGAGGAACTCTGATTGGCCAAGAGATTAAAGGGTTAGAAATAATTTCTACTGAATTGTCTCTCTCCTAACCATTTTTAAAGGAAAAATCAAACATCTTAAAGAAGAGAAGGTGCTGGAATGAAGAAAAAGTGGCTACCTGTGTGGTGGATTCTGGTAGTTCTTTGAATTCGAGTCAGGACAGTTTGTAGTTATCTTGAATAGCAAAGAGACAGAGGTTCGGCGCAGAGATAGCAAAGTAAGGAAGCACCTAAAGCCTCACCTGCTTTTATAGATGGCAAAGTGGTAATGGACCGAAGTTAAAATGTCATAGCCCATGGATGATATAGAAGACGAAACGTTGTGGCCGTTTCAACTCCTAATGATATGACCGTTCTGACAGGATGACACATGGTAAAAATGCACCAATCATGATTGGCCATGTCAACAATCCGTGTGCTATGTCATTTTTCTGAAGAATTTCAAGTGCTAGCAATAAATGCAGCTGCTGGGCATAGTTGATGAAATCTAGATGGAGTCCTAAAAACTCAAGATTCATTCCATTACAACGGTCAATTCCTTCGAACTCACTATAATCATCATCGCGGAATAATCCATCACCACAGTCATAAGCATTTTCTACTGAAGTACCTCGGGCCATGGTCTATGGTGTAGAAGAATTAGCTCATTATTGCAACATTGTCCCCATAACAAGCTAGGGGGAAAATGATCCATTGTGAATACCGACCCTATGGGTAAGTGACACCGGTTACAGTAAACATAAACAAATACCAAGTTAAAACGGATTAAATGCTAGACGAGGTGCACAATAACTGATGTGATCACACAAGACAAGGTACACCAAAGTCAAAACTCAAACTGAAATCCAGTACGGAGTAGGTGATGATGACCCCAGTCAGCAAAGTTGTTGTAGTTAGAGTCAGATGCAAGTAGGCAACTTGCATCTGCCAAAGCTGCAGCCCCCGAACACTGTCAGGAGAGGTCAAATCATCACTTATACTTAGGGAAGAACTATAAATACAACTTATTCATTAAAACATATCACATCAGCGTTTTGACAAGCTTAATATTCCTATAATTTCCTTTCTTTTTCGTAATAACTGTACCGAATTAAGCATGAGAGTCCCTTTTGTAGGTACATCTCTGGTATGTCCCATTAGACTACAGTTGGAATCAACCAAAGACAGAACCTTAACGCAAAGAGCACAAAATGCCCACTGGACCTGTGTACATAACACCGTGCTCCCACTGAGACAGTGTAAGAGAGAGAGATTGAGAAGTTTGACACTGTTTGTAAGGGGTAACTTCGTCCCCCTACACCGGTTAGACCAGTATATGTTTTAAAAAAATTAAAATATATTTTTTATATAAAATTTTTGTTAAACTTTTAATTACAAGCCATTACAACACTATTTAAAAAGTTAACTCCCAAAACATATGTTTTTAAACACACATTAAATAATTGTTTAGTATACAAGATCATTAGAGAATTAGTTAGTGGTTGAGTATTAGTTACCAATTTGGCTAATATTGGGTTAGTTTGTTAATTTATGAGTTTGTTAATGGGATTAAGCAAGTTTGTTATTAAACCTTCACCTATAAATAACAATGATCCTCCTCCCTTTTGTAAATCATCCTTTAAATATGAATTTACACATTTAATTTAACTTTACGCCTTCTACACAGTTTAGGTCTCTTCCTCCTTTTTTCACATCAAAAATTTGTTATGGTACCAAAGCTCTCATTTGTAAAGAGGAATGATCCAAGAACCAACTTTGTTGCCATTATCAAGAAACATTTTTATAACCTTTCACCTTTACATACTATCATTTATGATCCTTCTTCCTTCCTCCTAACCCATTAGCTTGATAAAGAAGGAGAAGAAGTTTAATCCTCTCCACATTAGCTTCAACATTTGTAAATGAAGCACTAGAATGGAAGCTAGCACCAAATTCGTTCATGTTTGGCATCTTCAATTCAGAATTCGTAATCACTACATCTTCTTCCCTCTTCAGCTCCAACAAGAATGAAAGTTTTGATGATTTTAAGAAGCGAGATAAATTATAGATAGATTCCATTGTCAAAGTTGATGATGATACTTTGGATTAGGATTGTGCAATATCACATCCTTCAACATTCATAAAATCCGACTTGATTTGAAGAATCAATTTTTTGGCGTCCAAGTAAACAACATTTATTTCCATTCCAAGGGAGAGAAATGGATGAAAACTTTTGGGGTTAAAGTTCACATAGTTGTTCAAGTGGGTGCTGATAGGTTTATCAAAGGTATCTATTAGGGGTGAAACTAAATCCCTGGATAAAATTAGCAAGATTTATGGTGCTTTTAATTTAAAACATAAAGGCCTTTTAGATACATATTTCGTATTAATTGATTGATGGAAGATGATGATTTGTTAAATCAAATTAGGATTAATTTGTAACCATCAAGTAATAGTCAATATTGATGTGTTTTTATTTCTAATTAAAAGCCTTAGTCAAGGGATACTAGAGAAAGAAACAAAGAGCCTTAATGTTTACATGCCATTAGTTAGCAAGTAAGCCTTCAAGTTGGCAGACAAGCTTTCAAGTTGTGACCAAACTACTCTTCATGATCATGTTGGACAAAGCACGTGTATAAATAATTAATTTGGAAAATTTTGAAGACTTAGCAACAATGGGACATGTAGTATTGTATGCTTAGAGCACATGGTAACCTTTCATGTAGTAAAAGAGAGAGAGAGAGAGAGAGAGAGAGAGATAACTCCTTTCAATAGTTACAACTGTGCTGTAAGAAAAAACAAAAATTGAACTTGGAAGCAAGGGAGAATGAATTCAAAAGGCTTTCACATCCAAAAAGAAATGTCTAACACATCCACTATCATGACTACTAGCAATCGGAAGGTTCTAGGAGCAACAGTTCATCTCTCTACCTTAATTATTTGCATCCTTTATTTTAATGCATTTTGGTTCTATTTAGACCTTTTTGCTGTAATTTTACTACATGTGTTTGTATGTTTCTCTATATTTCAAATACTTATGTGTTTTCCCATCACTTTTAAGTCCTTTCTCGCATTATAGTTTACTTGATCTTCGCAACTTAATGATTATAAATTGTCTCAAGTATGATTTGTAACACGTTTCTGTGTTGCTATTGTAAATTATATATTGTTTTAAGTTATCATCCATTATGTACATCTTTCCAACTCTATTTCTATTTTCTACTTTGAATTTTATTTCTACTTGAAACCTCTTAACACCATAAACCTAATAATTTAAGAGCCCCTAAAGGACTCTGGTTCATGTCCCAAATTGAACTTATGAAGCAAAGGTTTGATAAATTTTGCCCTAAACAAATTAACACACTCAGTGGGACATAAATTTAAGATAGTGTATGTTAAGAATATAAAACTTGAACAAAACTTGAATTGTGTATGCCATTACAAAGTGGAAAAATTACTAGAATAATTAACAGTAGACAAAGAAGTTTAAGTCACTCTTCCTAGTGACATGGGTAATGAGGATGACATACCAATTACGTTGAGGAGAAAAAGGAATAACAATGACCAAGGTAATAGTTAAATGGCTATAGTGAAAATAGAAGTCATATTGATATGATTTCAAAATTCACAGTACCTATAACTTTTATGGTTGGCCAAGTGATACCATATGTTCCTTTAAGTGGAATTGAACAAACGAGTAACAACTTTACTATCTTGCCATATAGTTTACCCTATGGTTTTGTCCCCTAAAGTGTTCCTCAAGTTATTAAGCAACAAATGTTGACAACAAGTGATATGCCCATCATTCTTCTATACAATGGAGTTATTGTAACTTCTATAAATTATGGGTTACCTACATTAAACTCCTATAGGGAATCTATGTTTATTTCATTGATAAATATTGCTTTAAATTCTTTACAGAAACAAATGGATAAGAGTAATCATGACATGGTGCATGCATCAACGCAAAAATTATCTACTATCATGAGGGCTAGTTATCAGAATTTAGAAAAACAAATAGAAAGAATAGCCACAGCCTTTGGGACTCCTCAAGATCTCATTGTTAATCAAGTTGCAGGTGTAATGCTTGCATGGGTATAATTTCATTCAGTATCCAAACTCATTATGTTGAAACAATTTAAATCAAGATAATATGGTGTTGGACAATAAAAACCAAAATTTTGATAAATTTAGACAACTTAATGTGTTTGAATATGTTAACAGGTCCAAAAGATGTGCAAGGGTTTTGATAATGACAAGTACTCTTGAAGAAACAATGCAAAAACAAAGACATGAAATCAGAATTGAAGTAACAGCGAAGCTAATCGATTAGGCCATAGATGCTAATCGATTAGGAGCTTTCTGTTTTGGAAGAAATTGCATCAGGTATGAAAGCTAATCGATTAGGGAGCTGAACAATCGATTCGGAAGCCACTGGAATTTAAGGTAATCGATTATACACCAGAGACTAATCGATTACAACAATCAAAAATGGAACTAAGTACATCAGGTACGATGGCTAATCGATTATGGAAGCTATACAATCGATTAGGAAGCCACTGGAATTTAAGGTAATCGATTGCAAGACATGCTAATCGATTAGGATGCTGCGAAAACAAATTAAATGCATCAAGTACAAGATGCTAATCGATTAGAGGAAGTGAAATAATCGATTAGGAAGTCTCTGACTTGAAGCTAATCGATTACAACGCGAGGGTGTAATCGATTACGCTAGTGGAAAAACAGATTTAAGTGGGAAACCAGGTCATGTCTCCACCATTCTTCAAATTTCCACTAACTGCAACGGCTATGATGGACTAGGGCACTCCTCAACAGCTATCTTGGCTCTATAAATTAAAGAGGAAGACAAGCACAAAAACACAACCAAGAAGCAACAATTCATAGCTCTGTTTTGTGCTTTGTAAGCCTATTTCCTGCATATTGTACTTTCACTTGTATATCCTCTCATCTTGAGAGATTAGAATTTGGAGAGCTTTTCATTTGTATATCTGCTCTATTAAGAGAGTATATTGATTGTAAACACAAACTCCAAACACACAAGTTATTCACTCTAGGTTGAGTGGTTGTTCACTCTAGGATTGAGTGGTTACAAAGGTTGTGGACTCAACCTTTGGGATATTGTGAGATTGAGAGATTGGGTGGGTTGCCCTTATACTTGTGAGGATTGGGTTCTTGAGTGTGGGACACTAGGAAGCCACAATTGCTCAAAGTTGTATCTCTAGTCTTCAATAGTGGAAAATCCTCTAAGTGGGTTGCTTAGAGGCGAGACGTACACTGGATTGGGTGGAACTCGTTACATCGGTTTGCAAGCTTCTCTTCCTTACTCTTTTACTTCCATACATTGCATATTTGTTGATTGGTATTGTTTGGTTGAGAAGAATACACTTAAACTTGCTTAATTTGCTATACCTTAGACATTGCACACCAAGTGCTTGCTAAATTGCCTTAGCAATACTTACCTCTTGTAGTGCATTGCATATCATTGTTACTTGCTTTCACTTGCATAATCTCATAAACTTGGTTATAGAAATCAATTTCAAAGGTATTCCAAGCAAAAGTTTTATAACTCAATTCACCCCCCCTCTTGAGTATTGAGGCCACTTGAACAACAAGTGGTATCAGAGCTTGACTCTTGGTAGATCAAGCTTAACAGCTTCAAGAGATTAAATGGCCTCAAGTTCTCAAAATGTTTTTCCCGAGGGTGGTGCGATAAATAGACCTCCCGCTTTCAATGGGGAAGGGTATGCCTTTTGGAAAGAGAGAATGAAAATCTTCATTCAATCAATTGACTTGAGAATATGGAATGCCATTGAAAATGGTCCCTATATACCAATGCATACCATAGATAGCAAGAATGTTGAAAAACCCATAGATGAATGGACTAGCGAGGAAGAAAAGAAAGTCCAATATGGCTACAAGGCCAAAAATCTCATTACCATGGCTTTAGGACAAGACGAATTTTTTAGAATAATGACATGCCAAACCGCTAAAGAAATGTGGGATACTCTTCAAGTAACCCATGAAGGTACTAATGATGTAAAGGACTCAAAGATTAGTACTCTTACTAGCCAATATGAATGCTTTAGGATAAATTCAGGAGAATCTATTGTAGATATGCAGAAAAGGTTTACACTTATTATTAACCATCTTATTACTCTTGGCAAAGTGTACACTAACAAAGAGCTTGTGCACAAAATTTTGAAAAGTCTCAGCAGGGAATGGCAACCTCTTGTCACAGCAATAAAACAATCTCCTAGCATCAATGAAATGTCTCTTGCAACACTCTTTGGAAAATTGCAAGAACAAGAGCAAGAACTTAAAGCATTGAAGCTAGCCGAGGAAGAGGAGAAATCCACCAAGAAGAAAGGGCTAGCCCTCAAAGCCACCTCCATGCATGAGGAAGAATCATGCAGTGACTTAGATGAAGAAGAAGAGTTTGGGCTGTTCGTAAAAAGATTTGGAAGATTCATGAAGAACAAAAAGTTCCAAAAGAACTTTAAGCCCCAAGGTAAGAAATCTACCTCTAATGAAACTTCCTCTTCACCAAGCTGTTTTGAATGTGGCAAGGAAGGGCACTTCAAAGCCGATTGTCCAAACCTCAAAAAGAAGGGCAAGGACAAACAAAGAAGAAGAAGAGCCTATATTGCTTGGGATGAGAACGATGTGAGCAGCTCCGACGACTCGGAAGATGAGCAAGCCAATCTTTGCTTAATGGCAAATCATCAAGAAGAAGAAAATGAGGTAAATCTTCTTGACTTAGATAAAAATGAGCTGTTAGATGCATTTGAGGAATTATATGATAAATTTACAAAAATCTCTAGTAAACTCAAAGCATCTAGGAAAACTAGTGATACTCTTGAATTGCATCTCATGGAAGTATGTAAAGAAAATGAGAGCTTAAAAGAAGAACTAGAGAAAGTTCAAACATGCTCTAGGGATAAACCCTGTGATTTTGCAAAGAAGTGCATTGTGTTAGAAACCAAGGTTGAAGACCTAAATAGGACACTAGAGAAATTCACTAATGGAAGAGATAATTTGAATATCCTACTTGGGCAACAAAAATGCATGTTTAGTAAAACCGGTCTAGGATATGACCAAGAACATAGTAATCATAAAATGGAGAAGCACTACAAAAACTTCTTTGCACCACCAAGCAAATCCTCCTTACCTTTTATGAAATGCAATCATTGTGGTACCAAAGGACATAGTGCATATAAGTGTAGTGTTAGGAAACTAGGACCAAAGGTCTTAAGAAAGGTGTGGATTCCCAAAGGAACGTTCCCACAAGCTAACCTTAAAGGACCCAACATAAAATGGGTACCTAGTTCTCTAAAATGATTTTGTTTTGTAGGTATGCTTCAAGGCAAGCAACACCCATTGGTACTTGGATAGCGGGTGTTCGAAGCATATGACGGGAGACATAACCAAATTTACATCATTCACTCCCAAACGAAAAGGAAGCGTCACCTATGGAGACAACACTAAGGGAAGAATCCTAGGCATTGGAAATATTGGTAAGAACTCTTCCACATCCATAAGTGATGTATTGTATGTTGAAGGCCTCAAACATAATTTACTAAGCATAAGTCAATTATGTGACAAAGGATATAGAGTTTTATTTGAATCAAATTGTTGCATAATTGAGCATAAGACCAATAAGGAAATTAAGTTTGTAGGCCAAAGAATTGATAATATTTACATGATTGATATGGATAGTTTGTCTACAAATGATGAACAATGCTTCATTTCAAAAGAGGATGAAACATGGCTATGGCATAGAAGAATAGCTCATATACATGTAGACCACTTGAACAAGCTTGTTTCTAAAGATTTAGTAATTGGTCTACCAAAGCTTAAATTTGAAAATAGATTTTGTGATGCATGCCAAAAGGGAAAACAAGTAAAGGCATCTTTTCAATCCAAAAACATTGTTTCTACTCAAAGGCCTTTACAACTTTTGCACATGGACTTATTTGGACCATCCAAAATCAAAAGCTGGAGGTAATTACTATGGTCTAGTTATAGTAGATGACTATTCAAGATATACATGGACATTGTTTCTTGCTCATAAAAATGAAGTATATCATGCATTCAAGAAACTTGCAAAGATTATCCAAAATGAGCAAAACTCAAAAATCGCATCCATTAGAACCGATCATGGGGGAGAATTTGAAAATCAATCCTTTGAAAAGTTTTGCGAAAAACATGGTATTAATCACAACTTTTCAGCTCCTAGAACTCCACAACAAAATGGAGTAGTTGAAAGAAAGAATAGATCCTTAGTGGAGCTTGCTAGAACCATGCTAAATGAAAACAATATTGCAAAACATTTTTGGGCCGATGCGGTAAACACCGCGTGTTATGTTATGAATAGATGTTTGATAAGGCCTATTTTAAAGAAAACCCCCTATGAGCTTTACAAGGGTAGAAAACCCAACATTGCATACTTTCATATTTTCGGATGTAAATGTTTTGTGCTCAACAATGGAAAGGATAATCTAGGAAAGTTTGATGCAAAATCTGATGAGGCAATATTCCTAGGATATTCTCAATCAAGTAAATCTTATAGAATCTTCAACAAACAAACAAATACTATTGAGGAATCTATTCATGTCAAATTTGACGAAAATAGCCATAACCCTCCGAGAAAGGAAGATGTTGATGATCTTGTAGGTACTTTCCAAGAAATGAATTTACAAGACAAAGAAGAAGAAGTCAACAATGATGAAGGTGCAACACAAATTGAGAGACAACAAGATTGGGTAACATTGAAGGATCATCCCTTGGACAAAATCATTGGGGAAATAACCAAAGGGGTAAGTACTCGAAACGCCATTAGAAATGCATGCAATCACTTGGCTTTTGTATCCCAAATAGAACCCAAAAATATTGACGAAGCCATTATTGATGAACATTGGATGTTGGCCATGCAAGAAGAGTTAAACCAATTTGAAAGAAATGAAGTTTGGGAACTTGTGCCAAGACCCAATAATCATCTAATAATAGGCACCAAATGGGTTTTTAGAAATAAGCTAGATGAAAACGGTATAATAACTAGGAACAAAGCTAGACTAGTTGCAAAGGGATACAACCAAGAAGAAGGAATAGACTATGAAGAAACATATGCTCCCGTAGCTAGGTTAGAAGCCATTAGATTATTGCTAGCTTTTGCATGTTGTATGGATTTCAAACTGTATCAAATGGATGTCAAAAGTGCGTTCTTAAACGGCTACATTCAAGAAGAAGTCTATGTAGATCAACCTCCCGGTTTTGAAAATCATATATTTCCAAACCATGTCTTCAAATTGAGAAAAGCCTTATATGGTTTGAAGCAAGCTCCAAGAGCTTGGTATGAAAGATTAAGCAAATTCCTTTTAGAACACAACTTTGAAAGAGGAAAGGTTGATACTACATTGTTTATAAAACGCAAACAAAATGACATCCTCTTGGTACAGATTTATGTAGATGACATAATATTTGGTGCTACTAATGAAAATCTTTGTCAAGAATTTGCCAAGATTATGCAGAATGAGTTTGAAATGTCCTTGATGGGAGAACTCACCTTCTTCCTTGGACTACAAATAAAACAAGCCATTGATGGAACGTTCATTAGCCAAACCAAATACTGTAAGGAACTACTTAAAAGGTTTGGAATGGACAAGGCAAACGAGATAACTACACCCATGAGCATATCCTGCTATCTAGACAAAGATGAAAAGGGTAAGGACATTGAAATCACCAAATATCGAGGTATGATTGGATCCTTACTGTATTTAACTGCGAGTAGACCTGATATTATGTTTGCGGTATGCATGTGTGCTAGATATCAAGCATGTCCTAAAGAATCACATTTGACTGCCGTAAAAAGAATTTTGAAATATCTTGTGGGTACTCAAAATGTTGGTTTATGGTATCCCAAAGGCGTTGAATGTAATCTTTTAGGATATTCTGATTCCGACTTTGCGGGGTGTAAGCTTGATAGAAAAAGCACTAGTGGTACATGCCATTTGCTTGGTAGTTCCCTTGTTTCTTGGCATAGCAAGAAACAAGCAAGTGTTGCATTGTCAATAGCTGAGGCAGAATATGTAGCAGCTGGTAGTTGTTGTGCTCAAATTCTTTGGATGAGACAACAACTTCTTGATTTTGGTATTTCCTTGAATAAAGTCCCCATTAAATGTGATAATACAAGTGCCATTAACATCTCCAAGAATCCAGTAATGCACTCTAGAACCAAACACATTGAAATTAGGCATCACTTTATTAGAGATCATGTGTTAAAAGGGGATTGTGTACTTGAACATGTAGAAACTTCTAAGCAACTAGCTGATATTTTCACAAAACCCTTGGCTAGAGAGCAATTCATTCACATAAGAAGAGAGTTAGGCATTCTTGACATGTCCAGTTGTGTTTGAATCTTTTGATAAGAACCTTGTTGAATGGCATAATGCATGGCATATATCACATTTTATGTTTGGAACCTTGCTGTTTGATATGTTTGAAGTTTTTGACTCCATAATCGATTACATTGTTAATCCCAATCGATTACTAAGCTTCTGTTTCTAAGCTAATCGATTAGAGCTCACCCATAATCGATTACAATCATTATGTTTCCAAGATAATCGATTATCCATGATCTATAATCGATTACGAAGCTTCTGTTTAAAGTTCAAAACGTTTCCTCTTCTTCATAATCGATTACCACATTGCTCCAATCGATTAGGACGATTCTGTTTCTAAACTAATCGATTACCCTAACCCTATAATCGATTACCCTTTGTATAAAACGTTTGAAATTCCCCAGAAACAGTGATCTAATCGATTACCACCTGACACGTAATCGATTAGTCTGCGTTCTGAAGAGACAACTGCAACTCCCTAGGCTCACTCGAAACTCTCCCTCTCTTAACTCACTTCACTCCTTTCTAAACTCTCTTTTCTTCTTCCTAAACCTAATTTTCAACTATAAATACCCCCTCATTCACCTTCTCATCTCACACTACCTCCTTTCTCCCAAACCTCTCTAAAACTCTCTAGCACTCATCTCTCTTCATCTCCTTCTTTTTGCATTTTTCAACATGTCTACCTCAAGGAATGTCAAGAGAGCTAGGTCCTCTGCTGCTCAAGCTCATAATCCCCTTGACTTCTCAAGGTTTTTCTCTTCTCCTAGAGATCTTCAGAATTTTATGAAGAATTTTTCTGAAAAGGAGATTATGACCCCTCATTATACCGTTGCTGACACTTTTGACAACCCAAGCCTTACCTTCACCCAAAGCCTCAACCACTACAACCTCTTCCCCTTCCTATCCCTCAAAGAAGAAGAATACTATCCTGAGCTCATGAGAGTATTCTACTGCAACCTCCGCCTTGTCAATGGGATGGTTGAATCCAAGGTGAAAAACACCACCATCAAACTCTCCAATGCCCAGTTTGCAGAGATTTCCAAACTGCCCCTCAACAATGCTGACTTTGATGGAGGCAAACCCGAGGATGAATGGGGCTTCAATGCTCTTACTGCTCGCCAATCTTTATGGAAAGCTGACCGTCCTAGGAGCAACCACAAACTAGTTGGCCACTTGACCATGAACAACCGCCTGCTCCACTTCTTCTTGGTCAAGATGATTGTTCCCCGTGGTGGGAACTATGCTCTAGTTGAAGAGGATGATGTCCTCTTAATGTGGGCCATGCTGAACCACAAAGAGATCAACTGGGTTCAGTTGATCAAATTCCACATGCGCCATGCCAAGGACCAGCAAAAGCTCCCTTATGGTATCCTCCTCACCAAAATTTTCAAATTCTGTGGAGTAGATTTAGCAGGGGAACTCTCTGAGAAAGTGCCCCCTAGAGCTTGCATTGGCACCCATCACCTCACCAAAATGGGTCTTGTTTTCTCAAATGGAGCATGGTACTCACGCATGGAGGGCGTTTATGCCAACATTCCCTTCCAAGCTCCTGCTGAAGAAGCACCTGCTCCTCCTCCTCCTCCACCTCAACCACAAGCTGCAGCCTCTTCATCTGCCCCACAAGCTGACCCTTTTGTATCTCTCTACGCCCATCTTGATCGCCGCTTCGATCGACTTGAAAACTCCCTCCAAGAGTTTTCCATGACCGAGCAGCAACATTTTGAGATGATGCAGCAGCGTTATGAGGAGCTGGCTCACCAAATTGCAGAAATCCACTTCTTCAACCCGGATAATTAGATTTTCTATTTAGTTATGTTCTGTTGGTTCCTTGTTTTATTTTCTGAATTATGAATAATTTTACCTCTTGTATTTCCCATTTTCTTTTCAATTCAATAAAAGTATCTTATTTCAGTTTATATTATTTCTCTTCACTGCTCTAATTATTTTTGATGATTACAAAGGGGGAGAAGAATATATGTTCATATGTTGGATAATGCTCTGATACAAAATATGGATAATTTTGAATATGCTCTGATAATATGCTCTGATAATATGGATAACAGATGCTCTGTTAACAAAATTTGAAAAATCTTATCTGTTTGTTAAATTCTTTTTGATAGGGGGAGAATTATAGATAAGAGATAATAAACAATAGATAAAATGAGATAAGACATTGGCTGCTGAATTGATTTTTGAAATTGGTTATCTGCTATTTGAAAAAGAGATAATGTAGCAGAGTTGTTTTTGCAAAAGATAAGTCTATATTATTTAAACTAACAACCCTCAAGAGATGAACATAGTTGTCATCATCAAAAAGGGGGAGAATGTGTTTGAATATGTTAACAGGTCCAAAAGATGTGCAAGGGTTTTGATAATGACAAGTACTCTTGAAGAAACAATGCAAAAACAAAGACATGAAATCAGAATTGAAGTAACAGCGAAGCTAATCGATTAGGCCATAGATGCTAATCGATTAGGAGCTTTCTGTTTTGGAAGAAATTGCATCAGGTATGAAAGCTAATCGATTAGGGAGCTGAACAATCGATTAGGAAGCCACTGGAATTTAAGGTAATCGATTATACACCAGAGACTAATCGATTACAACAATCAAAAATGGAACTAAGTACATCAGGTACGATGGCTAATCGATTATGGAAGCTATACAATCGATTAGGAAGCCACTGGAATTTAAGGTAATCGATTGCAAGACATGCTAATCGATTAGGATGCTGCGAAAACAAATTAAATGCATCAGGTACAAGATGCTAATCGATTAGAGGAAGTGAAATAATCGATTAGGAAGTCTCTGACTTGAAGCTAATCGATTACAACACGAGGGTGTAATCGATTACGCTAGTGGAAAAACAGATTTAAGTGGGAAACCAGGTCATGTCTCCACCATTCTTCAAATTTCCACTAACTGCAACGGCTATGATGGACTAGGGCACTCCTCAACAGCTATCTTGGCTCTATAAATTGAAGAGGAAGACAAGCACAAAAACACAACCAAGAAGCAACAATTCATAGCTCTGTTTTGTGCTTTGTAAGCCTATTTCCTGCATATTGTACTTTCACTTGTATATCCTCTCATCTTGAGAGATTAGAATTTGGAGAGCTTTTCATTTGTATATCTGCTCTATTAAGAGAGTATATTGATTGTAAACACAAACTCCAAACACACAAGTTATTCACTCTAGGTTGAGTGGTTGTTCACTCTAGGATTGAGTGGTTATAAAGGTTGTGGACTCAACCTTTGGGATATTGTGAGATTGAGAGATTGGGTGGGTTGCCCTTATACTTGTGAGGATTGGGTTCTTGAGTGTGGGACACTAGGAAGCCATAATTGCTCAAAGTTGTATCTCTAGTCTTCAATAGTGGAAAATCCTCTAAGTGGGTTGCTTAGAGGCGAGACGTACACCGGATTGGGTGGAACTCGTTACATCGGTTTGCAAGCTTCTCTTCCTTACTCTTTTACTTCCATACATTGAATATTTGTTGATTGGTATTGTTTGGTTGAGAAGAATACACTTAAACTTGCTTAATTTGCTATACCTTAGACATTGCACACCAAGTGCTTGCTAAATTGCCTTAGCAATACTTACCTCTTGTAGTGCATTGTATATCATTGTTACTTGCTTTCACTTGCATAATCTCATAAACTTGGTTATAGAAATCAATTTCAAAGGTATTCCAAGCAAAAGTTTTATAACTCAATTCACCCCCCCTCTTGAGTATTGAGGCCACTTGAACAACACTTAATGTATGGGGAAACATCAAGTGGTCAATAATCTAGTAAAACAGGTGAACTGGTCTGAACCGGGGTCTAGGATCCGGTGTGGGACCAGCCACAAAAGTATAGGTGTTTTAGGGTTTGTACACCGGTACAATGGGTATCCAGTATTGTAATCCGGCCTCTCAATGGGAGAAACCGGTCTTGTTGTCCTGGAGATCCTTCGCACCAGAGTTTCACGTTGATGGGGGCGAAAGGTGGTGCCACCTGCGAAGATTCTCCGACGCTCAAGTTAGAAGAGTGTATGAAACTCAGAGAATACTCAAGCAATGCAATAGTAGATATGCGAGATAGAACAACGTCACCTTGCATGTGTATTGGAATATGTTATTTATAGTTGAACGTAGGAAATGAATTGTTGGATGCAAGTGGGCCCCTTGGTTCTGATAGCGTGTAGAGTGTGTCAATCAAGATGACTCAGTACTCAGAGTGTGTCAGGGGGTAGGTCAATTATCAGAGTACGATCCTGTGATAGGGATGGAGGATAATCACCTTTCCGTATATTTCGCTGACAATTGTACTTACTCTCTAAGATAATTGGCATAGACGTATCCCACTATACAGGGTATCTTCTCTGATAAGCTATATTGAACTCTTATCTCATAGTGATCCTGAGGCAAACGGTTATACACATCATGGCGAGGACAGATGAAGCATTCGATGAAGTGAGAACGGATGAGATGACAACGGATAACCGATGTGGCACTGTCTTCCTGTAACACCGGTTCCCCCTCTAAGAGGCCACTCTGACGTCATACTTTAGGTACCGGTATCCAGACCGGATCATGTCCCCTAGCTTATGTGAGGGACTTATGAAGTTGCTCATATGAGCTATACAACTTGCGAGAGGTCTGGATGCTGGTGTAACCTGCAAAAATACACATTATGTTTTTACCTTAGTCATACTCGTTAATCGTCAAATATTGGCACCGAGCGTTATGAATTAAATGGCTCTGAGTGAGTGATTCTGAGTGGAGGTTTGACTTTGAATGAACAATTCCGAGTGAACATTTGATTCTGAATGAACGATTCAGAGTGAGCACTTGAGTCTGAGTGATCGACTCCGAGTGAAATTGGTTCTGGCCGTGTTACCTGAGAAGTTCCGAGTGATACTTCCGAGTGGAAACTCTCAGATTGATTCTTCCGGGAGGAAGCTTTCTGAGTGACCGTTCCCGTATGGAAGATTTCTGACTGGTGCTTCAACGGCGCTCGGTTTAATTGCTCCAACCACACTCGGAGTTCGGTTTAGTCCTACAATCCGAGTCTTCATTCGGGTTGGAGATTTCCGAGTGCAACTCTCCTGAGAAGGTGTCCCCGAGTATGACATTTCTGAGCGGGATAAATACCGAGTGAGATATCTCTGATTCCCAGGTAGTAGGGCACCGAGTGGAGCATTTTCCGGGTGAAACACTTCTGGACAGAGACTTTGACTTCGAATGAGAATGTTTCGGGTAAGGACTTTCCCGAATAAATAATCCCTGATTGAAACTTCGAAGTGAGATATTCTTGACTTAAAGAATTCACGAGTCGGACCTCAGTGAAATATTGCCGACTGAAGAATTTAAGAGTCTAGCATCGGATTTGAAGTGTTTCCGAGTAAGGAATTCCAAGGGAAAATATTTTCGAGTGAATTCGATAACGATTGATTCTTTAATAGCAATCGGCCAAGTCTAGAAGTCGTACTCGGAGTTCGGTTTAATCCTACAATCTGAGCCTTCATTCGGTGTTGGATTTTACCCATTCACCATTTTTCTTCACTCGGTGTTGGATTTTACCCATTCACCGGCCTTCATCACTCGGTGTTGGATTTTACCCATTCACCGACCATCAAATGGGGTTCGGTGTGATCCTACAACCTATTTCCTGAGGTTTGGTTTAATCCTACAACCCAGGTCTTCAATGGCGTTCGGTTTGATCCTACTAGCCGTATCTTCAATCGGTGTTGGATTTTACCCATTCACCATTCTTCATACTCGGCGTTGGATTTTACCCATTCACCGGTCTTCGAATGGGGTTCGGTGCAATCCTACAACCCATTTCCTGAGGTTTGATTTAATCCTACAACCCAGGTCTTCACCGACGTTCGGCCAAACCTACTAGTCGTACTCGGAGTTCAGTTCAATCCTATAATCCGAGCCTTCACCGGTGTTCAGCCAAACTTACTAACCGTACCTAGAGTTCGGTTTAATCCTACAATCTGGGCCTTCAATCGGTGTTGGATTTTACCCATTCACCGTTCTTCTTCGACGTTCGGCCAAACCTACTAGTCGTACTCGGAGTTCGGTTCAATCCTACAATCCGAGCCTTCACCGGTGTTCAGCCAAACTTACTAACCGTACCTAGAGTTCGGTTTAATCCTACAATCTGGGCCTTCAATCGGTGTTGGATTTTACCCATTCACCATTCTTCTTCGACGTTCGGCCAAACCTACTAGTCGTACTCAGAGTTCGGTTCAATCCTACAATCCGAGCCTTCACCGGTATTCAGCTAAACTTACTAACCGTACCCAGAGTTCGGTTTAATCCTACAATCTGGGCCTTCAATCGGTGTTGGATTTTACCCATTCACCGTTCTTCATCACTCGGTGTTGGATTTTACCCATTCACCGGCCTTCAAATAGAGGCTCACCCCTTTGTACCTTCGAAGAGGTTCATCGCTAACAACAAACGCATTGTTAGGATCATCCATCCTGAAAGTATCTTGTCACAACAGTGTTGTGCATTTAAAGAAAATCATACAGACAATGGGTGAGTCAAGGAAAGCTTCATTAATTATGAATTACAATCAATACAAAAGAGAAAAAGAGCCGAGTTGGGGTTATGCCTCGTTAAACCTTCTTGGTAAAACCGATCGGAAAAACCCAAGTAAGGAAAAAGAATGCACACCGTTTCACCGACTAGCTGTAACAGTAGAAGACGCTTTTGGTTTTGATGGCCTGATCCCTAATCAATGACCTCTCGGGGGCCCTGACGTTGTTGGGGCATAACATCTTGCTGTGCCGACTCGCCAATCATAACTCCTTTTTGCTTTTCAGAAATAGCTCCTTTGAAAAGATACTATTTGAGTTTGCCCTCTCGGATCAGGGTCTCGATAGTATTCTTCAGAGCCTAACATTCATCTGTTGAGTGGCCCTCTTGCTCATGGAACTCATAGTATTTCCAAGGGTCGCCATGTTTACGAAGCTGGGGCGGCATCCTGACCCCGTATGAAGTAAGCGTTGGCCATCCGATCTCCCTCAGGATCTGAGACCGCTTAGAGTTTAACGGAGCATAATTGTCAAATACATGTATCCGCTCTTCCTGACTCGGAGGTACAGGATTATCAAAGACGCTGCCTCGGGCCGGTCTCTCCATGCGTTCCGAGCTGGGAAAGCTTTTATCTCTCCGTTGTGGATGTGGCGTTGGGGATTTCCTTTTGGCTTCAATGATGATGTGAAGCTGAATAGCCTCTGTAAGGTTAGGCACCAAAGCAGCCTCCTTGTAAAATCTTTTCAAAAACTCTTTGAGAGTTTCATTTTCCCCCTGCCTTATCTGAGCCAAGGTATGGGAAGTCCTTGGAATGTCCCTAGAGATGATGAAATGGATCTCAAATGAAGTCGCCATTTCTTCCCAAGAATCTATTGATTCCGAGGGTAAACTTTTGAACCAACCGAGAGCTTCCTCCGTTAAGGTTCGTGGGAACATCCTACACATCACATCTTCATCGGCTCCCAAGTACATGGCCTCATACGTGTAAGCATCAAGGTGCTTAATGGGATCACTTTCTCCATTATATTTTTCGATTGACAGGGGCTGAGTTGTTTGCAAGTGCTTGGGGATGAGTATACTCATGAGACTCCTTGAGAAAGGGATATTGAGTCGGCATGCCCCAGAAGCCATCGCTGTCTGCCCCCTCTTCCTTGCACTGATTCTGTCCCCAGAATCTTGAGTTTGTTCTCTCCTCTCAAAGGTAGGGATCTTAGAATACTGGAGAGTTGTGGATCTTTCTCTCGTAGATGCATGGCGAGTGTCCTCTGCCTGAGACATCTCTCTGTCCCCAGCTCCTCCTTTCTCCCTTCATAGCCCCATCAGCTCCTCCCTAAGTTGCCTGATAATTTCATCTCAAGGATCAGGGATTGCCACTGGTACCATCCTCCTTGAATGGGTTACTGGTGATTCAAAGACGAATCTCCCCTCGGCTTGTTGATGGGTCATATCTTCCACATGAGCGTCAACGAAGTCGCGTCCATCTCCTTCCATGGTCGACTACCAACTTCTGTAGAAAGTAGGAATAACTTTACTGAGTCCCACTGGGCATGGCAATGAACTGGTCTAAACCGGGGTCTAGGATCCGGTGTGGGACTAGCCACAAAAGTATAGGTGTTTTAGGGTTTGTACACTGGTACAGTGGGTATCCAGTATTGTAATCCGGCCTCTCAATGGGAGAAACCGGTCTTGTTGTCCTGGAGATCCTTCGCACCAGAGTTTCGCATTGATGGGAGCGAAAAGTGGTGCCACCTGCGAAGATTCTCCGACGCTCAAGTTAGAAGAGTGTATGAAACTTAGAGAATACTCAAGTAACGCAATAGTAGATATGCGAGATAGAACAACATCACCTTGCATGTGTATTGGAATATGCTATTTATAGTTGAACGTAGGAAATGAATCGTTGGATGCAAGTGGGCCCCTTGGTTCTGATAGCGTGTAGAGTGTGTCAATCAAGATGACTCAGTACTCAGAGTGTGTCAGGGGGTAGGTCAATTATCAGAGTTTGATCCTATGATAGGGATGGAGGATAATCACCTTTCCGTATATTTCCCTGACAATTGTACTTACTCTCTAAGATAATTGGCATAGACGCATCCCGCTATACAGGGTATCTTCGCTGATAAGCTATAATGAACTCTTATCTCATAGTGATCCTGAGGCAAACGGTTATACACATCGTGGCGAGGACGGATGAAGCATTCGATGAAGTGAGAACGGATGAGATGACAACGGATAACCGATGTGGCACTGTCTTCCTGTAACACCGGTTCCCCCTCTAAGAGGCCACTCTGACGTCATACTTTAGGTATCGGTATCCAGACCGGATCAACAGGCCTTGGTTAGGAATGACTTAAATGTGGGCCAAGTTAATTATTCATACTTTGTGTTAGTTTTATTAGATCAAATGCTCTAAATTGAACTCCCTAGGGGTTAGAAAGTGCCTAAATTCATCGAGTTTATAGGTGAAGTAAAAGAGTCTATAGTGGAGTACATAGCTAGGTATCAAACTAAATATTGGGACCTTTCTAATAATAAATGTCTAAAGACAAAATACTTTCCTAACTCTTTGATAAAAAAAATTCTTGGTTCATACCTCTTCCCCTAAATTCCATTCATAATTGGAACCAATTAAAGATAACTTTTTCTTTTAAGGATGAGAGTAATGTGAGTTTGATGGACTTAGTTAATATTAAAAGGCTACACAGTGATCTATAGATAATTACTTAAATAGTTAACCAAATGAATGTGAGATATTATACTCATGTCCCAAGTATGAATTGGTTCAAATGGCTCCAGCTGGTTTGGATTAGGAAGAAATTGATTAACTAGAAGCTTAAAGATATGGCCTAGTTAGCTCATAAGATGAAGCAAATTCAACAATTAACTTAAAAAAGAAAGAAATACGAGGTTTAAAAGATCTACTAGCAAAGGTAATGTAACATGTAACACCCTTAGTTACATCTTAATAAATACTAGAAAAACTTGTAAATTTTTTTTACTAAAGATATGATTGTTAAAAAGAAACTATCAGAATAAATTATATACATCATTTCTGAAATAACTCAAAAATATTATTAAAACTTTATAAAGTAATTTTACATTCATCCGAAGAAAATAAATATTAAACATTATAAGAAAGAGAGGAAACTCCATGGCCCAGAAGCAGTTACTTAATAACTTTATTTATTCATTGGACCACGGTATTCATACCGAGCTCCCTTTCTAAAACGTGCTATATTTACTGCCGAGATTCTTCGATCCTTCCCTCTAAACCATCAATTTAAAACATATGAAACAAAAACACGGAGAAAAGAGTGAGAAACATAATATAATATTCCCAAATGGGGCACAAGCAATAAAGGGTTTTCACAAACTAATATATAATAATATCAATCACAATCACATACACAATCAATTATGAATGCATGAATGTTATGTAATATCTTCATCATAACTTACCTATATATGTGGGCCCTTAAATTTTAATTTGCACTGGGCCAACCAGGAGTTTACACTATTCCATAAGCCCGGATAATAATAATATGAACAACTCAACTGGCATGGAAACACTTAGAGACTAGTCAGATTGAGAAAGTTTTTATTGTAAAAGTGCCCGACACTAGGGAGCTACCCCAGGTCTCCTGAAGCACCCTTTCACACACTCTCATCCCAAGGCTCGTAATTAAGCCACCTCTAATGTATCATCGGTTTCTATAATCCGTCCCCAGACAATATCATTTTATTTCACTTTAATGATTTATGATGCATGAACTACTCGCATATTTAGTTAGTTAAGGCTTTTAGAAACTCAATTATTAAATACCTTAAAGGTTTACAACATCATTTCAATAAACTGTACATTTTCTCAATTCTTTGAATTTCTGTCCTACAGAAATAAATTTGGTATAGTTTTCGAATCTCACTGAAATTGAGTTTCTAAGCTGTAAATATCTAAAAACTTTCTCATATAAAACTTTACATAATCTTTCTCAAATTGAATCTTAACAAGATCGAATTTAAAAAAATCTCAATTATTTCCAAATATCTTTAGTTATTAAGTTAGAAAAATAAAATAATTTTCTTTTGAAAATTTTATTTAATTAAAAGAGAATAATATTTAAATTATTAACTAAAAATACTTAAAATTATAAAATTTTCTTTAATTCAAGTTTAATTATCTCAACCTTTTAATAAATTAATTTTCATAAAATGACTTCTTTTTAAATAAATACTAAATTTTTTTATTTTAAATATTAAAAGTAAAGTTAATAAAAATAATCTCTAAGAAGAAATAAAATAATAAAAATTTAAAGAGTAAGGTAAGAAAATTCTTACTGAGTTTTAACTTTTCGTCATGCTTGCCATATGCTCAAATTCATATCACAAGATCATCAATCATAATCAAATATTATCAATCACAATATCATCAATCACAACAAAAAAATGTCAATCACAATCAAATAATATCGATCAAATTAAATATCATCAATAATAATCAAATACTAATAATTATAATCAAATCAATTAAATATAATTCAAATTTTAATGGTTATTTAAATTATCAAAATTGATTGAGTCCTTATAGTCCATTCCTTACATAGGTCTATGTAAGTCGATATAATCCAGTCCTTGCATAGGTATAGTTCAGTCCATATAGATTAAACTAGTCCAAGTCCTTGCATAGGTTCAGTCCAGGTCGTATAGATTATGAAAGTCCAGGTCCTTGCATAGGTATGTCAGAGTTAGTTACATCAGATATTTAATTTAAAATTTATTATAAATTTTAAGTTAAGAAGTTCATATTAAAATAATAATATTATTAAATTTAAAAAGAGTAGAGGACTCTTCCCATTATTCTTATGTCTTTTCATATTATATTCTTGTCTCACTCTTCCTTACCTCTTGTATCCTGATTCGTTATGGAAAGTCCGTGCGCGCCTCGTCTTTGAGTTCTAAAACATACCAATTTCATTTTAATATAGTTACAAGATGAAAATTAGATTACTATTTGAAACAGGAAGGTTAAATAGTAATTATGCATATTAACGGTAAATAACAAATTTTAAATAGTTATTATGAATAGTAATAGTAAATAGTAAAACGTGAATAGTAACGGTAAATAGTAAAACGTAAATAGTAATAGTAAATAGTAAAACGTGAATAGTAAAGGTAAATAATAACAGTAAATAGTAATATTTGAATAGTAATTTACTATTTGAATAGTAATTTACTATTTGAATAGTGATTTACTGTTGACATAGTAATTTACTATTTAGAATTGTAACTTAAAATAATATTATATCCAGTATAATAATAGATTTTTAAGTGATATAAAAATAACCTTCATAATAATAAAAAGATTATGAAACAAATTTATTATTACCTTAGAATTTTTGCAGAACCTCTTTCCTTTGCAAAATATCTTCCTCTCTTCACATAATACTATCCTTCCAACACTACTAAGTTTTTAATTTTATGTGAAAACCTCGGTGCCTCGCCCCTCTATTTATAGCAAAATAAGTTACTGTGTATTTGAATATTTTATTATAAAAGTATTGTGCAATTTTGAAAATTTCGTTCCTGGTTACTGTGCAACATTTGAAATTTTCGTTCATGCACAGTGTTTTGCATAGTAAATGTCGGTTGAATTATTAAGCCAAATAGTAATCTTTCACTCGGTATATTTTAAAATTCAAAATCAGTCCTTTTCAAAATTTAGCGATATTATATCAGTCCTCACTAATTTTATAATAAGTAATATAAAGTTTAAATTTTAAAAATCTAAAATTTTCTGTTAATAAAAATTTATTGATACGTTTCTAATTTTTTAACGATTGGAAAAAATCAAGATTTTTCTCAAACCGATCATTTTTAGATAAGTCTACTTGAAATAAATTTTAGAAAATTTTCTTATAATTTAACTTCACTTTCTTATAAATATTTTTAATTTTAAGTCACTTTATATGAATTTAAAATTATTTAAAATGTATTATTTTATTAAAATATTTCCAAAATTCCAAAAAATTCCATAAAATCATAAATAATATGTAGATTAAAAAGTTCTAAAGAACCATAATCTAATTCCTTCAAAATTTTAATATAAAAATAAAAATAGGGGTGTTACAACTCTACTCCCCTTAGAAAAATTTCATCATCAAAATTTACATTATTCAGTAAAACAAATGGGGATGAGACTCTTTCATCTTAGTTTCTAGTTCCCATGTAGCATCTTATCCTCTCGTTTCACTCTAAAAGACCTTTACAAGCGGAATTGTCTTGTCTCTTAACTTTTTTATTCTTCTATTAGCTATTCTGACAGGTGGTGCATCATATGCAAGATTATCTTTAAGTTGTATGACATCAGGTTCAATAACATGTGTAGGATCAGATATATACTTTCGTAAGTTTGACACATGAAAAACGTTATGGATATTAGAAAGAAAAGGTGGTAACGCTATTTGGTAGGCAAGAGGACTAACTTTATGAATTATTTGGTATGAACCAATAAATCTAGGAGTTAGTTTTCGAGATTTCATTGCCTGACCGACCCTAGTCGTAGGTGTGACTTTTAAGAATACATGATCGCCTTCTTGAAATTCGAGCGGCTTCTTTCTTTTGTCATAGTAGCTTTTCTGCCTGCTCTGTGCTGCCTTCATCTTTTCTTAAACCATTTTGATTTTATCCATGGTTTGTTGTACTAACTCTGGTCCTAGCATCAAGTTTTCACCAGTCTCAACATAACGGGGTCCTATATTTTCTTCCATATAATGCTTCAAAAGGTGCCATGCCAATGCTAGCATGGAAACTGTTGTTGTAGGTAAATTCCATATATGGTAAGAATTGATTCCAACTTCCTTTATGCTCTAACACACCAGCTCGTAACAAGTCCTCTAGAGATTGAATTGTTCTTTCTGATTGTCCATCTGTTTGAGGATGATATACTGAACTCAGACGCAGTCTTGTTCCCAAAGCCTTGTGTAAGCTCTTCCAGAATTGCGATGTAAAACGAGGGTCCCGATCAGAAATGATACTTGAAGGAATTCCATGCAATCTCATATTCTCCTCGATGTATAATTTTGCTAGCTACTCCATAGAGTAATGAATATTGATGGGAATAAAGTGGGCAGACTTGGTTAATCTATCAACTATTACCCATATTGAATCATGTCCTAATGGAGTTTTAAGTAAAGAAGTCACAAAATCCATGGTAATGCTATCCCATTTCCATTCTAGTATTTCCATTGATTGTAGCATTCTAGGGAGCTTTTGATGTTCCACTTTAACCTTCTTGCAAATTAGACATGCAACCACGTACTCTGCCACTGCTTTCTTCATTCCAGGCCACCAAAATAACTTCTTCAAATCTTGATACATTTTAGTAGCTCTGGGATGAATGCTCATATAACTTTTGTGGCCTTCTTCTAAAATTGCTTTCCTCAACTTCTCTTGATAAGGGATACACACTCGATCCTTAGACCTCAATAATTGGTCGTTTCCCACATTGAACTCGACTTCTTTTCCTTGTTTCAAGCATTCTTTCTACTCTTGCAGGAATTCATCCTCTCGTTGAGCCTCTAAAACTTGCCTCAAGAATTCACTTGTCACTTGCAACACTCCTAATTTGTAGTTGTTAGCATTAACCTTTACTGTTAGGTTAAGATCTCTAAAGTTCTCTATTAATTCCAGCTCTTTATTCATCATTGTGGACGCATGTAGAGACTTTCGACTCAAAGCATCAGCTACTATGTTCGCTTTTCCAGGATGGTATTACAACTCAAAGTTGTAGTCCTTTAAGAACTCCATCCATCTCTGTTCCCTCATGTTTAACTCCTTTTAGTCGAATAAATACTTGAGACTCTTATGATGGCTAAACACATCGAATGTTGCACCGTATAGATAATGCCTCCAAATCTTTAAGGCAAAAACTACAGCAGCTAACTCTAAGTCATGGGTAGGGTAGTTAATCTCATGTTGCCTTAATTGGCATGGCGCATAGGCTACAACCTTCTTGTCTTGCATGAGTATACTTCCTAGTCCTTGTTTAGACGCATCACAGTAAACTTTAAAACTTCGATGTGGATCAGGGAGTACTAACACCGGCGCAGAAGTAAGTCGATCTTTCAGCTCTTGGAAACTATTCTCGCATTGTGTTGTCCACATAAAAGGTTGTCCTTTTCGTGTTAGCTTGGTCAGCCGAGCTTGAAATTAAGAATGAAATAAGTTGAGGTAAGCTTCAAGAATGCTAAAAATGTATTTAGAATTGTTTCGGTATAATAGGTTTCGATTTTGAAAGTTGAAATGTTAACTTCTTTATGTAAACTCCCTAAATTTTAGATATTGGTGTACCTAACATCGGAAACAAATAATAGTGGTGTGGAAATAAGGTTTAATGTTGTTGATCTAACCCCTTATGTTGTCGATGAGTTAGATGAGGATTCCTAGGATTTGAGGATAAATCCTTTTGAAGAGGGGGAGCATGACAAGGACCTCACCCATGGAGAAACCCTAGACTTTACATAGACTTTATTGGAGGTTCCTTTTAAGAGCTTTAATAGCCTTTTGACTAGGACACTTATAAGGTTTTGGCTTCCTTCATCACTTCCTTTGATGGGCCAAGCCCAATGAGGAGCATTTGAACCCTTGCTTGCTTTACTTGCACTATTTTGGGATAAAGGTCTTTTGAGCTATGTTTAGACCTTCTTCAAGCCATCTTTGAGCCTTTCCATTCCTTGTAAATATTTTAGTAGTCATTTTCATTTGTTTAAGAATTTATTAGACTTAGGAATTAGGTTTTAGTTTAGGCCTTGCATGGCCATTGAGTTTTGGGCCACTATTGGGCCTTGTAGTTTGTACCTTTTTCCTTTTAGGCTTGTATTAGGCTAAATTTTGTAGGCTTTAAGGATTGGGCCTTAGAGCTTCCCTAAGGCCCATGGTGTGGCCGAAATTACCTGAGAGGTATAAATACCTTATTTCCTTTGTATTTCACTCATAACTTGAATCATAAGTGAATTTTTAGTGAAATGAAGTGTGACTTCTCTCTGGAATCTTGAGCATTTAGCTATTTCTTTCTAGTTTCTTATCCTTTGGACTCCTCCCAAAGGTGTTGAAACATCACATTGGCCTTATCTTTTCCTTTCAAGAGTGGCGGCTTCGACTCTCATCTCTAGCCTCTCCATTGTTCTATTTCTTTTAGCCTTAGATCTAGGTTTTCCTTACAAATTCCTCTCTATTTCCACATCATCAATGTCTCTAACTGTACCTATTCATCATAAAATTCAAATTTGAAACATTATTTGGAGTTCTTGGCTTGGATCTAGAAGAAGAATCAAAAGGAAGATCCACCTCTCCTTTACAATTCAAGAGAATTCCTACATCACCTAGGATCATTAAAAGTTATATAATAAAGTTGTTACCTACTAAATAATTTCCCAAATTAGTAAAAAACCATGGGTTTTTATGAACATATTTTGAGATGTTATTTATGATATTTTCTAAGCCTTGAATTACAAAATAATTATTGAAAGCAATCATCTAGTCCTATTAATAGTTCCGTATGTATTTTTCCAACTAATTCCAACCTATCAATTTCAAGGTTATAATTCCATTATCTCAACTTATTGCACCTAAATTTGTATATCTAGATTCAAAATTTCCATATTATGCTTAAAATTCAACATAATGACATACTAGTATGTCACTAAATCAATCACTAACATTCCTCATTTTACTAATACATTTTCATATATATTTTGGACCTAGAAACATGGTATTATGGTTTCACAGCTTAAAATGTCTCACTATACATATACTTGACAATGTCATTCTAACACAAACATTGATTATTTTCTCACATATTCAGATCATCATTTTCGATTGCCAATTCTCAACATCATGGCATCACTCTATGCAACAAATTAGATCAATATTTCCTCTTACAACTCATTCAACCACAATATTTACCAAACAATAAGAAAATTCATCATTCATCATTTTGTATGTTAAGGAGGCTCTCGGCCAGCAGTGGTATCAAAGCCTAATTGGTATCAAATTATTGTATCTCTTTTTCTTGAAGTAGGTGAATATCATGTAATATTACTAGCCGAGAGTGAGTAAGAAGATCTCTTTAAACATGAGTGAAACAAACCCTCGTCCCAGCGCCATAAGTCTCTCTTTAAAAATTTCCCTTTCTGTCCCTAAATCCTGTAAAAAGACCCTTTTAAACAAACTCGAAAACCTAATTGAGTATACCTTTGTCCCCGAGGATGCTCAAATAGAGAGTGTTGTTCCTCCTCTTCTGAATCCTTATAATGTTTTCAGAAGACACAAATCCAACTTTACCTGGTCCGTAAAAAAGCTTATTTCCACCCTTAGACCTGGAGTGAAAGAAGTCATCCAGACTTTAAAGTTTCATTCTTGTCCTCTTCATGCCACTTCTGCAGAACAGTATGTAGATTTGGAAATAAATCCAGATCTAATTAAATTATGGCAAAAAGAAGGATATGTTGCACTACATCTATGTGCAATACGGTTAATCTTAACCCTTCATGGAAGAAAAGGCATCCCTGTTATAGCTAGAGTCTCTCTTATAGACTCTACCTTCCATCACTATAAAGATGCAGTGATTGGCACAGTCCTCACAACACTTAATGCAGGAAGTGTGGTTTTAACCATATTTCCAAATTTTAATGTCCATCTGAAAGATCCGACTCTTCCACATCGGTTCCAAGTTTAAGTCCAACTTATTGGAGCCCCTCAGGACTCGGATGCATTCAAAGCTACTCTGAATCACCAGATCATATTCAGAGTACAAGATCATCTCTTTGATCTTCTGGTAGATTCCAAAATCTCAGAAAATGCTTTGATGGTGATAGCAAATTCTGAGGAGAAAACTCCATCTATCATCCACGTTCCCAGGAAAATCCCTATAGAGGAGTTACTAAAACTCATTCCTATGGAGTGACTGAGGCACAAAAAAAAAACAATCAAAACCCATAGTGTCTAGTGAGTCATCATTTAAAAGGCTCACTGATGGCAGAGTAAAGACTATCTTCAAGACTGAAGGAGAATCTTCCTCCTCTTCAACCAACCCAGTCTTCTCAACCATAATGATCACCCTAGGAGAGCAGGAAAAGAAAATTCATGTTTATTCATTCAAAGCTGATGGAACGCTCATTTATAGTGACAAGATAAACGGTCACTTTATATGGGATGTGGCACTTGAGATGTGTGATCCAGATTGTGATTGCTGGATGGACTATGATAGCAGTGACTATGATGACAGTGATGATGACGAACCCAGAAGGAGAAAGAAGAAGAAGTCTTCTTACAAATTTCCTAAGAAACCTGAAAGGAAATTTGATCCTGAAAATGGACCATTGGTTGGAATCAAAAAGAAGCGCGAGCCTCTTCCTTTCTATGAAGAAGCCTTGAAGATCCTCAAAAAACATAAGTATCCTCCACCACCAAATGACCCATCCTTAGTCACATGGCCTCCACCAACTAAACCATCTCCAAAACCCTTGCCTATACAAAAGTGTAAACCTGTTGAACTACCTTCCAAACAGATAGCCATACCACAAGCATGTATGATGTTCTCTTCCACTTTAGCCTCTTACAGTGCAAACTTTCCCTCCTTGGAAAGAAAAGTTGATCCTGTTAAAAATATACAGACTAGACCCTTTGTGGTTCCTTCTAAAGTAAACATAGATGCATCAACAAGGCCAATTACTCAAGCAGAAGAGGTGATGAATTAGCAAACTGAAAATGTTGTGGCTCATAATGAATTCTTGCAGAACATGGAAAAGAAAATTGATAAGATTGCTGACTCCTTAGATAAGGAGATAAATATGTCCCAAAGACTGCAAGATCATTATTTCGAAATAAAGCAAAAAATGGCACAGCTTGAGCCAGAAGTACAGAAATTGAAGGGAGAAAGGATCAGCTCCACCTTTGTTGAAAAAGAAAGAGAACTAAGAAAGGTCAAAGCTCAGTATGAAGAATTAAGAGGATACATTGCTTCTAAGAGTCAAAAACCTTCTCTCAAAGAAAGTTCTTTTGAACCAGATCCTTATTTTATACCCCCTTCAAAAATATTTGCATCATACACTCCACAAGCCATAAAAAATCCTAGCCCATTTATCCCTCCAAACCTTACCTCGAGAAATTTTGATCCTATTGGAAAGAGAAAGGAAGAATCTGTTCCTCCTCCTACAAAGGATGGTGAAGGAGATTCTGTGTCAGAAGAATCTCCTATACAGACACCCAAACTCTCTCTGATGGTTTCACATAAACCAATATCTTATGTAATGTCGTTGATGTATTACCAAAACAAAGAAGAAGAGTTTGAATCCACTGAAGGAGAAACCTTCTCTGAAAGAGATTGGCAAAACACTGAATTGAATTCTACTAAAGCAGAAACTGTGTATGATGAATATGCTGATATCTCAAGAATTCTAATGGTGAGACAAGATGAAACATCTACTCCGCCTGGATTAGATCCCAGAGAAATAAACACCCCTATTTATATTGGGTCTTCATTTTTCTCCATAGATGGAATTTCTCATTCTCAGTGGAATAAAAAATTCCTTGAGTTCAAAACCTGGATGGATGCCAAAATCGTCCAGCATGAAGAATTATATAAGGGGGTTGAAGAGTTTTGTGCTAGAATAACCGGAGTTCTTAAAGAATGGTATCAATCCATTGGTCTGGTAAATCAAGAACAACTCCACAGCCAACCTATCTCAAATGTAATCCATTTTCTTTAATTTCACTTTCTGGGAGACATTTCTGTGATTGAAAAAGAAGCCAGAAAAGAGTATTTTTGATATGAAATGTTGTTCGTTAAAGAAAATAGATCTCGAAAGACATTATTAGAGAATGTCTCAGAGATTCTATCAGCTGAATGGATTTAATGATCCAAGTCTCAAAAATACTTATATAAGTTCTCTCCCAAAAGAACTTCAAGAAGAAATGTGGAGAATCTTACAAGCAGCCAACAAAAATGTTACAAAAATGACACTTGGAGAAATTCACCAAGTTGGAATGATTGCTTTGGACAAGATCTGTAGCCAGCAAAGCTTGATAGATAAGATGCTGAACAATCGGAAGAAGTACAAGGGCATTTGTAAGAAGTATTTGAAGATAAAGTGTGACAAAGAGAATTGTACTTGCAAGAATTCAAAGCTTCATTCTACAAAGAAAGAAAAGAAAAACAAGTCCTCGTATAAAAACAAAAAGAAATTCTGATTCTTCAAGAGAAAACCTTTTAGAGGAAAAAGCAAGGGCCAGAGGTGCTTCATCTGTAAAAAGAAAGGACACTTCTCTAAAGATTGCCCATAGAATAAAGAGAAAGCAGTAAAAGTATTGCATACATTAGTAATAGAAGAGGATAACAATGTTGAATCCCTCTATGAAGAACAAAGTTCTCCAAATAGCAAGACTATTTTTGCCCTTGAAGAATCTGAAGAAGAAACATCAAGTTCAGCAGACTCTGAAAGTTCAGCCGAGCCAGAACATTTCTCAATCCTAAGGATCCAAGAAGTTCAAAAAGATCCAACGATTACTTCGGTTGAACTCCCTCCTTTACCAAATCTTGAGGTATACATCCTCCCATCAAAATATGATGTTCCTATAAAGGTAATTGCCTTTATTGATACAGGAGCTCAAAGAACATTTATGAATCTGGCTATTTTACCTTCCCATGCTTAGAAGAGTCACAAACAAAGTTTCAAAGCTGCCAATGGAGAATCATTTGAAACAAATCTGATAACCAAGACCAAAATTGGAATTAAAATATTTCCAGATTGTACAATTTGGACAAAAGTTATTGGATCAGACTTGCCGGAGAAAGACATACTGATCGGAAGAGATATTTTGATCAAAAACCAAAAACTGCAGATTCTAGAAAATGGAGTAAAGCACAAAAGGAACTTTAAGCCTTTTTGCCAAATTCCAAGACTCTTTTCTTTGGCAGAAGTTCCTCCTGAATTTACAGAAATTCAAGATCAGTTGATAAAGCTATATACTGAGGGTCATGATCTTTTCCAATATCCTAAACCATTGTGGAAAAGAGAAGAGTTCTCTGTGAATCTACCTTTCAAGATGAATGAAGATATTAATCCCACTAAAGCTACACATCCGGGAATGTCTCCCTCAGAACTCAAGATGGCACAAGCAGAATGCCAAGAATTAAGGAAGCAAGGATTAATTGAACCCACAAAATCTGAGTGGGCTTACACAGCATTCTATGTCAGCAAGAGATCAGAACAAGTCAGAGGAAAGAAAAGACTTGTTATTGACTACAGGCCTCTAAACCTGTTTCTCAAAGATGATAAATTCCCCATACCAAAGATCATCTCACTGTAACTTACATCAAAAATGTATTCATCTTCTCAAAATTCGATTTAAAATCGGGTTTTTGGTAATTGGGCCTAAATCCAGAAGACCACCAAAAAACAACATTTTGTATCCCAAATGGACACTATCAGTGGACTGTCTTGCCTTTTAGGCTTAAAGTCGCCCCACCACTATTTCAAAAGGCTATGGTTCGAGTATTTGAGCCCATTCTGCACAGTGCTCTCGTCTACATTGACGACATCCTACTTTTCTCTCCTGATGAAGCTAGCCATAACCAGCTTCTTCAACAATTCCATTCTATTTGTAATAGTTATGGAGTCATGCTCTCTGCAAGAAAATCCGAGATTAGAACAAAAGAGGTTGACTTTCTAGGAATGCAATTCGCCCAAGGAAAATATCTTCCTCAGCCTCATCTTACAAAAGACCTTCCAAACTTCCCTGATGAAAATATGTCTACCAAACAAATTCAGCAATTCTTAGGAATCCTGAATTATGTTAGAGACTTCATCCCTCATATTTCTCATCATACTTCTAAGCTTTCTAAGATGCTTAGAAAAAATGCGCCACCATGGGGAAAAGAGAAAACTGAAGCTGTCAAATTTTTGAAAGACGCAGCTAAGAATCCTCCGCCATTAAAGATTCCTGGAGAAGGCAAAAGAATACTACAGACAGATGCAAGTCATCATCACTGGGGAGAAGTTCTAATAGAAGAAATCGGAGGACAACAACTCTATTGTGGACATGCCAGTGGACAATTCACCAAGGGTGAACTTTATTATCATACCACCTACAAAGAAACTTTTATTGTCAAATATGGAAACAAAAAGTTTGACTTCCATCTTCGAGGTCACCAATTTGAGGTACAACTTGATAACTCTTCATTCCCAAAAATGTTAGAGTTCAAAAACAAAACTCCACCAAATCCTCAAATCCTTAGGCTAAAAGAATGGTTTTCAAGATATGATTTTACTGTGAAACACATCCAAGGAAAAAATAATCTGATCCCAAATTATCTATCCAGAAAGCAATCTTTTGAAAAACCAATCCCAATAATCTCATCCTCTCATTGTTATCCCCTCATTATGATAAACACTGAGACACCATCTTCATCATCATCTTCTCCATCCAAGTTTCCTCAATTTCCTCCAAAATTCAAATATATGAAAGGAGTAAGGCCAGCGGAAATAAAACTTTTTGCCAGAACTCACATTTTTCATTATTTGGCAATTTCCCTCCAAAAACACAAAATTCTTCCAAAGACAACTTGGTTTAACCCTAATAAGCCTTTCCTGAACATCTTTGGACTCTTTCAAGAAGAAGACATGTGGTATTTGTGGTGTGCGACAGTACTCTACAATTATCCTATCATATTTCCTACATGGATTATGATGAAGACCTTGGAGACAATTGAAGATCCTGATCATAGCTCTTCTCTCATCAAGACTTTCATGAGCTGGTATCAACCTCTAGAAAATTGGATAAAAGATTTAAAAAGAGAGATTGATTTTATGAAAAATAAGACGGTCCAATTAAGTTATAGTTTCTACACAATAGCTTTGCTTCACCGGCCTTATTTTCAGAATCCACAAACTAAGAGGTTATATACTCATAATCAAGTGAAAATTTAGAGGACCTATTCCAAATTCACAGATTTCATGAATGATTACAAAGCGCCAGATCTTCCACAAGAAGAATTAATGATTTATCTTCATGAGGTTAACATGGCAGATTCAAGTCTCAAAGAGAGAAATTCAACATGTGCAATTTTAAGTCATGTAGATGTCATATGCCCTCCTGAAAGTGATTGGATAAAGTTTTATGATCAACCAAAAGCAGTTCCAGAAGAAGAGATAAAGAAAGTCCTGAAGGTTCCTAGACCTTATCAGAATTACCAGATAATAATGGCTAAAGATGAACAATCTTATGATGATAGGGTTTTTTATTACAAGGAACCAGAAGAAGGCTCAAGTGACGAAGATCCAATCGAAAACCATGGGCCCAGTCATGAATGTATCTACAAAGACTAAAATAACACGTGCTAGAAAAGAGAATTCGAATCTTATCTCGAAGTCAAGATCAAGACTGAAGACCTTATCTGTTTGTCGGCCACCTTGTCTTATCTTCCACATGTCATTGTAATATACCATGTAATCTATCTAATCTTATCGCCTTATCTTGAATAGTTTCCAAATCCCTGTCTATAAAAGGGATCATCTTGTAAAATAGAAGGCAGAAGTTCGAGAGAACAAAGCCTTTCATAAATAAAATTTGTGTGCTTTATAAAATATGAGTTTCTAATTTCTCTCATTTCTTCTAAAAACTCAAGGCGGTAGTATTATGCTGTAGGTATTGTTCCGATCAAGAGATACAATAATCATAGACATAGAGTGTGTTCTGCACTTGCCTTATATAAGGATCCTGTGTATCAGAAATATATCGGAAAAGATCCATGATCCATGCTACGATCCTTCTTAGCATAGATTTAAATGCCAAAATTGGTGACCATGGTTGCAAGCGTAGGCTTGAGGTTGTCGAAAATGCATTGTCTGTATGTTTTGGTGTTTATATGTATGTTAAGGAGGCTCTCGACCAGCAGTGGTATCAAAGCCTAATTGGTATCAAATTATTGTATCTCTTTTTCTTGAAGCAGGTGAATATCATGTAATATTACTAGCCGAGAGTGAGTAAGAAGATCTCTTAAAACATGAGTGAAACAAACCCTTGTCCCAGCGCCATAAGTCTCTCTTCAAAAATTTCCCTTTCTGTCCCTGAATCCTGTAAAAAGACCCTTTCAAACAAACTCGAAAACCTAATTGAGTATACCTTTGTCCCCGAGGATGCTCAAATAGAGAGTGTTGTTCCTCCTCTTCTGAATCCTTATAATGTTTTCAGAAGACACAAATCCAACTTTACCTGGTCTGTAAAAAAGCTTATTTCCACCCCTAGACCTGGAGTGAAAGAAGTCATCCAGACTTTAAAGTTTCATTCTTGTCCTCTTCATGCCACTTCTGCAGAACAGTATGTAGATTTGGAAATAAATCCAGATCTAATTAAATTATGGCAAAAAGAAGGATATGTTGCACTACATCTATGTGCAATACGGTTAATCTTAACCCTTCATGGAAGAAAAGGCATCCCTGTTATAGCTAGAGTCTCTCTTATAGACTCTACCTTCCATCACTATGAAGATGCAGTGATTGGCACAGTCCTCACAACACTTAATGCAGGAAGTGTGGTTTTAACCATATTTCCAAATTTTAATGTCCATCTGAAAGATCCGACTCTTCCACATCGGTTCCAAGTTTAAGTCCAACTTATTGGAGCCCCTCAGGACTCGGATGCATTCAAAGCTACTCTGAATCACCAGATCATATTCAGAGTACAAGATCATCTCTTTGATCTTCTGGTAGATTCCAAAATCTCAGAAAATGCTTTGATGGTGATAGCAAATTCTGAGGAGAAAACTCCATCTATCATCCAGGTTCCCAGGAAAATCCCTATAGAGGAGTTACTAAAACTCATTCCTATGGAGTGACTGAGGCACAAAAAAAAAACAATCAAAACCTATAGTGTCTAGTGAGTCATCATTTAAAAGGCTCACTGATGGCAGAGTAAAGACTATCTTCAAGACTGAAGGAGAATCTTCCTCCTCTTCAACCAACCCAGTCTTCTCAACCATAATGATCACCCTAGGAGAGCAGGAAAAGAAAATTCATGTTTATTCATTCAAAGCTGATGGAACGCTCATTTATAGTGACAAGATAAACGGTCACTTTATATGGGATGTGGCACCTGAGATGTGTGATCCAGATTGTGATTGCTGGATGGACTATGATAGCAGTGACTATGATGATAGTGATGATGACGAACCCAGAAGGAGAAAGAAGAAGAAGTCTTCTTACAAATTTCCTAAGAAACCTGAAAGGAAATTTGATCCTGAAAATGGACCATTGGTTGGAATCAAAAAGAAGCACGAGCCTCTTCCTTTCTATGAAGAAGCCTTGAAGATCCTCAAAAAACATAAGTATCCTCCACCACCAAATGACCCATCCTTAGTCACATGGCCTCCACCAACTAAACCATCTCCAAAACCCTTGCCTATACAAAAGTGTAAACCTGTTGAACTACCTTCCAAACAGATAGCCATACCACAAGCATGTATGATGTTCTCTTCCACTTTAGCCTCTTACAGTGCAAACTTTCCCTCCTTGGAAAGAAAAGTTGATCCTGTTAAAAATATACAGACTAGACCCTTTGTGGTTCCTTCTAAAGTAAACACAGATGCATCAACAAGGCCAATTACTCAAGCAGAAGAGGTGATGAATTAGCAAACTGAAAATGTTGTGGCTCAGAATGAATTCTTGCAGAACATGGAAAAGAAAATTGATAAGATTGCTGACTCCTTAGATAAGGAGATAAAGAATATGTCCCAAAGACTGCAAGATCATTATTTCAAAATAAAGCAAAAAATGGCACAGCTTGAGGCAGAAGTACAGAAATTGAAGGGAGAAAGGATCAGCTCCACCTTTGTTGAAAAAGAAAGAGAACTAAGAAAGGTCAAAGCTCAGTATGAAGAATTAAGAGGATATGTTGCTTCTAAGAGTCAAAAACCTTCTCTCAAAGAAAGTTCTTTTGAACCAGATCCTTATTTTATACCCCTTTCAAAAATCTTTGCATCATACACTCCACAAGCCATAAAAAATCCTAGCCCATTTATCCCTCCAACCCTTACCTCGAGAAAGTTTGATCCTATTGGAAAGAGAAAGGACCAATATGTTTAAAGATAGATGAGATAAAGAGTTGAGACAATTAATTGCTCAAACACACTCCAATTATGCTCATACCCAGATGCGTTGCATGTCAAACTAAGTATCTTGGTGGCAAGTTGTTGCAAGTTTGGTGTCGTATGTCCATACATCTGTCACCATTGAGCTACAAAATCAGTATTTGGAAGAGATTTAGAAGTGAAAATCTAAATATAATTTACTAAAAAAGTAAATTATTAATTAGATTCTCACCAGGAGCAATGGTTTTCCTTTGTTTCCATGCAAACTCACATCCAAACAAACCACTACCATCCTTATAAATTGGAAGCTCAGTGAGGATCTTTTGTTGCACATCTGGACTTGGCACCAACCTCTTGATACAATCATACAACCCGGTTGTAACCTTTAAATCATATTCAATTCTTGGGTTGGAATAATAAAACTCCGGATTCAGATAATGACCAGCCGCATGCAATGGTTGGTGAAGTTGGCAACTCCATCTACGATCAATGATTTGAAACACATCCTTGTATTTTCTTTCATCATTGTTAAAGGCTTTCATGATGGCCTCCTTTGCCTTATCCATTGCTTCATAGATGTAGCCCATAGCTGGTTTCCTTCCCCATCCACAAGTCGAAGTACTCGAATAAGAGGTGCCATAACTTTAAGGGTAAAGACCACATTCTTCAAAAAATTAGGCATTAGAATAACCTGTGTTGCTTGCTTCCCTTTGACTTCCTTACTCAACTTGTTCTTCATCCATTCATCAGAGGTGAGCATCTTCCTCAAGTTCCTTTTTTGTTGATGAAGCCTTTCTAATGAAAGAAAGGAGGTAGCAAATCTAGTGACCGCATGTCTCACTAACTCCTTCCCTTCTATGAAACGCCTCAATAAACTAAGAGTACTAGAATGGGCATAGAAAAAACCAACAATAGCTATTCCCCTTTGAATTGTCTTCTTGACCAATGGAAGCTTTCCAATATCTTCAAGCATCAAATCTAATCAGTGTGCAACGCAAGGGGTCCAATAAAGGTATGGTCTCTTGTCTTGTACTTCTTCTTGGTTGAAACATAGTTTGAACCATTATCAGTGATTATTTGCATAACCTTGTTCTCTCCAATCTCCTCCACAATAGAGTCAAGCAACTCAAACAGTTTGTCACCGGTCTTCACAAACGGTGATCCATCAACAGACTTCATAATCATAGTCCCAGAAGGTGAAATAACCAAAAAATTAATCAAACAACATTGCTTCCTATCAGTCCATGCATCTGACATTATAGAACAACTGTGCTTTGCCCATTGCTCCTTGTGGTCTTTCAAAAGATTATTGGTGTGCTCTAACTCTTTGTTTAGTAATTAAACTCATATGTCATGGTAACTAGGAGCTTTTAAATTTTTTCCATAGGCACCAACAGCATCAAGCATGTCTTGGAAGGCTGAAGATTTGATTAGGTTGAATGACAACCCGGATGTGTACCAAAATCGGGCTATCATTTGGTGAACCATTTCCTTCGCCTCCTTGTCACAGTGATCTTGGATGCTAGCTTGCTTTAACCTCTCATTTTTTCTCCTATCAATGGAAAGTTCAGGTTTCCTACAAAATAGGTCCATTGGCCCCTTCTTAGCAATCTTCTTTGAAGCACTAGAAGTTCCTAAAGAAGGGAGCAAATCTTGATTTTCTCCTTTATCCTCCTTACTTTCAGCATATCTCGTGTTTTTAAGATCTAAATCTCTCACATTGAAACTTTCAGTAGTTTCACCCCTTAGCTTTTTCTTCTGTGTATTTAGGAAGTTCCTCTTTGACTTCCGGTGGACATTTTGTACAAGCCTTAACATTTCCCTTCTTTCCAGTTAGATGTTGCTTGGCTCGAGTTATCCCCCCCTCCCCCTTCATAATCTTCCCGTAAAAACTACAAAGAGTTATGTTGGTGTCCATTTCCGTAAGTGTACGGATATATTTCCAACCAGGATCACTTTTGTTTTTTGAGGATTGTGTTGAAGCAGATTCAATGGCCATTAGGACTGATTGGCTACTGCAATGATTTGATTGTTTCACTAAAATGATAATCAAAAAACAAAAAAATAAAACTCAATTGAAATAAAAAATTGTCAAGAACTGAAAAAATTTATAATGTAGCATTAAACTTAAAACTGAAACTTTGAAAGAACAAAAACATGATACAGTTATGCTAGAAATGCTGCTCTTCACAACAAAAAAATAAATAAACTATGTTGTAATGCTAGAAATGAATGCTTTGTTGTTCACAAAAAATTTACAGTAATGTTAAAATTAATAAACTCAAATAATGAAACTAGAAATGTTGTTCACAAAAAAAAAATAAAGTATGTTGTGTAATGCTAGAATTTAGAAATGCTGTTAAAAAAAATTTACCTTGAAGCTGAAATAAATAAACTCTCATAATGAAACGAAAAGGATAATGAAAGTATCAAAATGATGGACAAACAGAGAGAAGAAACAGAGAATGAAACTAAAAAATAGTGACCAATAAAATGAAAATTAGAGCAGAGATGGCATGGTAGAACAAAGAAGAAACATATGAGAGATGGCATGGCAGAACAAAGAAGAAAAAGAGATGGCATAGCAGAACAAGGAAAAGAAAACGAACCTACAAACAGAGAAAAGAACAGAGGAGAAAAGGGGACGCCAGAGAAGACGACCAGTACGTCGGAGAAGACGAACCAGTACGTCGGAGATGAACCAACACGCCGGAGAAGGATGTAACACCCCGGTTTTCCGGACTCAGATCCCGATGAAATCAAGATAATAATTAATAACAATACGGGTAAATTTTTCGCGTTTGAAATATTTTTAAACACCTCGACGATTACATCAAGACCCGAATCACAGAAAATCGAAGCGTACGATTTAATAAACTAAGACTGGATCGATAGCTAAATTCACCCATAACGGTATACAAAATAGTAGAGTTTACAGCATAAGAGAAATGTGTATACCGGGCAAACGCCTAGTCCCATATATGACGATATGAGAAAAGGCTCGGGAAAGCATGCAAATAACCGACATAGACCTAATAAAACAAAGCCCGTCTAATTCACTCACGACATACACATGCATTGCCTAAGACACAATTATATATGTATATATATACATATACATCCGAGGATATTCTCCCAACTATCACTATCATCAATGTACATCATTCAATTTCAATCCTTCTAGTACACATTAAATCATCACTTACATACTACTTATATATATATATTCACCATTCCTAAATATGAAGGATTATTTTATACATGACTAAATTCACAAAATCATCTATACCATCATAAACAATCTATTCATTACATAAGAATTCATAAATGATGCCGGCCAAGGCACTTCCATTACCACTATTTACCTTCGCCAAAACTTCAATTCAAAGTCTCATCTCAGCCCATGACAACCCTGCATCACGATGCTAAAAAGGAGACCACATAGGAGAGTGAGTTATACATTCAAAATGACGAATATAATATATATATTGTGATCACGTGTATATGCATATAATCATCATGTGTGCTTTGCTATAAAACCATTAAATCATCATTTCAATCATCATCACATTTATATAACAGGCATACAAGCCATCATGAATCGCAATCCACAACATAAGCTAGCACAAGCACATACACAATCACATTGCCACTTATCATCAAGGGCATTAACAAATTATCATCATCATTTCATTAGATCTTCACTCAATTCCTCCTCACAAAGGGGTTTCTCATCACTCGTGGTATCCCATCTCAAATGCCATGCTCTTATGGCTAATGCACATACTAGTGTTTAGAATGCATATGCACGGATCCGATTTTTAATCCAATATGATCACAATAACTTAAATTATCATCATCACTCCGGGATATATCCTTCGTGGCACCCCGCAAGGTGATTTCAATTCAATAACAAATCACATGATATCATCTTCACTCAGGGATACACCCTTCGTGGCACCCCGCAAGGTGATTCAATTCAATAACAAATCACATGATATCATCTTCACTCAGGGATACACCCTTCGTGGCATCCCGCAAGGTGATTCAATTCAATAACAAATCACATGATATCATCTTCACTCAGGGATACACCCTTCGTGGCACCCCGCAAGGTGATTCAATTCAATAACAATTTATACCAATGCCATGTTATATCATGAATGCAACAATGTAATAATACATGTGCCCAACAACCTCGCAAGGATATCACACCCTCTCAATTAGGGATATGTTGTATATTTAGTTTTATTGTCAATGGCATTCAAGCAATCATAAGGCCCTTCAAGGCACAACATTCATATAATTGGCATTTCAATGGCCACAAACATCATTTCATAACAATCCATACAAGGGAATCAGAAGGCACAGCAAGCATCATAATATTAATCCACACTTAGAATTATTCGAGGCATAATCATCATCCCACATACGAAAATTACACATATGCCCATCGCAATCATGTCCTTGACTTTACATCTCAACAAACTATATATATATATATATATATATATATTTCATATCATATGGCAAGTCAATACTTGTATTCAACCACAATGGCTTTACAACGTCACGTAATGTCCATCAATATTGTTTAATAACTAGTGGGGCAATACAACAGCTCATCATTTCAATTCTAAACTACTCGAGCAAGATCGCACTTATATAAAATACAATAACATTTTAAAGTTCCTCGACAATAACATTTGCCCTTACACGTAAGGAATATTCACTCCCTCATTTATTGTCACTTGGTACCGATTTCACCTTCTTTGTATCGGTTTATAACAACCACCTCACCATTTATTCATTCCCACAATGGGTTTGTATCACCCAAGGGTACATCTCATAGCTCATCGTCAAACCCTTACCATCGCTCTCACATATCTAGTTCTTGGTGGTTAACATTTATGTTTCATATTATATATTATGGCATAGACAAGTTATCCCAATATCTTAATCGCTATCCAACACCACCATATTAGATCATAGTTATATTTCCCTATACATCCCCTCAAGCATTTTACAATATAAGGGGAGAAGGCCTAGCACCATCAAAACTGAGAAAATGATACAACATTCAATTCTGGGCAACTCGCTTGAGCGAGCCCTTACTCGCTTAAGCGAGATTAACATAGCTCGCTTGGGCGAGCCCCTTCGCGCAAGCGAAAATTGTCCAGCAACGTTTCCACGCTCGTTCGCTTGAGCGAGGCACCCACTCGCTTAAGCGAGATTCAGCCAGAGGCCATCCCCTCATTCCACACACGTCTCGCTTGGGCGAGGCGCACCAGTTCCAGCCACTCGCTTGAGCGAGTATCGCCCAGCATCAGACTCCCCACACTCGCTCAAGCGTCTCACGCTTGCTTGAGCGAAAAACATCCAGTATCAATTTCCTCTCTCGCTCGCTCAAGCGCGACCACGCCCGCTTGAGCGAGATTCATCCAGTGTCCCCCTGCTCACTTCACATTCGTCTCGCTTGAGCGAATAGCTCACTCGCCTAGGCGAGATTAGGCCAGAGGCCATAATAATGGTACAGGGGATTCTCGCTTGGGCGAGAATCCATCTCGCTTGAGCGAGATTATCAGTTCATGCGCAGATAACATGAGAATTCACAACTCAACATACCAAAATCTATTCAAAACCAAATTGACCAAATTCCATACTTCATATACCTCATTAAAATTAAACTTATCATCATCACACATATAGGTATACATTTCCATAACAATCATCACCTATTCTCATATACCATCCTCATAATCAACAAATTGCCATTCTCATTATTTCAATATATATACATGGCAAGGCAAGCATGAGTATAAAACACATACAACAATCACTATCAATCTACTCATGCAATTTGAATGTAAACTCCTCTCCTACCTCGAGGGAAGAGCCAAAATCCGAATGCATGCTCCGAAAGCTCCGTCGTATCACCCGGAATACAATCTACATATCACGTACATATGCATTCATAGAATCAATAACCATCTCATGGCATTCGTCATAAATTCTAAATAATGACTTACACATTGTAAGGTTTTTGAACAAGTTCCAAACTTGTCAAAACTCCAATTTATCCAATTGTGTTAGGCTTCTGGAATTCCTTTCCCAAAACCACAATCCTCTAGATCTTAAAGACTAACTAAACCCAACAACATCATCATCTCTTCCATTACATAAGGTAATCCCAAATCACCTCAATTCTTCAATATCCTCATTATCACTTAGAGTTCGACACAAGTTATCCTTGCTTATTTTATACCACTCTTAATTAGCAAACTCTAATGACACAACCATGGCCTATCAATTTACCAACCAAAATGTATATCCCATTGATTCCACCATTAAGGGTTATCTACAATGTTCATCATTGTTCATAACTATAACTAACAACCCACATATTAAATATCACCCATTCACTTCCAATTCAACCCAACAAGTCACAATATATATACAATTCCCCAAATCCTTAAGGCAAGGGTTTTCATCAAAACCCAACAATTATTACCAATACTCATTAATCACCATCAATGGCCATCTTTCATCATTAATATCATTCTCCAATATCATTAAACCTATATTCTACTCATATTTCACACTTTCCCCAATTTATTAAAGTTAGGGTTTCACTAGAACCCATTACCCATTATCAATATTCATCAATCATTTCCAATTACCATTCCCCCTCATCAATATCACTCTCATTTTACATTTTCCCCCAATATATTAAAGTTAGGTTCCATTAAACCCAACAACACTCATTAATACCCATTTATTCCTCATCACCTTCCAACTATGCATTCATCCTCTTCATTTATTACCACCAAGGCTAACATTTATGACAACCCACTCTAGGGTTCCATATCTAAAGCTTTCATTAAATACCCCATTCACCTACATTACTCCCCAAGCCTTAAAACCCATAAACATGATATTAACTTCATCAAAGATGGTGAGAAAAGCTTACTTCACTTTGAAAATTAAAATAAAACCAAGGGAGGGAGAGAGAGACCCAACAAAATTGGAGGAGAAGAGGGGGAGAGTTCCAGCTACAAGCTTCTCCTTCAAGCTCCCAAGAGACAAAAATGGTGGAGGAGGAGAGGGCCACCATGAGCTTAGGGTTTTTGGAGGAGGAAGGAGGAGATGGGTGGAAGGGAAATAAAGAGAAAAGAATAGGGAGGAGAAGAAGAAAAGTGGCGTGAAAATGAGAGGAGGGGAAAGAGTTTTGTTTTTAAAATTTAACCCCCTCATTAGTAATTTCATCGATTTAGGACAAACAGGCTCACAGTTCGGGCTCAATACTAAATCCAAAAATTATTCCGAAGGTATATTCGGATTCCCATTAATACTCTTAACAGCCCTGACCAATGGCATCTCAATCGGAGATACTTAGTCCGACACCCATATTTTAACCGGGTGAAATTTTATCTCATTTAGTTTCAATAAATTATAATTTTTCATAATAAATCCCAATTTAATTATTCTAATATTTTTGGGACACTCATTAACTCATTCATAATTATTTAATATTTGTTTATCATATTTAATCATTTTTATAAAATTCGGGATGTTACAAAGAAGACCTGAGCGCCGGAGAGGGTGAAATCGCGTCGGAGAAGGTGACTCGAGCGCCGGACAAAGCTTAATTGTGTCGGAGAACCACTGGAGAGAATCGAAAACGGAGGGAGAGATGGGAAACTGAAGGTGGTTGTTCTGTTTAGGGTTTTTGCTTCTTCATTTTCAGGGTTCGTAAGTTTTGGGCTCTCGGGTTGGAAACCGGGTCAAAGGCACAAAACCCTTTTTTTGTTTTTTCTCCCATTTCCGCCATGGCCCGCCAACAACCAATATTGCGCCTTGCCCATGTTGGTGCCATGAAAAACCGCAACGCCATGACCCTTTCATATCGAGCCGTTCAATTTCCGCCACGCCATAGCGCCATGGCGGCGCCATGGCCGATTTTTAATAACACTGGTGCAACTTGAGCAAAAATTAAGGGTTTGTTGGATATTTTAATTCTAAAATATTAATTCTCTAACTACTTCAAGAAATAATATTCTATGGGGCATTTATTAAGGGTGAAATTAAAATCCAAGGATAAAATTAGAGATTTTATGGGTGCTTTTAATTGCAAATATAAATGTTTTTTTGATGCACTTTTGGTATTAATTGATTAATGAGAGATGTTGATTTGTTAAATCAAATTAGGATTAATTTGTAAGCCTCAAGTAAGAGTCAACATTGATGTATTTTTATTGCTAATTATGAGCCTTAGTTAAGGGATGATAAAGAAAGAAATGAAGAGCCTTAATGTTTACATGTCATCAATTCAGCATATAGACCTTCAAGTTGGCAAGTTTTCAAATTGCGATAACCCACTCCTCGTGATCAGGTTGGGCTGAGTACATATCTAAATAATTAATTTGGACAATTTTGAAGGCTCCACAACAATGGGACATGTGGCATTGTGTGGTTATAGCACATGATAATCTCTGATGTAGTAGGAGGGGAAGGTAAATCCTTTCAAGTTACAATTATGCAATAAGAAAAAAACGAAAATTGGACTCGAAAACAGGAGGAGAATTAATTCAAAAGGTTTTGGCATCTAAAAAGAAACGCCTAACATGTCCATCATCGGAACTATTGCCATTCAGAATGATCTAAGAGCAATAGATCGTCTCTCCACTTTAATTTTCTACATTGTATGGACTCTTTTGCTACAATTTTACTACATATGTTTATATGTTTCTCTATATTTCAAATTCTTATATGTTTTCCATCACGTTCAAGTCATTTCATCACATTACAATTTAGTTGATCTCTGAAACTTGATAATTATAGACTATTTACAGTATGATTTATAATACATTTCTATTTTGTGTTGCTACATCATTTTGAGTTATTTATCCATTGTGTACATCTTTCCTACTCAATTTCTATTTTCTATATTAAATTTCGTTTCTACTTTAAATATTTTAACACCATAAAACTATCAATTTAAGACTTTAAAAAAACACTAACATTCACATTTCATATTAAACTTGTGAATTAAAAGTTAGATAAATTTCACCCTAAATTACATGATATCTTTGAAAACAAGCTAGCCCTAAAAGTAAAGAATCCACTGAGTCAAGCAATATATAAATTAAACAATGCAATTAAATTTCAAATTACAACTGTGTTGTAAAACATAAAAACGAAAATTGGACTTCAAAGCAAGGGGATTAAAGTCATTTACACACAACGTGTTTGCTTTGCCATATATATATTGCTACGAGACACAACAAGTATAGGAAACTGTAAAAACAGGTTTAGCCAGTCCCGATGCATTTCTAAAACTCAGAATTAAATAAAATAGTTTGGTATGGTCAAGAAAACCCATTATAACATGGATTTGTCTTATGTTGTATATTTTTGAGAAAAACTGTCAAACTGATTTAACTAAATTCCAGTTAACACCATTTGCTCAAATTGATATTCTTACCATTTGATCCAGAATCTCAATGGTTGCATACAATTATTTTATTGATTACTACTTGTATATTTCAATTGATTACTACTACACAAATATTTCTTCAAACCATAAAACCTCTCTATGTTTGATCAAATTGAAAGTCAGTTTAAATAAGCTCAAGAAGAAATGTCTTTGCAACTTCCAAGTACGAGAATAGGTTAGGGAGTTTTCTCAATATTCAAGCAGCCAAACATCAATAAGCTAAGGTAGTCAGGATCAGAAATTCACTATCAGGATTCAAGAGCAAAAGAGACTAAAACTTAAGAGTCACAGGAACAAGCAATCCATGAAGGTTGCCTAGCCATCAATTACCATATCACAATCACATCACATTTTAAGACATATAATGCATTTCAAATTTCCAGTATCAACTATTACCTGACATTTCTTCTTGTTCCATATTAAGGTATTTGGAGCTGCACTGCACCTGTAAAGGCTAAAGAGTAACCACACATAGGAGAAATCATGAATCAAACTCCATGGTACTGGAGTGTATTACAGCAAATCAAGAGTGCTATTATAGTTTTGGAAAGAAAAGATAGGTCAGTTATAATTTCTTCCATCAAAACTCAGGAGGCTTAAATTGAAGGAGTGATTCAACCTACTTTTTGATGTTTGAAAAAGCCGTAAGCAAGTATTTCCATGAAATGCTGATCACAACTGGATTGCCCATAATTAGTGATATTGTAAGAAAAAGGAAAAAAACTATAACCCAACAACTTCTCATTTTGGTCCCTTTTTAGTAATTGAAACACACAACACCAACAGCCAAAGAACCACTGAGTACAATCATAAATGGATTCAAGAGGCAATTTATATGTTTATCAAAAAAATCCAAACAAAAAGAAGTTCAATGTTATGAATGAGACAGAACATCACCTGAAGCGAGAACTGAGAGCCTGAGAGTCCCACAGTTTCCACCAAACAGATCAACTTATCATGAGTCTCTTGGTAATTATGAATTGCCAAACCAGTACAAAAAGTTATAAAATCAAGACCACTAGAATTGAATTGCTACGCTATCCTGTGCTAAGCTGGCATCTAAATTGGTAACAAAACCTCCCATGCTTTTATCTACATACCAGCCTAACCTAAGCCAACTCATCCTATTGATCAAGACTATCTATCATTCATAAAATAGCCTTAAATATATTTTCAGTTAACGCCAGTGCATACAGCCAAAGCATCTCCACTCTAGGATCACATGTATGATCCTCCACAAGAAACAATTGCTAGAATTTTCAACGGCAGCATGTATTTCGAAATTCCCCTACATGGGTTTAGGGTTAAATTGAAACCAAACTAATAATACACCAGAGGATTTGAAGCCACACATGAGAAACAAAAATATGGATTCAATTTCATTTAAGAGATCAAAAAGACATCCAATCAATTACATCCCTAATATACAACAAAAAAGAAAAATACAAATGCAAATTATTATTCTTCTCCTAATAAATATATCTCATTCACTCCAATACTTCTCATCACCCTCTTTACCCTCTCCATCCTCACTCTCAGACCCATCACTCATCTTGAAACTCATAACATCATCCACAGCAGCACTCCTAAATAATCCCACATCAACAGCACCAGACACCATGTGATATCCACGTAACCTCAATTCCTTCGGTCCATCATGCGGCAACGCGAACCCAGACAAGTACGCACCGCGCTCAACGTCGTCGTTTTTGCTCTCCAACACCTTCCTCTCCGCTTCCCTCATCACCTCCCTCACCTTCTTGTTCCCTGGGTCCCACAAGTACCCCAAGCTCGCACTCAGATCCAACGGCCCCATTTGCACGCAATCAACCCCATCAACAGCCGCGATCTCTCCAACGTTCCCCACTCCCTCCTCGGACTCCACCTGGCACATAATTAAAAGCTCGTCCAGGTAATTACCAATGTACCCTTCGTCGATGCCGTATTTGGAGGCCCGCACGACTGGGTGGGCCGTGCCGCGAAGCCCGCTGGGAGGGAAGCGGCAGTACGACACGGCCTTGTGGGCCCATTCGGGGGAATCGATCATTGGGAACATGATGCCCTGTGGGCCTAAATCGAGGGCTTTCTTGGCCCACGTGGCTGTGGTTTCCGGGACGCGGAGGATTGCCGCGGTCCCCGAAGCTGCGAGCGCGTGGAGACAATGGAGCGCGTCGCTGATCCCGCCGTGGCCGTGTTCCATGTCGACTACGACGAAATCGTAGCCGGCGTGACCCGCGATCTCAGCAAGGGTGGGGGAGAAGGAGAGGAGGAAGAGGCCGTAGAGGGTCTCGCCGTTGCGGAGACGGGCCTTGAGGTTTCGGGGTGAGGGGGCGGTGGTCGTGGTAGCGCCGGCGCCAGCGGCATCGTCGGTTGTGGATTTGGGGATGAGTGGAGTGTAGGGTGGTGAGGAGAGGGGAAGAGTTAGGGGTTTAAGGGAAGGGAATGGGTTGAATTTGGGATTGGAAAGCGTGAGAGAATGGGGTTTTGTGCGGAGGGAAGTGAAGGGTGTTGTAAGAATGGTGGCTGTAGTTGTGGTTAAGCTTTCCATTTTCTTTTGCTATGCTCTTTAGTCTTCTTCACCAGGGAGGACTCAGCTGGAGTCGAAGAGGGACGGTGTCACTCCGCAATTCTCAGATTTGTTTCGTTTTGTATTTTTAGTTGTTACACAACCCATTACCGAGTTTTTGACCCGTTTGGGCCTCTTTAACAAAAAAAAATGGTTGTGGGGCAGAAATTCAAAAAATTTGTGGTTTGAGGCAGTTTATGTTAAATTAATATTTAATTTTTACATAATAGAGGGACAAATTTAGAAACTTGTCTGCTAAGGAGACGAAACTCTACATGCTTGCCACGTGTCAAGCATGTAGAGAAATTGTATGAGGAAGAGACTAATTCACGTGTCAAGCATGTAGAGAAACTGTATGAGGAAGAGACTAATTCAAGGCAAAAATTACATGTGCAAAAGACAAAATTGTATGTGGCACAAGAAGTTGTCTTTTTAAAAGATGAAATTGACCAGAATTTCATGTCATGGAGAGACGAATTTGTACGTGTAGCACATGCGCAGAAAGTTGTCTTTGTAAAAGATGAAATGAGCAGATCTTCGTCCCTTGGGCAGACGATTTCATGGGCAACTTAACTACTATACTGTATGTAAAGAAAATATCATCCTAAAAGTTCAACCTTTCTTATTTAATATGTAAAAAATTAAAGTTGTTTATTAGAATTTCTCAATAAATGAATAATAATGATACGTCTCTCTCCAGTAGCATACTAAAGACAAAACAGAAATTTTATCACAATTGGTGATTGATATAAACATTGAAATATTGAGAACAAAGTTTAAACCTTAATCCTCTATTTTAAAAAAATAACAAAAAATAGTTAAAATTGGCTAAAAGATTGTTTTTTAATTTGTTAACCAATCTTAATATAATATTAATAATTCAATCACTAATACTTTATTTTAACAAACGTATGCAAGAAGAATGAAAAAAACTCAAAAATAACAAATGCAAGAAAATAAAATTATAATACAAAATGGTGACCCATGATTCAATCAATATTAAATTATTTATAGTAGTATAGGAGAGTATCTAATTATGTGTCGATTATGAAATACGTACACATAGATAGATATAGGGTTCGTTTGGTTTCCAGTTAGGGAAATGGAGTTGGGGAAATGGAAAAGTTTAAGGGTTGATTTGATCCTTCACGTCGTTCGAGACAATCAAAATTTTGTTTGATCGTAGGATTTATTTTTGGGGTTGGTCAGGGATATCCAAACAGGCTCATAGTATAGAAGAAAGTGGAATTGCGATATATTAATGTACTAACGCTTCCATTTCTCTGATCTCAGTGTGTCTGTGATATTTCTTCCTCTTGTTGGTCTTGTTCTTTTTTCCATCAGCATCATCAATAAATTTGTCCCTCTATTGTGCGTATTTTAAATTGCATGAAATCGTCTGCCCAAGGGATGAAAAAGACAACTTCTTGTGCCACGCACAATTTCTTCCTTTTCCCATGCAACTGTTGCCTTGAATTCATCTCTCCCTCATACGATTTCTCTGCATGCTTGACACGTGCCGAGCATGTCGAGTTTTGTCTCCTTGGTAGATAAGTTTCTAAATTTGTCCCTCCATTGTGTGAAAATTAAATATTGATTTGACAGAAACTACCTTATACCATAAATTCTTTTTGTTTCCACCCCACACTTGCCATTTTTTTGTTAAAGGACCCCAAATGGGTCAAAAACTCCCCATTACTTGGAGGGAGAGTACCCATTTTTGTCTCTACATGATATTCACTACCCTTGTTATGTACCTTGAGATGTATATCAATGATCATTTTTTTAATGTCATTATTATGTAAGTTAGCAGGTGTATTACATAATCTAGATAGATATGTCATATGTCTATTTTTTTGGCTTTTTTATTAATAATGTTGATTAAAAAAAAATTACATATTTGGAGTTGCTTTATAAATAATTACGTGCTTGTTGTTGTTTTGGGGTGGTGCGCATTGCATGGACAACACCTGTGATATATTCCTTACAGGCGACACAAACAGAACTCGACACGTGTCTATGGTGCCTAAGGGGGAGACGACACAACTATGGTGCACAAAGGGGAGACGACAATACTTGGATGGTGCACCTGGTACGGACGACATAGATTTGAGTGGTGCACATCTTTAGGCACCATACATGCAAGTTCCAGTTTCCTCCAACACGTCCTCTCATTATAAATACCCAGTTTCCCTTGATCTTTAGACACACTCAAGGGAGTTTAAATAATTCATTAGAGGGTTTTTAGAATTTTTAGTATGAATTACATGTTGGATGAGGATTCTGATTACAATCTTCCCTGTGAAGTTAACAGTAGTGACTCATGCGATGATAATGAATGTAACAGTCCTAATTTTTAGGATAGGAACTCAGGCCTCAAAGACCCTAAGGATACCTTGTTAAGCTTTCTGTGAGGCTTCGACCTGCTTTCTTAGCTACCTTAATATTAGAAAGTGATGAGAGTTGGATCTAATTAGACCTTTGAGCACAAGATATAAGGATGTTGAGAAAGTGTGAATAATAAGGAACCTAGTTTAGAGATCTATGGAGAATTAGAGGAAAGATTAAGATGTGTAATAATAGTGAAAGAGGAGTTGAGTTGAAAAAAATGATGTTAATAATATTTAATAATGTAGCATAATTAAGAGTAACACATTAGTTTAATGTTAATTAATATATGCTAATAATAATATGGGTTGATTAATATTAATTAGTAATAATATTTAAAGTATCTTCTTGTTAATAATATTTAATTATATATATATGTTAGTAATTAATAATATTTAATGTATAATACTTAATTATAATATTTAACTTTAATATTTGATTTATTTATTTATTTCAAATATACATGTATAATTATATAATAATAATATTTATTTTGATTACTAATTATTTATTTATTTATTTGATAATTCTATTTTATAATAAAATATTGTTCAGGTTCTCAGGTTTAACTGTAGACCCCAGTAAATGACTTGATATTAGTGATCCGGCCCGAGACTAGTGATCTAATAGGGAAATTAGTCCTGTTAGGATAATTTTATAGTAAATCGAGGAAAGCAGGTTTGGTCCGGTAGGCCCGACCCACACCTTAGATACTCTTCACGTTTGATCGTGCAAGCACTCAGGATATCTAATTTCAATACAGTCAATCCCTAATAAATCATTTTGACGATTTAAACACTTCTACTGAAGGAACCCAATCCTAATTCAGACCCTATCAAGCTCGTTTCTTGAAGAAACAATCAATTGAATTTGAATCCGCGGATCCGGCCTTAGCACTTTCAGTGTTTCGGACCTAACGTTCACAAATGAAGTCAAAATCAAGTGATTCTTGTCTTCGTTTCTTTGTTATAGAAAACCTAACAATCTCTATTTCTAGCCCTGATGACTAATTCAGAAGTTAAACGCCTCTAATTTGAAAACCAAACATTCATACTCCAAAATTCCATTAATTAATCCCTTTAATCTGTGTATGGTTCATTCGAGAAAACATATCTCTCTCTCATACAATGTCCAATTCGTGTGATTCTATATAATTTCTGTAACAAAATTCTCTAAGATCTTCATGAAGACCTAGAAGACTGAATCTTACCCATTTGGTACAGTTTTATAATTCTTTCTAGGCCTGATTCCAATTCATAACAGCTATGTCCAGTTTTACCAAAACATGCATATCTCCCTCATATGATGCTGAAACCACCTTGTTCTTTTTCTATGATTTCATATCAAAAACCATAAAAATTTCATGAAGCGCACGAAGGCTTATTCCTAAGGAATTTTTCCCAATAAATTAATCTTTTCAACCCTTAATAATTCGGGAGCTTCATGAGAACTTTTCCTTGGTTCAAGCATAACTCAGGCTATTGTTACTAGATTTTCGTGTATGATATACCATTTCGAAGAGAAAATCAAGACCTACAACCTTCATGTTGAAAGTTTTTCTTAATTCTAACTCTATGAATTGTTATGTATTTATTTAAAATTACTTCAGTTTCTAGTTACCAAAAATCTAGGACATCTTCAGTTTCTTGCGTGGCAAGTTATTTTTCCAGCCAGTATTTCCTGGCACCACCACCACCATCCGACACCTAACTGGCAAGGTGTCACCACCAGTTCATTCACGACTACTACCCCTTTCATTATAAACTCCCACCACAGTTCACCAACTTTAATTAATCACTCCACCATCCAAATTCCACTACGTCTCTTTCTCGGTTAAACCAAACCCTCTCCCTTCTTTTCTTTCCTTCTATTTCTAGCCACCATAAACTTCTCTTCTCGAATAAAATATTATTGGGTTCTTGAATATAACTTCGAGAGCTGGTGGGTGGTTATGTATCGACAATCCAGCCTGAGACTAGTATACCTGTAAGGAGACTAGTCTAGTTAGAGCAAATCAAGTAGTAAATCAAGGTAAATCGGTTCGGTCTCGTAGGCGTGACCCGTACCTCAAGCACCTCCTTTGGTAGGTCGTGCAAGCACCACGAATGTCCAATTCTAGCATAGTTAATCTCTAATGACCTATTTTGACAATCTAAACACTTCTCCTTAATAGACCCAACTCTAATTCAGATTCCATTAGCTCTGATTCTTGAAAAACCACCCCGTTTAATGGGACCCATTAAAGGGACTGAACTCCAATTCCGATCCCATTTGCCCATGACGTCAAAATCAAGAAATTCTTGTCTTGGTTTCTTCCTTATGAAAAACCTGACAAACTCTATTTCTAGCCTCGAGAGCTAATTCACAAGCAGTCATCCCCAATTTGAGATTCGAGGTTTCATACCACGAAAAGTCCATTTGTTAACCTGTTAAATTGTGCATAATTCACTGAAAAATTCATAACTCTCTCAAACGATGTCTAATTTATGAGATTCCAATATCATAATTCTTGTAACAAAATTTTCTACGACTTTCATGTAGACTCCAAGCTAGTTCTTATCACAGAGGTGCATAAAAATATAGTTTTTCACAACTAATTCCAAAACGTCACCACCATACCAGGTTCCAATAAATAGTGTGTAACTCTCTCTACCGATATTGGAATCACTTCGTTCTTTTTTCTATGAACTTGTATTGAAAACCCTTATAACTTTCATGAAGGGACCAAAACCTAATTCCCAAATGATATTTCCCAGAAACAACATATTTTCAATTCTTGAGAATTTAGGAGCTCTAGGAGCATTTTTCCTTGGTTCGACCATATCTTGAGCTACCGATACCGAATTTGCCTATTCTTTATATCGGTTCAAAGAAAAAGGAGAATACTACAACTTTCATGTTGAGCGTCTCTCCAAATTCCTATCCCTGAATAAACCATGGATTTATTTCAAATTTATTCTCATTTTCGGTTACCAAAAACCTAAAACACACTTGGTTTCTTACGCCCTAAGTTATCTTTTTCGACCACCACTTTCTGGAACCACCATGCCGAACCACCCCACACTCCATGCGCCACCTCCCTGACACCCAATCCCTCACATGTCGCCAATACAACCTCTCCTCCTTTCTATGTAATCACCTTACACCACCTATACTCCAACATTTTCCCATTTTTCTTTCTCACGACTCCAACACTCTCTCAGTTTCCCTCTCTTGCTCTTCCAATCCCACGACCCTCCTCCACCACCAATAGCCACCATGAGTCTCCATCGATCCACCACACGCTTACCATGAGCCTTCACCATATTATCTTCTCCTTATATTCCCTCACAACCTCCCTAGCCGTGGCCTCCACCCCCTTTCTCTTCACTAAACCCGCGGCCAACCACCACCAAAACTGCCACGTACCACCATCGTACAACCGCCATCCTCTACCATTATGGGCTTCCTCCATTATCTCAAGTCAATACCGTGCCATTTTCCTTCAGTCTGTGGCCACCACCCTTTGATATGTAAGCGTTTTCTTAGTTTTCTTTTCTTGATTACTTTGTTAAACTTTGTTCTCGAGCTTAATCTCGTCTTATTCCTCAATGCATGCAACCGCGACAACCTCATCTCCCTTTGTTAGACTTTACACGTAAGCTTCGGCGGCTCGGGCCATGATTGGGAACGACCAGGATAAAGAAAACAACGATCGAAACACCAGAACATCCTCCTCCTTCGGGCAATAACATGACCATGAGATAAAGGGGGGATTCTCCTACTCAAACTCATTTTTTTCAGTTTCTAATAGTGTCTATGGCTATGTTTAACCCTCCTTTGAAGTTTCATAAATTTTAGAGTTTTCTACCGGGCAAGCCTCATCGGTATTTTTGTGAAGTTCTGCCATCGTCAGTAAGCCTGGTATCCTTGCATGTGAGCCCTACTAGCATTACGGGAGTTCCGCCACCATTTACGAAGGTCCTACCAAGGATCTGCCGAAAAAACTACATGTTACGGGTTTCCCGCCAATTTTTACGCTAAAATATATTTTATTTTATTTTTACCACGATGACAGTAAAATAATTACCCGCGTGAAGCCTAGTAAATTATAAAATAAATATATGGTCGATAATAATAAAAAAATTTAAAAGGGACCGAGAATAATTAATAATCTTGCTAATAATAAAAATAGTATATAAACTAAATAATATAAATTTTTATTATGATTAGTAATTTAAAAATATATTTATATTGATGTGTGTTTATATATATATATTAAATAAGTGTGGGATAATAAGTTTGTTGACAAAAAGGGTAACAACCATAATAATGACAATAAAAAATAATAAGATTAATTTTGATATAGTTAGTAATATTAAAAACAAGCAATTTATGGTTTTATTGAGAAAATAGTAAACTAAAGGTTTTATGGGTTTGTAAATAAATAGTAATAGAATAAATTTGTAATTTTAATGACTTTATATAGTAATAGCAATTTTACGATAATAATGGCACTAAAGAAAAATATAAGTTTTGGTGATTCTGTAATGTTAGAATTTTAAGTTTTGGTAAGGATAACTTAAAAAGTAACAAGTTAAAGTTATTTAGCACGTAAGTAAATAAATATATGTATGGTTGATTGATGTGATGTATGAACATGTGTGTGTGTTGAGTGTATTAAATAAAATTGTGTGCCTACGTGCTATTTGTGGATGTAATATGAGTGTATGAAATTATGATGTGCAAGATCTATGAATGTGTGTCATGATAAATCGTGTTATGAAACATAAATCAAGAATAAGTCTTGGTGGGGTCCTGATGTGATGTGTTGGTGATGTACGATGTGATGTGAAGTGACGTGGAATGATGTGATAAGGTATACCTCAAAATGACGTGATGAGATGGTGACACATCAAGGTGCGGGATAGTGATGTGAAATGTGATAGACAATGATGTTTGACCTACTTCATCCTTAATCGCTAACTAGTAACCCAAGACAATCTAAACAAATACCCAATAGTTATAACAAGGATGCGAGCCAAGAAAAGGATAAAAGTATCGCCTAATTTAATTAATTACGCTAAGAGGGAACCTACCCAACTAAAGTAAATTACACCTACCCCTACACGTAACTCATTCTCTATTAGGCGGGTAAGACTATATGAAGTAAACTAAGTAATCAATTGGAAACCAGCCAGTAACCAAGAACACTCATAAATAAATTGTAATCCCTTAGAGCAAGGCAATCCACACACTAATAAACAAGAATACCCCTGCTAAATTAATTAGTTCCCACTCAGTAATATAAGGATAATACCATAAGAAACTTAGGATAACTCCTAACAAATCCCAACCTCATAAAAATTAGAAAGAGAGAAATGATGAGAAGGGAAGTAACATAGCTAAAGTAAGTGACTAAGATGCTCAGTTAGGAGTAAAAATAAATAAAACCAATGCCGGATCTTGGGAGTACACCAAGCTAGGACCTCCAATGGCTTGAGGGTAGTACCCTGAGGCTGGATGAAATAATATAAAGACGGAGTATAACTATGGTCGTGGAGAACTGATTCCATTATTGAATGGCCATGAATGGTGGTGAGAAGGATCCTTATTGTTTGAGGATATGCGTGTCCCAATTACCCATACGTGTCCTATCAACCAGCATTAGCAACAACGAAAAACGTCACTTGATTAGCAAAACTTATTTGTTGAGTAACTTGCTGAATCAATTGCATGATGCTATTATACTATTCAAATGAAAAAAGACCTGTACTATACTTTTCTTCTTTCAAAAGATATCTTATCCTCTTGATCTAACTCAGAATTATCATGATAGGCACTGTTAGCAGTTGACTGATCTTGAACTTCAAAGTTGAAAGGAAGCCATGCTTTCTGCAACATGCTTCCACTGTATGGCCATTTATCCCACAAAATGTGCATACCTTATTTCTCTAATTTCAAGGAAAACCAAATCTTGTTCCTCTTCATCGACCATAACCACAACCACAAGATCCCCTCCCTTCAATATCATTCACCACAACTTCAAATTCATAATTATTTTTAAAAGCACCTTGCCTTTCATGTCGTAATTATGAGATTCTGACCAAATCACTTTTTACGAATTGTTCCTTCAACTCAATCCATGCATCTACTGCATTTTCAACATATATGATGTTTTGCCCGATAGAAGTGCTCACAAAATTCTTAATCTAGACGTGCACTAGTTATTGCACCTCTCATAAGCCTCAACTTAGATCAAACGAATTTAGCATAGGAATGTCTCTGGTAATGAATTTGAACTTGTTCTTGGAGATTAACACTCACCTCATTGATCTTGCCCAGGAATGATAATTCCAACCTACAAGAATCAAATTCACAAGAGGAATCGAGGTGTTTTCATTTGGATTCACATAATACCTTGAAGCTTGATTTTGACTTGGATCCAGAACTACTCCATTAGGACCAGAGGAACTGGGATTGGAACCACGTTGTTGTTTCTCACCATAGACAAAGATATTGATGTCAGAACTTTTTATTTAGCGCTCTGATACCATCATACGAAAGAGGATGAGCATAGAGAAGAGAGAATTCAAAAAGAGCTTTGCACTGAAATTTCCCTTATGCATTAACAAAAAGAGAAAACACGTTTATATACAAGATGAGAAATGTAAGAAAGTTTGTTGAGCTAACTTACTTTGTAGTAAGCCTAACTAATCTACAATTAACAAACTGACTAAGCTAATTGTAAGCTAACTAAGGAGCTGAGTTAACCAATCTTTAATAGTTGGAAAAAAAATTCATTTTGAGGAAACTCTATCACTAATGGTCCAACCTAGATTTAGACAACACAAAAACGAGTACTAAAATCCTATTCTAAACTAAGATTATGAAAATTAACATATAAAGAAAAATAAAAATGCAAAATATTAAATAACATTTTATTTATCAAATTAATTTGTCCATAACATAATTGCATCTAAGAGGCCAAGAGACCATTATTGTTCCTAAACAGTTGTCCCACAAATTGCCTCAACAGCGAGCCTATTATGTCGTACTCTGCATCCAGTACTTCCAAGAATTTTATCTGAAGCCTCAACAGAACACCTTTGTTTGCCAATGCATTCCTGTCAAACAAAAAAATCCAAACAAGTTAGATTTTCATTTACTTCTTTATCATTCACCATGAAAATTACAAGAGAATAGCAAATTACCTTTCTGATGATAGATAAACTATGATCAGATTCACATTGGCCTTTCACGAAGGAACCGCATTCACCCTCGGGCACACCAAAGCTTGCAAATGTAATTTCAGTGATGACTTGATTCTCATGGCATCCTAATTCCATAACTTGCCTTTCATAAACCTGAGCACAAATTCTGTCAACAGTTACAGTGGCAAAGCTAACATCATAAGGGTGACCTCCAAACTCTTCAAACAACACCAATGTGTTTAGGCCATCATCACGAAGGAAAGAACGTGGGACATGGTACCTAAAAAGAAAGAAACAAATATTTAACATGCATTGCATTGATACATCTTATAAGGCTGTCTTTTTCAAATAAATTTATAGTACCATCTTTGGGATGGTCTTCCACACTTCGTCACACATTTGTCTGGAGAATACGTCCCACGGTAATCACATGTGGAGATGCAACCATTCTCATCACCCATATATCCTGTCCAATACCTACCAATACTTTTACCATTCACCCAAGCTTGACCCTTTCCTAACCCTCTCAAATCTACCACAACTGGATCACTTCCTGCAGGATTCTTAAATATGGTCTACAAAAAAATCAAATTTTGAAATGTTACACAGAAGGAATAGTATGCTAAAATTCTCCTTTTTTAATACATGATTTTGTAACATGTTGAAAAGTTGCACTGAAAATGTGCTAGTAAAGCATGTTTCTACATTATGGAATGACCCAAAGACAATTAAATTGTAAGCTGCAACTAGAAGAGACAGTAACTATACCTTGTACCAAACAAATTCTCTATCAATTGGAATACCCTTTGTGAACCATCCTCTATTGTTACTTGAACTGTAAAGCTTCACAGTCTCACCATACAATCCAACCTTATAATTCCATACATTATGGGAGATATCCTTAATGACCTCAGTGTTATTCTTTAGTGCCAGCAATTCAACCGGACCACACACACCAAATTTGACATCATCAAATTTGGCACCATAGTTCTGTTTGAAGTAACAAATTAATCACTATTAGTTACTTAACCAATATCAAGAGTAACAACATTAATATCAGTTTGTGCTTGTAACTTACAGGTAAACCAACAGTGGCACTAAGTAGACTTATCTCATTCTTCCCTGGCTTCAATTTGATCTTTGTTGAATAGGTGAAAGAGTAATGTCCATTTTTACCATACTGAGAACCTGTGAAGCAAATGCATGAAAAGAAGCATATAAGACTCCAGTTTAGAAAATGCTTTAAGCTATAAAATTAGGGTAAGAAATTTTGCAGTTAAGACTTACCCGCGTGTTTTCCATTAACAAATGTATGGAGCACATGGCCATTGGTCTTCACTCTAAGCTTAACATAATTGGACCAGATAGGGTCGCTTTCACTGATGTCAACACTGGGGGAGTTTTTGTCATAGGAGTTAGAAGGCACTAACTACAGACCTTACAGAGCAAAATTTTGAGGAAACACAAGAGATTATTACCTGGTGATGTACCATAAGTAATCACTTATGTCATTTGTGACGACAATTTGATCCAAAAGTTGAGGAGTCCTAAGAGTAACAGGACCAAGGACTTGGCCATCTTTCATTTGCTTATAGGGCTCAGGCTTCCATTGCCAATTCATTGAATATGCCACATCATCATTTTCTTTGTCTTTCATGACCATTATGGATGTTTGAGCACTGATCTGATTACATTATATTTAATTAGTTAGTATCAGAGTATTATACACACCAAAACAAAATTGATTCCTTGTGTAACAAAAGAAGAAAAGCATTTTCTTTTCAAGAATAAGTAACCTTTGCAGTGTTGTAAACTTCTGTATAGCAATCTGGAAGGATAGACACAGACCATGCAGGAATGGTGTATTGAGTACTTTGAAACATAATAGTAGCATCAATTGATTGATGTGCATTGCCAAGGAAGCAAACTGATTTTCCTTTATAACTATAGACTGTGGCCTGTCAAAAACAAACAATAATCAAAATTTGGAGACCAATTACATTCAAAGAATTCTAATACCCAAGAATACAAGTTAAAAACGTAACGCAAATAAGCTAGGAATGGACCAAAACTTACTGTCATCATGTTTCCATAGTCAGTATTGTTTGAAGTACCATGAGTTAAGACATCTTCCATTAATTTTAGAATCTCATGAAGTTGCTTAAGGTGTCCCCATTTAGGTTGATTCAAATTACCTGATATTAAAAAGATTTATATTATCAAATCAACAAAAAAAATAGTTAAATGAAGAGGAAAATATTATTTTTCAGCAATATAGAAAATATTGTACCACACTTACCATATTCATCCAAAGGAGCATCATAGTCATACGTGGTGGTGATATATGGGCCTCCAGTTGTTCGTCCAAAATTGGTACCTCCATGGTACTGTTATTAAAAAAATGAATGCCCCTTCAGCAATAAATACGATTTATAATAAAAATAGAAGAGTAAGGCAATAAAGTTATCTACCATATAATAGTTTTGGAACGTGCCACCATATTGGAAAAATCGTGCAACAGCAAAAGCAACATCCTCAGCAGTTCTATGTGGGAATCGTCCTCCCCAATTTTTAAACCTGGTTGCAAGAATTATGTTATTTAACTGTAATAAAAAATTATGAAAAGAATATATGAATTGAAAACGTATTGGGAATAAAGAACTAACCAGCCAGTCCAATTCTCAGTCCACATCTTTGGTTTGTTCTTACTATTGGGATGAAATTGGTCACAGTAAAAACCATTACATGTGTTAATCTAATTTAAGATAGGAGAAAAAAACAAAATTAGTAATCATGAACTAAATAATAATAAATTACAAGTATTAACTAAAATAATTTAATTTCTGCATAGGAAAATATTAATTTCGATTACCATTGGATCTGGAGCATCACTTTGTTGACACATTATCCATGGCACACCAATTTCATAGGACTGAGCTAAGTCAGCACACCATTTGACATATTGTGTTCCATTAGCACCATATGAGTCCATAATATCTCCATACTCATTTTCAATCTATAATAAAATGTCCACCCGATCAAAATTTATATAAAGTAAAACAATTAACATCATAAATGTAACCATAATGATGTATTAATTAAGTTAGGAGAAAAACTAAACCTGAGCAAGAATAATGGGTCCTCCCTGTGATGCAAAAAGATTCTCGTGCCTCATCTTGTCCACTATCAACGTTGTGAAGGTTTGCATCTCGGCCTGTAATCAAATCAAACAAGAAAAAAATTTAAAATCAAAAGGAAAATTAAGATTACTATTAAAGAAAAATTAAATTATTTACTAGAATTGAGAGTTTTATTAATGTAAAAAATAAAAAATATTTATTCTTCAAGTAATTAAAAACATTAACAAGATTTATTAGATATTCCTTTGTCAAGAGCTTACTCAAATCAAACATGTCCAATTTTATCAACATACCATGAAAGCAGTATTGTTGGTCCTGAATTCCATGTTTGGCATATTACGCAACCACACTGGAAATCCTCTGTGATGACACATAATAATAAATAATTTAGATTATTTAAAGTTAACACAAGGTTAATAAACATTTATTAAAACAAAAGAAGAAAGAGTAAATATTTATTAAAACATTTCATACCCGTAATTCCATTCTGCACATACATACGGACCAATTCGAAGCACGGCATAAAGCCCTTCATTTTGAATGGCTTTAATAAATCTAACTAGATCAAGGTCACCAGAAAAATCATACTGAAAATATAAAAGAAAAAAATTAAATCAATATAAATAAAAATAGTAACGAGTTAAAAGATTTGATTAAAATTGGAAAGAAAATAACCTGACGAGGTATAGACTCATGAGCATTCCAGAAAACATATGTTTCAATTACGTCAAGTCCACCTTCTTTTGCTTTCTTGATCAAAGATGGCCACATCTATCATAAATGAATAATAACAAAATTCTAATTAAATAGTTTTTTTGTATGTTCATAAGTAAATAGCTTCGTATGAATATAAATAAGATGATAATAAAAAAATAAAATATAGACTCAAAACTAGACATTAGTAAATAACGGTTTTTTATGCTATAAATCATATGTAAAAATAAGATAAGATGATATATAGTAGTAGTTACTTGAGCAGTGCTACGAGGATAATGAATTGCGCCAGAGAACAAGATTTTTCTTTTGCCATCAATTGTAATTGCCCTTTCATCATATGAAACTTCAATGGCATTGATTGCCAAGCTAACTAAAGTTAGACTTAAAAAGAAGACTACATACCCAGTAGCCATTTTCTAAATCTGTATCCCAAGAGGGAATAATGTCAAAAATGAAGATTGATGTCTGTGAAAAAAATTTGTTGGCTAGAGGTGTATTTATAGTGAAAAAACTGAAGAACTTTTCAAACTTTGAGAAAACTACCTTATCGAGAATATAGAACCATAACTTCACAATTTTTTTAAACAGGGAATACAGTACATCATCAGTTACGGAACAAACTTCACAGTCTTAAATTCACTCAATGAGATACTTATTATAGGGGGAAATTGTAAGTTAATTATGATAAAAATTCATAGAGATTCTTATAATTTACACTATATACGATTTTAACTTTAACTTTAACTTTGGATAAAGTTCTTTTTGGTAATAAAATTTGGATTAAGTTACTTCTTATACTTCTTAAATTGAACAATTTTATTGGTAGCTTAACATTTTTTTTAAGGTGATGTTAAAAATTAGAAACACTTGTTTGATATTTCTTAAAATCTGAATTAAGAAATTGAAAATTAAGATTAATGGTGAATTTGGAAGAGTTTATTGATAACTTATGCAAATAGCTTATAACTCCTATGAGTTATTTTTTTAACTTATAATTACACTTTAAAAAAACCAAGTCAATGATAGACAATTCCAATATTATTTTTGAAAATTCTGTCGCTAAAAGAGACAACGACAGACTCCACGACGTGTAGCAGCCCATTGCTAAATCTCACATTGCAAATCTATTTAGTGACGTAAAATAAAGTTTTCTGATCATAGCCTTGGAATATATACACAACAAACATAACTTCGTCTGTTGTTGAAATCCTCATCCAAAGGTTATTTTTTTTTTTCAAAGTTCAAGTGTACAACAATGACAAATACCTGTATCCGATGTCATCAGTGACAATCCCTTATTCAGATGCAGGTGGAAAAATGTTAGTGGCAGAACACGTCCATTACTAATAGTCTACATATACATGTAGTCATAGAAGCTAATGATAAAGAGAATCATGTCGCTCAGTGTAGGGACGTTAAACACATCACCAAATTTGTCACCATGTTTGTTAACTTAAGTCAAATTAGTGACAAGGCCACAATGTCGCTAAATGGGACTTCTTGCATTTTGTCTCCATATACATCGTTACTATTTTATTTTAATACATTAGCTACTTGTTCAATTTGTCGCTAATGATTTTTTATTTATTTTTTCAGTTTTCCCCTTAGGTTTAGGCTTATTAATAAAACTCTAAACCCATTAATAATCTGATAGATGATAATTAACCATAAATTCAAGTTCACAAACTAAATTCCCTATAGAAACTTTATTTACAACATTTAGCAACCCATTGCTAAATCTCACATCACAAATCTATTTAGCGACGTAAAACAAAGTTTTCTGACCATAGCCATGGAATATATACGTTAAATAATTAAATTTACTATTTTATTTTAATACATTAGGGACGTAAAACATAACTTTGTCTGTCATTGAAATCCTCCCCCAAACATTTTTTTCAAAGTTACTATTTTATTTTAATACATTAGCGGCTTGTTTAATTCATCGCTAATGATTTTTTATTTTATTTTTTATTTTTCAGTTTAACTTTTAGGTTTAGGCTTATTAATAAAGCTCTAAACCCATTAATAATCTGATAGACGATAATTAACCATAAATTCAAGTTCACAAACTAAATTCACTATAGATTCACAAATTAAATTAACTACTTTATAATGGTGAATGATAAAAATAAGAACAATTAAATTAAGGAAAAATTATATACACAATAAAAATATCTAAATCAAATATAAACAATGTGTAAAAACTAAATATAATGAGCAAAAATGAAAAAGAATATTGAGACATGGTAGGAGGAGGAAAAGGATAGGAGAGGGTTGTTGCTTGTGACAAGAGTTATCCATTAGCTGGTTTGGGTGGAAACTAAAGGTGGGCCATTAGCTTGTGAACATCTCATATCGTTACAGAGTCTCTTAGGTCTTTTGCTACTCCTTCAGCATCATTTGCTCCATAGATGTATCATCTGTTGAAGAGTTGTTATCTACACACTCTTATCTACAAACTCTTTTTCTCAATGACTTGAGCATAGTCTAACGTTGAAGTCGATGAGCCAGATTGCTATAAAGAGAAGGAAAACTCCATATTGAGTTCTCTAAGGCCATACATATTCCTTTTCTATTAGACATGACAACCATTACCCAAGAGGAGTGGTGAATTGGATAATACTAAGTTTTGAAAAAATTTAACCAAGTTTTCTCTTCTATAAAAACATAGACTTTATGGGGCAGAAATAGATAAAACCATTATTCAAAGTCTTCGATAAGATATTGAAGAAACATAAGTCAAAAGATAAAGGTTTGATTCAAATAAAATAAACCAAGTAAATAAAAGAAAAGAACAAACCTTTATAAACAAGATAAAACCTTTTGATAAAGGAATAAGAAAATTAAAACAATGCAAAACAAATATTTAACTTACAATAGATACAAACAATACATAAACAATAAAAGTTTAAGGAAAACAAATAGGACACCGCAATATATCTTGGTTCGATCACCACCACTATGATTTAGTCTAGTCTCCCAACCCAAGGGCTTAGAATTTTTTACTATAATCAAATGGGTTAGAAGGACATTTGTTTACAACTCCTGGATTACCTATCCAAAGCTTAAAGCTTCCTCATAACCTGATTCTAATCCCAATAGGATTCATTTAGTCTCAAGGTATCTCCATAGAAGACTTTCTCTCACCCTAAACCCAAAATGCTTCTAGTCCAAGAGCATAACAAAAAGATTACAACTCAAATCTTATGCCAGAAAAGACTAAAGTGAGAAAGGGAGAAAACTAACTTGTGTATAGACAACTGAGTAATGGGATAAATATTTCTGAAACCTAAGCTCTCAATTTATAGGAAAAATTATCGCCCAATAAGGAAAGCTCGTTTACCAAAAATAAGATAGGCCTAAAAAATGAAGCCTATACACACATATTGGTTTGGAGCAGTCACCTTTGTAACATCTTGCACCTATTTTCTCTTTTATTTTCAGCATTTAAATAAAAATTATCAATAAATTTTTCACAAAAAATGTTTAATTCAATGATTCCTTTATCATCAGGATACTTACTTAGCTTTAAGAATCTCAAATAGCTTTCATACAATATATACAAACTTAAGCTCTCATTAGAAACTAAGAAAAACAGGTTTTGGGGGAAAATAGGGGCCTGGCGCTACACGTCAGGTTCAAAATTCCACTCTGATGCTACGCGTCAGGTTTCTCATTTTGACGCTACTCGTCAAGTAAAAACCTCAATTTCTCTTTTTATTTCATTCTAAACTTGCACAAATGACACAAATTCTTAAATTTTCATAATTTAAATTCATTTCTACATTATTCTTAAATTTTCATAATTTTACATTTATTCATTATTTCTAAATATAAAAACATGGGATGTTACAACCTCAGTGATTTAAACCATGGTTCAAACCATGCTATGCTAAAAGGGAAAATTTCTAGACAATTAATTTTGCAAATAGAGGGCCCTGAGTAGCTAAAATGCTTCACTTTCGAGCCAAATGCATAACAATTTTCCCCATTCTTCTTGGGCTGACCGTGCAGCATTTGGGACTAGTTTAGTGTCATTTTTTTAAGCCCAAATCAGATTTTACAAGCAAAATAGGCCTTTGACCAAAAATTTTAAATGGAGGCAAAGTTATAAATTTGTAATGTGCAAATTTCATTTTCCTACTTCTTTCTCCCCTTTATTCATGTGAAAACATGTATTCCCTCTTATCTTCGCCAAAAATTTCAACCCTCATTCCTTCCTCCATTGCAAAATCAAAAAACTATGGCAACCATAGGTGATTCTTGATGATTTCTTGAAATTTCTTAAAGAAGGAAGCTTGGTAAGTGCCATGTGACTTTGTTCTTCTTCTTTTTCTCCTTATTTCTCAAATATGCATCTTCTCTTCCATGCCCTTGACCCAAAACCAAAATCACCCCCTTATCTTTCCTTTGAAATTTTTGATTTTAAGGTTAGGGAAGGCATTGTTGCCTTCTTTAGAAGCATTAAGGGCATTGGAACCTTTCCCCTCAAAGTCTCTTGTATTCTTGAGTTAGGGTTTGGAAATATTTAGGGTAAGTTATAAAACACTTGCTAATCCTTGAATTGATTGTATAATGTTGTTGGAAATGATGTTATTAGTGTTGAAACTTTAGGATTTTTGCATGATGATAAAAACTCTAGGTTAGGAGACCATTAGAATTTGATGTTTATTGTTGGAAATGTTGTTAGAAACTTGAATTTAATAGGAATTGGTAGTTTAGAAATGAATTAAATGTTCTTAAATGTGGCTGGTTAGTACTGGAAATGCATTAATGGCAAAATTGGAATTGGAAGCCTTACTTTATGTTAAGGGGAAATTTTCATTTAAGACTTTGAGTGGTTCATTAATGACTCTAAAATAATTATGAGACTTAAAATAGTGTTTTAAATTGATTTGGTGTTGTTGGCATGAAAATTGAATTTTTCGTAAGCTTTTAATGTCTCTTGAAGTGAGAAAATTATGGCAAAATGTTCTAACTGGTTTTATAAATATATAAGTTTAGTTAGTGTACTTGGAAAATAGTGTTGGATCTTGATTAGTATTTATGATGGTTGTTGGATAATTATTGGTTAAAAAAGTGGAGTGGTTATGGTGAAATTAATAAAGGACATGAATAATTTATACGAAATAAATGTGTCATTGGTTTAGAAAATCTTGTTGGAATATCTTAGGACCCAATGGGATATTTAATGAGTTTAGGAAATGCCATTGGAAGTGATTAGTAAATTTTAGCATGTTACTTTGTCAAAAAACCTAAGTTATGATTTTAGAGCTAAAGGTACCTTTTACCTTAGGCATGATGTTAGTGACTAAAAATGAATTATTAAAAGTGATATAACAATTATTTGTCATTGGAAATAATTATGGTTGAATAAATATATAGGAAGTTACTATTTAATAAGTGAAGGAAACGCGATGTTGGAAGTTATGAACAAGCTAAAACAAGTGTGGAAAATATTGTTAGTGGTTAAATGATATTTATGGAATTTAATTAGTGTGTTAGTGAAGATTAGGTAATTATTTAGGAGGAAAGGACTTAGTATTTTAAGTGGTATTGTGTATGAATCATATGTTGGGTGAATAACAAATGTTTCTAAAGACTTATAATAATTTAATTTAGCATTTAAAACCATTATAAAAAGAGTTATATGTTTTAATGGATGAAGAGCAAAGTTAGCTAAATTGTTAGTGATGAAGAACTTGTTACCTTCTAGAAGAAAAGTATTATAAATGATTATAATGATGTGAAAATTTTCTTAGAAGCTTTGTAAAGCTTAATGAATAATTAGTAAACACTTGGAAAATTGTAGACAAGGTTCTAGATCTTTAAAGTGTTGGAAAACATTGAAAAAATGAAAAAAAATTTCTAAAATCTCAAAGATAAAATTTTTATGAGTTAGTATTATATGTGATGGGCATAATTGTTAACATCAAAGAAATTTTAGCTTGGTGTTTGATATAGTGTTACATTTACTTAATGTAGGGCTTAACCATTCAAACGAGGTGGGACCATCTAACTCTACAGAGTACTTCTCTTGAGGTAGAAAAGAAGTATATTTTCTAAATTCATGTGCAATGTTTTTTGATAATATGTGTGTGTGTGCGTTGGTGTATATTACATGTTTGCCTTGAATGGTTACACTACCCTTTATGTATAAAATTGTTTGAGATTGATTTATTTGATGGTTAGATTTTTGGATTGGCAAATATGATATTATAATGTATTGGGATCTTACGGGATCTTGTGAAAAGGACCCTTGCGGGGGAATAAATATTTAAGCGATTATGCGTGGTTGCGATTACTTGATATATGGAATTAATGATGGGCCTGTAACGCATTTGAGACACACGTGTCATTTGTTGTTTATTACCACATTCACTTTTGTGAGAGTGATAAGTGTAACACCCTCGGTTAACTAGGACAATCCCTTCCACTAGATAATCCTCCTTAATTGAGAGGTTACGAGTTTTTAGGAAAATGTAGAAGTTTTTTTCTAGTTTTTGTACAAGAGAATTTGGTGGAACAGATGTATTGTATACAACTCAACCATATATAATACATGGTCGCAAACAGTAAATTGTACATACTGAAAATCAAGGGCACGTAGGCTCCCTATTTGAAACATGAATAGAAAACATCTACCCTAATTATCATCGGTAAGGACAATCTAGATGATCCTCAACGCGTAGTATATTCTTGTCCTTGCAAGCATGATAGGGTGGTTCGATGGAAGATTTGGAAAAACATTGTAAGGGTGAGCCTCTTCTTCCACAACAATCAGAGAGTGTCATTTCTGATGACCTCCCCCATATAGTACTAGCCTATAAAATTTGTGTTTCTAACATTCATGACAAAAGTCCCTAATTAATCTATTTTAAGTAATCTATCATCACTCGACCTCCTTGTCGTCCCTGAATATACAATTTCCTGCTCTCCCCCTTACCACTAATTATTTCATGAATTTTTAACACTACTTCCTTAAGAAAACATTATTAGTAATATAATAATCAATAATCATAATCAAACACAAACTCAATCAGAGAATGTAGTGCTAATGATTTTTATTTTATTTTTTATTTTTTATTTTTTTCCCAATTTCCCTCTTAGGTTTAGGCTTATTAATAAAGCTCTAAACCCATTAATAATCTGGTAGACGATAATTAACCGTAAATTCAAGTTCATAAACTAAATTCACTATAGATTCACGAATTAAATTAACTACTTTACAATGGTGAATGATAAAAATAAGAACAATTAAATTAAGGAAAAAATTATATACACAATAAAAACATCTAAATCAAATATAAACAATGTGTAAAAACTAAATATAATGTGCAAAAATGAAAAAGAATATTGAGACATGGTAGAAGGAGGAGAAGGATAGGAGGGGCTGTTGCTTGTAACAAGAGCTGTGGAAACTAAAGGTGGGCCAAAGCGTGCCATCAGCTTGTAAACATCTCCTCATATCGTTACAGAGTCTCTTAGGTCCTTTGCTACTCCTTCAGTATCATCTACTTCATAGATGTATCATCTGTTGGAGAGTTGTTATCTAGGAAATCTTATCTACAAGCTCCTTGTTTAGGTTCTCAGTGACCTAAGCATAGTCTGGAGTTGAAGCCAATGAGCCAGAGTGCTATAAAGAGAAGGCGAACTTCATGTCGAGTTCTCTTAGGCTATACACATTCCCTTTCTATTAGACATGGCAACAATTACCCAAGAAGGGTGGTGATTATTAAAAATTGGAAGACTGAGGCGTGTAAAAAGCATACTTTGCTTAAGGGTTTATACGCGTAATGCATGACCCCCGAGGATACAATAGTCCATCTACAGAGAATAGGAACAAAACTAGCACAAGGTTAGGGAAAAATGTGTAAACCTGGAAATTATCATACAAAACCCATGTACGATTTGTTTTTAAAAAGGAAAGATAATGTTATTATTAACATGTTAATGGAATAATTATACCGATTAATCACGTGTTAATGAGATGTTACAAAATTCAAAATATTAATCAGAATCATTAACCGAGTATTATCAGAATCATTAACCGGGTAAGATATTTTCCTTTTAAATTCAAGTTGTAACGTTCCAAAATTAAACGCCCTAATTAATGACTTTCTCGAATAAGCTTTTCAAATTTTAAATTCAAATTAAGGAAAAAAGAATTTAAGTGATAAAAAGGAACGTCACATATCATCGTGCGCGCAGGAGGGGAAATCATCAGATTTACACATGAAATAGATATTTTGGCCCAAACTCATTTACACGCGAGCCCATTTCCTTTCTATCTTGTTTACCACCATAAATTCTCTTTCTATATATAAAGCCTTAAGAGAAATGAGTACCAAGCAATATAGGACTAGAAACTTTTGAAATAATTATAATTTTTCTAACAATCCCCCACATATTTCAAAAGTTTTTTTAATAAAAAAATTTGGTTTAGATCATAGTGCAAATGTATCAGATCTAGTGTCTTCTGGACTATAAACTAGACCCTAGACAAATAAACTTAATTTATAGTGAATTAATGAAGCAAAGCTTCTACGAATCAAAATCACTTTAATGTAAGATAGTGGTCTACCTATCACATTATACTTCTCAACTATTTTTGTTGTTTTCGCCGTTTTGCGTGAGTAGGCCTTGCGCGTGCGTGGTGAGTGCTCTAGAGATTTGCCTAAATCTCATGCAAGCGGTCTCACTTGACAGTCATATAGGTGATTTCATCAAGTGTATCCTGCATTTCTTACACCACCCATAAGGGATATGAAAATCATTAAAATTTAATAATTAACCTCTTGTTTTTTGCAGCCTAGCACTTCACACATCATAGGAATGGAGGAAGAAATAGTGCTGGAGGATTAACAATGACTTGTTATTACCCATATGAACCTTCTTCATGGGATCTCCAATCACAAAGGTTGGGTTCCTGTCATTTTTAATTTTATTAAAGGCTCAAGTCCCATTCCCAAAGGTTTTGTCAGAGGATCGACCAAATTCACTTCTGACTTCACATACCCTGTGGAAATTGTTCCATTATTTAGAAGCTACTTTACCACATCGTGTCTCAAACAGATGTGTCTATTCTTACCATTGTAAGATTTATTTTTAGCAATGACTATCATCGATTGACTATCACAATGCATAGATGCTTAAGGTATTGGTTTTATTCCTAATGGAATTTCTGCTAAGAAGTTTCTCAACCACTCAGCCTCACTGCCAGCCAATTCTAGAGTAATAAACTTTGACTCCATAGTGGATCTAGCAATAATATTTTGTTTGACTGATCTCCGAGTAACTGCACCACCACCTAGTGTAAACACATAACCACTAATAGATTTTGTCTCAGCTGAATCTAAGATCCAGTTGGCATTATAGTATCCTTCTAATAATGCGGGATATCCATTATATAATATACCATGATTTATGGTACCTCTCAAATATTTTAGTAATCTTGCTAATGCAGTCCAATGCTCATTATTAGGATTATGAGTATATCTACTAATCTGCCCACAACATATGCTATGTCAGGTCTCGAATAATTCATCAAATGTAATAGGCTCCAGTAATTTGAGCATATTTGGATTGAGACACGGGTTCTCCTCTATTTTTCTTTAATTGGGTATTTCCATCATAAGGAGTACTCAATGGTTTTGATTAAAAATATTTAAACTTTCAAAAAAGTTTCTCAATATAATGTTCTTGAAAGAGTATTATATTATTATCCTTCCTTATGATTTTAACACCTAAGATAACACTTTCCTCACCCATGTCTTTCATATCAAAATTGTTAGCAAGAAAATGTTTTGTATTAAATACAATATCATGATTGGTACAAAAAATAAGCATGTCATCCACGTATAAGCATACAATCACACATTCACCTTTTTTTACTTTTGTATATACACACTTGTCAACTTCAGAATAAGAAAACCCATTTCCAGTTAAAACACTATTAAATTTTTCATGCCATTATTTCGGTGTTTATTTTAATCCATATAAAGATTTGAGAAGTTTACAAACTTTGGTTTCTTGACCAGAAACCACACAACCTTCTGGTTGAACCATATAAATTTCTTCTTTTAAATCATCATTTAAAAAAGCAGTTTTGACATTCATTTGATGAATAACATGTTTATAGATGGATGCTAAAGTGATTAAAACTCTTATTGAAGAAATCCTGGTTATGAGAGCAAAAGTATCAGAATAATTAATATTTTATTTTTGAGTAAAACCTTTAGCTACTAAACGGGCTTTATATTTATCAATAGAGCTATCAAGTAAATATTTTCTTTTAAAAATCCATTTACAGCCAATAGGTTTGGCTTCCGGAGGTAAATTTACTAAAGTCTAGGTTTTATTTTTTAAAATAAAGTCTAATTCAATTTGAATCGCTTCTTTCCAAAATACAGCATCAGAAGAAGAAATTACTTCATGAAAATTTAATGGTTCTTTGTCAACCAGATAGGTATAAAAATCATTTCCAAAAGATGTCTCTTTTCTTTGTCTTTTACTTCTTCTCAAATTTTCATACAGTTTTCCAGAGGCATCATACAACGGTTCACTAGAAACATTACTAGGTCATTCATTTATGAACTAGAAATATTTTCAGCATCAACAACAGGTTCACAAGAAACACGATCAATATACATAGGAAATACATGTTTAAAAAACTCAGCATTTTTGGTCTCAATGATTGAATTGCATTCAATAACGTCCCTTTTCATAACAAGAAAATGATAGGCAGTACTTTTTAGAGCATGACCAATAAACATACAATCACATATATTAGAACCTATCTTTCTCTTTTTAGGATCAGACAACATCACTTTAGCTAAACACCCTCACATTTAGATAATCTATATTAGGCTTATAACCTTTCCATAATTCATAAGGTGTTTTACCAGAATGTTTGTAAGGGATCCTATTTTGTATATGACATGTAGATAATAAAGCTTCTCCCCAAAGATTAGTAGGTGCAGATGAAGAAATAAGCAAAGCATTCATCATTTCTTTTAGAGTTCTATTTTTTCTTTCAGTTACACCATTAGACTCAGGTGAATACGGTGGAGTTATTTCATGTATTATACCTTCTTTTTCAAAAAAAATCATTAAAAATAATATATTCACCTCCTCTATTAGACCTTACCCTTTTAATCTTTTTATTTAATTGATTTTCTACTTTGGCTTTATAAATTAAAAACATATCAAACGCTTCGTCTTTATTTTTAAGTAAATAAACCTTAACGTATCTTGAAAAATCATCAATAAAGGTCATGTAATATTTTTTACCACCTCTAGTTACAGCTTGTTTTAAATCACCTAAATCGGAATGAATTAACGAAAGTAACTCAGATTCATGGTTTATAGGAAAACATGATTTTTTTCGTAATTTTTGATTCAACACATATATCACATTTATTTAAATTCACTTTTTGAAACCCGGAGATCATACCATCATCATGAAATTTTTTCAAATATTTAAAACTAACATGTCCTAGTCTAGCATGCCACAAATTATACAAGTCAAAAATATAAGCAGAAGATGAAGCATTATTATTATCAACAGAAGAGTTCAAAACAAAGAGTCTATCATCACAATATCCCTTTCCAACAACCACATTATTTTTTGTCATGATAATTTTATCAAACTCAAAAGAAACTTTGATTCCCACTTTTCCCAAAAGAGCAACAGAAATTAAATTTGCTCTAGTACTCGGTACATGAAGCACACCATTAAGTGTTAAGGTTTTTCCAGATGTGAGCTTGAGAAGAACTTTCCCTTTACCAAGGACATCAGCCTTTTAAGAATCACCGAGATACACAAATTCTTCTCCTTCCCCCACAACTTTGTAAGAGGTAAACATATCATGGTTCGTGCATATGTGCTTGGTAGCCCCAAAGTCTACCACCTATTTACATCATCGTCATCTCCTTCAGCCAAATAAACTTTTGGCTTAGGAGGAATATCGTTTCTCTTCCTGTATCAACATGCCAGAGCATAGTGACCTGGCTTACCACAAACAAAGCAAAAGCTCTTCTTTTTGAAGGCAGTGAGATTAGTAGGATTAAGTTGTCTAGCAAGAAAATGATCAAAGGACTTTTTGTTATCATACCTCTTGGTTTTGTTCCTGGCCTGCACCATATTTGCTATCGTAGCCAATGATCTACCTCTCGCCGCGTTTTATTCTTTACGGTTTGTGTCCTCAATTATATGTAGGTGATTAGTTCTGAAATGGAGAGCTTACTCAATTTGTGCTTGAGTTGTCGTTTATAGTCTTTCCACGACTCATGTAATTTCTCAATGAGGAAACCTACAACTAATTCATCCTGTATAGTAATTTTTTTCAGATTTAAGGTCCTCTAACTGCTTATCGTACTCGTTAATTTGGACATTTATATCCTTGTTGTCAGTCATTTCCTGGTGGTAGAAATTACCAACCAAAAGATTTTGTTTCCTAGCATCCTTGATAGTGTATTTTAATTTAATTGACTCAGGTAATTTCTCAATGAGGAAACCTGCAACTAATTCATCCTATATAGTAAGTTTTTTCAAATTTAAGGTCCTCCAATAGCTTATCATACTCGTTAATTTGGACATTTATATCCTTGTAAGAACAGTAGACATCAAAAAGCACACCTTATTAGCATTGACCCACGCTTCAAGAATATTAGGATTGGTCAGCTTGTCATCGGTGATCGTAAACCTAACCCCGTGTATGTCCGACAGGGGCAGAGGGTGTTAGACCCGAGTATAATGTTGCAGAAAACTTGTTAACTTCGTGTTACTGTTGGGTCTTTTAATTGGCAAGCGCACCAATCGTTTGTAGTTTTCAAAATTTAGATATCGTTCCACTAGGATTGAAAGTCGAATAGTTACAGTAATTTTCTAGTTACTATGGTAAATTTATCGAAACCTATTCACAAAAGAATAATTTATATACAATTTATATAATATTCACAAGATTGCATAGCTGAGTTGTTTATGTGCTAAAAAGAAAATAACAATCTATCTAAAAAGTTAAGTTGCAATTTAGAATAACTAAGATACTTGAGGATAAAACACAGATAAACAAATTATGTTAGAATTTGGATTCCTAATCTAGAATAACAATGGAGGAATTCAAGACATGCATATTTAATGATCAAGTTCATGTCATTGCAGCTTAAAATCATTATAACCGATCCCTCGTGATATAAATTCTAAGTATTCACCGTAAAGTCCGATCCCTTGTGAGCTTTCTCAGTAAAAACTTGCATTAAGTCCTGGCCTTATAGCAACAATAATCACCAATTCTATCCCTAGTAATTAGCATATTAAGGGTATTCCAACTTTTACTTTTGTTAAATCAAGTTTTAATAAGGCATGAATAATCATTCTCCCGTTTGACATTCACACTAATAAAACAAGTTTCAATACGCATGAAAATCATTCTCCCGTTTGACATTCATACTAATAAAAGATTGAAATACTAACATGCACTTGAATCATAAACATGCAGAGATCGAATTCACAACATCATACTCAATAGACTAGTTCACCAATTCTAACATAAACAGATTAGTTACACATGGTGAAAGTAAAAACAACATTTACAGTGATTGACATTACAAAGGCGATGGAAACTTCACAGTACAACGATCACAATACTAAACAACACTCTCAAGTATCTAGAAAACTATTCTAGAACTACAAACTCACAAAAGAATCACTCAAACACGATCAAGAGAAGAAGAGAACTCAGAATGTGAGATAGGATGCTTAGAAGTGTGGACAATGGCCCTATTTATAGGGCTGAGGAAGGGTGCTGACGCTACGCGTCAGGTCCCTGACTTAGCCTTCATTAATAAGCTCGAAGTGCCCATTATTGTATAATTATTTTAATTAATTATGCCCAGACAGATGTGCCTTTGTCCCCCAATTCGGCTTGGACACTTATGGGTAGTGGAGGGGTCATTAGTTGAGTGATTGACCACCTGTCAGTGGTGTCCACGTAGCTCCTAACGCTACGCATGGGTGTGACGCGTAGCGTCAGCATCAGAAGTTCCCACGTTACGCGTGGTGTTGATGCTACGCGTCAGCTCTCCAGTTCTTCAATTTTTCTCTTTAAATTCTTCACATTTTTACTACAAAACTAGAGAAAATTGATCAAGGGCAGATTATTTCCAACAACATCCATTTATTGAATTTAAAACCTAAATTTCTAACAAATTTACCAAATTCTTATTCTTTTTACAAAATTTTTATTAAAGATTTTATTGTAAATTTGAGGACTAATAGAGGGCAACGGCAGTGGAACAATGTTTCCGTTGTTTCCAGCGTTGTCATTCATATTTCCTTTCTATCTTGTTTACCACCATAAATACTTTTTCTATATATAAAGCCTTAAGAGAAATGAGTGCCAAGCAATATGGGATTAGAAACTTTTGAAATAAATTGTAATTTTCCTAACAATCCCCCACAGTGAATTGGGTAATGCTAAGTTTTGAAAAAATTTAACCAAGTTTTCTCTTCTATGAAAACATAGATTTTATGCGGCAGAAATAGATAAAACCATTATTCAAAGTCTTCGATAACATATTGAAAAAACATAAGTCAAAAGATAAAGGTTTTATTCAAATATATAAATTAAAAAAACCTTTATAAAAAGATAAAACCTTTTGATGAAGGAATGCGAAGATTAAAACAGTGCCAAACAAATAATTAACTTGCAATAGACACAAACAATACATAAACAAGAAGAGTTTAAGGAAAACAAATACAACACCATAATATATCTTGGTTCAATCACCACCACTATGATTTAGTCTAGTCTCCCAGCCTAAGGGCTTATAATTTTTTACTATAATCAAATTAGTTACAAGGATATCTGTTTACAACTCTTGGATTACCTATCCAAAGCTTAAAGTTTCCTCACAACCTGATTCTAATCCTAATATGATTCATTTAGTCTTAAGGTATCTCCATAGAAGACTTTCTCTCACCCCAAACCCAAAATGCTTTTAGTCTAAGAGCACAACAAAGAAAGATTACAAATTAAATCTTATGTCAAAAAAGACTAAAGTGAGTAAGGGAGAAAATTAACTCGTTGTGAACACCTCTTTTGGTCCGGTCCAAGTGGAATGAATCTTCTTTTATACTGAATTCTGAATTAGAATGGTCAAATCCGAGTGAAATATAGCCCTGTTGGACAAAAATCCGAGTGGAATGACTAAAAAATGATCAAATCCGAGTAAAATGACTCAGAATGGAGCATTTTCGAGTGAAATATTACCCTATTGAAGGTAAATCCGAGCAGGATGACTCTGATTGAAGCATTTTCGAGTGAAATATAGCCCTGTTGGACAAAAATCCGAGTGGAATGACTCAAAAATGATCAAATCCGAGTAAAATGACTCAGAATGGAGCATTTCCGAGTGATATATTACCCTGTTGAAGGTAAATCTGAGCAGGATGACTCTGATTGAAGCATTTCCGAGTGAAATATAGCCCTGTTGGACAAAAATCCGAGTGGAATGACTCAAAAATGATCAAATCCGAGTAAAATGACTCAGAATGGAGTATTTCCGAGTGATATATTACCCTGTTGAAGGTAAATCCGAGCAGGATGACTCTGATTGAAGCATTTCCGAGTGAAATATAGCCCTGTTGGACAAAAATCCGAGTGGAATGACTTAAAAATGATCAAATTCGAGTAAAATGACTCAGAATGGAGCATTTCTGAGTGAAATATTACCCTGTCGAAGGTAAATCTGAGTAGAATGACTCTGAATTGATCAAATCCGAGTAGAATGACTCGAAGTGAAGTATTGCCGAGTGGAATATTGCCTTGAGGTAAATCCGAGTACAAATTCTTGATCAAAACCAACTCCGAGTGAATATATCCGAGTAGTTATATTCTCAAGAGCCAAATTCTGGCAAGTTCTGATAGAAAAGAGAGCACCTCCGAGTGAATATATCTAAGTTCTGATGCGCAAATGAATTAGTCCTGAGCCCTGAATCCGACCAAGACTTGTCCAAGTGAAGGATTCCGAGGGATTGGTTGACCATCTGAGTGGAAATAAGGCCGATTCCGAACGAATGCCCCTGAAGGATTGTTGGAGCTGTCGTAACTTCTGATTGAAATATAAAGGCCGAGTCCCGAGTTAATATGTCCGATTGAATTACTCCCGAGAGGACGCACCCGAGCTGTTGATTGTCAAGTGAAACTATTCTGATCGGAAAATAAGGATCACTCTCGAGTGAGTATATCCGAATGATTGATTGATGAATGAAATAATTCTAATTGGAAGGAAGGCCAGCTTCGAGTTGAATACTGAGTCAAAATGACTGAATCAAGCATAGAAGTCGAATGAAGCTTCAAGCAGAAGCGTTGCCGAGCAAGATTCCTCCGAGTGGTTAAAGCCCAGAGATATAACCGAGTTGTTTTGAGGTGTTCAAGCAAGGAAAGACCGAATGAATCCTTCAAACAGAGGCACTCCCGAGTAAAGCCCCTCGGATTGAAGCAGATCCGATCGAGTGCTTCAAACAAAGCTATATCCGAGCAAACATAAATCGAGTGAATGCATCCATAGGGCCGGTTCCGAGTGAATGCATCCAAAGGATGGATGACAAGTGAAACCATCCCGATTGGAAAATAAGACCAACTCCGAGTGAGTGCACCGAACAAGCTGATCGCCGAGTGAAAGCCATTCCTGATTGGAAAAGTAAGGATGAGTGAGTGCACCGAATAAAAGCTATTTCTGATTGGAAAGGAAGTAATGGTCAGATTTTCAAATGGGAGGAATGGTTGACGACTGAAGGAAATTCTGAGTGAAAAGCCAGTCGGATTTCCGACTGAAGAAAGAGTCTACCGAATGACTCCCAAGAAAATCCAAACAAGTTTTTCCGAGTAATTTAATCCTAGAGAAATAGCCGAGTGAAAATTTCAGGAAATGCCGATTGGAACATTTCAATCAGTGCCGATTGGATCATTTCAATCAATGCCGATTGAATCATTTGAATTTCTTCCGAGTCACCGTTCAGCCAGCTTCCGAGTCCTCTTCAGCCAGCTTCCGAGTCATATTTCAGCTAGCTTCCGAGTCCTCTTCAGCCAGATTTTGAGCCACACCTCAAACGGTACTAAGTCCTTCTTCACTCATCCCTTCTTCAGCCAGATTCTAAAGTGCCGATTGAGTCAATTAAAAAAGACTTCCAGACATTCCTGATTGAATCAATCAGGAAGGCGGATTGAATCATTTGTGCCAAGGCCGAGTCATCCTTCAATCAAGGCCGATTGAATCATTTGCACCAATGCTGAGTCATCCTTCAGTCAGGACTGATTGAATCATTTGCACCAGTTCCGAGTCATCCTTTTAACCACTTCCGAGTCACTATTCACCAATTTCTGAGCCATCCTCCAACTATTTCTGAGTCGGTTCCAAGTCATTCTTCACTCGGTTCCGGTTGAATGTGTCAACCTGAGTTGTTTTGCTCGTCCCAGCTCCTCACACCGACCAACAAGCAAAACTGAGCAAAGCTTTCACTCGGTTTTTTGCATATTTTCCACTCGGTCTTGTGCTTAAAAGGCACCTTTTCCACTCGGATTGTTTCCCACTATGGGTGTATACCGATTGAGGTACTAAATCCGAGTCAGAAGCAGAAAACCAACCCCTACTCCCCCTGTTCGCCCGTGCTGACTTGGATTCCACCACCCAAGTGGATCCAGGAATCCTGGGGGTGGCAGACAGGGGGCGGAAGTGGAGAAATTAAAAATCTCCACCAGCCGCTGTCCCCCACTACCAGGCTGCCTCCACTCAGAGTGGAAGCCTGAGCTGGCCTAGCACTCAGAAACCCTTATAAATGCACAAGGGTTGGGAATTTTGAAGGTCCAGAAGCATTCATTGGGAGAAGAAACTCTGTCCCTCTCTTCACTCACCAACACCGTCCTTCTCTTCACCCACCAGCACTCTTCCCTCTCCTCGCCAGCACCACCCTTCCCTCTCCTCACCAACACCGTCCCTCTCTTCACTGGGTACAGCCCCTCTCCATACTGTCCAGCACCCTTATCTCTCCCTCCAACACTACCCAAATTCCTTATAAATCCTTCACACCGTCCAACACATCATCCCTTCACACCTCACTGTTCAGCATCCTGTTCTCTCGTCACACCGGAGTCCAGCTCTCCTGCTCCATCACTCGGTCTCCCAACTTTTACTCGGTATTTTCATTTTCACTCGGTATTCTATTTTTCACTCGGTATTTTCATTTTTCACTCGGTTTTCTATTTTTTACTTGGTTTTTTCCATTTTTACTCGGTTTTTTTCATTTTTACTCGGTTTTTCCATTTTTCCACTTAAATAAATTTTTGTTATTTTCTTTTCTTTCTTTTTTTACCCCTTCCTAGGTTCATAATAAATAAATAACAAAAAAAAAAGTGTTTCACGTTTAGACTAGCCAAAAAAAACATCATCCACCATTAATCTTTTAGCCTCTTCCTAAAAAAAACATCACCAAAGAACTACGTAACCCTGATTTCTTGGTAATTCAAGAATACGTAGGAGCAGGACTTTAAATCCTGTCGGGCCCAATCTATTTTTATCCCCACCTTTCCCATTTCGTTCCTATTTTATTTTCTTTACGTTTCCTTTGTAACCGCTCTTTATCAATCCCATGAAAATCAATTTAGACGTGACGTCTTGTTGATTTTCCCATAAGGAACGAGATACTTGGGACGAGACGTCCCGCTTACCCCCTTCCCAATCTTTGACCCCGTGTCTTGATTAAATTCCATGAAAATCAATTTAGACGTGACATCTTGTTGATTTTCCCATAAGGAATGAGATACTTGGGACGAGACGTCCCGCTTATCCCCTTCCCAATCTCTGACCCCGTGTCTTGATTAAATTCCATGAAAATCAATTTAGACGTGACGTCTTGTTGATCTTCCCATAAGGAGCGGGATACTTGGGACGAGACGTCCCGTTTATCCCCTTCCTGTTTCTAACCCCGTATGTGGTTAAAGGATGACTAATTTAGACGCGACGTCTTGTTAGCATCCCTCCCTTTCTCTGTTTTTATATCAAAGCCGAGGTTAATTTGGATGCGATGTCCTGTTGACCTACACTCTGTGTTTGTCCAGTTTGTTCCTTCCATTTCCTTCTGTTTTTACACAAAGTGCAACAATAAAAGGGAAGAAATAAAACATCTTTTGTAAGGCTATTTATGTTGCGCATTTTCAATCTTGGTACTGTTTCTGACAGGCGATGTAGGGTGCTAATACCTTCCCTACTCGTAACCGACTCCCGAACTTGAATCTCATTTTTAAACCAGTGCTTTACTGAACATAGTTTTTTCCAATGTTTTTCCTATAGATAAAAACGTTAGTGGCGACTCCCTGTTTTTTTTTCTTTTCAGAACAAAAACCATCTTGAGGGTAAGCCGCGCCGTCGCGATCCAGGTTGCGACAGATGGCGACTCCATTGGGGACACTTAAGAGAGTCAAGCCAGTTTGATTGAAAGTGCATGTTTTTTTTATATAGCCTTTGTTAGCTTGGATTTCTTCCCCTTGTTTATTTTCTGTTGATTGTTGTGAATGTTTGTTCTTGTTTTAATTGTATCTTGTTATTTGTTTCATTGTCTATGTTTGCATGTTTGTTGAACCCTAGGGTAGAGGACTATGTTACTTTTCTGCAATCATTGAACCCTAGGGTAGACGACTGTATATTTGTTCTGTATTTGTTCTTTGTGCAGAATGGGGTAAGGTAAAAGGTATTGAATGCCCTTCCACACACTACACTCACAATTACTTGCACACACTTATGAGTGGCGCCCTATACCCAGGCCCCAAATGAAGCTTAAGTTAGGAGGGGTTGGTAACGGAATCGTATGGGATGTACTTCCCATCCGGTGTTCGTGAGAACCCCAACCAGAGTTTGACCTCTCGTGATATACGCACCTAGTGGATTCCCCACTGTTTGCGTCCCTGTCTTGGGTAGGATCTTGGCTCTGGTGACCTTCTAGATGTCTAGTGGAAGCCACCCGGTGTGGAGAGTCACTTTTAGACAAGCCATAAGGGCCTAGAAAAGACTTTCAACAGAACCCGACCTAGGCTACAAAAGGGCAATCTTTACTTTACCTTATGTCATTTTCGCTTCCCTTTTATTCAAAAAAAATGAATTATCTACCACCCGCAGGTTTGCTTAATTTTTGAAGTAATGACTCATTTTGAAACACATAGTATTCTTCGGGTGAGTAGATAATCCTCTTTTTGACCATGTACCTCTGAGTTCCTAATCGTGAGTTTTCCTAATCGTCGAAAGAAAAAACAAAATGATTTTTGTGTCCCTTTAAATGGGACATCAATGACGATTAAGAAAACATATGACTTTTGACAGTTTGGGCTTACATGAGTCTTGGAAATCGATGTTTCCCAAAAAAAACAAAAAAATATTTCACTTTACATCAGGTCCTTGGGGAAACATGGATTTCGAAATGCAATAATAGCTGATTCCTTTCTTTGTCTTGATGTTCGCAGGGAACGATTCCGAATTTGACGGTATTTCTAAGTCAGTATGGAAGTTAACATAGGACACGGTAATTGTGATATGGAGATGACTGAATTAAAGAAGTTATTGCACCTCAAGGCTAGAAAGGTCGATACTGATAGTCTACAGGCACTAGGGAGGAAATTGAGTTTGACTCAAAGAATGACTTTCATAAGGAAATATGGGAAGATCCTGAAACTTTTAGAAGTGGAAGTCCAAACTGAAGCAATTACGGCTCTGGCTCAATTCTATGACTCACCCCTCCGCTACTTTACTTTCCAAGACTTTCAGCTGGCACCTTCCATAGAAGAGTTTGAACAAATATTGGGGATGCCAGTGGAAGGACAGATTCCTTATCGCCACCTGGATCATCATGCATCAGTCGCTTCTGTCACGCGCATTTTGAAGGCCCATCCTGAAATGTTAAGAAATGCACAAATGAACAGAAATCAAGTTCCCGGGTTCACCAGAGAATTTCTTGAGAAGCACATGCAGATCCTGGCTGATAAAGAGGAATGGGAGGCTTTCATGGATACTTTAGCCCTCACTATTTACGGGGTTGTCTTGTTCCCAAATTTAGACAACTATGTGGATTATGACGCTGTTGCTGTCTTCCTGGCTCGTAAGCACCGACTCGAGAATCCTGTCACAGCCGTGTTGGCCAATGTGTATTGCACCATGGATT